>OW026366.1:139926446-140526446 GCA_932273885.2 Leucozona laternaria
GTAATAGTAATAGTAATAGTAATAGTAATAGTAATAGTAATAGTAATAGTAATAGTAATAGTAATAGTAATAGTAATAGTAATAGTAATAGTAATAGTAATAGTAATAGTAATAGTAATAGTAATAGTAATAGTAATAGTAATAGTAATAGTAATAGTAATAGTAATAGTAATAGTAATAGTAATAGTAATAGTAATAGTAATAATATAGTAATAGTAATAGTAATAGTAATAGTAATAGTAATAGTAATAGTAATAGTAATAGTAATAGTAATAGTAATAGTAATAGTAATAGTAATAGTAATAGTAATAGTAATAGTAATAGTAATAGTAATAGTAATAGTAAGTAGTATAGTAATAGTAATAGTAATAGTAATAGTAATAGTAATAGTAATAGTAATAGTAATAGTAATAGTAATAGTAATAGTAATAGTAATAGTAATAGTAATAGTAATAGTAATAGTAATAGTAATAGTAATAGTAATAGTAATAGTATAGTAATAGTAATAGTAATAGTAATATTAATAGTAATAGTAATAGTAATAGTAATAGTAATAGTAATAGTAATAGTAATAGTAATAGTAATAGTAATAGTAATAGTAATAGTAATAGTAATAGTAATAGTAATAGTAATAGTAATAGTAATAGTAATAGTAATAGTAATAGTAATAGTAATAGTAATAGTAATAGTAATAGTAATAGTAATAGTAATAGTAATAGTAATAGTAATAGTAATAGTAATAGTAATAGTAATAGTAATAGTAATAGTAATAGTAATAGTAATAGTAATAGTAATAGTAATAGTAATAGTAATAGTAATAGTAATAGTAATAGTAATAGTAATAGTAATAGTAATAGTAATAGTAATAGTAATAGTAATAGTAATAGTAATAGTAATAGTAAATAGTAATAGTAATAGTAATAGTAATAGTAATAGTAATAGTAATAGTAATAGTAATAGTAATAGTAATAGTAATAGTAATAGTAATAGTAATAGTAATAGTAATAGTAATAGTAATAGTAATAGTAATAGTAATAGTAATAGTAATAGTAATAGTAATAGTAATAGTAATAGTAATAGTAATAGTAATAGTAATAGTAATAGTAATAGTAATAGTAATAGTAATAGTAATAGTAATAGTAATAGTAATAGTAATAGTAATAGTAATAGTAATAGTAATAGTAATAGTAATAGTAATAGTAATAGTAATAGTAATAGTAATAGTAATAGTAATAGTAATAGTAATAGTAATAGTAATAGTAATAGTAATAGTAATAGTAATAGTAATAGTAATAGTAATAGTAATAGTAATAGTAATAGTAATAGTAATAGTAATAGTAATAGTAATAGTAATAGTAATAGTAATAGTAATAGTAATAGTAATAGTAATAGTAATAGTAATAGTAATAGTAATAGTAATAGTAATAGTAATAGTAATAGTAATAGTAATAGTAATAGTAATAGTAATAGTAATAGTAATAGTAATAGTAATAGTAATAGTAATAATAGTAATAGTAATAGTAATAGTAATAGTAATAGTAATAGTAATAGTAATAGTAATAGTAATAGTAATAGTAATAGTAATAGTAATAGTAATAGTAATAGTAATAGTAATAGTAATAGTAATAGTAATAGTAATAGTAATAGTAATAGTAATAGTAATAGTAATAGTAATAGTAATAGTAATAGTAATAGTAATAGTAATAGTAATAGTAATAGTAATAGTAATAGTAATAGTAATAGTAATAGTAATAGTAATAGTAATAGTAATAGTAATAGTAATAGTAATAGTAATAGTAATAGTAATAGTAATAGTAATAGTAATAGTAATAGTAATAGTAATAGTAATAGTAATAGTAATAGTAATAGTAATAGTAATAGTAATAGTAATAGTAATAGTAATAGTAATAGTAATAGTAGAGTAATAGTAATAGTAATAGTAATAGTAATAGTAATAGTAATAGTAATAGTAATAGTAATAGTAATAGTAATAGTAATAGTAATAGTAATAGTAATAGTAATAGTAATAGTAATAGTAATAGTAATAGTAATAGTAATAGTAATAGTAATAGTAATAGTAATAGTAATAGTAATAGTAATAGTAATAGTAATAGTAATAGTAATAGTAATAGTAATAGTAATAGTAATAGTAATAGTAATAGTAATAGTAATAGTAATAGTAATAGTAATAGTAATAGTAATAGTAATAGTAATAGTAATAGTAATAGTAATAGTAATAGTAATAGTAATAGTAATAGTAATAGTAATAGTAATAGTAATAGTAATAGTAATAGTAATAGTAATAGTAATAGTAATAGTAATAGTAATAGTAATAGTAATAGTAATAGTAATAGTAATAGTAATAGTAATAGTAATAGTAATAGTAATAGTAATAGTAATAGTAATAGTAATAGTAATAGTAATAGTAATAGTAATAGTAATAGTAATAGTAATAGTAATAGTAATAGTAATAGTAATAGTAATAGTAATAGTAATAGTAATAGTAATAGTAATAGTAATAGTAATAGTAATAGTAATAGTAATAGTAATAGTAATAGTAATAGTAATAGTAATAGTAATAGTAATAGTAATAGTAATAGTAATAGTAATAGTAATAGTAATAGTAATAGTAATAGTAATAGTAATAGTAATAGTAATAGTAATAGTAATAGTAATAGTAATAGTAATAGTAATAGTAATAGTAATAGTAATAGTAATAGTAATAGTAATAGTAATAGTAATAGTAATAGTAATAGTAATAGTAATAGTAATAGTAATAGTAATAGTAATAGTAATAGTAATAGTAATAGTAATAGTAATAGTAATAGTAATAGTAATAGTAATAGTAATAGTAATAGTAATAGTAATAGTAATAGTAATAGTAATAGTAATAGTAATAGTAATAGTAATAGTAATAGTAATAGTAATAGTAATAGTAATAGTAATAGTAATAGTAATAGTAATAGTAATAGTAATAGTAATAGTAATAGTAATAGTAATAGTAATAGTAATAGTAATAGTAATAGTAATAGTAATAGTAATAGTAATAGTAATAGTAATAGTAATAGTAATAGTAATAGTAATAGTAATAGTAATAGTAATAGTAATAGTAATAGTAATAGTAATAGTAATAGTAATAGTAATAGTAATAGTAATAGTAATAGTAATAGTAATAGTAATAGTAATAGTAATAGTAATAGTAATAGTAATAGTAATAGTAATAGTAATAGTAATAGTAATAGTAATAGTAATAGTAATAGTAATAGTAATAGTAATAGTAATAGTAATAGTAATAGTAATAGTAATAGTAATAGTAATAGTAATAGTAATAGTAATAGTAATAGTAATAGTAATAGTAATAGTAATAGTATAGTAATAGTAATAGTAATAGTAATAGTAATAGTAATAGTAATAGTAATAGTAATAGTAATAGTAATAGTAATAGTAATAGTAATAGTAATAGTAATAGTAATAGTAATAGTAATAGTAATAGTAATAGTAATAGTAATAGTAATAGTAATAGTAATAGTAATAGTAATAGTAATAGTAATAGTAATAGTAATAGTAATAGTAATAGTAATAGTAATAGTAATAGTAATAGTAATAGTAATAGTAATAGAGTAATAGTAATAGTAATAGTAATAGTAATAGTAATAGTAATAGTAATAGTAATAGTAATAGTAATAGTAATAGTAATAGTAATAGTAATAGTAATAGTAATAGTAATAGTAATAGTAATAGTAATAGTAATAGTAATAGTAATAGTAATAGTAATAGTAATAGTAATAGTAATAGTAATAGTAATAGTAATAGTAATAGTAATAGTAATAGTAATAGTAATAGTAATAGTAATAGTAATAGTAATAGTAATAGTAATAGTAATAGTAATAGTAATAGTAATAGTAATAGTAATAGTAATAGTAATAGTAATAGTAATAGTAATAGTAATAGTAATAGTAATAGTAATAGTAATAGTAATAGTAATAGTAATAGTAATAGTAATAGTAATAGTAATAGTAATAGTAATAGTAATAGTAATAGTAAATAGTAATAGTAATAGTAATAGTAATAGTAATAGTAATAGTAATAGTAATAGTAATAGTAATAGTAATAGTAATAGTAATAGTAATAGTAATAGTAATAGTAATAGTAATAGTAATAGTAATAGTAATAGTAATAGTAATAGTAATAGAAATAGTAATAGTAATAGTAATAGTAATAGTAATAGTAATAGTAATAGTAATAGTAATAGTAATAGTAATAGTAATAGTAATAGTAATAGTAATAGTAATAGTAATAGTAATAGTAATAGTAATAGTAATAGTAATAGTAATAGTAATAGTAATAGTAATAGTATAGTAATAGTAATAGTAATAGTAATAGTAATAGTAATAGTAATAGTAATAGTAATAGTAATAGTAATAGTAATAGTAATAGTAATAGTAATAGTAATAGTAATAGTAATAGTAATAGTAATAGTAATAGTAATAGTAATAGTAATAGTAATAGTAATAGTAATAGTAATAGTAATAGTAATAGTAATAGTAATAGTAATAGTAATAGTAATAGTAATAGTAATAGTAATAGTAATAGTAATAGTAATAGTAATAGTAATAGTAATAATAGTAATAGTAATAGTAATAGTAATAGTAATAGTAATAGTAATAGTAATAGTAATAGTAATAGTAATAGTAATAGTAATAGTAATAGTAATAGTAATAGTAATAGTAATAGTAATAGTAATAGTAATAGTAATAGTAATAGTAATAGTAATAGTAATAGTAATAGTAATAGTAATAGTAATAGTAATAGTAATAGTAATAGTAATAGTAATAGTAATAGTAATAGTAATAGTAATAGTAATAGTAATAGTAATAGTAATAGTAATAGTAATAGTAATAGTAATAGTAATAGTAATAGTAATAGTAATAGTAATAGTAATAGTAATAGTAATAGTAATAGTAATAGTAATAGTATAGTAATAGTAATAGTAATAGTAATAGTAATAGTAATAGTAATAGTAATAGTAATAGTAATAGTAATAGTAATAGTAATAGTAATAGTAATAGTAATAGTAATAGTAATAGTAATAGTAATAGTAATAGTAATAGTAATAGTAATAGTAATAGTAATAGTAATAGTAATAGTAATAGTAATAGTAATAGTAATAGTAATAGTAATAGTAATAGTAATAGTAATAGTAATAGTAATAGTAATAGTAATAGTAATAGTAATAGTAATAGTAATAGTAATAGTAATAGTAATAGTAATAGAATAGTAATAGTAATAGTAATAGTAATAGTAATAGTAATAGTAATAGTAATAGTAATAGTAATAGTAATAATAGTAATAGTAATAGTAATAGTAATAGTAATAGTAATAGTAATAGTAATAGTAATAGTAATAGTAATAGTAATAGTAATAGTAATAGTAATAGTAATAGTAATAGTAATAGTAATAGTAATAGTAATAGTAATAGTAATAGTAATAGTAATAGAAATAGTAATAGTAATAGTAATAGTAATAGTAATAGTAATAGTAATAGTAATAGTAATAGTAATAGTAATAGTAATAGTAATAGTAATAGTAATAGTAATAGTAATAGTAATAGTAATAGTAATAGTAATAGTAATAGTAATAGTAATAGTAATAGTAATAGTAATAGTAATAGTAATAGTAATAGTAATAGTAATAGTAATAGTAATAGTAATAGTAATAGTAATAGTAATAGTAATAGTAATAGTAATAGTAATAGTAATAGTAATAGTAATAGTAATAGTAATAGTAATAGTAATAGTAATAGTAATAGTAATAGTAATAGTAATAGTAATAGTAATAGTAATAGTAATAGTAATAGTAATAGTAATAGTAATAGTAATAGTAATAGTAATAGTATAGTAATAGTAATAGTAATAGTAATAGTAATAGTAATAGTAATAGTAATAGTAATAGTAATAGTAATAGTAATAGTAATAGTAATAGTAATAGTAATAGTAATAGTAATAGTAATAGTAATAGTAATAGTAATAGTAATAGTAATAGTAATAGTAATAGTAATAGTAATAGTAATAGTAATAGTAATAGTAATAGTAATAGTAATAGTAATAGTAAATAGTAATAGTAATAGTAATAGTAATAGTAATAGTAATAGTAATAGTAATAGTAATAGTAATAGTAATAGTAATAGTAATAGTAATAGTAATAGTAATAGTAATAGTAATAGTAATAGTAATAGTAATAGTAATAGTAATAGTAATAGTAATAGTAATAGTAATAGTAATAGTAATAGTAATAGTAATAGTAATAGTAATAGTAATAGTAATAGTAATAGTAATAGTAATAGTAATAGTAATAGTAATAGTAATAGTAATAGTAATAGTAATAGTAATAGTAATAGTAATAGTAATAGTAATAGTAATAGTAATAGTAATAGTAATAGTAATAGTAATAGTAATAGTAATAGTAATAGTAATAGTAATAGTAATAGTAATAGTAATAGTAATAGTAATAGTAATAGTAATAGTAATAGTAATAGTAATAGTAATAGTAATAGTAATAGTAATAGTAATAGTAATAGTAATAGTAATAGTAATAGTAATAGTAATAGTAATAGTAATAGTAATAGTAATAGTAATAGTAATAGTAATAGTAATAGTAATAGTAATAGTAATAGTAATAGTAATAGTAATAGTAATAGTAATAGTAATAGTAATAGTAATAGTAATAGTAATAGTAATAGTAATAGTAATAGTAATAGTAATAGTAATAGTAATAGTAATAGTAATAGTAATAGTAATAGTAATAGTAATAGTAATAGTAATAGTAATAGTAATAGTAATAGTAATAGTAATAGTAATAGTAATAGTAATAGTAATAGTAATAGTAATAGTAATAGTAATAGTAATAGTAATAGTAATAGTAATAGTAATAGTAATAGTAATAGTAATAGTAATAGTAATAGTAATAGTAATAGTAATAGTAATAGTAATAGTAATAGTAATAGTAATAGTAATAGTAATAGTAATAGTAATAGTAATAGTAATAGTAATAGTAATAGTAATAGTAATAGTAATAGTAATAGTAATAGTAATAGTAATAGTAATAGTAATAGTAATAGTAATAGTAATAGTAATAGTAATAGTAATAGTAATAGTAATAGTAATAGTAATAGTAATAGTAATAGTAATAGTAATAGTAATAGTAATAGTAATAGTAATAGTAATAGTAATAGTAATAGTAATAGTAATAGTAATAGTAATAGTAATAGTAATAGTAATAGTAATAGTAATAGTAATAGTAATAGTAATAGTAATAGTAATAGTAATAGTAATAGTAATAGTAATAGTAATAGTAATAGTAATAGTAATAGTAATAGTAATAGTAATAGTAATAGTAATAGTAATAGTAATAGTAATAGTAATAGTAATAGTAATAGTAATAGTAATAGTAATAGTAATAGTAATAGTAATAGTAATAGTAATAGTAATAGTAATAGTAATAGTAATAGTAATAGTAATAGTAATAGTAATAGTAATAGTAATAGTAATAGTAATAGTAATAGTAATAGTAATAGTAATAGTAATAGTAATAGTAATAGTAATAGTAATAGTAATAGTAATAGTAATAGTAATAGTAATAGTAATAGTAATAGTAATAGTAATAGTAATAGTAATAGTAATAGTAATAGTAATAGTAATAGTAATAGTAATAGTAATAGTAATAGTAATAGTAATAGTAATAGTAATAGTAATAGTAATAGTAATAGTAATAGTAATAGTAATAGTAATAGTAATAGTAATAGTAATAGTAATAGTAATAGTAATAGTAATAGTAATAGTAATAGTAATAGTAATAGTAATAGTAATAGTAATAGTAATAGTAATAGTAATAGTAATAGTAATAGTAATAGTAATAGTAATAGTAATAGTAATAGTAATAGTAATAGTAATAGTAATAGTAATAGTAATAGTAATAGTAATAGTAATAGTAATAGTAATAGTAATAGTAATAGTAATAGTAATAGTAATAGTAATAGTAATAGTAATAGTAATAGTAATAGTAATAGTAATAGTAATAGTAATAGTAATAGTAATAGTAATAGTAATAGTAATAGTAATAGTAATAGTAATAGTAATAGTAATAGTAATAGTAATAGTAATAGTAATAGTAATAGTAATAGTAATAGTAATAGTAATAGTAATAGTAATAGTAATAGTAATAGTAATAGTAATAGTAATAGTAATAGTAATAGTAATAGTAATAGTAATACTACATGTAAAGTTGTATGCAGGTGGAAAGGAAAGTGTTAATGAAAGTTTGGTAAGTCGCCTTGGTGTCAAAAGAACAAAGCAAAACCTAACTCTGCAATGGTTTGGCAATACGAGTGTAACCGGACCATCGAGTTGAGTAGATATACAGATATCAGGAGTTGGCTCTAGTTTGAAAAAGTTTTGTTTGAAAAATGGTAGAACGGTAAAAGACATTAAATTTCTACTTAAACTTTAGATATCAACCAACTACATCCTAAGTTCCCTTTTAGAAAGAAGCTTAATGTTCAGAGTTACGAAGGAGCTACCCCGGACTTACCAATTGGTCTTGATAATGTTCATTTAGGAGTAGGACGAAAAGAAGCAGGCGATGGGTGGAAAGATCCAGCTGTGGTCTTAACTAAGCTTGGTTGGGTAGTATATGGAGCAGACGATGGCTGTGAAGTATTGCAAAATCACCGTAGTTTCTTTACCAATGCAAGTGGGATACCGGATACCACTAGATAACTTCGACGAAATTATAAGCGACTACATAACCAATGACATCTTAGATGTTCGAGATGCGGAGCATGTTGAATCATCAGATGATTTGAGGGCCAAAATATTGATGGAAACAACTACTAAAAGAATTCACGACCGCTGGGCTATTATGGAAATACCTCCAAATCACCTTTCCATCGAGCCGTGTGCATGCTGAAAAAAAGGATGCTGACGCTCGAGAAAAAGTTTCAACGAGACGAAAACTACTGCAATGAATACACTCAGATCATGAAAGAATATGAAGAAAAGGATCCAAAGGAGATTGACTACAGCCGAAGCGTCTAAAAAGGGACAGAGATCGTGGTGATTGCCCCACTTCGGTGTATATAATCCTAATAAACCAGGTAAGCTTCGGTTAGTCTCTGATGCCGCTTCAGAAACAAATGGAACCTCGTTGAACTTAGCCTTGCTAAGAGGTCCTGATCAATATCAGGATTTGGTATCACTTTTGATGAAATTTAGACAAAGGCTCATTGGCGTATGCGCAGACATTGTGGAGATGTTTCATCAGGTGAGAATTGTTGAAGATGATCAAGATGCCCAGCGTTTTCTTTGGACACCCAAACAGAATGAGCCATTACGTGAGTACGTAATGAACGTAATGACGTTCGGAGCAACGTGATCTCCGTGTCACACTATGTCAAGAATTCCAAGACAAATATCTAGATGCGGTAGATGCTATTCCCAATAACCATTATGTAGATGATTTGGTCCGCTGTTTCGATAATGAAGATGAAGCTGTTAAAACTTGTAACGAAATAGTATGGATTCATAAGAAAGGGGATTTTGACCTGAAAAGATTTGTCTCTAGTTCAAAGCTCGTGAACCAGAATTTCAACGACATTCAGGGAAATGCATCATCAGTTCTCAGCCTTGAGATAGATGACTCCGCATCATTTCAGAAAGTCCTGGGCATGGACTGGGATACCAACAAAGATTCTTTTCAATTCGTCATGGCATTTGGAAAATTGGATAGTGTGTTACTGGAAGGACGCAGAATGCCCACAAAGCGGGAAGCCCTGAGTGTCACGATGGCTATCTTTGACCCATTCGGTCTAGCTACAGAATATTCCTTAACGGCAAAGGTTATGTTACAAGAAATTTGGCGAAAACACGTAGGGTGGAATGAGAAAATTTTGAGTGAAGCCAAAATCAAATGTAATACATGTTCAAGAAAAATGTGGAAATTTAAAAGAATTTTCTAACTTTCAAAGACTTAAGAAAGTAGTAGGATGGATCCTGGGACTTAAAAGGAACGGAATACCAAGTAAATTTAAAAAAAGAGACAGGAGGACTAAAGGTATGATATGGCTGTACAATAGTACCTGCGAAGCCGAAGCTTGTCTGCAGAAGAATAGTTTTCAATTATATTAAAATAAAAGTAAGCAAAGTTTACGATTTTATATAAAATGCAATTTTAAAGTTCCAATTTTTTTTTTTTTTTGAATAAGTATGGCTTATAATAAAATATATATAAAATTTTAATTTCTACAATTAACGAAAAATTTTTTTAGTTCTTTTTTTCTTTTTTTTAAAGTTTTGAATCATGACAATTTCTCTCGGTAGTCCGTTGATTATATTTGGTACAATGTGTTGAAGTTTACGTCTTCCGTAGTTGTTGGAGTTTCTTGGTATCTGTAACATTCCTTGTGCACGTCTTCTGGTGTTGAGTTGGTGTTGAATTGGTTGTTTAAATCGGTTGTCATCAAAGTATTCTTTATGGTCGTCATCTTTAAAATATCGTCAACTTGAAGTGGCTTAAAAAGTGTGTCATATGTTTGTCGATTGTTGTTGTTAATTTGTTTTATAGCTGCATTTTGGAGTTTTTGAATTTTGATAATGTGGGTTTTAGCTGCATTACCCCAAGCAAGTATTCCATATCGTGTCCTAGATTCCATCAATGAGTAATAAACTTGTTTTAAAACATCGTGGTTAGTGTGGTATTTTAGATGAGATATTGCAAACATCGCTTTCTTTAGGTCCATCCTCCGTTTGTCTATGTGTGTATCCCATAAAAAGTGACTGTCTATTACTACTCCCAGATACTTGTAGTTGCTTACTAATTCGATGCATTCTTTTTGCGTTTTTTTTGACACCATCTAACTGCCATGTTGAATTCTTCTTGAATGATCTTTGTTGCCGTATCAAGAGAACTGTGGCGAACGACAATAGCCGTATCATCAGCAAAAGCGAAGGGAATACTATGTTTGAAAAGTCGTAGCAATTCGTTAGTGTACAAGACAAACAAAATTGGACCCAGTTTAGATCCCTGCGGAACTCCATATCTCATCACTTTTTTCTCACTCACAGCATCTTTGATTTTAACACAAAATGTTCTGTTTTGAAGATATTCTGTCAGCCAATCAGCCATAGAGCCACGAATTCCAATTCTTCTCAGAGCTTCAATAAGATTTGAGTGATTTAATGTGTCGAACGCCTTACTGAAGTCCATGAAGATTACTAATACGTGATGTCTCTTATCTAAACTTTCGTTGACACAATTCGCAAACTCACCAAATAACTTTCCTGTATTTTTACGCTTCTGAAAACCGTACTGGCTTCTATGAATCAGTGCATGTTTGTCAACAAAGCCTTGCAACCTGTTGGCAATCACACCTTCCAAACATTTTTCAATAACTGGAAGAATTGATATAGGCCTATAGTTGTTTAGTTGGTTCTTTGCTCCTCCTTTGTAAATCGGCCTTACAACTGCTGTTTTTAAGGTAGATGGAATTTTTGATTGAGTTATACTCAAATTAATTAATTTGCATAGAATAGGAGCAAATACATCCGTATAGCTTTTTATATCAATTGCTCTGATTCCATCAAATCCTGGAGCCTTATTTTCTCCAAGTGAATTGAGAATGCTTTCAATCTCAGTGACGTTGGTTGCATATGAAAATATTGAACTTTCCACTGTGTCAGTGATGTTGTTTGACGTTTTTATATTGCACTTATGTATTATTTTTTCTGTCTGAGAAGAGAAAAACTCCGCCAATTCCATTGATAGAGTTGTCATCTCTGTTTTAAAACTTTTTTTCCAATGTTTCGTCGATATTCGTTTTCTTTCGTCCTAGTATTTCGTTAATGAGAACCCATGTTTTCCTCGAATCAGTCTTAAATTGTATAAACTTGTTCTTGTAATAGTTTGATTTTTGTACTGCTATGTGTTTATTGATTTCGTTACGTAGGGTTTTATACTCTTTTTCATGCGCCAAATTTCTCCTATTATTTTTCAATCTTCTATATAGAATATCCCTTTTTTTACATTCATCTATTAATGTTGTCGTTATCCATGGGTTGTTTTGTCTTTTTTTAACTGTTTTTCGCTGGTATGTTGATTTTTTGTATATATTGTCAAATTTTTGAAGTAGTCTATTGTACATCCTCTCTGCATCTTCTTCATCCAAAACCTCTCTCCAATTTTCTTTCCTAATAAGCTGGTTAACTCTTGAGCTAGAGATGCATGAAAAAATTGGAATTTTATTAATCTTCATTTTTTCATACTTTTCATAAAAGATAATTGCTCGGTGATCGCTGATACCATTATCAATTACAGCAGCATTTATTACACTGTTAACTTTGTTAAGTAGAATATGGTCGATTAAGGTTTTGGTTTCATTTCTAGGATCAATTCGTGTGTATTTAGTTATTACGTTCATTAATCCTTTTGATGCCATCATGTCCGTATAGTCCTTCACATAATTCGAGTTGTAGTCTCTTAAGTTAATATTCATATCTCCCATAACAATTACATTTTCGTTTTTTTTTAATTTGCCCTAATTGATCTGTAAACTCTTTACAAAATGTCGCCTTGCTGAAACCTGGTGGTCTATAAATTCCAATAACGGATGTAGTTATGTTATCTTCTAAATACTGTATTTGAATATTTTCGTACGATGTTGTTATTGAATGTTTAATTTTATGATTTCGATTTAGCACCTCCTGTTCGAATCCTTCTAGTTGATAAAATCCTTTTTCTTCGTCATATAAGTTTGTTTCTACCAGTATAATTATTTTTAGTTCGTTGATAAAATGGTTTATATTTGTACAAAAAGTATTCCAATGTAAACGCATGGATCTTATATTGAAACACAAATAAAAATTATTGTATTTTTTTAATTAATTTAAGTCAATGTCTTTAAAACCATTCATCACTTTACAATTTGTGTTCATCGATATTTCGTTGCATACTTCTGTGTTGTCTAAATTTTCGTTGCAATCTTTTGTGCTGGTCATTTTTTTGTATAGTTTTAAATTTCCATTTATTTAATTCTCCCTTCTCTCACAACACTATTGCGATCGCGTTATATTACATACGTCCTTTTCTGTGTATATCATAATTGACCGTGTGTTATCATTTCTACGTGCTAAAATTTTCCCTGCACTCTCCCACACATATTTTTAATTTTTTGCCTTCGCTTTTTCTTTGGTTAACCACAAAAGATGTTTATTATTTTTTGTAAGCTGATTATTTACATAAATTGTTGAATCATACTCAGCTGGCATCGAGTTTAAAGCGAAGTTGGATGTGTTGCTTCTAATTGTTGAAAGTTTAATTGGACGAGTGGCTCTCGCTTGTTTAATAAATTTAGTTTTGCACGAATTAGAAATAAATTTTACAATTATGTTAGATTTTTCTGGGTTTTTCGTGTTTGTTCTATAGACATCTGTAATATCGGTTGTGTTGACTTCACATTTAATTGTTACGCCGAGTCCTTTAACAATCTCAATAAGATTTTCTTGTGGAGTCAGTGGAATGTTTTTTATGTCAATGTTATTATTTAGTGATTGTTGTTCAAGGTTGTTAATTTGTGTTTGCAAATTGTCTATTATTATATCTTTCTTTTTATTTGTCTCCTTAAGTTCGTTTATTTCTTTTGTGAATTGTTCAATCAAGTTGTTGTTTTTAATCATGTTCGCGTTAATATCGTCGTATTTGCTTCCAAGGAATTCACAACTAGCAGAGATTTGGTTAAGTTGTTCTCTCAATTGCCGTATTTCAAGAAAAACAGCTTGGTTGACGTTGCCGTTGTTCTCGGGTGCCGCTAGATTGATATCGGGACTATTAATAGGACGAATACGATTTGCTGTTTGGATATCAGGTGTTTGAGATCTTGGTGGCTCAATGTTTACATTGTTTTGTCCATCTGGTATGTTCCTACAAAACTGACATTTCCAGATTTCTTTTCTAACTCCCATAGTTCTCCATGATTTTTCAGAGACTGATGTGCATTGAAAGTGCAATTTGCGCTTGCATAGCGAACACTCGGCGAAATCACCTTCAGCTTGCAGAGACTCCGCACAAGAACCGCAGGCAGACATTATAGAGAAAAAAAAAATGGATCTTAAAAAATTCAAAAATTAAAGAGTTGAAAATTAAAAGAAAAAAAAAAAGAACTATAGTGATATTACTAAATAATTCACTGTTTTAAACTGACTTTATAAAAATTTAAAATAAAATTCAAATAAATTTTTTGTTTTAGTTTTATTTTAAAATTTGAGAAGAATTGAAACTGATAGATTGGAAAACACGTCCCTACACTTTGACTCACTAATTGATTTTGAGAGCTCGAACAGGCAGCGATGAGTATTTGTCGCAGTGCACAAATGGATGCCCTCGCGGAAGAAAACATTTCATTAATTCATTAAGGAAGAGTGGAAAAGAATAGTACTTTATGGAAACTAACACCTTGTCTGAACGATTCAAAAGTTATTTGCATCGATGGACGTATAAATGCAGCAGCTGCGGTACCCTCTTCTACTTGAAGACCAATGATACTGCCTCGAAACCATCACTTAACCAATATCATCGTTTATCACTACCACTGCATTTGGAATCATCAAAACACAAATACAATCATTGCTGACATTCGAAGACGACACTGGAAGTTACCGAATATAAGAGTTGTAGTGCGACATAGAGCAAAGGAGTGTCCACAATGTAAGATCAGCAATGCAAAGCCTAAAGTTCCATTGATGGGACAACTGCCTAAGGATCGTCTTACGCCCTTTGTAAGGCCGTTTACTTATGTTGGCTTAGACTACATAGGCCCGTTTTTGTTAACTATCGGACAGTCCTAATGATGGGCCCTTAACCCCTAATCATTTTCTTTCAGGTATATCTAACTCAGAACAAACTTCTCACCCGCACGACGAGCAGCTCACACTTCCTGACATAGTTGGGAACAACAACGAAAATCAAGCAGAAGTTCCAGAAGGCGGAGCAGGCGGAGAAGAACCAGCAAACAACGAAAGAACATTAAATGATGTTTTACAAGCGTTCGATGATTATTGTGTCCCGTTAACAAATGTTACAATGGAGTGATTTAAATATAACACCATCGTCCAACGAGAAAAACAACCGTTTGCAGAATTCGAAACAGAACTGCGCAAACAAATTCTATATTGTGAATTTAAATGTCATTGCGGTGATTCATACGAAGAACGGATGCTTATAGTCTAAGAGCCGGTAGCAAATTTTGGGAGTGGAGGTAAAACCAAAATTGATAGGGCTATATGTGTAGGTATACCCATTACTATACCAAATAAAACCGTCTGTCAGGTTTTTTTTCAGCCGGTTGTGGGGGTGGGCGTTCAAAAATGGTATTTTTTTTTAATTTTTGTGTTGGGGGTATAACCACTTTAATTTATACACGAACAATAGAGGATTGTAGACTAATTTAAAATATATAGGTCTCAGACGATTCCGTTTCAGCCTTCGCCCTGTCAGACGGCTGTTAACTTTGCAAGAAAATCAACTTTTTGCGTTCGAGGTATAACCAAATAAATGATACACCAAAAATTCATAGAAATTCTCCTGATTATCAAAATGTCGGCCTTAAGCCTCTCAGACGTCATTTAAGTATTTTCAAATGCATTTTCAACTAAAAACCTTAAAACTATTTTCTTTTCAATTATAACCATATGCTGGTCACATGGAAATACTCTGCACATATTCCCAATCACGAATATGTTAGTCTCAGACAAATTTGTTTCATCCAACCTCCCACCAGACGTCATTAAATTACCATCAAACGCATTTTTCAACTTAAAACCTGAAAAACTTTTGTCTTTTGTTATACAACCAAATGAATGATATAACAAAAATTCAAAATAATTCTCCTGATTATCGAAATGTCGGTCTCAGACGTTTTGTTTTCAGCCTTAAGCCTCTCAGACCCCATTTAAGTATTTTCAAATTCAATTTTCAACTGAAAACTTTAAAAAGCTTTTTTCTTTTCCAATATATCCATATACTGGTCACATGGTAATACTCTGCACATATTCCTTATTTCGAGTTTCTTAGTCTCAGACAAATTTATTTCAGCCAACTTCCTACTAGACGTCAAATGCATTTTCAACATAATCATATGAAAGTGAAATACACAATTCGCACCACTTTGAAAAAGGGTTACTAAAATTTTCAACTTCTATTGCCAATTTCTTCAAGTCTTCAGAAAATTTACTAATCTCTTAGCTTTGGAAGTCACGCTAGTTCAAGAATGGAGTGAAGATGAGTACAACTATGTTATCGGCGACAAGAAATTATATGTTTCATTTGAAACTAAATTCTTTGTCTTCAAAGCTGCAAACGAAAAAATTCTTCAAGACGAGGTCAAGGAGCTGGAGAGTTTGCAGGAAGAGGCCGATACTCGAATGATCCTTCATTTGGCCTCTCTTCCACGCGACTTGTCGGTGTTCATAAAAACGGCAGACACTTATTTTCTTACCCATTTAAAAAATGAGTCTTAAGCCTGGATGGAAATAGGAAATATTTCTAAAAACACATTAAGGTAGATAATTAACAAAAAATATCATTCACAAAGACGTATCGTAAATCTGTAATTTCTATATGTTAAGGTATATACACTTTAATGAAAAGTTTAATAATTTGGGCCTTACGCTTTGTGCTGTACTTCTTGCGTTTTACAGCTTTACTGGTTGTGAAGCTTTTTCAAGAAGGAAAAAATCAAACCATTTGAAATCCTAAAGAGTTCGGTGGAATTTCAATCCGAAAAGGATATAACGAAAATAGAAGAATTTGTTTGTAAACTGTATCAAAAACGGCGCTTAATGTGAATAAGGCCCGATTCGAGATGATAAAAAGATAACGTTTTTTATTAAATATTAAGTATATTTTTGCATTACTATGATTTAATATTAGATAAAAATTGAATTTTAAAACTGAAAAGTATAATTTTATATTTTCATGTGACCATTATGGTTATATTTGCAAAGAAAATGGGTTTTTAAAGTTTTCAGTTGAAAAGTGCATTTGAAAATACTTAAATGGCGTCTGAGAGTGCTAAGGCTGAAAACAATATGTCTGAGACCGACATTTCGATAATCAGGAGAATTATTCTGAATTTTTGGTGTATCATTCATTTGGTTGTATAACAAAAGACAAAAGTTTTCAGGTTTTAAGTTGAAATATGCGTTTGATGGTAATTTAATGACGTCTGGTGGGAGGTTGGATGAAACAAATTTGTCTGAGACTAACATATTCGTGATTGGGAATATGTGCAGAGTATTTCCATGTGACCAGCATATGGTTATAATTGAAAAGAAAATAGTTTTAAGGTTCTTAGTTGAAATTGCATTTGGAAATACTTAAATGACGTCTGAGAGGCTTAAGGCTGAAAACAAAACGTCTGAGACCGACATTTTGATTATCAGGAGAATTTTTCTGATTTTTTGGTGTATCATTTATTTGGTTATACCTCGAACGCAAAAAGTTGATTTTCTTTCAAACTTAACAGCCGTCTGACAGGGCGAAGGCTGAAACGGAATCGTCTGAGACCTATATATTTTAAATGAGTCCACAATCCTCTATTGTTTATATATAAATTAAAGTGGTTATACCTCCAACACAAAAATCGGAAAAAATACCATTTTTGAACGCCCACCCCCGGCTGAAAAAAAAACCTGACAGACGGTGGAATTTAGTATAGTAATGGGTATACCTACACATAGAGCCCTATGAATTCCGGTTATACCTCCACTCCCAAAACTTGCTACCGGCCCTTGGTCTATTAGAGACCGCATCATAATTGGCATTTCAGATAAGAAGTCGCAACTTAAAATTCTTGATGAAAAAAATGAATCACTGAAAACAATGGTTGGCGCATGCAAGGTATTTGAAGCTGCCTATACTAACAAAAAACTTTTGGAAACCAGTCAACAACAACAGCAAATGCAAGTTCATCATGTTAAAAAGGAACAACCAACGTCACCCGAATCTATCAATGCGATTTCTCGTCATAGCCCAGGAAAATTGGGATTTTGTTACGGAAAAAATCCTATAAAGCTGAATTTTGGCATACATCTTCTTTATACGCTGCTTTATATATCCTGAAAAGTCCCCGTCGATTGGTTGGGTGATACATTTTGTATAACGGTAAATAGCCAAAAAAAAAAACGTTTTTTTTTAAACCGTTTTTCTCCATTTCGAATGGTTTAAAGACGTTTAAAGATTTTGATTTTTTCTATTCCTGTCTCAAAACCATCATTTCCGAATTTTTTCTCGTTCGAGGTTCTTGTTTTCGCTTCGATAAATATGAGTTAATGTATATTTATGTTAATTATATACATACATATTTTCATATATACGTTTATATTATACACATGCAGACATACTTACATGAATGTATTATTTATAAATGTGGTTGTAATGCAATAATAAATATATCAACAAAATTCTGTAAAATAAAAGTTTGAAAATTAAATTTAACAATTCATAAATATCTGAGTTTATTGAATAGCTTGAAATTAATCAGATTTACCTAAACTATCATTACTTATTTACGTTTATGTTTTTATATAATGTTTTAAATCAAATTTAAATAAAAAAAACTTAACATAATATGAGATCAAAATAATAAACAAAGATTGACCTCTATGCTTTCGAACAAGCTTTTAGGTGACAACTTTTAGGTTGAAAATGCTATTGACGATGCAGACGTTTTGGTTGTTAAAATTGCAATTCAACAATCTTATTTAAAAAACAGTTCTTGTAGGAGAAGACATATGGACTTACTTGTCATTCTCACAGGTCGTGCGCCACATATAAGGAAATATGTTTCAAACATCATGGAAGCTGTAAGGATTATGTTCTCTTTATTAAACTTGAAAGATTTTCAATCAACCACATGCTTCTCCAGAATCAATTTTTTCAAGTGGTATTCAATTTTGTAGGCAGTTAAGGATATTGTCTACGTAGAAGCCGTTAGACAACGACACCAGCGCTGAAATTAAAATAAGAATAACTATTACCAATCGCTGCATCTTTGGACTAAGAAGGCAATTGAGTAGCAAAGTCCTCTCTCGAGCAACTAAAGTGTCTCTTTACGCAGAGAGGCATGGACCTTGTCAAAACTGGATGAGAACGCTTTAGGATGACAGGAGGAGAAAACTAGCTAGAGACTTAGTTGGCTGGAGAGGCATGTTGGTTGAGGTCCTGATCCATCGTGGACTGTAGCGAAACATTAAGTAAGTAAGTATTCAGTTTTGTTTTGCCCTCTATGGTGCACCAACTCAAGGTCGTTTCATCCATGAACATCGCAGTGTCATTAAAAAAATACGACAACAAATTTTAGTTTAATGCTACCAATATAGAGTGCAGCAGAATAACACTTGCTAAGATCGTATTATCAAGTTCAGAATGGTTGGGAAATGAGCTTGGTCCAAAAGATTGGGGATGGACATTGCAAGACAATATTTTGCAGCCTCGAAAAACAAAACCAGTTCCTGCTCCAGATATTCTCTTAAAAATATTTTTTTGCAATTGTGCCAAAGGATGCGGTTCAAAATGTGGTTGTAGAAAATTTGTATTGACTTGTTCACCAGTTTGCGGAAAAAGTCATGGCCAGTCTTGTTTTAATGCCAGATTAATACATTCTGTAGAAATACGCGAGAACGAGGACCAAGAAATCAACAACTAAGAAGAACTTGAAGATACTTGTTCCTTTGAAGGCGATCGGGAAAAGTATAATGAATCTGGACAGGAATCTGAAGGAGAAGTCGAAGAAGAAATTGATGAAGACGAAAAAGATAAAATGATCCAGAAGACTGCTAAACATATTTCTCACTTGATCTCATGTTATGTTAAGTTTTTTATATACAAAATTGAATTAAAACATTCAATAAAACAATAAATATAAATATTTAATAATAAGTTTAGGTCAATCTAATTAATTTCATGTTATAATTCAATAAACTCAGATATTTATGAATAAAATCAATGTTCAAACTTTTATTTTACTGATTCTAGTTGATATATTTAATATTGCATTACGTCCACATCTATAATTAATCTGCATGCACATATACATATATGTAAATATGTATGTATATGTATATAATTAACACAAATATACATAAACTCATATTTATCGAAGCGAAAATAAGAACCTTGAACGAGAAAAAATTGGGAAATGATGTTTTATAGTCAGGAATAGAAAAAATCAAAAAAAAATTTATTTGAAATTTATGTACTTTAATTTTGTTTTTGTTTTGGACGAAAAACCGTTAGGAATGGAGAAAACCGATTTTTTATTTTAAAAAAAATGTTTTTTTTTGCTATTTTGGGTTTTAAAAAATTAAGCACCCAACCAATCGATGAGGACTTTTCAGGATTTGTAAAGCAGGGTATAAAGAAGATGTATGCCAAATTCAGCTTTATAGAATTTTTTTCGTAATAGGTGCCCTATATTGACTAATTTTCTTGGGCTATCACTGTTACAACTGTGGATATCAACCATTTTCAACTGCACATTTGCGTGAATGTAAAGCAAACAACATCGTCTACAGCACATGTGGCAAAAAAGGGTACTTTAGTAAATGGTGCAAAATGGGGAAACAACAACAACAAAATGGAAAGCAAAACGGAAAACAAAAAACTAAATAATAAGTTGGACAAACTGTAAAAGCTCTCTCGGGAAGGAATTCTTGGATTGAATCAGACTCAGGTATTTTTAATGTAAAGCATATTGATGGGTTAAATATTAATTTAAGAAAACATTCATGTATTTATAGATTAAGTAAAAATAAGTCAGACAATTCAAGATGGACTAAGAATTATAAAATTAATAATGAAATTGTGGAATTTAAAATCGATACTGGTGCAGATGTTAATTGTGTCCCTCTGAGTTTAATTAAAAAGTTTAGTATGAAATTCAATAATGAAGAAAATGATTTTTGTGTAACCGATTACAATGAAACCGAAATAAAAGTTTTTGGTTCCGTAAAATTATCTTGTGTTGATCCTATTTCTCAAACGGGACAATTTGCTCTATTTGTCGTTGTTGACGATACATGTGAGCCAATTCTTGCCTTGAAAACATTAATTACGTTTAATTTAATAACAAGACTAGATGTAAATACTCTCGTTTGCTTACCAAAAACTGCTGATGAGTTCATCAGTGAAAATAAAGATCTTTTCGGTGGGTTAGGTGCATTGCATTTACTAATATTAAATAAATAAAAACGCAAAACTAGTATTACATTAAAAAAAACCGATTCCATTAAGTTTAGTCGAAAAATTAAAGCAGGAATTAAATGAAATGATTCGTATAGGAGTCATCGCACCAGTTGATTACGCTACTGAATGGGTGAATAATTTACAGGTTGTTGAGAAACCTAGACCCCAAACCATTAAATGCGTGTATTAAGAGGGAACATTTTATAATTCCAATTATTGATGATTTTATCAGCAAATTAAATGGAAAGCGAATTTTCACGGTACTAGATTGGGCAAGTGGGTTTTGGTATATGAAACTCGACAAAAATGATTCTGATCTCACTACATTTATGACTCCGTTTGGTAGATATAAATTCAACCAAAAACCTTTTGGTTTAAACTGTGTTCCTGAAATTTTTCAGCTGGTACAAATATTTGGTGACATTCTCGGAGTTGTGTATTTTGATGACATTGGAATTGCTGGGGAAACGGAGTCAGAACACTATAGTATATTAAGAATACTCATCGAACGTGCGCGAGCGAACAATATAAATTTCAATTAAGATTAAATTCAATATAGGAAAACAAAAGTAAAATTTATGGGCCATATTTTAGAAAACGGGAAAATAAAACTTACAGAAAAGTATTGCGATGCAATTTCATCACAAAAAATGCATGAAAAAGCCGGAAAACAAACACGATGTTATGCGACTGTTAGGATTTTTGAAGTAATTTATTCCGAATTTATCGCAGAAAACTACTGCAATACGTTACTTGACCCATAACAATGTCAAGTTTTGTTGGAAATCGGATCATGAAACTAAAATGAAAAATCTTTTGAAAATTATTGCATCTAATCCGGTTTTGTCAGTTTATGACCCAAACAAGCCTGTAATCGCGCAAACGGATGCATCTAAGGATGGACTGGGTTGTGTTTTAACACAAGACGGTCATCCTTTCGCATATGCTTCACGCACTTTGACCAAAAGCGAACAAAAGTGGGCTCAAATTGAGAAAGACCTTTAAGCGGTAATTTTTTCGTGTCATCGATTCCATTTACTTTTATATGGTCGAGATTTCACCGTCGAAAGTGATCATAAGCCACTTGAAGTTTTAATTAAACGCAGTATTGATGACGTATCACCAAGATTACAGCGAATATTTATGTTTTCGGAGGATTACGAGTTCAGTGATTTATCGGGTGTAATACATATAGTTACGAAATCAGCATTCTTGTCAAAGCAAAACTTAAATCATTGTTTATCAATTTTCGAACAGGATAATAAGCTTGATAATTTTTCTAAAAAAATACACAAATATAAGGATGAGTAGCATTCTGGAAATGTACTCTTATTTAAGGATCACCGATTGGTAATCCTGTCTGAATTGCAAGGAAAAATGTGTAAAATGGTTCATAAGGCACATTTAGGTATCGAAAAAACACTTTCATCAGCAATAATGAAGTATTTCTGGCCAGGAATGTCGGAGCAGATAAGGGAAATAGTTTCATGTTGTGATATTTGTGAAAAATTTGGGAGAAACAATCAGAAAGAGCCATTAGTACAAGAAATATCACCAGAATACCCATTTCATATAATAGCTATGGATATGTTCCAATATGCAGGTCGTGATTTTATATCATTTAGTGATTCATATTCCAATTTTATCTTAGTGGAACAACTTAAAAATAAGACATCAAAGCATATTATTAAAATAATTTTACGTATATTCAATATTATTGGTTACCAAACAATTTTGAAATGTGATAACAGTTCATTTAATTTATATGAATTTGAATTATTTGTTTATTGTTACTTAATCTTAAAATTTTCAAGTCCTCGGTATGCTGTAAGCTATCTCTAAGAATATTTCAAAACGATGTTGATCAGTTCCAATATCTAATTTTGCAGTACAACTCGACTTCTATTGCAAGCATGCAATATTCACCATATGAATTATTCCTTGGTAGAAATGCAAAAACCAAACTACCAATTTCAAATGCATTACTCTTTCGAAACAATGTAAGTGAGCAAATTGTTCAAAATCGAATTGAAACGAAATAGCAATTACAAAAACACTGCTATGATAGAAACGCATAAGCCTGCCGGTCTTAAATATTGGTGATCGCATTATTTTTTTAAATAATGAAAAAGAGTGGAACTATGGCACATATTGTAAAAGACTGTTTTGATAATCTAATCACTATGGAAGAAATCGTAGATTTATTGCTTAGACCATTAATAATAAGTTTGATACAAGTGAAATATTACTTGAACAGCATATTAAAAGTCCTGTTCAGAATCATCGGGAAAATCTGAAAGATATTAATATTGTGCCATCAGTAAATGGTGTAGAAAATTATGTAAATGATAATAAAGTTATAAACTATAATGTGAATGTGGATGAACCTGAACCAACAGCTGGGGCTATGAGAATAAAAGATTCTAATCAATTGACTGGTGAACCCGTCAGTGCTTTAGAAACACCTGTAGATAATAAACCTTAACTAGCATCTTTAAACAATGAAAATTATAGCATACGCAGTAGTCGCATTATTCGGCCACCCACTCGCTTTGGTGATGAAATTTAAATATACAAAAAAATTACTAATATTCAAACTAAGTATTTATTTTTTATTTTACAATTAAAAAAAAAAGAAAAGCATGTAATAAATGTACAAATAATTTAAAGCTGGTAGCCCCATCAATTTGTTGTATAGCCTGTAGCGAGGCAAGATGAATCATAGGAGAGTCGGTAAGGTGGAATGGTTGGACAATTCAGGAAAGGTTAGGAAATTCGGAAAGGAATAGGTGGGAAAAGGGATTTGAGTGCTAAGTTCCGGGGAACACGGCCTGCTTGCGGTGCTCAGCTTAACTCGCCAGAATGGGAGGGGATCTTGCCCCCGAAACTTAACCTCACCTGCAACAAGAACACAAATCAGGCCTAGGAAAAGAAAGTCAAAGAAATTGACGGCGGACGGACGATCACCCTTCAAGGCACTGCTGGTGTTGTTGCAGCGTTGCCAAACCCCCCCAGCCATGGGAATCCGGTGGCCCTGTTTGGATTCCCCCACGTAGAACGATTACCAAGTTCCGGTCACACCATCTACCGTCGGCACCCCTGAAAATAAGATCCTTAGAAGTTC
Source organism: Leucozona laternaria (assembly GCA_932273885.2). NCBI lineage: Eukaryota > Metazoa > Arthropoda > Insecta > Diptera > Syrphidae > Leucozona > Leucozona laternaria. Next base: position 139,950,859 of record OW026366.1, read on the forward strand.
ATAATTCGTTCACACGAAACAAGGAAACCCCAAAATTTTCATCCAAAGGCGTTATGCGAAGTTTTATTTATATAATTATCAAGAACAAAGGTCATTTATAGCAAATTAAAGAAAAGAAAATATTTGCCAAATAGTAATTATCCCAATTCTCTAAATTTACTTTTGTTTACTTTATAGCAATTTAACAAACAAATAAACAAGAAAAATTAAAATAAAACAAGAAAAAAAATGTGACACAGTGATGTTTCCAACGAAGAGTTATATTGGTACCCTTTTCGGTACGTAGACTGGATAGAATTTTAGTGATCGGAAGCCTAAATCCCTACCTACAATGAGCTCTTTGAAGGTGGTCTATCAGCTGGAAACAATATGTATAAAACGCGATGTGATACGGAGGAAACAGTACCTTGCACTTACAAACAATATTTAACGGTAAAATAAATCGATTCCATTGTGTTCAAGGGTTAGGATCTTGAAACATCTCCTAGAAATTTCCCTGAAAATTTCCCAATATCATTTTTAGCCTGAACACGGAACGCGATCATTGTTTATGCCTTGGGGTAATTTTCTTTCATTCACCATTTCATTTCTAACATCGTAGTGGAAGGCTGTGTTTTGGAGTTTGGACTCTTGGTAAGTGTTCAACTTTCCTTTTATTTTTCAATGCTGTATTTGTTTGGAATTAACCCTTTTCTCATATAATTATTGTTATTAATCTGTTTCAGATGTTCTTCTTCACGCTGCTTCATCCTTTTCAGGATAAACTCTGTCACATTTCATAAAGGTGAGCACTACTTCTGGTGCCGTACCTACCTACTTATTCTAAATTCATAAGGTATTTTCATTTTTCAGACTGCGCTAAGCTATATCGAAACGTGGTGAGCTTACCCACGCTACACAAGCCGGGCATATTTACGGCTATGCCGTTAAGGTAAGCTTCAAAACTTGAACACCGTAATTTAATTTTTGTTCCTACATTACTTTTTTTTTTTAGATTTCAAGGCTAAAAATATTTCATCGCACACCAACGCATCCACAATAACTTCGATGTGCCCTAATCCCACACTAATCCTATTGTCAAAATAATTAGCTCATGGGTACTTACTATTGTTATTTGTCTAATTTATATTTATTTATTGTTTTGTTTTCTTTATTTTTCTCTAATAGATCTCAGATTAATTCGATTGTGGACAATGGCAATCTAGGACACGTTCGCTCACCCAGAAAGTGGGTTTGCTTTCCAGATGCTGACTGGATTCAGAGAGGTCATTGACCTTAACGGTCACAATGCAGCAGCTACAATTTTGGATTCACTTTGAGCAACAACAAAATGATAACCAACAATCAAACCAATGCACCCGGTTACCCCCGAAGTGGATAGGAATTTATATTTTCGAAATGGGTGATGTCGAAATTTATAAATGTCAATGACATATCGAGATGATACTTCTTGAATTCGGATAAGGATTATATTGGTGAGTCGTGTCGTCAGTTACATGCATTACTAACAAAGTTAAAGTGGAGCTTAAAATAGGAAATAAATAAATAACAATAAATAAATAAAAACTAAAGACTAACATGCTATATCACAGATGGAATATTTTTGCTAGTGGTTATTATAAGCTATCAGTCGTGTATCACCGTTTGGAATTATTATAGTATCACAGTCAAGATATAATTATCACCAATAATCGCCACGTATATTAAAGGCGAAAATATTCAGAGTGAATTGAAAATATTTGGTGAAAAGGTTGTTAATCTTTGTCTTTGACTTTGACTTTGTCTTATTTTTTTTTTTTGGTTTACAAGCTTTGGATGATTGCACAAGTGTCAAGTACCTGACACAATATTTTATAGGACTGTTTAAACTATACATTGGTGAAAATAAATTAACATTGAAATAAAAACCACTAACATTTTGCATGAAATTACAAATTTAATAAAATGACAACAACTAAACCATGACACAAAATTCTTTAATTTGTTTATGGACGGCCTAAGTGAGCATGCAAACATACAACAGCTAATTCTCAGGTACAACGGGGTTTGAGGTACTTTTTTTTTCTTATTTTTTGTGAGTGAGTTCTTTTTTTTTTTCTAGGTGCCTACTGCGTGACAAAGTATAAATTCATTTTAAATCGGTTTTACTAAAAAATTTTACAATTTACAAAAATCAGGTACTACGTGCGGTGTGTTACGTATGTGTGTTTTACAAACAAATTATTCGGTGTTTTAATGAAGAATCAGTTTCTAAGTTTTATTTTTTTTTCTGGAGATCATGATTTCGACTATCGTTTTAGATCTTTGGCATGAAATATACCAACTTTTTTGCCAGACAGATTCTCGAGCTCATACATTTGTCTTCCTATTTGTTTGACCACTCGACACTTAACGTATTTCGGGCATAGTTTGGCGGATAGGTTTTTGGAAGAATCGCTTAAAATGAAGTTTCGTCGATAGACTTCTTGTCCGGGCAGATATCTAACGTTTCGTGTACGTGTATTATAAGTTTTTGCGGACCTTTCGTTTGATTTCAAAATATTTTCTCGGATTCTGTTTCGTATACACTCCAATCGATCGCGTCGAGGTAAAACCAACAACTCGCTATCGTCTACCGCGTTTAACTTTTGCGCCAGTTCATAGCTGCTACCGTGCATTATCATGTTCGTACCGAACAAAGCGAAGTAAGGAGATACGCCGGTAGAGCTATGAACGGCACTTCTTAAGGCACATGCAATGTCATTTAAATGGTAATCCCAATCTCGTTGATCGGTTTTTAGGTAAGAGCGGATTGCTGCTAACAACGTGCGGTTGACTCTCTCCGACGCGTTCGACTGGGGTGCATAGTTCGCTGTTCTAAAATGTTTAATTCCGTATTTTTCCAAAACATTTTGAAATTCTTTAGCAAGAAATTGCTTTCCGTTGTCGGAATGAATTATACGTGGCACTCCAAACATGCTAAAAACCTCTTGTTGTAGGAATTTGATAACACTTATAGTGTTTGCTTTTTTTTATAGCTTTCAAGAAAACAAATTTAGACAAATGATCTAACACGACGAACACGTACGCATTTCCGGACTTAGACCTAGGATAGGGCCCTAGAAAATCGATATATAATTTTTCAAATGGACGATCAGTACAATACGAATGGACGATAGGAGGACGAGATATTTGGTTTGACGCTTTTGACTGCTTACACATTGAACAATTAGATACATATTCACGGACTTGCACAGTCATGCTGGGCCAATGGAAGTACTGACGTACCCGAAATAAAGTTTTGGCAATACCACCATGAGCGGCTTTAGGTGGATTATGGGTTTTGCTTATAATATCTTCAGTTAAAGGTGAAGGTACCCAAAGAAGCCAAGTATGCTCTTGCATTGCTTCATTACCAACACATCTAAAAGCACGTTTATAAACATACCCGTCTTCGACTTTAAGGTCTGGCAGTTCAACACTATTTTCTTTGATGGTGTTAATCAAATTTAAATATTCCTCCGAGTGAAACTCAGGTGATTCTAGATCGATCAGTGGGGCTACTTCTTCAATGGTCAGAGAATCTACGTGTACCCGAGAAAGAGTGTCTGGTACTACATTGAGTGTGCCTTTTCTGTGCTGTATGTCGAAGGCATACGATTGCAGCAACAGACTCCACCTGGCGAGCTTTCCACTGAGGTCTTTCATGCTCATAAGCCATTGAAGACTGGAGTGGTCGGTGATTACTGTAAAATCCATGCCCTCGACATACGGCCTGAATTTTTGCACAGCCATCACTGCCGCCATACACTCCTTCTCGGTCACACTGAAGTTCCTCTGGCTTTTCTTAAATTTTTGTGAGAAGTAGGCAATTTGCCAGAATGCTTCTTTTAGATCAATACTACTAATGTAGTACGTATCCGGTAGTCGGCTGATGAGCCCCTCGATATGGGGGAGAGGATTTGCATTTTTCTTAGTAAGTGTGTTCACCTTGCGAGAATCCAGGCAAAGTCGATTTTTGCCTGGTTTCCGCAAGAGCACTACTGGTGAGCACCAGGGACTTTCACACTCCTCGATAACGCCGAGACTCAACATCCGATCTAACTCTTCATACAAAATGGCTTGTACCGCTGGAGAGACAGGGTAGTGACGCTGTTTCACAGGGAGCGCATTTCCTGTATCAATGACGTGCTCCATCAGCGCCGTCTTTCCTAGACCATCCCGGTCAAAACAAAGAAATCTCTGCCTGACTGCATCCAGTCCGGCCTGCTGATCAGAGTTCAACTGATGAGCGTTCGATGAATCTAATTCTTTGTCAACCAACACACTACTTATTATACTTGGGGCCAACTGGAATGCCCTCCAGAAGTCTACCCCAAGGTAGATCTCCTGGTCCAAATTTGGAACGAGGAAGAACGTCAGCTCCTGCACTTTATCGTTATAACCCACCGTTACGTTTATTTTGCCCACAATAGCTTGACTTTTGCCGTCAGTGGTCTTAACTCCAGATTGGTAAGGGAAAATATGGAAAATATTAACTTGAAGTTCCTTGGCTAGCTGCATACAATTTCTCAAAAGTATGCTTACGCTCGCCCCGCTATCAACCAGACCGAAAACTTCTTTCTCACCCAACTTGATTTTAGCATAAGGCCTCGGATCGGATCCTAGATTTAAAATCGAGGAAGAAATTCGATTTCGAGTTTCTCTCCTAGCTTGGTATCGGGCCCTTGCTTTGAGTACATTATTTGAAGGCTTTAAAATCTCACTATTGAAAATCCTCTTTCGCGTTTGGTTGTACTCTTCTATTCTAATATGTAAAGGCTTAATTTGGAATGGTCTTTGTTTTATTTCTGTTAGGTTCTGATTTGATTCACGTTTTAAAATTTTAATTTTGATTTCGCCCTCTTTTGTAAGAGGATTACTACCCTCTTTTTCAGATTCACCTTTATATTTAAAAATTACGGGGGTTCTGATTCTGATTGGCACGCGACTCCCCCGGAGCTTTCGCATCCCTTAATCGGTTTCCCTGATTACATCTTGTGCAACGAGGAGTTATCACCCCCTCTTGACCGCATTTGTAGCAAAACACATTTCGCACTTCGGACTCGCAGTCAAAGTAGGTGTGGCCCTGCACCTTGCAGTTACAACACACTAGGCTAGTAGCATCCGCATACTTCCGAGGAGGATTCTTCGGACGAGCTCCGCCGAATTGATAAGCCGCAAGCTGTTCATCCGACGGTTGATAAAATTCTTCATATTCGAGCTCATTGGCCACATATTTACCTGGAGGTTTACCGAAAGTTTTAGGTACCTCTCGATCTCTCCTCGGAAATGCTGCTTCCGCGTCCTTGCACGCCGTCCTCAGCTGATCCAAGGAGAATATAGGTTGAGGATAAACTAATTTGCCAATTTTATCATTTAAATTTCTTTTCAGTATTCGCACCATTTCTAATTACTTCCGGAATCGGAATTCTCAACTGAAATTTCATTTTGTTTATGGCTGTGAAGAAATCTTCACTGCTCTCCCATGAATTCTGCCTACGATCCATGATGTCACGGATTATCTCGAAGTCTGATCGAGTGTTTTTAAACTGGCGCATCAAAGCATCCTTCATTGTCGGCCAGTCAGGTCGATAATTATTCCGTTGGAACTGCCAGCACCAATCGTGGGCATTTCCTGAAAGAAGCAGATGGAAATCTCTTAAGATTTCCGTCCAAGGGCAGGTGTACTGGCTCTGCAATGTTTCTAGTCGAAACACAAAATCTTCGACTGTCATAGTGGCTGTTTGACCATCAAACTTCAGGCCCCACTTGTCGATCTTGATTGGAGCTTTGTATCCCGGAAATATATATGGACTGAAATTTGCTGGTTGGTATGTGTGCGGATGCGGAGTATTTATGGGAGTCATAAAGTTTCTACCAGGACCCTGGTGAAATTCATGAAACCCGTCAGGTTGACTCCTTCTATTTTGCTCTGGTTGTCTTCTCCGCTGTTGTCCTGGAGGCACAAACGCACTTCTACTTGGATCAGCTGGAGGATTTTGTTGTACTGGTGGCTGTCCTACAGGTGCAGGGTCATACGGACGTGCTGCTGGTCTAGACGTCTAATCAGAGGACGCTTGATCTGAATGCCCTAACTTCCAATCCCTAAGGAATCCTCCAAGTTGATTTCGGATTTCCTCCTTGAAGGTATTTGTCATTTCCTTTTGTATTGCCTGTTTCGTTGTTGACAAACCTTCTACTATGGCCAAGTTGATATAGGCCTTCAAATCTTCTGGACTTATCCTTGTTTCTTTTATTTTACTTGCAGGAGGACCTTGAGCTAAGTTTTCTAGGAAACCTCTATAACTACCTAAGTTTCCTGGATTGGTTGACGCTGGTCTAGTGCTAAAAACCCTACCAGTATTTTGCCTAACTGTTTCGTTTAGAGAATCGATACTTTCCCTGGGCGGTATATCTCCCGCTCCCATCCCACTGAGTTCGCTGAAAGGAGGAGCTGAAAGTGAGTCATTAGAGCTGTTGGCTTGACTATCAGAAGCCGGAAGGTCCGAGTTAGCGGCAGCATTGGACTCGGATCGAATTTGCCTATCTGATGTGAGAGGAGGAAACATAGCTTGCTGTCTAGTGGTATGGTCTAAATTTCGGCTAGCCGATCGAGTTAATCGACTATTTTCAAATATTTCAGCATCTCTAATTAAGCTGTTGATGCGATCTTCTTCCTCTTTATTGGTGAACGACATCTTTAAATTTTATTACTAATCTCAACAGAAAACAAAAAAATATACTTTAAACCAAAGGGTGAGTTTGCAATGAAAATCGATTTTTATCTTTTCCAAAAACGTAACGCTGATTTGTAGCAAAACTAACCATAAATTAATATAACAATATTTCGAAGACCAAAAAGTAATAAATAAAATCAATAAAAATTCAAAGTAGATTTGAAAAAGAATATATAGCAAAAAATAAATAACAAAAATTTGAACGAAATATATGAATAAATAAATAACAAAAAAAAAGAGTTTGAAAAGAAACAATTAAAAAACAAATAGCTGTTTCTTGAGAAAACTTGTAATAAGAAAAAAAAGATAAACTTGTAACAAAAGCCTTTCCTAAAAAACCATTTTAGAAAACTTTGTATTCTTATCTTATAATATGCTATCCTACACAATTAGAATATTCTTTCTATCGGAGAAAAAAACTTAATTATGTAGAAAATTTTGAAAAATGTATTATTACAAACTAACAAAAAATATAAACAAAAACCTTGGTAACGAAATGCAAGTTTCGTTAAAAGATATATGAATAACTCAAACAAAAAAAAAATCAAATAAATTAGAAAATAAGTAAACTAGACTTTAAGTATAATTAGTCTAAGATAGAACAAAATTAATTTTAAGTATGTTTTCAAACTTAAGTATATTTTCTTACCAAAAAGGTTTAGAAGGTATCAAGAGAGAAATTTCACTTGAAAATAAAGATTTTATCAAACTAAAACAAAATGATTTCTCCTTTCTTTAAAGAGATTTATGGCAGAATTGATAAGTTGGTTGTCATGAGCATACGGGGTGCTTCAAGTAGCGTCTACGGTGGTTTCTTTTCAATATGGTGTGACCTTACTAATGGCATCTTTCAAAACTAGACATCAGACGGACAGAAAAAGATTCCTTGAAGTGATGATGTAGAAAAGGGAATTACAATAAGTGGAGAATTCACGAAAAGACAAGACGTAGTTTACCTCACCGTTCCCGCGATTCTTGTCAGTCTCTTTGGACTTTGCAAGAAGACTTGAAACGGTAAGTGAAACGGAAAACAAAAAATGAGAAAATCTCAAAGAAAAAGATGAAAAAGAGATAAAGTTGGAACGGTGCAGCGATGTCCCACGACCCGTCAAACACGGTCACCGCATCCAAATCGAAATCTAATAGGACAATACATGAGGAATGAAATTGAAATTTAGAAATAAAAAGTTGAAATTTGGGATTAGGGATGTAAGGAAAACAGGACTTAGAGAAAGTGACTGTACTGGCTGCGAATTTTCGGAGTTCGTCGCAATTCACCAATTCACCATAGTATGTCAGAGACTTTCAAGGTGAAGACTTACGAATCCGAAAATCTGCACCCAGTCCAGTTTAAGAAGAAAGGAAACACTCACTAACCGCAGTCACTGTGGATTTTCAAATGCTCGTCGCAATTTATCTAAGTTCGTCTGAGACCTTCTTGATAAAGACTTACGAGTTTAAAAATCCACAGTAAGTTTGGTTAAACTCACAAAAACAAAGACTATAAACACATAAATCTTAGCTAAAAGCCAAGACGTTGGGCGCCATCTTGTAGCGAGGCAAGAGGAATCATAGGAGAGTCGGTAAGGTGGAATGGTTGGACAATTCAGGAAAGGTTAGGAAATTCGGAAAGGAAAAGGGATTTGAGTGCTAAGTTCCGGGGAACACGGCCTGCTTGCGGTGCTCAGCTTAACTCGCCGGAATGGGAGGGGATCTTGCCCCCGAAACTTAACCTCACCTGCAACAAGAACACAAATCAGGCCTAGGAAAAGAAAGTCAAAAAAATTGACGGCGCACAGTGGCCCGTATTGACTTTTTTGGTTGCAAAAATTATATCTCTTAAACGAATAAAGATATCGCCAACATTTTTTTTTTGGTTTTAAAGGAAATTTCCAAGGCTATAAAGTTTGTGAATTTTAAGAAAAAATATTTACAGGGTGTTTCAGAATCTGCTGCTGAAATAAGAAGTTTTTGTTAACGTGGTTAACATAATTGGTATTTAATTCTAAAAAGGTCGATAGTCAATTTATTAGATAATTTGAGGATAATTTAAGTGAAACAGTGGCGAAAAAAGAAAACAAACCAATTTGAGTGAAACAGTGGGGGAAAAAATCAGTTTTTGTTTTTTTTTTATTAATTGATTTTTCATTTTTTTTATAAGAGAGTAAATTTATAAAGTATTTTATTGATAGATTAGAATTCAAAAAGTAGAAAAACAAGATAAAAGGAACAAAAATTTACATACCCAACTAACAAACTCCCGGAGTTAAACTCTTCAAATCTGAAAAGAACTCCCATAAGATTCTTATATATCCTATTGCTATACTTAAAAATTAATCTCTTGTTATGAAACTCAAATTCGTCTCATAGCATTTTAATTGTAAGAGCTAAGCATTTTTTTAAATTTGAAAGTACTTAAATCCTATATCTAAATCTATTTAAGTCTCATAAGTATCTCGTTATGAAATTAAAACTCTAAACGTCATTTTTAGTCTTTATAATCCCATAATAATACTTCAATGAGACTATTCATAAATAAGTTTTTTTCAAGATTCTAATAGGAGCTACGGCGCCAGCTTTGAATATCAAACGAACAGATGTTATAGTTGAATTGTACAGTGCGTTCTTTTTGTTCACAAAACTTGCTTCTGTTCATGTTTCTATCGGATTGGTTATTTTATTGGCGGTGGAAGATGTAATTTTAGATTTCAAAGACAAGTTTGATTGTTTTCTTTGCGAGCAAGTTTCTTTGGTCGATTTTTTGTTCTGTTTGTTTACCTAATTTCGGGGTAGTAGTGAATTTGATTATAAATATTATAACAACAATTTTTAGCACTGAAATATACTAAACAAAAAGCACACATTTCAAACTTAAGGTAGTTAATATTATTAGTATTATTAAAAAGAGGAAACAATCTGCCGAAAAATCGATCTCAAAAGCATTATTTTGATAGAATTGATCGAAACAACCTTATTAATTGTACTAATGGAAATCACCATGAGTATCACATAATGTTTATGGTATATATATATATATACTGTTGGTGCATCGGCTGTCATCAGCTTTGGAGTGATTTAAATTACACCAAGCTATATCCAGTTGACTTTGATTGTTACTTTATTCGAAAAATTATTAGGTTATAATTTAGTTCCATTGTTTCAAAATGTTAATCTAACTCAATTATCGATTTTTTGCTTTCTCATTTAAATTTAACTTTCAAACGAAACACATTTATCTGTGTTGCTTTCCGTTTCATCATCATCCAAAGATCTCATAGAGATGTTAAAACAAGAGTTAAAGTATCAATCAACAGCAGCCATGTTGCAAAATGAACAAAATGTTTTCATTATATTTTGAGGGTTACCGTAGCTTAAAAAAAATATTCTAAAAAAATTATCTTATTTGGTTTTCCATTCTGACCAAAACTTGGAAAAAGTTGTATAGGTCATATTCATCTTGTTTTCTCTTATTTGCTGTCGATATTAGTTGTATAAAAAATGGATTTGTATAACTTAGTATACAGCTACTATACCAGAGAAGAATATACTGTGACAGCAGTATATTAACACGACACAAGTAAAATGGCATCTTTAAAAATCAGTTGTTTTTGTCAGTTTTTAATCACGAATATATTGGAAGATTTCAGATAATCTTAATAATGAAAAAGCGTCATATTTTGTGCCACTCTAGATCCAATTTTTGTCATAAAAGCACGATAATAACAATAATTGGAAAAAAATATGGTATGAATGATCGCATTTTGTGGATTGTATAAAAACATACTTTAGTGATTTTTGCATCTAAAAAAAATATTAATGGTAACCCTTTTTCTTATTATAATTAATAACAAAATATTTTAAACATGCATAATTTTGGAAGCGCGTTGTTATTTTTCGAAGCAAAATGTGCAAATTAGTAGATGCAATTTTAATTGCACCAAGAATTTAGCCTACATATGCCATGATCTTAACAAATATAATACGTCAATTAACCTGTGAGATAAATACTCGTATCAAAAAACACATTATTTTTTGACATGAGAGAATCACAAACACACATAAAAACTATTCGCCTACCTTCTTCAAAAAAAGAAATTAAAAAAGCGAAAGATATATGTTTTTTTTAAGTTTACACACACTCGTTCTCTTTTTAACAACTTTTGTAGGAAGAGACGCACTCCCATAGGAAGAGTTAAGAATGCTTTACTAGATTTACAAAGCGGCGTCTATAATCGCATAAGAAGAATAAAACTCTTCCTATAGGATCAGGAGGCTCCCATAACTAGGCCATTTAAGGCTTTTAACAATTTTGTAAGAATCTAGAAGAACTCCTCAAGAGTGCATTTAGCTCCCTAAAATAAGTCTTGTAGCGCTCTCGGAGCGTCTTATGAGAGGAAAAATGCTACTTGGGTAGAAACATACAATTTCTTGGAAACTATCATCTAAGTCCGGGGTAATGCGTAATAAACTTATAATTTCCGGTGAGATCTTTTGGTTTCTTACATGCCTTAAGGAAGAAATAAGTGGATCGGATCAGATTGCTAGCATGTTAAATAGGTCTTCATTCTGCCGAATTCTTGAAACTTTGCACGTATTTTGATATCTGTATTTCTTGTAGTCTTTATTTTTTTACTCCTGGGCTTCTTCTGACAATTCTCCAAGTGGTAGTGATTGGTATTCGATGATATTTTGACTATGAACCAATGAGTTGATTTTCAGGGTACTTTTGTTTCAATAACTCTGCGGTTTTTTTGGTGTACTCTCCAAATTTAACTGTATTCACTACTTCCCTGCTATTCAAAACATTAAGTATTATTTTGATCCTGGTTATAACCTCTTTATTGACTCCAGTAATTCGCGCGGTTGCCTCAGATTGATCAAAAATCTCCTGGAAGTTTTTCCTTAATTGCTATTTCCAAATCCTTGCTTTGGTTTATCTACATCAAGTCCAAGCTCATTTGTCCGGTTTTGACATGGAGAGATGAAGAAAGCCATTCCTCATTTTTTTTATGAAATATAATCTTGATCTATGGGCTGCGACCCATTTTTTATCAATGTTCATTTTCCGGTAAATTTTCACCGAATAGTTGGTATTCACTTATGATGGCAAAAAAGAACTCTTCAAGACTCTCATCTTTGACAAAAAGTTCAAACAAAATATTGTATGGTATATCCATTTTAAATAATTTTTCCTTATACAACTGCTCCTTCCAGTTTGCAATGATAGTTTCATCCCAATGTTTCATCTTTTTATACCATAAAACTAAATACCTGCATTAAAAATATTCAATTTATGACATCCTAATAAGGTAATCTGCTTTACCTATAAGCTTTTTAAGAAAAATTCTTATCCAGTTAAAAACTCTTATCCATCAAACTACGTGACAGTAATTAATCATACCCGAAATCAATGACATTCATACTTAAAAGTTTTATTTGGGGACAAGAAATAAGCTATAAAACCGTTTTAAAAAACTTAGGTAGGTTTTTCCTTCTAAATTTCAAAACCATTTTATTTCAAACCAACACTCATACCTATAAAACAGAGAAAAAATATTTTCCATGATTTTTTTTCTGCACCTGACAAAAAAAAAAATCAGAAAAAATTACTGACTTCATTAAATCAAATCGCTCTAGCTCAGCTCTATGCAACTTTATGCAGCTGAGTTTTTGGTTTTATTTGAACAAATATATAAGGATTTACTATCCGTCGAGCTTAGCTTGATTATGTTTGAACCTTTTTTTTCTACTCAGTGTAAAGACAAAAAAGCGTGCAAAAATGGGTGTTTAAAAAAACATTAAATTTAGCAGTTTAAAAAAATTTATCCTTTTTTTGTTCATTTCTGATTATAGCAATTTACACATATATCAAGTAAAAATAACAAAAAAAAGTTTTATTTACACCTTTTTCCTAGTTTTTACACTCAAAATTAAAAACAAATTTAAAAAACAATTGTTTTTTTCTAACCATACAAATTTGTCAACTTTGACTCGCTCTACAAGTCAAACCATTCATACAAATGAAATAATTTTTTCGATTACTAGAGCTCCAAACATTTGTCAATTCAAAAAAAGTAAAAGTTTTGCATTATAAACCCACCCGAAAAATGAATTTCGCAAGCACTTTTGCCTAAACGGGCCACTGTGCGGCGGACGGACGATCACCCTTCAAGGCACTGCTGGTGTTGTTGCAGCGTTGCCAAACCCCCCCAGCCATGGGAATCCGGTGGCCCTGTTTGGATTCCCCCACGTAGAACGATTACCAAGTTCCGGTCACACCATCTACCGTCGGCACCCCTGAAAATAAGATCCTTAGAAGTTCATAATTCGTTCACACGAAACAAGGAAACCCCAAAATTTTCATCCAAAGGCGTTATGCGAAGTTTTATTTATATAATTATCAAGAACAAAGGTCATTTATAGCAAATTAAAGAAAAGAAAATATTTGCCAAATAGTAATTATCCCAATTCTCTAAATTTACTTTTGTTTACTTTATAGCAATTTAACAAACAAATAAACAAGAAAAATTAAAATAAAACAAGAACAAAAATGTGACACAGTGATGTTTCCAACGAAGAGTTATATTGGTACCCTTTTCGGTACGTAGACTGGATAGAATTTTAGTGATCGGAAGCCTAAATCCCTACCTACAATGAGCTCTTTGAAGGTGGTCTATCAGCTGGAAACAATATGTATAAAACGCGATGTGATACGGAGGAAACAGTACCTTGCACTTACAAAAAATATTTAACGGTAAGATAATCAATAAAAAAAAAATTGAAAATGAATAAATAAATTAATTAATAAACAAATAAAAAGCTTCAACGCCACTTATAATTTAACCAAAAGTTCGAGTATCGAACGGCAAAGAAAACAGCAATCAAATTGACTACAAATTAATGAAAAAAAATCTTAGGCAGCAGGAATTCGTTCTGGCGCTAATATTGGCATTTTAAACGCTCAAGATGGTAACCAATTTCACTTCGTATAAATCTTCTTTTTCTTCATATATAAAATATATTTATGTGTTGACATATACCTTCTTTCCTTTTATTTTAAATCCCATTTTGTTTTTGTTTTTGCATAGACTCACGATGCCGCCACGGGAATCTGGCTTCGGTTTTCACTGAAGCGTCTGGGATGGGACTGTCTCCGCAACGTGATTCGGTTTCGGTAAGGGTATCAGTTGGCTGGAGTTGAAACTAATATTATTTCTATTGAAATGTCCACAGGTGTTTACAGTGTTCCAGTTCGGCGATAAAGGAATGTCAGGCTGTAGCAGTCCGATAACCTGACGGTACTGGATACCCGACAGGTTTTCTGCCGCATTTGCTGCCCACAAAACGAATGGCACAACACAATTTGGTCCCACGACGATCAAATATTAATTTCTTTTTGTATATCACACAAATAATTGTATTTTTGCGAAATGAATTGTATTCCACAGCAATAAACGTTTTCCACAGAAATAAGAAAATGTGGGGCGGCCCAGTGCATCATTGGCAACTTGGGACCGCCAAAAATTCAAAAATGTAGAATAGTTTGGTAACCTATGTAAAATTCGTAGTTTAAGTATTTTTTTCCTTTCGAAAACATTTCTAATAAACTCACCAAATTCGGTTCTATTCACTACTTTAGTTGTTCTGTTTTTTTCATTTAAAATCCCCCGGTTGTCGGAAAGCCTAAGTACCTTATCTCGATAAATCTTAAAAAAAAACACAATTTAATTAAGCTTCAAACGACATGGGAATTTACCAAAAACGTACTCGTAAGTATTTAAGAAAAAAATTGAATTAACTTTTTGTCACGTTCAAAAAAAGTATACTATAGTAATTTTGACAAAAAAATTATTATATTTAAATCAAGTCAAAAGGATGGCTTGTTTGCTTAACCGGCGGAAATAATTTTTATATCGATCTGATCGTCATATGACTTTCAGATAAGACGGTGGCATAGCCATGGAACATACCACCCCGTTTTTCAAATTTCCTCCCCCACATCATTTGCATCACCCGATCCAAATCATCCGCTAGTTTTTGTTTTAAGATTTCACAGGTCAATGTAGTGGTGAACTTTCTTCAATTACCCCTCTATTTCTGACGTCTCAGAAACGTCACCTACCAACATCATCAATTCTACACCATAGAGGGCGCTAGCAAAGCCTCGCTCTCACTAGACTAGTTTCAAACAAAAAAAAGTTTCATGCGAGGAAATCTTAATTCATTTTCATGATGGTGAAACTCCTAATAATTTCATTCAGTTTCCACCAGCTGTCAACCAGGCGTCCATAACAAGCCGAAATGATATTTGTAAGCTTTTTTTACTGCAGTTTTTGTTTGACTACGAAACCAAGAGCATCTAATACAATATATATAACCTAAGGAGTAAACATTTTTAATTTATAAAATAATAATAATTTTAATATAAAAAAAATTTTATAACACATTAGATCCTAAAGATTTTTTAAGAACTCTGCAGTTAATTGACGATTTATAACATATTGCAATCCCACCACCTACGGTGCAAGTTATTTGATCGTTACATATCA
Organism: Leucozona laternaria; assembly: GCA_932273885.2. NCBI lineage: Eukaryota > Metazoa > Arthropoda > Insecta > Diptera > Syrphidae > Leucozona > Leucozona laternaria. Next base: position 139,966,166 of record OW026366.1, read on the forward strand.
AATTATAGCCAGGCAAGTTGTAAAAAGAGTCGTCCATTTAATCCTTGAAGCTTGAACCATGTTTCATTCACCCTGATTCCGTAAGGCGTTTTAGTTAAAAGGCTCTGGAATTGGCGATTAGAGGGTTAGTACAACGACTACTGTTTTAATGGTTAGGAGGGTAAAAAAAGAAGAGAACAGTAAAATTTTAGTTTTACTTAAACGCCAATTATCGCTTCTGGAGCCGTGTCGTTTTACTGTCGTTTTCGAAAAACGCCTTTACGAATAGGGGTGATTAATTCAAATCAAATCAAGGTTTGTCTTATTAAAAAGATATCGCAAATAATCAATCTTTGATGAATTCAAACTACGGGCGTTAAGTCAATAAATCTTAAAACCCTCTTGCGATTCAGATAACATATTTAAAACCACCTGGGAACAGATCTCATTCATGCCGTAGCTCTCAGAAGAAGAACTATATTCATCTCAAAATTAAAAAATTAAACTCTTCTTTGCAGCAAAATAAGAAATACATATGAAGAAGATAACTGTTAATTCAATATACAAACATTTATTAAACTAAAGAAAAGAAAATAATAGATACATTTTAGGAATAAATCAATATATAGAATTAGAACAATTCAAAAAGACTATTTAATATGATTATAATTAATCGACTTTTTAAGTTAGTGCTTAATTGAGCGGATAAGATAAAAATAAAAAAAGTAAGAATTAAAACAAAAAGTGTTAATGTTGCGTTGTCAGTGCTGATATATTCTGGCCATCTGTTTTGGCTGCAAAGTTTTGATGGGTTTCACAGACGTTTATGATTTCGATAAGAACATTTTTGTTTTCTACAGGCAGAGCAACTTCGTTTGCAGATAGCTTAAAGCCCGAACCACAGTACTCTCGTGTGGTGTGTTGGGGTGTAGTGTGTCGCTATCGCTTTAATGTATTTTATATGCGTAGAGCCATATTTTTATCGTGCGATATTTTGTGTCGAAATTTATGAAATACATTGGAATGACAGCTACTACTACTCCTCAACACACCACACGAGAGCAGTGTGGTTCGGGCTTAACAAACACACTTCCACGTGATGAGATGACTGATGAGAGTTTCATCTGTTTTTTTTTTTTAATATTAGAGCTTGTTGCGAGAGTGTACATTCATAAATAAATTCATAAATATAGATGTGAACTTGTGGAAGTGTTTCAATTCCAGTGTCTTTGCAACTCAGTTGAAATTAACTCCCTTTACAATATGTGGCGATTGCTTTTAGAATAAAATTCTTTTCATAGGCGGAGTTGAATTTTATCATAATTGGTTGGCAGAGATAATGTGACATGGATTTAAGATTCTTCTTGGGGCTGACAGGTACCCCATACTTAATCGGATCACCTGCTATTGATTTGTACTTTGGCATCTCTATGTGTCTCTTCCATAAATTAACTTAATTTTCAAGAGTTTCAATTGATGTCTGGCCCTCTAGCTTGAGCACCGACTCGTCTATTATAGATATACTGAGTTTAATAGATTTCACATCCTTTTCAATAATATTTAAAATCTTTTGTTTTGATGAAATCAAATCGACAATCTTTCTTAGCTTTTCATCAAAGTTATTCATTGTATTGACAGCTGGCTGTTGTGTTTTTGGTGGCATGTTGATGGCTACAGAGGTTTTAGAGCGAGGTGAGAGAAGGGAAACAAAGGTCACTTTGCAAACACGATGTTTCGGCGAACAAAAAATAAAATTGTGTAATATTAATAACGTATATATATATAGCAACAATTATTTATGCATCCTTTTATGAAATTAAGCAAACTTTTATTAGTTCCAAGTAGAAATTACAATTCTTTGTTGGGTATAACTAGCAAAAATCAAACGCACTGCGAAAAACAAAAACACGTCTACTCAGCAGCAGCTGTCATTGAATTTAGGGACTCACACAATATTTTTTTTGCTGCTTCGCTAAGTTGATATCAACTATTGCGAATTTCAAAATTGTATCATTCTCATCACCTTTCCTGAACAATTATTACATATTTACATAATGTTTAATTATTGAAACTGGTAAAAATAAGACAAAAATATTTTATATTAGTTCACACAAAAAAATAAACTTTAAACTTATGTAAACGGCAAATATCACAAATCCACATTATAATCTAAAATTATCAAAACTGAAAACAAATTAATTCTGAATGAAGTTAAATGTTTAATGAAATGTCACATGTAAGGAAAAATAGTGTGAATGTGATAACAGTTGTTTTAGTATCCAGATCTGATCTGATCAAAGGGGATTATAAAATGCGGTTTATAAAAACAAAACAGCCATTTGGTCTAAAAACATAGTTACATGCGTAGCAGATAGACAAACAAACTCAAAAATATACAGATATCAATTAAACATTTAAATAAATAATGTTTTAATTTAAGTTTTTTTTTAATGTTAATGGCACCCTGTAAAAAGTATACAGAAGTAAATGCATATTATTTCTAAATCCCAAAACCTTTTAAAGAGTTCTTAAAAAACGAAGTAGAGGCAAACGAAAACAATATAAATAAATTCAATTGAAAGTTTTTTTGAACCCTTTAGTCCAAATGCGTTTCGCCCAGGTACGACAAAAAACTCTTAACAACATCTTTGATATAGTACATAACTCTTACCCAGGTCAAATCACACTTAATGACTTTCTTCACGAACAGAATGTATAAACATACACCCTTATATAAATACAATCCAAATGCACACATACTGAATTTATTCGCGTGAGTGTTTTATCATAAATACCACGCGAATGCATTCAGTATGCAATAGCAAAATAAATAAACGACAAGAATTCCGGATACCCGAAACATGATGCCCAGCTAAAAGAAAATTCACCTTCAACTGCTAATGCAGCCTGATAAACTAAAGGTGCAATGGCAATGTGTTTCGCGTATACCCTTTAATAAATATATTATGTTCAGGGTTCGTCGATACAGCATATTTTATTTTATTTGATTTTCACTTTATTAGTAAGATATTTATTGTTTATGTAAGCAATTACTGAGTATAAATATTCCCGATTTCGAGACAGTAAATCATTCAATCAAACATCATCAAAATGCGTTGTTTTAAATTCTTATAAGCTATCCCACAACCCGAGGTAAGTTGGCGAATACACAAAACATTGAACTATTAGTGATTTGGTACATGAACCAATTCCACAATCAACACAGCCAAGGTATTGTACCTTGGCTTACTATTCATTGAGACAAACGAGTCTCATCGTTAAAGAGACTTCTTAATAAGCCATCATTAAGTGGTCATTAATTACTTTTTAGGACTTACAAAAAAAAAACGATATGTAAAATCAGTATCAATGGCAACTGTGTTCAATAATGGCACCGAATATGCTCAGTAAAAAAGTGCAGCTTTATAAACAGAACTGAAATATGATTAAACTAAGAAAAACAAACAGAAATATGACTTCAAGTTGACAGATAAGAAATCAAGGCCGTAACGTTTAGAAAGATCTGGCAGGCCTCTTCAAGATGTTCTTGATAGAGCAAGCTAATAAACTCTTAAAATACTCTTATCTAAAGGAATTAAAGAGGTTTCAAAGAAGTATCATAAAGAAATATGACAAAATAACTTCAAAAAGAGGTCCTTAAGATGTTTTTAAGATGTATTTTAAAGTAATGACTTTAAATTATCTTTTTAAGAATTCATAAAGTGCTTATAAAGGGCAACGGTATAAAAAAACTGAACTTAGATTTCATTAAGAGCTGATAAATTTGTTTCAAGAACTCTTCGGCAGTTTTTGTGTTACTTGAAATTATTTTATTGACATATTGGGTATTTAGACGTCGCAGTTCAATCTGCAGGCCCAGCTAGTTGAGCTCGAATGTTATTTGATTGCTTTGTACGCGAATCACCCGAACGACTACTTAGAGATTGACATGCTTCAAGAGCATCGTACCGCTCTTCTTAGAACTCTAAACATTTTATTGAAGGACAGCATTCCCGACAACTGATATGCTCTTCCGAAGATTGTTTTGTGTCCTAATCAAGTTTATTTAACAATAAATTAATAAGCCAGCGGTCACGACTAGAGTTACCATCAACAAAAATTTAAAAGCCGGTCGGTTAGGAGAGAAAAGTCTAATTTTTGTTGAAAAAGCCTGTCATTTTGTATTTAAATATATTTTATTTAAAATTTAAATTAAAATTCATAAAAAAACTATTAGACGCGACCGTAAGATTATCTATATCATCACGGCTGTTGAAAAATTTATCACTTGATAACCCATTTATTGATATACATTATGGGATAGTTATACTTAGCCCAGAGGGCAACCGAAAAGAGCTTTTTATAATCGAAATAACCGACCTGCGGTTTTGCTAGAGCTTGCAAAAAAAATGTCCTCTTTTAAACATGACGTAACTTCAAGGCAGTGATATACATTCAGTAGATAGAGTGATCTAACGACTTGGCACAAGGAGATGGGAAGAACTTACGGAGCTAAAACGAAAACGCTCTCTTAACGCGCGTATGCTTCTACAGAAGGAGTCTGCAAAGGAGGTTGGGCCTATTGTCCCAACACCGAAGAAGGCTACTTCTGTGGAGGTTAAAAGGGTCATGACGCTGATCGGAATACTCAAACCCCTGTCGGTATATCCCAGGTAAGGAAACGGTCGGCTTTATCGGCTGTACATGCAAATACTGACATGACAAAAGACAAGACGCATGAACCAGCTTATGCCTCCGCTCTCTTACCCCTCTTAACCGGCGCGCGAGGAGGACCTTTTATTTATTTTTATGATATTTAAACTGTTTTTAATTCTTATTATTTATGTTTTTGTTTTATATTTTTTATACGTTTGTTTTATATAGGTACATTATTATTAGGTTTGATTAATAAAAACAAATACTAAGGTTAAAGAGAGTGAATGAGCTATTAATTTGGCTAAAGAGCCATTTTGTTTATCAAGGTTTTTAATTTCTTTAATATCCGATTCCAAATATTTTATTACTTCTTTTTTAAATATTTTTCTTTGATTATTAATAGATTTTATTTCACTAGGAAGATTATTATATAATTGAAGTCCTTTAAACATCATGGAGTTTTGTGCACGTGATGTTGATTTATAGTTTAATCTAAAGTTTTGGCCATTTCTGAGAGTGTAGGGTTGAGATTCACTAATATATTTTAAATTACTGCATAAATATTTTGGAAGAATTCCGCTTTTCATTTTAAATACAAACAATAACACGTTAAGTTTTATTTGTTGCGACATATTCAACCAGTTTAACCTTTTTAACATGTCTTTTATATGAGACAATCTTACACATATTAAAATAATTCTCATTGCCTTGTTTTGCAGTCTTTGAAGTCGATCTATATCTCCTTGACATGATAAAAATAAAATGGTCGAGCAGTATTGAAAATGAGGCTTTACAATCGAGTTGTATATTTTAATGGCTGTGCTAATCGATACTTTTTTCCTAATCCGTGCTAGAAAATATAGTTTTTTTGATACTTATTTGCAAACAAAGTCCGTATTAGCTTAACTTCTAAATTGTTACATATATAACTTCTAAATTATTTTTTAACAATTTTAGCTAAGATTTTTTCATATGTAGGCAGCATATTAACAGGCCGATACTCCCCACATAAATTAGTATTTGGGATTTTATAAACTTCTATAATGATTTCGATAAAGCTCCTTGCAAGTACCTTACGTAAATGTTTTAAAAGTTGCAGATTCTATAAGAAGTCTCTGTAAGATATATAAGAAGTTGTAGCGAGATTCATTAGAAGTTTTAACGAAACTTAGGTTTTGACAAATAGCGTCTAAAAGGTTTCGTTCAAATTTTAACACTTTTCGATTGGGTTTTTATTATACCTATCAGAAGCGGATAATAAAAGTCTTACAGAGGTTGAAGAAAATAGGAAAAAAAAAGTTTTTATTTTCATTGGGGCATATTCATAGTCACTTTTAAACTCCAGTTTTTCATAGACCTGGGTTTATCCTATCTAAATAACATTGAATAAGCCCCAGTCTAAAATAAACTGGAGTTTAAAAGTAACTATGAATATGCCCCATTATCTCTAGAGCATGTTTTAATTTTTCACTTTTTGACACTTTCTTTCATTTACTTCCAATAAGTCTTGAATGTAGTTAATACTAATTGGTTTAAGAAAAAACACCCATTTATGTGTAATAAACCAAGCAAAGACCCTGTTTGATTGGAAATATTGAGTCTGGACTTGGGACTCTCATCGTGCTTATATTTAAGTCCAGTTTTTATATTTTCTTAACGCCTTAAGAGATTCTTCACATAGCACTTACTTTTCTCTCACCCATAAACTGCCGTAACACCGGACTCAATCATCCCAATCTAAAATGCCTCAAAGTATGTAGTGTGTAAACACATATCACAAAAAAGTGCTGCAACTTCGCTTTCATTTCATTTGACATAATCAAATCACAAAATTTTCGCTCGCTTTTGTCTGTCTCATCAAAAACTTATTTCTTGTTGTTTTGTGTTGTGCATTAATTTGTTAGCTGGAATTAAAAAAAAAACATTAACAATAAAGGTAAGTTAGTTAATTTCCACGTTTTCCAACATTAAATATTCTCTCATAGGTTTGCACTTTTGGAAAAACGATTCTGGCTGCCAGATTGGATATCGTATCGATTAATTAACTAGATACAAGGTACCAAATTCCTCTAACGTGTTGCGTCAACTGAGCATGAACGAAGCCTAATATCACCACCAAAAATGTATCAAAGTCGCTGCATTGACATAAATATTTGGGTCCCCATCCCCATAGTTTCCTATTTCCAGTTCATACTTCACAATCCGTGCATCGTTCATTCCCAGTGGTGGCCGCATGTAGAAAGAGTTCTTGTTAAGATTGTGACTTTTAACATTTTAGCAATATTTTTAATTAATGGCGAATTCCTTTCAAAAAAGAAATCGATTTTTTTCTAAACAGAATCGAATTTTTTCTGTCAATTGAAAGGAATTCGCATTTCGTAAAAGAATCGATTTTTTTTGGTGTGATTGTGTTTGTGTTACTTTATAGCTGCAATTGACGCAAAACGCCAAGAAATTATTCACAAAACTATTAAGGTTGTTTGTTTTTGTTGTGAGAAAAATGTTTTACCAATAGAATTAAATTAATAAATAAAAGATATTAGCCAGCTTATACGGTGCATTTTATTTGTTTGAACTTCTATTTGCACATATATTTTTAAAGAAAATTGTTATTGAAAAGTTTTCACTTGCACTGAAAGTTTTAAACACGTCTTTCACTCGCGAAAGCTATTTGTCAAATTTGCGTTTGATAATGAACAACGCACAATAAATTATTTTTATAGCTGTATTGACTGAATATATTGTTGAATATTTTGTTAAATTATGTAGAATTCGTTGCAACCAAAAAATAAACAACTCTTCATCCAAAAATTCCACGACTTTCAATTTGACGTATTAGAAATGTCAAGTCTTCATAGTGTGTGCAAATCACTGTGAAATCTTGCTAAAAACGCAAGATTTGTTTTGACAGAAAAGAATCGATTTTGTTTAGAAAAAATTCGATTCTGTTTAGAAAAAATTCGATTTCTTTGTTGTAAGGAATTCGCTATAAAATTGTTTTGCCTTTAATGTAGAAAAATGGCGAATTTCAAAATACAGCAGACTATTGAAAATGGGGAACTTTAAATTGCTGACGTTCCTTCAACTTGGGAAAAGAACGGCAAACTGATGTGGATACTGGATAAATTATTCAATAAATGCATGCAAAATTTTAAGAACCCAGCTGGTGCATTGGCTGATGTAGAGTACCACTGCATTGTTAAACGGCAGCAGATAAATTCATTTACAGAAGCTGTAAAAGAAATCGAAGTAAAGTCTAATCATAGTGACACGAGTGACTTGGACAATCCATTCACTCCCAAAGTTGTGAAAAAAAGATCGGCAGTGATGCGCAAATTAATTAATCCAGACAACAACAGAATTATTTTAATGATGTATGTATGTAGGTGATGGGGAGTAATGTTATTTGCTTAAAATAATTGTTTGAATTTTAACAGTTTTGTCCGGTGGACAAAGTGAAAAATGTGACAAATAAATGCTCAATAAACACAAACAAAACAGATACTAATTTTTTAAGAAAGACTTGGTTTAAATGTGATGAAGACTCTGAAGAAGAAGTGTTGCAAGGGTCCCCTTCCCCATCGGTGGCCACTAACAATAATTTGTCTTCATCAAGGAACAGTTTGTTACTGACAATTCTGGAAAATCAAAACAAACATGCTGTCGCTCTTAAACATGCCATCAATAGAGGTGTATTCAAAATAATGGATTCCACCGATGATTGCCGTGATTTTGAGGAAAAGTTGAAAAACTTAAGCTTTGCACAAGAAATGGTAAATGATAGAAAGAATTTAATAATCTCATGTTATACTCACAAAAGGTTACGAATCCTGAGAAGTATAGTTGCCGTGAAACAATTTTGGACTGAAATTTTCGCGTGAAAGTTGAAACGAATGATTTAAGTTAAAAATTTAATAGGGCATGTTACGAATGTTCGAAGCTAGGTCCTATTTCTCTTTGCCAAAGAAATTTGGCTTGTTTCATTTCACTTTTGTGTATCTTTTTATTATATTTTCAGCTACTAACGGGTGATTTTTTAGCTGGTTTGGTTTTGGCAACACTGGTTTTGACAGCTGACGTGTGTTTAGTACCTTGTGTCACTGTCAAACAGCTTCAGTTTGGTTTGCAATTTAACCATGGATCGTCTTGCAAATGAACAACGCTTGCAAATTATTGAATTTTACTATCAAAATTCGTTCATCGCGCGCTGCTTGTGTTCAGCGATGAGGCTCATTTTTGGTTGAATGGGTACGTAAATAAGCAAAATTGCCGCATTTGGAGTGAAGATCAGCCAGAAGCATTGCAACAGCTACCAATGCATCCCGAAAAAGCCACTGTTTGGTGCGGTTTATGGGCCGGCGGCATTATTGGGCCTATTTCTTCAAAGATGATGCGAATCGCAGCGTTACTGTCAATGGTGAACGCTACCGAGCGATGATAACAAACTTTTTTTGCCCGAAATGGAAGTTCTTGACTTGCATGATATGTGGTTTCAACAAGACGGTGCCACATGCCACACAGCACGCGAAACAATGGCGCAATTGCGAGGCGAGTTTGGTGAACAGTTAATTTCACGTTTCGGGCGGGTCAATTGGCCGCCTAGATCGTGCGATTTGACACCATTAGATTATTTTTTGTGGGGGTATGTCAAGGCTAATGTCTATAGGGACAAGCCCGCTTCGATTGACGCACTGGAAGCCAACATCCATGCATTCATTCGTGAGATACCGGCCGATATGTGTGAAAGAGTATGCCAAAATTGGACTCAGCGGATGGGCTACCTGAGACGCAGCCGCGGTCAACATTTGCATGAAATTATCTTTAAACATTAAATTGCAAGGTTCAAACTATCGATTCAAATAAATATTTCATTCATTTTTTCGAATTTTTTGTGTTTTTTTTTTAAAAAAAGTTCTAAACCTCTTAAAAAATCACCCATTACTTTGAGTCAGTATGTTTGACAAAAAACGGACTGTATGGTGACAATGTTGCATATGCATTTGTGGACCATGTATTCACACGTCGACTATTTACATTGGTGACATGGACCGGACCAATAACCAATGAATTGAAAGACTGCATTCAAAAATTTGGAAGAATTTTTAAATTTTTTTTTGATTTAGTACGATCAGTTGATACCCAATACACAATAACAGCGCTGAAAGATTTTTTCTAAAAATTGATCCCCAATTCTAAGCATCGCTTTGAACATAAACAAACACGGTCATCTCGGACCAAAATTCGATCGGGTATCAAGCGCAAGCCAGAATTTTCGCCACGAGAAGAAACAGAAGATAACTAAAAGGTCTTTCAAGATGAAGAAAACGAAATAAATGATGAATATGTAAGAAGAAGAATGGCTAGATTTAGACCAAGAACTTACGGTTTTACTGTAATTTTTTTAAAACAAAAGATTTTATAATACTATAAATGCTTTTTTTACCTGATTTTTATATTGTATAATATTTTTTTTTTGTTGTTATTTTTTTTGAAATAAATAAAATTAAATTAGAATTAAAGAAGAATTCTCACTACGGATATTTCGGATATGTATAATTGTATTGATATTTTTGCGAAGGAAAATTTATAAGCAAGTACTATTTTAAAGAAATAATAGGTAAGTTACAAAAAAACTTCGTCTGGCTGAAAAATTGAAATACAAATACAGTTTTTTTTTTTTTATTTGGATATCGATATATTATTATTGCAATATTTTAGCCTGATGGCTTTTGAATTATAAGATAAGAAATTTAATTTTTTAATTAAGTTAGTTTAATAGAATGAAATATGAGTTTTGATTAACATTTTATATGCAGATAGTTTATTTATTTGTTGGTATGTAACAGTGGAATGAAAACAAGCATTTCATCATAATGTTATATAACTAATTTGAATTTAACATCGTTTATACTCATTAGTTTTGTTTTCTTTTGAGTATACGGATCTTAACTTGCTAAACGCGAAAGAAAAGGTAGCACCCTGTTTTAGTATGGAACTCAAAGTTTGAAAATTAAATTTGCGGTTGCCAAACGTCATCAGGAAACAGTGAGTACCAACCTACTCAAGAAGTTACTGACTGCCTCCAAAACTTGTTATAGGTCTTTTCCTTTTTGACCGCCAAGTAGCAAAGAACTACACCAATAAAATAAATTAATCATTTTTACAAGCCACTTAGTCAAACAATTTAGTGTGCAAGCAACATAAAGGCCAAATCAAAGAAACGAGATATATCACTAGAATTCTCGCTAATGGTGAAGTTTGAATAAGTGAGGTAAGTCCGAGTTTAATTTCGTAGCCTTGCAGAAAATAGAAAAACAAAACAAAAAACTAATGAACGAAACCAAAATCTAGGTACTACTCTCATTGGGAGAGATCATCTCCACTTGGAGATTCCACCACGTGCACTTACATCTACTAGGCAAAGAGTATCCACCAGCAATAGCATCCAAAAGAAAAGGAAAGGGAGGGAGCAACGGCAAAGCCAAGGTCAAGGCCAAGCTCTCTGTTCCCAAATTCTAATAACGGGAGCGCTAGCTTCAATACTTTGCTCAACAGCGGCATATTTCCTATTGAAATCTAGAATAGAAAACAAACCGTGTCTGATCAGAGCTCAGTGTACTTTTGTGCGGGAAGCAAATCGGCTGGCTCAGTCCGGATTAAGGTCGTGGTGCGAAAGTGGTAAAGGGGTGGGCGAGGAAGCCTTTAACAAACGAGGCGATCCCCTCCTGGTCGGAAGAAGTGAGGAGACTTCTCAAAAAAAAAAGAAGACAAACGAAGAAAATCATAAGTCCATAATTATCAAGTAAAATCATGCAAAAGTAAAAGAAAAAGAGAGATAAAAGAAAAAAATAGAGAAGATATGTAGTAATTGTGAAAGAGTTTAAATTAATTAAAAAAAAAAAAAAGGAAAAGCAATAGAAATAGAAATAGAAATATAATTAGAATCTGGAAATTGAATTTTATAATTGTATGTATATATGTTACATATTTAATAATGGTAAGGAGATTGTGGTAGTGTTAGTTTGGCTGCCCAAATGGAATTATCTCCGTCGCTCCTGAAAACCACCTCGAGTCGAATACACTCTTCGGAAATTATGCACAATATCCCAGTAAGCGGCAAGTCTTCAAAATTATTTATACATATTTTATTTAACTTAAAGCGAAGCCGAGCTGACATTAATCATTATTAACCTATCCCATTACATATAAGTGATGAATGCCATACCACTTCAACACAAAACAACAACAACTGATGATAAAGGATCGCTATCGTTCTTGCAGCCAACGCCCAAATCCAAAGTGTCAATATTTTGAAGATACGTGACCAAACAAAGATAACGACCACATGTTCTCGATCCACACAATCTTATATCCAATACGGGACCAAACGGACATCATTATCAGCAGTCATAATATACTTACATTAAAAGATTAGGACATATTAATAGAACATAAGAATTAAGATCATAAATACGACTGCATGTTATTCAGTCGAGTCAGTTATTAAGAGTTATCCTAAAACATAACTATTCTTTTAGCTCACTAGGAGTTCTTATTCAATAAAGAAATCTTTAAAATAAAAAAATGAAACTATCGTGTTTTATTTAAAAATGGCGAAGTCGGTAGGATACAACTAAAATTGATGTATCCATAATAATCTAGCAAAAGTGAAATATATTTAATAAATAAATACTTGCCCACGTAAGGAGCTTAAAAGTTTAAAGTTAATATAAAGTAATTTACCGCTGAAATAACGAAAATCAATACACAAGTGAAACGCGTGTTTAAATTGACTTTCAAAATAAAACTGAAACGCATATTCAGTACTAAAACGAAAATTTAGTAAAAACCCAAACAATTTGTAGTAACTCAAGCTAACGCAAATAGATAATGTTACAAAGTTCGTAGAGAACGACAAAAAGTTTACAAAACAAAAACCTATGAAGAAGATACTACATAAATACCAGAAGAAGAAGTTAACTGGGAACGAAACCAGTGAGAACAACACCGAAGAAGAACAAAACAATCAAGGAGAAACCATTAGTTTGGACGAGAACTTATCATCCGACGAAGATCACCATTTGCAGAGCATCAGAAATCAACAGATACCGGAAGAGTGTAAGAATATTTTTAAGATAGAAGAAAATAACGGGTGATTTTTTAGCTGGTTTGGTTTTGGCAACACTGGTTTTGACAGCTGACGTGTGTTTAGTACCTTGTGTCACTGTCAAACAGCTTCAGTTTGGTTTGCAATTTAACCATGGATCGTCTTACAAATGAACAACGCTTGCAAATTATTGAATTTTACTATCAAAATTCGTTCATCGCGCGCTGCTTGTGTTCAGCGATGAGGCTCATTTTTGGTTGAATGGGTACGTAAATAAGCAAAATTGCCGCATTTGGAGTGAAGATCAGCCAGAAGCATTGCAACAGCTACCAATGCATCCCGAAAAAGCCACTGTTTGGTGCGGTTTATGGGCCGGCGGCATTATTGGGCCTATTTCTTCAAAGATGATGCGAATCGCAGCGTTACTGTCAATAAAAACTTTTTTTTGCCCGAAATGGAAGTTCTTGACTTGCATGATATGTGGTTTCAACAAGACGGTGCCACATGCCACACAGCACGCGAAACAATGGCGCGATTGCGAGGCGAGTTTGGTGAACAGTTAATTTCACGTTTCGGGCCGGTCAATTGGCCGCCTAGATCGTGCGATTTGACACCATTAGATTATTTTTTGTGGGGGTATGTCAAGGCTAATGTCTATAGGGACAAGCCCGCTTCGATTGACGCACTGGAAGCCAACATCCATGCATTCATTCGTGAGATACCGGCCGTTATGTGTGAAAGAGTATGCCAAAATTGGACTCAGCGGATTGGCTACCTGAGACGCAGCCGCGGTCAACATTTGCATGAAATTATCTTTAAAGATTAAATTGCAAGGTTCAAACTATCGATTCAAATAAATATTTCATTCATTTTTTCGAATTTTTTGTGTTTTTTTTTTTAAAAAAGTTCTAAACCTCTTAAAAAATCACCCATTATATTAGAATTAAATAAAAATTTGTGTAACAGTGAATTGAGTGAAAGTAAAATAACTAAAATGGCAACACCACTTACATTAAGTTTAGATCCGTTGAAATATTTTGAAAAGTTGTGTACTTTTGATGGGAGGCAAGAAGACTTGCATAATTTCATAAATAATGTTGAAGGAATTATTCCCGCATTAAAAAAGTGTGATGAACAGTCACAATTAATGTGCATAAACGTACTTAAATCAAAATTATTAGGGAAAGCTTAGAGATGTATTGAATTACATCCTCATCTACATACATGGGATGAAGTTAAAAAAATATTAGAAAATAATTTTGGAGGTTTCAAGAATAGTTTTACATTATATGATGAATTAAGGAATATAAATTTTAAAGGGAACGTCATGGGATTTTATAATGACATTCAAAAAATGCTATGCGAACTAAATCAAAAGACAATGCAGGAAGGTAAAACTCATGAAATTACGCATAAGAACGCCACAGCTCTAAATGTATTTAAGGAAAAACTACCTACTAACATGAGGACAGTACTATTCTCATTAAAACTGACAGACTTACATTCAGCTCTGAACGAACTAATACAAGCAGGTTTTGTGACAGAAAATAACTATAAAGAAGATAGAAACGACAGAACTAAAATAGCACAAAGTAGAGGGCAAAAACCTTTTATACAACATAATAATAACTATAGAAATAATTACAACAATAACTATAACAATAATAATCGACATGATTTAACGCCTTATAACCCTTTTAGAACACAAAATTATCAAAATTTCAGACAACCATTCAATTATAATAATAACAATCAACAAAGATATAACAACAATTATAATAATCATAATCGCGGACAGAATCCGAAGCCAATGAGCATAGATCCGGGATCTAGTCAATTGAAAAAAATTCAAGTAAACTATAATGAAAATAAAAATTATGAACAAAATTTAGAACAAATAGACAATAAAGGTGAAAATTTTCGGTATTCAGCCTCGGATCCGAATTACCCTTTATTAGATTAAAGAAGAATGAAAATTCAATTAAATTATTAATAGATACAGGAGCAACAAATAGTTTAATCTGTAGAAAAGATATACCTCCTTACATGATAATAAAAAGAAAAGAACCCTTAACAATAAAAACAGTAGGAACACCTGTAATAATAAATGAAGAAGTAATAGTGCCAAAAGAAAGATTCGCATTAAAAACTGTACAAGATTGTCAATTCCAAATATTCGATTTTAATCAAAACTTTAATGAAATCATCGGGAATAATATTTTAATTCCAAATAATAGCAAAATTGACTACAAGATGAGAACACTTGAGCTCAATGGAAACGTCATACCTATTTTCTTTAACGAAAATGAAGAAGTAGAGTATAATAACGAAATCCATCACTTTGAGACACTCGAGCCTCATACGTCAATGTTTGATGAATTGGGAGACAATAGGTTAGATCATTTAAACTTTGAAGAGAAAAAAGAACTAATGAAAATTTTAAAAAATAATGAGCAAACATTTTATCATAAAAATGACAATTTAAGTTTTACATCACATGTAAAACACAAGATCACAACAATAAATGACGATCCTATCTTCACACGTATCTATAGGTATCCAGAGATACACAAAACGTAGTTAACAAACAAATTCATGAATTATTAGAACAAAAAATAATTACTAAAAGTTCTAGTCCATATAATGCCCCGATATGGATAGTCCCTAAAAAGGAAGATAAGTTAGGCAACAAAGAATGGAGAATCGAAATCGATTATCGTAAATTGAATAATGTAACAAAAGAAGACAAATTTCCCATCCCTATAATAGAGGATATATTAGACAAAATGGGCCGAGCAAACTATTTCTCAACTTTAGACTTAACTAAAGGTTTTTATCAAATCGAAGTGGATCCAAAAGATCGTGAAAAGACAGCCTTTTCAACCCTTTCTGGCCATTATGAGTTTTTAAGAATGCCATTCGGGCTAAAGAATGCTCCAGCTACATTTCAGAGACTAATGAACGAAGTTCTAAAAGAATTCATGGGAAAAATCTGTTACGTATATCTCGACGACATAATCATATTTAGTACAACACTAGAAGAACATGTTAGTTCATTAAACAAAATTTTCAAAGCATTGCAAAAAGTAAACTTAAAAGTAAGTTTAAACAAATCCGATTTTATGAAAAAGGAATCTGAATTTTTAGGTCATATAATAACTCCTGAGGGAATTAAACCTAATCCTAACAAAATTGAAACAATACAAAAATTTCCTATACCGACCAATGTTAAAGAAAAACAATCATTACTAGGTCTTACAGGTTACTATCGTAAATTCATACAAGATTATGCCAAGATAATCAAGCCACCCACAATTTGTTTAAAGAAAGATATAAAGATAGATACTCAGAACGAAGAATATCAAGAAGCATTTCATTCTTTAAAAATCGCCTTACAAGATACTTTATTAAATAAACACCCTGATTTCAATAAAGAATTTATCCTGACTACAGACGCAAGCAACCTTGCATTAGGTGCTGTACTCAGTCAGAGTCACGGACCATTAGCTTTCGCAAGCAGAACGTTAAATAAGCACGAAATAAGTTATTCTCCTATCGAAAAAGAATTACTAGCTATAGTTTGGGCTACAGCTCAGTTCAGACATTACCTATACGGTAGAAAATTCAAAATATTCACTGACCATAGACCGTTAGTATGGCTAAATAATTTAAAAGAGCCTAATAGTAAACTACAAAGATGGAAAATCAAGATAAGTGAGTATAACTTCGACTTAGAACACATAGCAGGGAAAGAAAACAAAGTAGCTGACGCTTTGTCAAGAATTAAAATTAACATGTTAGAAGAAGAAAACAATGATTTAGTAAGTACTAAACATAGTAATGAAAGTGATAATACAGATTTAATTCATATTACAGAAAAATCTTTAAATAATTTCAGTAGACAAATTCAAATCAAAAAAGGTGACTCTATAGAAGAAATAATTTATCATTTTGCTAATAAGCGTAGATTTATTATAACAAGAGAAAAATTTAATGAAAAAGATTTCGATAAAATAATATCCGAATGTGATGTTAAAAAAAAAATGCAATTTATATTGAAGATAATAATTTATTTATAAAATTCCAAAAATACTGGAAATTACATCATAATAAGCAAATATTACTCAGAACAATGAAGGTTCTCGAAGATATTCATTTTCCTGAGACAGAAGAAAAAATAAATAAAATTCATATAGAATTTAATCATACTGGTATAGAAAAAACATACCTCGAATTCTCAAGAAAATATTATTCACTTAACGTGAAAGAAACGATCACAAAAATAATAAATAAATGCCACATATGCAATCTAAAGATTGAACATAGACCTATAAAACTTCCATACGAGAAGACAGACACACCTACAGGCCCGCATATACATTACCATATCGACATATGGATCTTACCTAACAAAACAAAACATGTGACTTGTATAGACAAGTTTAGTAAATATATTGCTGTAGAAAAATTAAAGACGAAAAATCAAAAAGATGTTTTTAACGCATTAGTAAAAATATTTAACATTATGTCCAGACCACAGAAGTTAACAATGGACCAAGATCCTACTTTTCAGACTTATACTATACAACAATATTTAAATGATAACGAAATTGAAGTCCACAATACGACTATTTATAGACACATAGGGAACTCAGATATTGAGAGACTACATGGCACATTGAACGAAAATCTAAGACTTCTAGAAGCAAAAGATACTTTAGTCGATGAAGTTACGTCTGTGGTAGAAGTTTATAATCGTACTATACATTTGACAACTAAAGAAAGACCGATAGACATACATTTAAATAAAGTTAACAAAGAAGCGATTTTTGAAAGAATCGAAGAAAACAAAAATAAAAGACTTAAAATATTAAATAAAGATCGTAAAGACGGAGAAATTAATCCAAATTATACAAAAATTAACAATCCTGAGAAGTTTAATAAATTAAAAACAAAACATAAAAAAGTAAAGATAAAAAGAATACTAGGAAAGAAAGTGACTGTGAAACCTAAGTTTAGATTACAAGAATTACATAAAGATCAATTTAGAAAATTGAAAAAATATCAAAAGTTAGAACCATTAATAGAGGAAACAACTTAGTTCCATTTACATCCTACTGATATTTTAATATAAAACAATTTATTCTTTCGACAAATTTTAATTTTCACACTATCCTATCATTCAAAATGACAGGAATAATACGAAAAATACTAATAATAATTATAATAAATATAATCCTACCGCGAGTAGAACTACAAGAAATTCAAATACAACAAATAAATGAAAAATATGCTATAATAATGACACAACCAGTGAAATTGGTTGAGAAATATAATAATTTCATACATTTAATAAATTTAACTAACTATGAGCAAATAATTGAAGATTTAAATAAACAAATAATTTACTTTCCAAAAGAAACAATTTATTTTACAAAAGAAGTTAATAAGTTAGGGGATAAAATAAATCAATTGATACCTCATCATATAATTAATAAAAGAGGATTACTCAACTTCATAGGTACAGGTTTCAAATGGATATATGGAACTATGGATGACAATGACAGACAAGAAATTGAGAATAAATTCCAAAATGTAGAATTAAATAACAATAATTTGATAAAAAACAACAATGAACAGTTGAAAATAAATGAGAAATTTAACAAACAATTTAAAATATTAACTGAAATAGTGAACAAAGGTTCAAGAAAGATTAATAATTTAAATTTAGAAAAAACAGAAGTCAGTGAGCTAAGAAAAGAAATTGAGTTTAATAAACAGATAAATGAAGTTAAACATAACATAGAATTGATTGAAGACATTATTCTAAATGCAAAGACGGGAGTATTGACACACGAAATACTTTCAGTTGAAGAAATAAAAGAAAATAACGTTACATTTGAAAAGTTTCAACATATTAAAACAAACATCGCTATATTTAAAGAAAATCTATTAATCATTTTACAAATTCCTCAATATTCTGATAAAACATATGAATAATTCTATATTGAGAATTTTCCTATTTATAATTTAACAATTGATTTAAAAGAAATAAAAACATTGTACTTTTTAGAAGATAAAATTTACTATCCAAATGATGAAATAAATAATTTAATAGAAATAAATAATGAATGTATAAAAACATTAATATTGAAAAACACTGCAGAGAAATGTAAACTTCAGAGAATAAATAAAGAAATAATAACCAAAGAAGGAGAATATCTAGTACTAAAAAATGTATTCAATGAAAAAATAAATCATAACTGTAATCCCTTTAATTATACACTAGACGGAAATTATTTGATAAAATTCAGAAATCGTAAGATATCCATTAAGAAAAATACATTTAATAATAAAGAATACAAAGGAGATATTATAATACCTCCAGCAGAATATAACTTTACATCAAACTATGAAAAAATTGATGAAGTAACATATAATTCTATAGAAAACATTAAAGAATTGCACGAAATTATAATTTCAAATAAAAATATTATCCCATATGGAACAATAATCATATTAATTATCATAATAATTATAATTCTCGTTTTATATTGCAAATATATCAAAAAGAGTCCAGATAATGTAAATCCAAATATTAATATCGTAACAATGACTCGGGACGAGCCATCTTTTCTAAAGGGGGGAGGAGTGATGAATGCCATACCACTTCAACACAAAACAACAACAACTGCCAGCCAACGCCCAAATCCAAAGTGCCAATATTTTGAAGATACGTGACCAAACAAAGATAACGACCACATGTTCTCGATCCACACAATCTTATATCCAATACGGGACCAAACGGACATCATTATCAGCAGTCATAATATACTTACATTAAAAGATTAGGACTTATTAATAGAACATAAGAATTAAGATCATAAATACGACTGCATGTTATTCAGTCGAGTCAGTTATTAAGAGTTATCGTAAAACATAACTATTCTTTTAGCTCACTAGGAGTTCTTATTCAATAAAGAAAAAGAAAAAAAATGAAACTATCGTGTTTTATTTAAAAATTATATATATTTTAATTTGATTTAAAAACTCTAACTACTTTTTTTTTTTTTTATTATTATTTTAAAACATGACAAACAGTGTCCATTATTTATTTATTTATTAACATCTACAAGCAAATTTTCAGCTAACAGATTATGGCTTATAACTTAAATAATAATGAGTTTTATATATATATGATACAATTAAAAAATAAAAAGAAGTAAAACACTAGCTTTAAAGGAATCCCTTGAACAACTCAAATCAATATATTGGCAAACTTCATTGAAATTGTTTATAGCTCTAGAAACTGGCTCATTACAACCATAGCTTGTCCTATGAAATTGCTCAAAAAGTAAGTCCATTGAACGAAAAGATCTTATCGGTGCGTATAATGGTATTATCGAAAGTAGGTGGAGGCATCTAATGTGGTAACATAGCACATCCCTCACAAGCACCACATCATGAATGGTTCGTCTTGATTCTAGAGACTTAATTCCAAGCAATAGGCATCTTGCTCTATAATCAGGAGAAAATCTCCAATTCATTTTAAAAATTATAAATTTTGTGAAACGCCTTTGGACTTTTTCAATTCGGTTAGAATAAGACTTAAAAGACGGATTCCATATAACATCTGCGTATTCAAGTATTGACCTGACAAGAGATGTATAAAGTAGATAATAATGAGTAAGGGTCACAAAAATCAATGCAATTACGCTTTATGAAGCCTACAAGTGAATTTGCTCTACCCACAATGTAGTCAATATGGCTTTTAAAAGAAAAACTTGAATCAAGCATAATGCCAAGGTCTTTGATTTTTACCACTCGAGGAAGTGAGTTAGACTCAATCAAATAGTTAAAGTCAATGTGACTTTTAGATTTAGAGAATGAGATCACATAACATTTTTTTATATTTAACTTTAAGCTATTATATTAGACTCAATCAAATAGTTAAAGTCAATGTGACTTTTAGATTTAGAAAATGACATCACATTACATTTTTTTATATTCAACTTTAAGCTATTATTACAACACCATTCCGCAATACGGTTAATATCTGATTGTACGAGGTAGCAATCTTCAACACTTTTTATCTTCAAAAATTGTTTTAAGTCATCGGCATATAAAAGACACTTGGAGTGTTCGACAGCTAAGGCGATATCATTTAAAAAAATGTTAAAAAGAAGTGGGCCCAAATGACTACCTTGTGGGACACTAGAGGTACATTCAATAGAACTTGAAAAAGAACTATCGATGATAACTTTTTGAGACCTGCCAGTGAGGTAAGATGAAATCCAACACAGAAACTTAGAGTGGAAACCAAATATTTCCAGTTTTTGCAACAGAGTGCTGTGGTTCACAGCATCAAACGCTTTGCTAAAATCTGTGTAAATTGCGTCCACCTGACACTTACACTCTAAGGAATTAATAACGTATCTGGAAAAAGAGCCATATTGGTAGTAGTGGATCGTCCAGATATAAAGCCGTGTTGCAGTTCAGAAATAGATTCTTTAGTTAAGAATTCTATTTTATTTTTTACAATACTTTCGAACAATTACGGAATTGCTGAGAGCTTAGAGATACCTCTATAATTTTCTACCATATTCTTAGACCCAGATTTATGAATCGGCACAAGGTAAGAAATCATCCATGTGATAAGAAAGACTCCTTCGGATAGAGACTTATTAAAGGTGTAAACCAGAGGACGGCAAAGTGATGAAGCACAACCTTTAAGAAATATAGCGGGTATACCATCAGCTCCAGAGTTTAATTTAGGTTTAAGTGATTTAAGTCCTGAAAGCACTTCACAACTACTTAACTGTAATTCGCCAATATCAACCTTACTTGCTATATTCGGAATACATGGAAAGTTATTCATAATGGGAGTTGAGTAAACAGATTGGAAGAATTTTGCAAATAAATTCAGAATGGAAGTAATATTTGACGCTACGGTATTTTTATAAGACATATTTTTGGGAAATCCATTAGATTTTCTCTTCGTATTAACAAAAGACCAGAAGGAGTTACAATTGTTCTTAATATTACTCTCTATATTCATGATATAACCCTTGTGAAGGAACTTATTAAGTGTGAAAAAATCTTTACGCAATTTACTAAAATGAGCATAGTCCAACTCATTTTTTGAGTGCTTATATTTATTAAAAGCTTTACGTTTCGCGTTATTTAAATTAGATAACTGCTTATTGTACCACGGAAGCTTTGGTTGATTATTTGATTTTGGTTTGCGAGCATCAGGTATAAAACTAGAAAAACTTTCAAAAATTATTGAAGAAAATCGCATATAAATATTTTCAAGATTTAAATTTAAAAATTCATTGGACCAATTAAAATTACTTAAAAAATTATTAAGTTCAATAAAATTTGCCTTGTTAAAATTATAGCTTTTTGAATGATGCTTAAAATCTACACTAGAAAATATATACATTTCAATTTCAATAAATAATTCTTCATGATGAATGGATTCAATTAAGAGTGAAAAAGGAACATTTGAAACTTTAGAATTAAAAAAATCATTACAAATAAAGACTAAATCTAATATTTTATTTAGAGAATTAGGAATACCATTGATTTGAATAAGATTTAATGAATAAAGAGAATCAACAAAAATAAATTCATAATCTTTTATCATATTACAAGCTATTAACATTTTATCGCTATCAGACCAGTTCCATTCTATATTTGACAGATTAAAATCGCCAAAAACACATACATTGTCAAATACAGAGCAAATATTATTAATAAATTTAATATTCATAACATGTTTTTCATATAATTCTACAGTGCTTCTCGAAGAAATATAACTAACTAAAAAGAACAATGAAACATTTTGAGTGGTATGCAAATTAATGGAAACATAGATTTGCTCAATATTAGAGTGAGGTAAGGTAACTTCTTTACAATTATATGTAGAACGAACAATTATTCCACCACCACGCTCTATTGCGGACTTACATCTGTCAAGTCTGTAGACGTTGAATATACGAGAATCAAAAAGCTCAGATGACGATATTTCGGGATGTAACCAAGATTCAACAATAATAATTACATCATAATCCAGGTGACTTGAATTGTTAAATAAATTTGATACTTTTGTACGAATGCCACTAGCATTATGAAAGTATACATTAAGTGATGTTTTATTAGTTTTTTTAGGTTGAACATTATGGCAAGACGGCTGTAGAATAATGCTTGAGGACATCAATGAGTCCTCAGATCTTACAAGTTTTTTGGCTTGAACGAGAAAGGGCGAATCTTGACTCCATTTGGCTAAAAAGTATCAACATAGATTTGTAGGAAACACCAATCTTGAAATTAACAAATTTAAGCTTACGATCATCATTCAATTTAATTAATTTATTGCATAAAATATCAGTTGGTTCAATTCCGAGGTTGTTAAGCTGCATTGTGAAATAAAATACTCAGAATTTTTTTTACTAAACGAATAATAGGAAATCTATATACTACACATCGCTAAAAAGAAAAAAAAAAACAGCAAAAGGAAGGAACAAACATATTTCTATATTAAAAGAAATGTTCACGTTCATCTAGTTCTAGGTATTTTATGTATCCTAACTATAAATAAAGCAATGCATGAATTAAATAATATGTTTTGAGTAATCGATGATGGGCGTGGGTAGTTGTAGTGCCAGTGAGAAGGTTGTTTTGTAATGCCAGCCAGTGATATTGATTAGGGACAGCTTAATTAAGGAAGAAAGTACGCGATCTGTCAAGGCGTTAGCTAGAAGGGGTATCAGGGAGGGGAGGGAGGAGGGGAGGAACGACACAACAACTGTCGCTTCCGGATCTTGAAGCTTGATACGTGGTAGAAGAGGAGTTTGTCCGCAGTCCAATTAGTTCAAATCTTGGCACGACGAAAGATTTTTTTTGCGCAACGAGACGTCCGAGAACAAGAACCATCCCCATCCGACTTCACCTAGCCGTGAATACACCAGCATGCCAAGTGCGGTTCTCGCGATATATCTTGGGTTCAAAAGTTGTAGTAGTATCGCATTTTGCACAAAAACTATTGAAACGAATAGAAGCCATTGGCAATGTAAAAAAGTTATGCTTTCCTTATAAAATATAGCAAACAAATTGGATTTTTTGTTTTTTTAAAACATGATGTTAAAAACACAAGAAATTTCGTTTTCCTTCTTTATGAACCAGCAGTTTTTCGAGTCTGTGCTGAGGCAGAAGTTGTTAAACTAAATCTTTGAATAAAAGTCTGACAGAATTTCAGTTCGCGGTTTTAACGAAACTGGTATATTTATACCATCGTTCCGTTTACTCGAAATAATTCCTTCAAATTGGTTTTGCTCAGGCTTTTTTTGGTGATCACTGTATACTTTTCTGCAGTTCCTTTCTTCGATTCGATTAATCGTTTGGCTATTTGAGCTAATGGTTGATTACCATTTCTAAGTAAACGCTTTATTTGGCCAAGCATGTTTTCAAAAGGATTTGCACTGAATGAATTTACCTCATCTACCAAATGGTCTAAATTATGTACATTACTAGTGATGTATTGCTAACCGTAAATTTCTGCAAATATTTCAATATATTTTACAAGCATTTCACGAGCCACTGGTAACATGGAGAAGTATTCCCTTGAAGAACTTATTGTGATTGAGCAAAATAACAACAGGAAATGGATATAAGACTCGGATCTTAAATGCTCTGTTAGGGCAACTATTCCAACGTAATTTAGGAATGTGCGATACTCTGTTCCCTTTCAATGTGACAAACAGTCAAGTATTCTGACAACACGATGAAATTCTGATGGCATCTTGCAGTGATTCAAATGCTCGGAAAAAACTGTTATTGTATCCTCCCGCCATTTGGTATCTGAATTCCTAAACGTCCCGTCAGCCAAACAAAAGCCGTTTCATTATTCCAAGATGCAGGTGTTACTCGTCAACAACAGGAAATTGTTGTATCATATCTAGGTCTTGTTTAACAACGGTCAAACAGCTTTGTGATGTGACCCATGGGAAACGGTCTAAATTCTGAACACAAAAGTTCTGAAAGACTATGTTCTGAGCGACAAAGTTATGAAAACTAAAATTCTGAAAAGACTAAGTTCTGAAAAGACTAAGTTTAGAATGACAAAGTTCTGAAAGGACAAAATTATGAAAAGACAAAGTTCTGAAAAGACAAAGCTCTGAAAAGACAAATATATGAAAAGACAAAGTTCTGAAAACAAAAGTTCTGAAAAATGGCGGACGCTATACTTTCGGTGGATTTTAAGCTGGCAACAATAGGTGGAACTGTATGGAATTTGGAGAGTAAAATCATTAGGATAGTGATTTCCGATTGGCCAAACATCAGTAAATATAATTAAGGTGGGAGGTAGATACAATTTAAAAATTGTGGCTGAGTGGCCATGATGATTCCTATTGGTCAAGAATAAGTAAAGTAAGTAAGGAATATATGTACTCAGATGCATAGATATTATTGATGCGGTCGCAACAAAAAATGAGTCAGAGTAATAAAAACGGGCTATTATGATTCTCATTGGTCAATAGAACTATGTAGAGATACAAATTGTTGATTGGTTTTCAATGCGAATTAGTGTTTGGTAGGGCATAAAATAAAAATAAGGGATGATGATTCTTATTGGTCTGCTATAAATATATACACTAACTCACTCATTTTAAAAGTTTGTTTTAAATGGGAGATTGGGATTGGGTGATGGGAATGGGAGTGCACATAATTTCAATGTTCACATAGATCGGTGCCTGTGATTGGCGTTTACGTTTACTATGTTCAAAATAAAAACAAATATGAAAGCGCCACATTTGAAATTAGAACATTTTTTTTTTTAGTGGGGCATAGACCTCTGAATAGTAAGGGTGTGTACACTAGGTAAGTTTAAAATCTTAATGCAGGTAAAAAGGGTAAACCTATGCGAGTAGTACCTTATTTGGAATGTTGGTTTGTAATGTTGACAACCTCATGCACAATAATTTAACAAGATGTACAACTAAAATTTCATACAAATGTACAGCATCTAAAATATCTTGATTGCTTTTATAAAGTGCGTTTCGCTGCACAGAACCTAAATTCGTGACAGAAAGATTTCTGCTGCCAGGGGGGATCACAGGGGTTTGATCCCTCCGAAATGTTTGAGGACTGCATTTCTAAATCACACTTTTTCGATATTTTAATCAATTTTCTGCTGTTGTTATTAATAATGTTCAAAATGTTCTGATTTTAGTATAA
The DNA here is from genome assembly GCA_932273885.2 of Leucozona laternaria. Classification (NCBI taxonomy): domain Eukaryota; kingdom Metazoa; phylum Arthropoda; class Insecta; order Diptera; family Syrphidae; genus Leucozona; species Leucozona laternaria. The sequence goes on from OW026366.1 coordinate 139,992,147, forward strand.
AGAGTAGATATATCTAGGTTTCTTCATAATTTTTAATGAACATATAAAATAATAGCCCCGTTGCTCAACGGCTTTCCCGTTTTACGTGCACTGACCTTATTAGATTCCTGGCCTTACTTGGTTCACCTACCTTACTCGTATGTATCCCACATTTTTGTCATAAAAAGCGATAATCCAAAGACTCCAGACAAGTATCATCTGTGATGAGAGGGAGGATGTATCTGCCAGTGGGGGATTACTACCAATACACCCATACAAAATTCTTTTATGAAATATGCCATTGTACAGGGGTCCAGAAAAAAAAACTGTTTCAGCATGATAAACCTGCACATGCATTCTGATTCCATCAATGCTTTGCAAAAATGAACAAAATTATATAGAAGAACATTTAAAATTGTATAAGCAATTTTTGGATTCGGATAAGAAATTTAAACGCTAAACCCCCTAAAATAAAAATATTTGTTTGGATACGGCCTTGTACCAATACATTTTTTTGTTACCACCCTCCTTTCTATACCTTTAAAGTTTAAAGTCTACTTTACAAAAAGTATAAATGCGGGGATTTGGGGCACTTTGGAAATGCAGTAGATATGAATATTTTTATTTTAGTAAGTAATTATTTTTTACAAACCTGGAGATTATCTTTTTCAGGCTATCTATACCTATATAACTAGATATATTTATCTATTTACAAAAACGAGTTTAAGTTTTGTGTGTGACCTTATATCTTGAATCTGGCTGGGTGGATTTCTATAATTTTTTTTTTTTTAAATGAAAGGGACCATTTGTAGATGGTTTATTAATTTATTAATTGAAAATCCGTCTAGCCGAAGTATATGTAGCCCATTTTTTTTAGCTACATCACAAATGTCCACTCCATTGTGAACAAAAATTTAAAAAGTAATTTGATGTGATTTTTTGGCAAAAATAAATTATTTAAAATTTGAGTTGAACATAAATGAAATATATTTTTGACAAAAGTTTTGGAGGAAGTAGTCAAGTTTTAGGTGTGATAACCAACAAATTTTTAACAATAAATACTTTACAGTCTGGTTTTTCAGTGGTTAGTTAAACCAGTGTATATCTTCTAACTCTGGACACTAATTAACCTGCAGTTAAATCAAAAAGCAGTTTTAAATGAAGAATGTATGCGGAACGACTTAACAAACTCTGAGAATAAAACATCAAAAGCATCTGTTCAGCAAGTCCAGGATTAAGTCACTAAATTAGTTTGGACTTAGCTTTAATCTCGAATTGAAAACTGTGCCTAACGGCCTAATGAAAGTTTTAAACTGATTAAATGTCTTTGAATTTTTCGGTTTCGTATTTCCTATTCAGACGAATGCATATAGGGCGGAATAAACTAATTTAAAACCAATAAGTAATAAAGGTTGGACTTAGAGGATCATATTAATACAAACTAAGCCATTCATAACCTGAAGTAGATTAAAACCCAGAAAAGAGTATTTCGATTACAAAGGTAGCAAAAATTTTTATTCATAATTTTTTTTGTAATTTTTTGCGAAGTTAAGGTTTGTTTTAACCGTGCGAAGCCGGAAGGACCTATAACTATGTATGTACCTATATTTATGTTTGAAGACATTTTTATTTAATGAGCTTTATTCTTGAAACTTGCTTTAGGAGCAATAAGTTTATTTGGAAATCTCGATTCTCTTACTGATAACAAAAATTGTTTTATTATAAAAAAAAATATAAACATAGGTACTTCCATTGTAATTCCATTTTTGAAAAACTTATGTAATATAACGGGAATAAATCATGTTGAATATGGTAAACCATAGGTATAGGATTAAATATACAAAACAAAACAAGAAATATCTTATTAAATAATACAAATAATAAGAAATTCTTATTCCAATTTTTAAGATGTCAACCTATTCAAACGTTTAAGAAATAATGTGATGAAAACCATAGAGAAATATTTTTCATTTTCTTCTATTTTATGTGGTGCTTTTTGCTAAGTGACCTACCTAGTTTGTTTTACTTTTTTTTCCAATGAATAAAAGCATTTCAAATATTTTGAACGGTATGGTATGTATATGAAATTTGATTTGTACTTCAAACGTCATTCCAGACAACGTTCTACATGCATCTATCCTTTTTGGATGTATTTAGAACTTTAACTATTTAGCTAGCCTAGTGTACATAACCCTCCTGTTTGGATTTCTATGCCCTACTATAAAACAATGTTCGAACTTCAAATGTTTCACTTGGCTGGGGGCGGGGCTTTCAAATTTGTTTTATTTTGATCATAGCAAACACCAACCAGAAATCATAGTCACCGTAGCTATGTATACGAAAATTAAAATTATGTACACACACTACACAACACACATTGCAAAAAGTAAATAGTTTGTTTGTTTATTTTGAAAATTCAATTGGGATATCGTGCGTGAGTAAGAAGGTCAGAACACACAATGCACAATTTCAATTTGCACATAGGTATATATAGATACGGGGACTCTGATTTCTCATTGGTGTTTGCTATCAAAATAAAACAAATATGAAAGCCTCCCGCTCCCACCCAAGTGAAATATTTGAAATTCGAACATTTTTTTAGTAGGTCATAGACCTTCAAACAGGAGGGATATGTACACTAGTCTAGTTTAATAGCTTAATTTCTTAAATTTTAATACGTCCAAAAAGGTTAAATGCATGTAGAACGTTAGGTACCTATCTTGAATGATGGTTTCTAATTTTTTAAAGGATAATTTTATATGTTGTACAAAAAAAATTTCATAAAATTCAAATTTGGACCGTTTGAATTGCTTTTATTCATTGAAAAAAGTAGGTAGGTATTTCTGCAGCATGCAGTTTTTAAAAAAAAACTTCTTAAATTGTCTTTAAATCCATTCTTATCTGACATAGAAAATCTCAATATATTGCATTACTCGTAAGTCGTAACTATGCATGCGTAATTAGGTTTGAACAAAATTAATTCCCAAAATACAGTGGACTCTCGTTAACTTGAACATACGACAACTTCAACATTCCAATAACTTCAGCAATTAATTTTTCATTGTACGCGTTCTATAACTTAAACAGACCATTTGTAAGACTCGATACTTTGAATTTTTGCCTTAAGTACTTTATAAGTTGAAGAAATTAAATGTTTGCAAACTCTGTAACTTCAAAAAAGTTCAATCTTGAATTTTTGCAAGGTACCCTACCTAGAATGTTGGTACAAAACGCAAAATTGTAAAGGTAAATTACTTTAGTATTTCTTTATAAGGCTTTATTCTTCTAAATCTGCTTTTCAAAATGTGCTGTGCCAGCGCCAGGCTAAGCAGTGTAAAGTAACGAATTTTGTTCGTCTTTTTAAAATGGTCTCATTATTTATTATTTATTTAAATATTATTATTTACGTTTTAAAATCATTAAAATGAATTCTGACAAAAAAAATTTCAATTTTTATCTCGATCCAGTAACTTGAACAACCCTATAGCTTCAACACTCCTGGTTTCGTACATGTTCAAGTTAACGAGGGGGTCCACTGTATTAAAATTGAAACAGTTTATCCAAAGTCGCTCGAAATTTCCGCATTTTCCTTTGGCACCTATACCTAATAGCTTTTAGAGAGGTGGGCAGGGGGGAAGGTCAAAAGTGGTAGTTTATCAAAATGACATCAGACCCGGCAGAGCAGCTTCAGCCCAAGTGGGTAGTTGGTGTAAGATGTAAAAGCTTAATTTCACTAATAAAAAAAGTCAAAACATTTTTTCATTTTAAGTTTTTAATTTATTCTTTTGATGAAAAACTAGTTTTTTAATGCGAAAACCGCACTTCGTTTGGAGTATTTTGAAATAAATTTATTTAATAATTCATCCAATTTTAGATTTTCCGTGTGGTCGGTATAAACATGCATTGTTGAGCCGATCCTGCAGTATTGTTGACCTAAGGTAAGATATTAAACGAGGAAGAACGGAGAAACTTCGTTCATTTGAGCAAGATGATCCTAGGATTGTGATTAGCAACCGGACGAACCGTACAAACTTGGGTATAATCTCTCGACTCCAGGCGTATTTTTGCAAAAAAATCAACTGTTTACCTCAAATGTTTTGCTTGCTCATTCCGGTTTTTCAAAAGCAGTAAGAATACGTCCCTATCGCTAATGAGTCTTTGTTTATCAAAGTCATCTTTGTATAGAACATAACTACATCATCGACATCTACTTTTTGGCCTACAGCAAATCGTTTCAGTAGTTTGAAGAAACGAGAAAAATCATTTATGAATCTTGCATTTAGTGATAATAATAATTGGTCAAGTATTTCAAAAAATGATTTTCTGTAAAAATCTTTCGGTGTTTTGAATTTGTAATTTTATGAGGTACCTCCATCGATACGTTTTGGTGCTTTTCGTTGACGGGGAATACAGCTTGGACGGACGGACGGACAAACAGCGGAGTCTTAGTAATAGGGTCCCGTTTTACCCTTTGGGTACGGAACGCTAAAAAGGAACTAAAAATTTTATTTGAATAGATAAACGCAAAATGAAAAGTGAAATTCTTAGAAAAAACTGCGGGCATTTTAAAACCGAAATTTCTTACTTGTGATCATTTCTCTACATCTAGGACCACTGCACTTGTACTACTACAAAGAAAGACGAAAAAGAAGATGCACAAATTGCACACTATAGAGAGCCAGCACGAGAAAGAGAGTTCAGGAAATGAATTCATCCGGGGAAATACCGTCGTGTGTTGCAGTCGGTCGTTTTTCTCTATTTAATGTTTTTTTCATTAATGAGATTGAACATTTCAAAGCTTTTCTGAAAAGTACTGAAAATTTGACAGGGTAATTTACCCACTCGAAAAATCTTGAGTGGGCTTAACTACCGACACTACCCATATTACCTGCTGGGCCTGACTGACATGTGCTCTGGTACTATCTAGGTACAATCGAGCGCTAGGTTGGATTGAGAAAAACAAAGGCTTGGGGTGGGTTTATTTCTGCCGTTTAAGCCGTAGGAGGGGTGATGACTTAAAATCAAAAAAAGAACTGAAAAGCAACTGCAAAAGTCCATTCTTTTTTTTTTTCCTGTTAAATACATTTTTTTTACCGAATAATTTTTCAAAAAAAATATTCAATGCTTTTTGTAGAAAACCTCCACCAATCACGCAAAGAATTTAACTAGGAAGAGAATTCCTTTAAACTTCTATAAAAGAGAAGGCCTATCCATTTAGGTATCTATTATCTATGATTATACAGCATACACGCCCTTGACACTTACTTATTTTAAGATATCGGGGCATAATATTTTTAATGCATATCCCTTTTGTATGCATTGAATATTATTTGTTTATTTAATATATATCTAAGTCAACCTAAATTATCTTTATACAAATTTCATAAGACGCACGTTAAGAAAAAATTCGCAACCGTTGTGTTAAAACCTTAGCAGTAGGAATTCGAACAAAAACAAAATGAATCGATAAAATCGTACAGCGTGGCGTATACAAATTTTTACTTTGGCTTTGAAAGTCATAAATAAATAAGCTGAAAACCTTATTACATTTTGGTGAGTTTTACATATTTAAAACAAGCAGAACTATCAATCTCTAGAACTGTTCATTGAATTTACGTTCTAAAAGACCGATTAGATTTTAATCATAAATTGGTATCCTTATCGGTGAGTTTTTTTTTTTTAACTGAAACTAGAGACTAATCTCATCAATTCTCAAAGCTTTACATCGAGCCCAAGTGCGACGAGAAATCAGTAAAAAGTGAGCCTGAAAAAGGCGAGGAAAAGAAAGTTGTCAAAGCGAGTGGAAGTAAAAATCCTGAAACTGCAAAAGTATCCAAGAAGATAGCGACCAAATGTGGTCTAAAAAGAGGAGTCACATTTTTCTCCGTCTAAAAATTTAATTTTTGGATTTTTCCCTAGCAACTCTCCGTTTTTAACTCTTGTACTCCTTCTCCTCGGCTCTCTCTGACAACGCTTATATCGTGCGAATTCGGTGAACGATACAATACAAATAGATGAAAACTGGAGAAGTCATCAAAGACTAGTTAGCATTTTTTTCGGGCTTTCTTAACAGCCTCGTCGTTCGGTCAGCTTACAGATGCTTAGATTGTGAAATATAACTATTAAAAATTGCGTTAAAAGATACCTACCTATAAAAAACTAAAAATCAAAATCTCTTCATATTATCTAGAACCCAAACTGTGGATATAAAAAAAAACAAATTGTATAAAAAAAAAAAATACTACAAACAGCAAATATTCGGGTCCTGCAACAAAAACAAAGTTTAAAATAATATTGAGTCAAACAAAACCTCCCACTGTAAGTCTGAAATAAAGTAAGGAGGTCCTCTTTCTTATATCAATAACGACGAGCTGGAGAGTGCGGATACAAGCAGACCTATACCGATTTCTAAAGAGTGGACACTGGACACCCCTTTTCGTCATCTTCCTGAAAGAGCAAGTGGATTTGTAACCACTGATCCTAAAGGTAGATAATCACAAGAAGAGTCAAAGCGAAGAGAGCAGACAGGAATTTTTAGAAATTAGATTCATACAGTTTTTTTTTGGTTTTTGGTCGAGTCCTAAAAAATCCATTTTTTTAATTCTCATGTTCCTCTTCCTCCTCTTGTATGGGGAGATATATTAGGTAGCTTTTAGCAGGGAAGTGATGACGAAACAAAATTTCACAATGCCCTCCCCTTGGGTATCTCTTCGCGTTTCATATAAATATGTATACTAAAATAAATATAATTAAAAATATAATAATATTAACGTTACATCTTATCAGTTCTTACTCAAACATGACTAAGAACCTAGAACCATAATACGCTGAAATATTACCTAGTTTCTTTGAAAGTTGAAAATAATAAAATCTATTTGGCCTAAAACAACTTAATGTCATTTAAAATTAAACAATTGATTGTTATAGCTTTAGTAAAAGCTTGAGGATTACATTGAAAGTGTCCGTTGTTTTTTAATAATTTTTGTAGGTACGTATTTAAGGTAATTTTTTTTGGAAATTGCATCCCGTCCTATACCAATTTAGTCTTAGTTTCAGAATACTAAGTTTCAGCTGAATCTGATGGTAAGTTTTTGAGTTTTTAAGTCATACACGAATAGTTAATTACTTTCCGAAAGAAAATCATGAAGCCTTTTATCCACGATTTTGTTTCCCTATATAGTACTTACCATTAAAATTTATACTTATCAACTAGGTATATATATAAATTCTACATGGCTCTAATATGCATTTATAGCACCACCAATAAGAATCATCATCCCCTATTTTTATATTATGCCCTACCAAACACTAATTCGCTTTGAAAACGAATCAATAATTTGTATCCATCTACATAGTTCTATTATATATTTATAGATGACCAATAAGAATCATCATCCCCCGTTTTTATTACTGTGACTCATTTTTTGTTGCGATCGCATCAACAATATCTATGCGTCTACATATAATATTCCTTACTTACTCTACTTATTCTTGACCAATAGCAATCATCATGCCTCTAGTTCTTCTTCATATAACGGGTGATTTTTTAGCTGGTTTGGTTTTGGCAACACTGGTTTTGACAGCTGACGTGTGTTTAGTACCTTGTGTCACTGTCAAACAGCTTCAGTTTGGTTTGCAATTTAACCATGGATCGTCTTACAAATGAACAACGCTTGCAAATTATTGAATTTTACTATCGAAATTCGTGCTCGGTTCGAAATGTTTATCGCGCGCTGCTTGTGTTCAGCGATGAGGCTCATTTTTGGTTGAATGGGTACGTAAATAAGCAAAATTGCCGCATTTGGAGTGAAGATCAGCCAGAAGCATTGCAACAGCTACCAATGCATCCCGAAAAAGCCACTGTTTGGTGCGGTTTATGGGCCGGCGGCATTATTGGGCCTATTTCTTCAAAGATGATGCGAATCGCAGCGTTACTGTCAATGGTGAACGCTACCGAGCGATGATAACAAACTTTTTTTTGCCCGAAATGGAAGTTCTTGACTTGCATGATATGTGGTTTCAACAAGACGGTGCCACATGCCACACAGCACGCGAAACAATGGCGCAATTGCGAGGCGAGTTTGGTGAACTGTTAATTTCACGTTTCGGGCCGGTCAATTGGCCGCCTAGATCGTGCGATTTGACACCATTAGATTATTTTTTGTGGGGGTATGTCAAGGCTAATGTCTATAGGGACAAGCCCGCTTCGATTGACGCACTGGAAGCCAACATCCATGCATTCATTCGTGAGATACCGGCCGATATGTGTGAAAGAGTTTGCCAAAATTGGACTCAGCGGATAGGCTACCTGAGACGCAGCCGCGGTCAACATTTGCATGAAATTATCTTTAAACATTAAATTGCAAGGTTCAAACTATCGATTCAAATAAATATTTCATTCATTTTTTCGAATTTTTTGTGTTTTTTTTTTAAAAAAAGTTCTAAACCTCTTAAAAAATCACCCATTATTACCACTCAGCCACAATTTTTAAATTGTATCTACCTCCCACCTTAATTATATTTACTGATGTTTGGCCAATCGGAAATCACTATCCTAATGATTTTACTCTCCAAATTCTATACAGTTCCACCTATTGTTGCCAGCTTAAAATCCACCGAAAGTATAGCGTCCGCCATTTTTCAGAACTTTTGTTTTCAGAACTTTGTCTTTTCATATATTTGTCTTTTCGAAACTTTGTCTTTTCAGAGCTTTGTCTTTTCAGAGCTTTGTCTTTTCATAATTTTGTCCTTTCAGAACTTTGTCATTCTGAACTTAGTCTTTTCAGAACTTAGTCTTTTCAGAATTTTAGTTTTCATAACTTTGTTGCTCAGAACATAGTCTTTCAGAACTTTGGTTTTCAGAACATAGTTACTATTTCGTGACCCATATGCGTTTTTCCGGAATAATTCATTAGTTCGTGCTTCACACAGAAGTCTTGGAAAAATATTCGTGTGGCTAATGTGGCTGCATTCACCACATGTCGTACATTTAAGGCAGCCAAGCCATGTTGACTGTTAAAATAAGCCACACCTGTAAGAAATGTTGAAAAATATAATGTGTTTTAAAAAATGCCCTGGCTGGTGAATCATAGATAAAACAGCGGATTCTAACGGTGATTTTATGAGAATTTATAAAAATTTCATTTGTCATTTTAAAATTCATCTCTTCAACGAATGGTGTGAGAAAGGAATCTAAGTTAGTATATTTGGATTTACCAGAAAAAAATCCAATCACCATAGCTGGAACTCTAGGAATTTCATTAATATTGAAAAGTATTGGCCAAGAATAAATTTCTGAACTTTTAAATCTGGCAATCCGTCTATATTTATATTAACGGAGACCGTAGTTAGCTCTGAGACATTACAGAATAGCTCTTTTAAACATTTTTTCATTCCATTATGCCAATACTCTCCATTATCGATTGATTTTATATTAACTGTTTGAGGGTTTGCATAAATGTTCGTGGATCTTCGGGTAATATCTTGTTGTTAATTATATTGTATAATCGGTTGTTAAGTATGTTAATTAAACCCTTAAGAGCTGAGTGGTTGTTATGAAAATCAATCGCCCATTTCCTCAGGTTAAGTCTCAAATTTTCGTTTTTCCTAATTTCATCTTCATCTTTAGATTCCTCTGCTTCAAAAGATAAAACATTATTTTGATAGTTTGTATTATTCGTGATAGGAGTTTCGTTCCTCATGCTAGTACTGTGATGGTCAATATCTGAGCAGTGGATAGGTATGTTATGTAAGATATAAATAACAAACAAAACACTGAAACACACCTAAATCAACTAGCTCTGGAGGTATCTGATTTCTCAGCGAAAGATTTATCAAATCTGGTTTTTCATCCCGTTGCATTTTTCGACTACATTTCTCTGCAACTGCAGGTCCAAATGACGAGCTCTCTGGAGCATTGAAGAACGTCTCATAGCAAGAGATCTGTAGCAGTTTACTGATTTTTTGATTTTTTGATTTTTTTTCCACGAACTAGACATTTTAAAACAAATTTATTTCACAAAATAATTTATGCACTATAACGACTTTTACAAGTTTGAGCCTCGAAAGTGTAAAATTTGACAAGCCTTAGCCAATTGTTCGATAAAAATTCTAAATAATTGTAACACAATCCTTTTAAAGAATTAAGTGACAGCAACTTGTATAATTTAACTTATACAATCCTTATACAACTACAGCTTCATTTAGCTTCTCTAACTTCGGTTAAAAAGGTCTTACCGAAAACAGGTACTCGCCTAGATTAAGTTTCCTTATCTAGCTTACAAACAATTTTAAAAAAGCAGTTACCTAATACAAGACTTCTATAAGAATTTTTTTTAAGAAAGCTCTATAAAGGAATTATACATACTATGACTTGTATCATATCAATATTTCTAAGCTTAAAGAAGCTGAAATGTTAGTTGGGATCTTCTCAGCCAGAGGATTGCAAACCGACCGACTCAACAATGGACACAGTGAAGACAGTTTTGGACAGATGCTGAGCATCGAAAGCGCAAGGTGACAGGTCTGCTGGACAATAATCAAGTACCCCGCAGGCGAACCGGAACGCTGAGAGGATCCTATGGCGGCTAGCTAAGAAAAATCCTGAAACATTAATGGCCAAGGAAAAGCAAGCTCTGGATAGATGCACTCAGAGACTATCAACCATGATAGTTAGCACGGGTACGGACAAACGTACTGAGGACAAGCCAAACTTGAGGACCGCTCACCGAAGGGTGAAGGACGGAAAGGATTGCCTCTTCACTATACCTGACTCTCCCCAAACTGCAGGTTTGTCCAACCAAACTAGGCAAGACGACAATCCGTCACGGACGGATAATACGGGTACGGAAGGACTGACTCAGGACGAGACGAACTTGAGGAGCGTTGGATGAGGACTAGGCGGAGGCAGCTCAAAAGAAGGTGAAAGGGAAAGCGAAGGATGGCCTCTTGGCTCCGCCTATCCCTCATCCAACCGCGAACGGTTCCAAAAGAGCTAGGCACGACGACACTACGTCACCATATGTTCCCTCACCGGGGAACAAGAAGAAAAAAGCCAAATTCTCCCGGGTGACCATGGGGGCCGAAAAACTGCGATAGTAGACTTTGGAATCCCTTCAAGGAAACTGACGGATGAACAATAGCAATTGGTGGAACTCCGAGTTCTGGATGGGATAAATGAGCCTATCGTCAAAAAAGGCCTTCGCCGCTATACGGTAACTTCAGCTCTGTCCACGGATTAAAGGTGATGATATGTGAAGATTCTTGGTCGAATGCCGACCTTCGTCTGATCAGCAAAAAGGAAATCAGTGAACTCAGTAGACCAAGAGCAGTGCTGACAATGAGAATGAGACTATTGATCTCAAAGGAAAGGAAAGAGCGGTACCTCAAGTCCCTCAACACCGACCAACTCAGGCAGAATTGGGATGTTGTCATGGTTGGCGAACCCTCCAAAAATGGCACCGAAGTGATTGATTAAAGCTCAGCACCACTAATAAGGACACTGATGATAGGCGGCTTGGCACCCCTTGAAACAGCTTTATCTCCAGCCAAACAAAAATAAACGAATTATAAACTAATTCATAAACAATTGGTGGTAGCAACTTTAAATTGTTGTTGTTGTTCAAAAATTCAATGAAGTTGACGGAATAAGGAATGGTCAAGTGTAATAAACTGACATTCTAGTATGAATAGTACAATAAATAATAATAAAAACTTAATAGCCTGGTCTGTACTGATACGTACTTCGAATTGTAATCTTTCGAAATAAGGTGTGGAGAAAAATGGAGGCCGAACAAGACAGCATACTGAAAGGCGCTTAGAAAAATGCTGATGCTCCAAATACATTTGATAAACAAACAGCTCATCTCGACCTGTGACGTCAGTGGTCATACGCGTTGGAATGCGTAGTGCATACGATTTCTAAGACTGAGCAAATCTGATATGCGTGTGTTCGAATCCTATGGTGTGCATGTAGAAAGTTTTTCATAATAAAATTGGATTAAAGCTCAGCACCACTAATAAGGAGACTTATGATAGGCGGCTTGGCACCCCTTGAAATACATGGTGCCCACTATTTTTCAGAATAAATTTCCCTGACTTTCCCTGACCAATTTCAAAATTTTCCCTGACCAAAAAATTAAAATATATTGTTTTGAAATATTGTATGTACATATTTGAATGGAGTTCATTAAATGTCAGGCCAAAAGAACTAACATTAACAAAAGTAACGACTATACGTACCTTCCTATAGTTCATTGTAAAATAATGAAATTTAAATAAAATGGCGCAAAATTTTAAACAGCCAGGGGTGGAATCGGCTAAGGTGATAGTTGATTATCAATTTGTTGACTGTCACTTTCACGATACCTGTCTCTATCCTATCTATAGGGAAGGATAGAGTGAGCAGTCGTAAAAACGACAATCACTTAATTGAGTGATCACTTTACTCTTACGCGATACGGGCCCTGATGTTAAGGTGTTAGCATGATATTAGTTAACACTTTACTAACTTTAAAGCTCTTTACTAAAATGTTGTTAGTTTTAAACACTTTTTAACTACTATCATACTAAACCCATTTTCTCACGAAATTCAAGCTGAACGCGCCTAAAACAGTGACATTTCGTGCAAAAAATGAAGCAAACATACATTTTAAAATTTTTTTTTTGTCAAAGTGACATATGGATTTAGTTATATGTTAAAAAGATAAAACAGCAATCTTGCGATTTTAACTTTAGTAAAAGGTTAAGAGATAGTATCATGTTAAACTCGTTTAAAACTAGCAAAATCTTCTTTAAAACCTAGTATCATACTAAAAATGATTTAACACTTTACTTAATCGTCTAAAACTTTGCGCCAATGCTTTTAAATTATAATTCTTTGGGATAAATAAATTAAATATTTATTTTTTTTATAAATAAATCACAATGTATTAATTCATGTATGCAGAAGCTGCTTTTTTCAGTTTTTGTTGCGGAAGAGTTAAATATACAGTGTTGGCAAAAATTAAAGCACGAAATGAACTCACCTTGGAAAGAAAGATAGATAATTCAAAATACATTGACTTAACGAAAACCGTATTGTTGTTATGAAGTGGCCAGTATAATACCCTGATCTCAATTCCTTAGAGACTCTATAGGAAATTTTAATTCTGAAAATTCATCGTACGAATTTCGATAATTTCGACTCCATTCTTCAACAATCTCATATTGCCTGCTAATATCCCCATGCATAAAATTGATAATCTTTTTGACTTTATGACTCGTTGATGTACTACAGTAATTGAAAATAATTGCTACGCTACTAAACATTAGAAAAAGAACATATTTTTCTTGTTATTTTTTATGAATTCAAACATGTGCTTTAGTTTTAGCCACCTAGATTTTAATGAATTCTGAGTTATATTGTTGATTATTAAATAAGGTATAAGTTATGATAAAATTATTGATTGTGAATTAAAGTCTAATATATTTTGATTAGAAAAAAATTAAATTATAAGATTATCATAGGTTTTTTTAATTTTCTATATATTTTTCCACAATGAGATAATTCCCTGCTTTAGTTTATGGCCAACACTGTATATCTAAAAAAAAAAGGAATAAAAAAAATAATTCATATGTTTGTTAGGCAGAAAATTATGTGAAGATCGAATTAAATTTTTGTTCAAGTTAAGAGAGTTTAACACGTAAAAAATTCAATAATACCTACAATTAAATTTATTAAATCAAAAAACTGTAAATATCGTATTTATTTTTTTAAATTACATATTTGAGGCCTGAAATAGATTTGAATCAAGTTCAAAACGACAATTTATAGAAAAATTTGAAAAACAAAATATTAGGCCTAAACTGCTTCAAAATGTGTTTATATTTTTACAACTGAATCTTCTCTATACAAAGAAAAGCTTCATAGTAACGTCATACTTTTTTTGAGTGAGTGAAACGTGCAAGTAAAGGTAGCTGAAAATTTAGCTCTGCAAAAAGTCTTTTAATTACTTGTCATATAGTCCTTTTAGTAAATAAATGCAAACAAAGAAAAAGTATATAAAGTATAAATAAACATAAAGTATAAATAAAAAAAAAATTAAATTTCGTACAGTGAAAATAAGTTTTTAATTTGTCTGAGATCTTACATACATATTTTTGGAAATGTCAGCTTCTAAAACACATGAGCAACAAAGAAAGCTCAGGTCGACGGAAAAGAACTCAAACACACCGCTTATACTAACTCCCCTGCAACATTATCAGCTCCAACTGCATTGTGGAACAAAATCGACTCGCGTTTTGATTCACTCACCAAATCATTGACGGAATCAATTGTGTCACTATTAAAAGCTGAAATCAATTCTATGTGTGAAAGTTTATCTTTGCGGATTAAAAACATTGAACTTGATTTTGAAAAAAGAATTAAAACGCTTGAAAAAACATTCAATGAGAGACACGAGAGATTGTCACTGCGGACGAATAACCCAGAACTGGATTTTGATAAAAAACTTAAAGCACTCGAAAACATATTCAACCAGAGACTCAGCTCTTTTAATCATTCAATATTTACATTAGATAGCAGATTTGAAACATCGGAACAACAAGGACGTAGATTGGACACACAAGAAGAAGAACTCACTTTGGTTAAGACACAGATGTTGGAAAAAGATAACACAATGCTTAAAATTCAAATTGATGCACTCGCGCGGAATAATATTTCTGGTGACCTTGTGCTTCATGGTATACCAGTCCTCACAAATGAAAATCTAGGGAGTATTTTACTATTTTATTATTCACCACCTGTACCGATTCACATTCTTCGCACTAAACCGAGAAATAAAACAAAAACATGTGCGATCATTATTAAGCTACCGCACGCGCAAGATAAAATTATTGTTTTGACAAATGCAACGGCAAAATAATCATGCATTTTTTCGTAAGGCCAGCGAACTCAAGAAGAACGAGTTCTTGCACTCTTGGTTTACTAGGCGAGGGAGGGTCTATGTTAGACAAACTAATGAGGAAAAGAAAAAGCCTATCTGTATAACAAACATGAATTCTGTTTTGAATTGTGTTTCGCTCTTTAGACGATAGTTGTGGTATACCTACAACTGATATCGTTGCTTCTGCAGCTGTTGCTGTTGGCAAAAAGGGAGATAATGAAATTGAAGTGATCTCTTCGAATGGCGATTCCATAGTTGCTGATGTTGTTGTTGCTTCTGCTGCCATTGTAGGTGGTCAAGAGTTTGTTGCTGTCTCCGCTGGTACATCTTGTGCCGTTGATATTGATGCTGCTGGTGGTGTTGCTGATGATTATGCTGTTGATCATAGAGTACCTATATTACCTAGAGAACCGACTTAGGCGGTCGTTCTCTTCCACCCTACAAGCTGTACTGAGAGGAAAAACTCCATTAATTTGTGTATGTAGTTGTTGTCCCATGCATTTTTAATGGGGCCGAACCAACTTCGCTTCAATTTAAAGGAGTTTGCTCAATTTTCTCAGTTTGCTCAATAAGGTGAATAAGACCGCCCGGGTATTTAAAACAAAAATCAGTTAAATTCAAAAATTGAGAAATTTATTAATTTCGTAGTCAAATTTCTTTTTTTAACCTTTTGTCAACCTAAACTATGAAGAATATCGAACATTGTTGCTCCCGGGTAATAAATTAAATAATATTTATGTTTAAAAACAAAAACACCTACCGAAAATTGGAAGCGCACTCTAGTTTCTTAGCTCAAAAAGGTACGTGTCTACGATTTAGGTGTGCAAATCGTAGACACGCATCTTTTTGAGCTAATGCCACCACTTTGTTCACAATTAAACCGTAGACACGTACCTTTTTGAACTAATGCGCCAATTTGTTTTTATATCCACCATTCACACGGATTCACGGATAAGGAAAAAAGAGTAAACTAAAAGAGTTTTCATTTACTCACCTGAAATAAAATTTGCGGGTGTTTAAGGCAAGAGGGATACCGGTCGGTTCTCTAGGTAATATAGGTACTCTATGCTGTTGATGTTGCTGGAGTTTAACGTACGAATCTTAGTAGTTATTTTCATATTTACCTACATCCTATCTACATACATTCCACATCTGTAATTTTTTGTTATTTTTTTTTTTTCTTTTTTTGTTTGCTTTTCACTTTTTATTTGAATTTCTTAAGCAGATTTTATATTATTTAGTACCTATTATGATTATTCAAATGTATTTTCTTCGATTTCTATATTTTTTTCTCTTAACATTCTTAAAATTCTTAAATTTATTTATTGTAATTATTTCCTTCTTATTTTTTAAATTTTAATATTTTAATGCAAATTTTTTTCCTCTTATTTTTAAATCCTTCTTTAATTAAATATGGTTTTTGGTTCAGATCCTGATAACGTAAGGAGTATTCTTAATGTGATGTGTGGTGCGTTTGATGGGCTCAGTGTATGTTGTTTGAATGCTGAGAGCATTAGAGCTAAATATTCTATGTTGTATCAAATGTTTAGTACATCTAAGGTGGGTGTTGTTATGGTGTTCGAATCATGGCTGAATTCCAATATTCCAGATGCACTGGTAGCTTTACCTGGTTTTAACATTCACAGAAACGATCGTAAAGACAGGGTGGGGGGTGATGTCTATATGTATCAGCATCAACAGTTTTAAGGTCAATTGTGTCTAATATTGATTTTATTTGTGTTCAAGTGAGGAATTCGGCTGTAACGAATTTACTAGTAGTAGTATATAGTCCACCTAACATGTTTAGGGAAGAAAACCTGCGTGAATTAGAAGAAACACTACTTAAACTGGGTCCGAAATAAGGTGACATATTGATTGGGGGCGACTTTAACGTGAATTTTCTACTCAACAACAGTATAACGAGATTATTCAATCATTTCTGTGATGTAATGGGTCTATAAGTTGTTAATACCCGATGGCCGACTTGTTTTAAGTCAGATGTAAATGCATCTTTACTAGATATGTTTTCGACAAGCTCCAGGCATAGAATTCAAGGAAATGATCAAATCAGACCAACTTCCGATTTCATCCATGATTTCATTTTTTGTTCCTATAAGTTTGATGTAGACAGAAGAAACATCCCTCGCATAGTAAGTTACAGGTCGTGAATTTCAGGAGTCTGGAATGGAATGAGATTTATTTTTCACCAGATGTGAATATTAAAGTGTCATTTTTTAATAATCTTTTAACTTGTCTGTATGATAAATGTCCCTGGTTTAACAATAACATTAAATTGCTTATTCGGGAAAGGGAGCGTTTTTCCGGAGATTTAAGAACAATCCAACAGAGTATAATAAAAGACAGTTTATATTTGCCGGTAACAAAGTTAAGGGTGCTTTCATAAATGAATGGTTGCTTTGTTTACATGCGATCAATTGCAATCATATTAATTTCATACAAAATATTTGCGCATATGTTTTACGCTGCATTTATGAACACTTTTTCTGATTTGCGTCATATGTTATAGGTCATAGGGAAAGAATTTGACAGATGGAACAATAAAGAAAAGGAAATCGTTTATAAATATTATATACCTATCTCTTTCTTTAATAAAGAAATTCAGATTGCATGTGAGTTTTTATAGTTGCACATTTGCGCTGCAAATATTTGCGGTTTGCTTTTACGAAAATCTGACATTTATCATTTGCATTTATGAAAGTTATGCATTTGTCAGACTTTCGCAACCATGCATTTATGAAAGCACCCTAATTCTCTAATACGTAACTCTAAACGTGCCTATTTATTAGAGAAGATTCATCCTTCCCTTAGCTCCAAGGAACTATGGGGCAATTTGAAAAAAATTGGTGTTAAAGAAGACAAAAATAAAAGTAAATGTCCTTTTAGTGCTGAAGTGATGTCTAATATACTGATTCCGAATTTGTCAGGTACACGTATTATTCAAGATATTATTAATTTGCCTGAGAGTGAAAGTTCTTTCTCGTTTGACTGCATAAGTGCTAACGTATTATTTGATTCCGTTAGGTCGATTAAATCAAATGCTGTTGGCCCTGATTGTCGATAGTTCAGCTAGTAGAGAAAAAATATGGACAGTAAAAGCATTTTTACCCATTTACCTTTTGTGTTCTTAAGGAGCTCGTCGAAATCCAGTGCCAAAAGAAAAGAAACTTATCAGTTTTATTTATCGAATAATAATAATAATTGATTGACATTAATATCAAAAAACAGGAAAACTACTCAGTGTTTTAAGTAGAGCTAGATTTTGAAGTTATAAATCATATCCACACTCATAATCATTTACTGCATCGCTCCACTTTACGACACATTCCCCCCTTGAAGAGTCGGTGGATTCTTCAATTTTATCAAATGGAAATAAAACCAATTCCTGACATCAGTCTGTTTCATTTACGGACGAGCAATTGTGAACCATATATTTCCTGCATTTGATTACGATCACGCATTTGTGACCCATAATCGTTTTTAATTACGATCACGCATTTGTGACCCATAATTGCTTTTGATTACGATCACGCATTTGTGATCCATAACCGTTTTCTGTATTGATTACGATCACGCATTTGTGACCCATAATCGTTTTTATTTGGTTATAGCCACGCATATTGTGACTCATAACCTTTGCCGAATTATGTTTACCGCCACGCCTATTGTGACCCATAAAACACTGTATATACCTACAGAAATGTTTGAGACCACGCCAATTGTGACCCACAAGCAATTCTGTATATGATTACAGCCACGCATATTGTGACTCATAATCCCTGCAGCATTATAGTCATAGCCACGCCAATTGCGACTCATAACCTATTCTGCTCACGCATGTTTTCACATACCTTCCAGCTCTTATTAACTCCTTTTTGGTTGGTTTGGAAAAAAAACTGCGTTATCAATCAATCTCCGTTGTCGCTTAAGTTTTTGCAGAAATTGAAATTTCATAAGCATTGTGGTTATATGTGGCTTTCTTTAATAAGCGACATTTTAACCATTTTAAAACCATTTTAAAACAAATAAAAAATCAAAATCCCACCAGCACCCTTCATACACGGCGGCGTGCAAAATACTGCAATATAACACTTACTAAACCTATTACCTCTTTTGATTTCAATAATATAAATAGATGCCGTTGATATCTGAACGCGCACCATCTGCAAAGGACCATAGGTACACCGATTCGATCCGGCTCGAAGGACCATGTCGATAGTTCAGCTAGTAGAGAAAAAATATGGACAGTAAAAGCATTTTTACCCATTTACCTTTTGTGTTCTTAAGGAGCTCGTCGAAATCCAGTGCCAAAAGAAAAGAAACTTATCAGTTTTATTTATCGAATAATAATAATAATTGATTGACATTAATATCAAAAAACAGGAAAACTACTCAGTGTTTTAAGTAGAGCTAGATTTTGAAGTTATAAATCATATCACCACTCATAATCATTTACTGCATCGCTCCACTTTACGACACACTGATGATATTTCGCCGAAATTTTTAAAGCTCATATTGCCTATCGTGATGAACTACTTACTTCACATATTTATTTTTGTATCTACAGCACTGAATTTCCTGATGTGTGGAAAAATGCTAGCGTTATACCAGTTCCTAAAAAAACAAACCCTTCCAACCCTTCTGAATATAGGGCTATCAGTATTTTATCTTTCTTTTGCAAAGTATTTGAAAAAATAATACACGATCAAATTCAAGTCTTTTTAAATGAAAACAATTTACTTTCACAATGGCAATCTGGTTTTCGCATCAAGCACAGCTGTGAATCTGCAGTAATAAAAGTTACTTCAGATATCCGATTTGCTGTGGACTGCGATAAGTTTGGCGTCATGGTATTACTTGATTTTTCTAAGGCCTTTGATTGCATTGATCATTTTATCCTTCTCTCTAAACTAAAGAGGAATTTGAATTTTGCTCGTACTTCACTAGCTCTACTGTGCAACTATCTAAAAAATAGAGTACAAAGAATAAAAACTGAAGTTGGTACATCTAACCCGATTATAACCAATACAGGTATACTTCAGGGCTCAGTCTTAGGTCCATTATTATTTTCGCTATTTATTAACGACCTTCCTGATGTCATTCGTAATTGCCAAATTCATTTATATGCTGATGATGTGGTAATTTACATCTTTCGTAAAATTGGTCTGATGGAGGACTGTATAGAACAGTTAAATGAGGATTTAAACCATATTCATACTTGGTCTAATGATAATGGTATGAAACTCAACCCTGCCAAGTCTGTTGCAATGATGTGCTCTAGAGATGAGCTCAATCCGGTAGATTTTCCCTCGGTTGTTTTTGATAACGAGCAAATTGTCTATGTGAAGGATGTTAAATACTTGGTATACAGAGTAAACAGTAATATTAGCTGCTGTAGAGCAATATCAGATACCATTAGACTTATTTACTCCGGACTACGAACACTAAGATCTTCCTCAGAATTATTACTGCCGAATATGAAGAAATACTTGATTAAGTCATTGATTATGCCCTATTTTATTTTTAATTGTTCAGTCTATCCAATTTTGGATTGTGAGTGTAAGCGCAAGCTAAATGTTGCTCTTAATGACTGTATTCGTTTTATCTACGGCATTCTGAGATATTCTAGAGTATCACACTTACAGCATACTGTCTTTGGTATGAACCTTGATAAGTATTTCAGATTCAGGCTACTTCTAAAATTCCATGATGTCATCCACAATAGATGTCCTATTTACTTAAGTGAAATGCTCTATTTTGCACATTCACAAAGAGGATTAAAATTAATTTTACCACGTTTCTAGCATATCATAGCTGAACGTTCTTTTTACGTATCTGCAATTCGCCTATGGAACTTACTTCCAAATGAATTGCAAACCACAAACTCACCCGCCGCTTTTAAGAAGAAATTATTTTTGTACATCACAAACCAAATATAAGTATTACTTTTTTTTAATTTTTTGCTATGTACATATATTATTGTATTATTTTTTATTATTTTATGAATAATCAGTTATAAAAAATAATGCTTTATCTTTAATATATATTAGACTATTAAATTAACCTTGCTTTGAATATTTATTTAAATAACAATTAAATTGAATTGAATTTATTAAACAAACAAAATTTGTAACTTAAATCCTAGATACTCTAAAAGATTTAAATCTTAATGTATCCTGTTATAATATAATACTTTTGAACACTACTGTGTGCTGAATTACTTTTCGTTTATATACTTACATTCTGAATTCACGTCAGTTATATTATTGTATATCAATGCAATTGTACCGTATTTCTTTTTCTGATATTTTATTTTATATCATTTTTTACTCTGAACAAGTTCTTCTTTGAATAAGTACTGCTTTATAACGTTGCCAAATCGTGTACTGTTTTTATTTCTTAAAATCTAACATATCCTTGTAAAATTACTTTTTTCGAAATGAATGAAAATGAAATACTAATGATAGACACATATTGAATAATATTTTTTTTTTTACTTTTTTTGAATAAATGAAATTAAATTAGAATTAAAAAAGATTTCACACTACGGACATTTCGGATATGGATAATTGTATTGATATTTTTGCGAATCAAAAATTATAAGCAAGTACCATTTTTAAGAAATAATAGGTAGGTTACAAAAAAACTTCGTCTGGCTGAAAAATTGACATACAAATATTGTTTTTTTTTTATTTGGAAATCGATATATTATTGCAATATTTAAGCCTGGTGGCTTTTGAATTATAAGAAGCATAAGAAATATAATTTTTTAATTAAGTTAGTTTTATAGAGTGAAATATGAGTTTTTATTAACATTTTATATGTAGATAGTTTATTTATTTGTTGGTATGTAACAGTGGAATGAACACAAGCATTTCATGATAATGTTGTATAACTAATTTGAATTTAACATCGTTTATACTCATTAGTTTTGTTTTCTTTTGAGTACCGCATTTTGCACAAAAAATATTGAAACGACTAGAAACGATTGGCAATGTAAAAAAGTTATGTTTTTCTTCTAAAATATAGCAAACAAATTGGATTTTTTGTTTTTTTTTTAAAACTATGATGTTAAAAACACAAGAAATCTGGTTTTCCTTCAAATTGATTTTGCTCAGGCTTTTTTTGGTAATCACTGTATACATTTTTGCAGTTCCTCTCTTCGATTAATCGTTTGGCTATTTGAGTTAATGGTTTGATTACCATTCCTAAGCAAACGCTTTAATTGGCCAAGCAAGTTTTCAAAAGGATTTGCACTGAATGAATTTAGCTCACAAAAACGTTCTACCTGACTCTCTCCCAACTGCGGGTTCGTTCAACCAAGCTAGGCAAGACGACAATCCATCACGGACGTATAAAACGGGTACGGAAGGACTGACTCAGGACGAGCCGAACTTGAGGAGCGTGGGATAAGGACTAGGCGGAGGCAAAAGGCCCTCATCGAACCGCGAACGGTTCTAAAAGAGCTAGGCACGACGACACTACGTCACCACCTGTTCCCTCACCGGAACAAGAAGAAGAAAGCCAAATACTCCCGGGTGACCATGGAGGGCCAACAGACTGCGATAGCAGACTTCAAGGTAACTGACGGATGACCAATAGCAATTGGTGGAACTTCGAGTTCTGGATGGGGTAAATGAGGCTATCGTCAAAAAAAGGCCTCCGCCGCTATACGGTAACTTCAGCACTGTCCACGGATTCAAGGTGAATCACCCTCACATGGCTCCGAGAGTTCATTGAGAAGACCGAAGATTCTTGGTCGAATGCCGACATTCGTCTGATCAGCAAAAAGGAAATCAGTGAACTCAGTTGACCAAGAGCAGTACTGACAATGAGAATGAGACTATTGATCTCAAAGGAAAGGATAGAGCGGTACCTCAAGTCCCTCAACACCGACCAACTCAGGCAGAATTGTGAGGTTGTCATGGTTAGCGAACCCTCCAAAAATGGCAACGAAGTGATTGATTAAAGCTCAGCACCACTAATAAGGACACTGATGATAGGCGGCTTGGCACCCCTTGAAACAGCTTTATCTCCAGCCAAACAAAAATAAACGAATTATAAACTAATTCATAAACAATTGGTGGTAGCACCTTTATATTGTTGTTGTTGTTCAAAAATTCAATGAAATTGACGGAATAAGGAATGGTCAAGTGTAATAAACTGACATTCTAGTATGAATAGTACAATAAATAATAATAAAAACTTAATAGCCTGGTCTGTACTGATACGTACTTCGAATTGTAATCTATCGAAATAAGGTGTGGAGAAAAATGGAGGCCGAACAAGACAGCATACTGAAAGGCGCTTAGAAAAATGCTGATGCTCCAAATACATTTGATAAACAAACAGCACATCTCGACCTGTGACGTCAGTGGTCATATGCGGTGGAATGCGTAGTGCATACGATTTCCAAGACAGAGCAAATCTGATATGCGTTGGTTCGAATCCTATGGTGTGCATGTAGAAAGTTTTTCATAATAAAATTGGATTAAAGCTCAGCACCACTAATAAGGAGACTTATGATAGGCGACTTGGCACCCCTTGAAATACATGGTGTCCACTATTTTTCAGAATAAATTTCCCTGACTTTCCCTGACCAATTTCAAAATTTTCCCTTACCAAAAAATTAAAATATATTGTTTTGAAATATTGTCTGTACATATTTGAATGGAGTTCATTAAATGTCACGCCAAAAGAACTAACCTTGTATTTTTCAAAGATCTTTCTATCTATTACCGATTGCATTGAAAGCGCAAAATAGTAACTGCACAAATTAAATATAAAAATAAAAATTGTTAAGCTTAACAAAAGTAACGACTATACGTACCTACCTATAGTTCATTGTAATATAATGAAATTTAAATAAAATGGCGCAAAATTTTAAACAGCCTGATGTTAAGCATGATATTAGTTAACAGTTTACTAACTTTAAAGCTCTTTACTAAAATGTTGTTAGTTTTAAACACTTTTAAACTAGTATCATACTAAACTCAGTTACGTTTGGTTTAGGAGAAATGTGCTGAGTTTTATTATCATTGATTGTTTGAAGGGAAGAGGTAGATGGCTTGGGAGCTTTAACTGTGTCGGGAGGGGGAATTTTTGGTTTTTCAGAAAAAGACCCGTAGAGATGGTTGAATGATTCTGGTACCGTTCTCTTTGCATACGTCTAGCTTCAGCTAGAGTGCATTTGTTTTTTTGTTTTTATTTCAAGTACTTCTTTGCTTTGGATGTACCTTGGGCAGTTCTTAGACGAGGCAGGATGAGGGCCAGAGCAATTGACACATTCAGTGCGAGTACAGTTTATACCTTCATGAAGGGGAAATTGCATGTTACACATGAAGCAGGGCTCTTTCACCATTTTGTTGTGTGCCCAAGCCGTTGGCATTGGCGACACCGCATTGGATTTGGGATATATTCGGATAATTTTGTTTTGTACCAACCTATTTCAATGGAATCTAGGATTTTAAACAAGTCAAAGGAGAAAATCATTAGGCTTGTAGGTTTTTGTTCCTTGCCTTTTTCAATTGTTATAAATTTATTAAATTTGTACACGTCAGTGGCATATTGGCTTTTAGGTTCCAAAATGATTTCAGATTCGGGGACATTAATCAGACAGGGAGCGTATGCTATGCCTTTAGATAAGTTGATAGTTTTTTGAGGATAAACACACTGATTTTGGTTAAGGGCTTGGAATCATCTTTGGGAGTTATGTGCACAAAGCGGGGATTTTTAAAAATTAAATTAAATTAAATTAAATTAAATTAAATTAAATTAAATTAAATTAAATTAAATTAAATTAAATTAAATTAAATTAAATTAAATTAAATTAAATTAAATTAAATTAAATTAAATTAAATTAAATTAAATTAAATTAAATTAAATTAAATTAAATTAAATTAAATTAAATTAAATTAAATTAAATTAAATTAAATTAAATTAAATTAAATTAAATTAAATTAAATTAAATTAAATTAAATTAAATTAAATTAAATTAAATTAAATTAAATTAAATTAAATTAAATTAAATTAAATTAAATTAAATTAAATTAAATTAAATTAAATTAAATTAAATTAAATTAAATTAAATTAAATTAAATTAAATTAAATTAAATTAAATTAAATTAAATTAAATTAAATTAAATTAAATTAAATTAAATTAAATTAAATTAAATTAAATTAAATTAAATTAAATTAAATTAAATTAAATTAAATTAAATTAAATTAAATTAAATTAAATTAAATTAAATTAAATTAAATTAAATTAAATTAAATTAAATTAAATTAAATTAAATTAAATTAAATTAAATTAAATTAAATTAAATTAAATTAAATTAAATTAAATTAAATTAAATTAAATTAAATTAAATTAAATTAAATTAAATTAAATTAAATTAAATTAAATTAAATTAAATTAAATTAAATTAAATTAAATTAAATTAAATTAAATTAAATTAAATTAAATTAAATTAAATTAAATTAAATTAAATTAAATTAAATTAAATTAAATTAAATTAAATTAAATTAAATTAAATTAAATTAAATTAAATTAAATTAAATTAAATTAAATTAAATTAAATTAAATTAAATTAAATTAAATTAAATTAAATTAAATTAAATTAAATTAAATTAAATTAAATTAAATTAAATTAAATTAAATTAAATTAAATTAAATTAAATTAAATTAAATTAAATTAAATTAAATTAAATTAAATTAAATTAAATTAAATTAAATTAAATTAAATTAAATTAAATTAAATTAAATTAAATTAAATTAAATTAAATTAAATTAAATTAAATTAAATTAAATTAAATTAAATTAAATTAAATTAAATTAAATTAAATTAAATTAAATTAAATTAAATTAAATTAAATTAAATTAAATTAAATTAAATTAAATTAAATTAAATTAAATTAAATTAAATTAAATTAAATTAAATTAAATTAAATTAAATTAAATTAAATTAAATTAAATTAAATTAAATTAAATTAAATTAAATTAAATTAAATTAAATTAAATTAAATTAAATTAAATTAAATTAAATTAAATTAAATTAAATTAAATTAAATTAAATTAAATTAAATTAAATTAAATTAAATTAAATTAAATTAAATTAAATTAAATTAAATTAAATTAAATTAAATTAAATTAAATTAAATTAAATTAAATTAAATTAAATTAAATTAAATTAAATTAAATTAAATTAAATTAAATTAAATTAAATTAAATTAAATTAAATTAAATTAAATTAAATTAAATTAAATTAAATTAAATTAAATTAAATTAAATTAAATTAAATTAAATTAAATTAAATTAAATTAAATTAAATTAAATTAAATTAAATTAAATTAAATTAAATTAAATTAAATTAAATTAAATTAAATTAAATTAAATTAAATTAAATTAAATTAAATTAAATTAAATTAAATTAAATTAAATTAAATTAAATTAAATTAAATTAAATTAAATTAAATTAAATTAAATTAAATTAAATTAAATTAAATTAAATTAAATTAAATTAAATTAAATTAAATTAAATTAAATTAAATTAAATTAAATTAAATTAAATTAAATTAAATTAAATTAAATTAAATTAAATTAAATTAAATTAAATTAAATTAAATTAAATTAAATTAAATTAAATTAAATTAAATTAAATTAAATTAAATTAAATTAAATTAAATTAAATTAAATTAAATTAAATTAAATTAAATTAAATTAAATTAAATTAAATTAAATTAAATTAAATTAAATTAAATTAAATTAAATTAAATTAAATTAAATTAAATTAAATTAAATTAAATTAAATTAAATTAAATTAAATTAAATTAAATTAAATTAAATTAAATTAAATTAAATTAAATTAAATTAAATTAAATTAAATTAAATTAAATTAAATTAAATTAAATTAAATTAAATTAAATTAAATTAAATTAAATTAAATTAAATTAAATTAAATTAAATTAAATTAAATTAAATTAAATTAAATTAAATTAAATTAAATTAAATTAAATTAAATTAAATTAAAATAAATTAAATTAAATTAAATTAAATTGTTTTAAGCTTTTGCCTTGTTAAAATAAATTTAAAGGCGAACACTTTGTACACTTATTCAATTTACCCAATCAGAATTAGGTTTTGTTTCAAAATATCTGAGTAAAGTTTTGATTAGGGTTACTTGACCCATATATATTTGGAAGGGGTCATAAGTAGACATTCTCAACAAAATTATTTCTGAATTTTGAACCTACTCAGATGGGTCAAAAATCATTCTGATTTTTTCCCCTGTGGGATTATGACCTTGTAACATGTAACAATATTAATGCGTCGAGTAACTTACACTGAAATTGTGAAACAGGTACTTAGTCACTGACAATTGAACAAGATTTTTATGAATCAATAAAACTCAAAGACAATACACATAATTAGGGCTATCAAACGTCAAGATATAGCCTGACGCTTCAGGCTTTTTACGCTTCAGTCAGGTCAGACCTCGTGCTTTGTCAGGCTTTTTCGGTCTTTTCGATACCGACCGTAGGTAATAATTACAATTTAAAAATCAATTCCATTCAAAAAAAATCACCATGACAAATTTTGCCTGAATGCAACCAAATATGAACGCAAATAGTTCAATGTGAATGTACTTATTCATTTATCTTCATTTAGTAAACAATTATTATTATGGTCTTATATCTCACACTATCAAGGCAGGCCAAATTCCTCAATTGTGGTTTGAAAAATAAAAAGGAATCCTTTAAAGAGCCAATTTACCAATTGGTTAAGAATAATCGTGATTAAAAAAAAAGAGACCAACAGATATAAAAAGAATGACAACAACGAAAGCAGATTGTATACTCAATCTCCTAACTGTGCCTACAAAATGTATGTGTAATTGCTGTCAAGTTACGTCATGCTGTTGAAAAAGAAAATAACAACCGATATTTTAATTCCAATCCCAAACAATTTTTTTATATCTGCGTCTATGTCGCCTCGCCTACAGGATTTCATCTTTTCGGCTTTAAAAAACGCAGAACAAAAGAAAATGCGTAAATTTGTTAGATTTTAAATACACTATTAATTTGGAACAAATTTCACAACAAAAAATGAATTTAAGCTTCGGTTATAAAATATGAGGGTATGCTAATTATTAAATAAAAAAACAAAAATGAATTTATCAATAAATTAAATTCAAAACAAGTTTATCTATAAAAAAACGAAAATAATGCATATTTATTTAATTCTGAACATCGCAAACATACCTTGACACTGATAGCCTTGTTTACCAATACCCCTGGAAAGGCAAAAAATTTTTTCCAATTCTAATATATTTTTTTTCAATCACCAAAAATTATATTAGAACAAAAAATTAGTTTTGTTAGGAAAGTTGTAAAAACCAATATAGCCAATAGAAATGCCGCATTTTCTACACCTGTGAAACTTGGTTCAAAACAAACATCAAATGTTAAGCTGAAAAGGCCTTATGCTGCGTTTGAATTTAAGTATATTTGAATGAATACTTTTATTAAAAAATCTTACCAAATAAATTCGCGACAGTGAGAGCAAAATGTCGGCTGTCTTAAAAATGTAGCCATAAATTTATGACCATTAACCTGAAAAGAAGACGAGAAAACATAGGTTATTCCAAAAGATTAACCGTATCGTCCTTTTAAACCAGAGGTATGAATAAGCGAATACGTTTTTTTGAGTTGATTAGTTGGTTTAATTACACTGTGTTAAAAAATTTAAGTACTTTTTTAGTGACATAAAAAAGGTTGTAGGTATGACTGATATGAATACATAATATGACACTTGACAAAATGTATAGACCCTCAAAATTGTCTAAAAACCGTTTTTTAATACGCTCTCTAGAATCTAAAAAAGAATGAAAAAAATGAAAAAAATGTCTAAATTTTAGATTAAACTGAAAAAAAAAATAATAATAAATAATATATAAAAGTTTATATATTTAAATAGAAAGGACATTCATCCGACGTCCGAAAACAATCCGAAGTTGTTGTTCGTACGAATATGTGTCCATTATGCGGCCGGCCAATGGCTATAAATTGATCGAAGACTCCATTCGCATCCAGTAGATCATTTAAAAAAAATATGTATCTTAAAAATTTAATTTATGCACATTCATGCTGCAATCATGAGGAGAACGATATGTAGTAATTGATAACAAACCTGGTGAACACGCCTTCGCATCGCTCCGCGTCGACGATTAAATCCGGCTCTTTCCTTGAATTCATTTTTCGTGTAAACTACAAGTTGTTCAACATCGGCAAGAACCTTAGTTTGATCTAAAGAAAAGAAATAAATATATATTATTTCGGCTTTAATAACAATATATTTGTTCGAAAAATATCCTGATAAACAATGGTTGGAAGGGTATATGTATATATTTTTTGGACGAGACTAGAGAAATGCAAATTTATAACAGTTTATCGTCATTAAAGTTGGCATGCGTCAACACGGTTGCGAGACTTGAAAAAAATATTCTAGGTACTTGAAGTCTGCCCATCGGCGCGCAGTGTGGGAATTCACTCTAATCTAGCGGAATTTAATTAAAAAAATAACTTGCGCAAACTGATCTAAAAATTTGTTTTCTTGTGTAGCCTAAACCTTTAATTAAACGATAAAGAGGGAACTGTTATGTGGGAGTCATGTAAAATGAAGAAAATTGGTCTTGAAGTTGTAGTTGGTGACAATTTCAGTGATAATTGGCTTCGTACGAGTGCTTGGCGTGTTTTTTATTGAAAGTTTTGTATTGATGTAAGTAAGTAAAATTATAGTCCATAGGGTGTTTAAGTATATTCTTTTGTTAATAGATACAAAAAAAGGCTATTTTTATTCAATTAGAGAAAAACTTTAAGTGTATACTTTTGTGCGGATGGGAGACTATATCAATTTGAAAGGCTGATATGTCAGCTATCATTTAGGGATTTAAGTTGGTGCGCATAGGTGCAACGCCCATGCATATTTTTTTTTCCATTTTCCAATTGGCTTTCAACAAAAAAAGAGTACTAAATAACAATTTTACTAAGTTTTTATCCACGTAATGTGTTGTGATTTTTTTATTATTTTTTGATGTCCTAAATGTCGTATTTTGTGGTACGTACAGTACCGGTTTTAGGGTAGGGTGACCCGGGTGGCCGCTGTCCTGTCCTTTTTTATTTGAGGAAATTTTCTTAAAGGCATAAAAGAAAGAAGAAAAAAAGGGAACGAGTACGATAACTAGGGCGCCGCGAAATAATAACGGATTTTTGTAGAAAAGTAAAATACAAGCAATTTTTACTATAGGAGGGGGGGTCTATCTCCCTCCGTTTAGGCGGGAGGGGCAATTTTCTAAAAAATGACTCAAAGTCTTGTTTTATTATTATTTGTTTCAACCTAATTATTTGTAATAATAGTTTTTGAAAAAAATGCTTTCAAACTCACAATTTCTCCAAAAAATATAAAAATAAATGTTTACAGTTTTTTTTATTCAAAGTTGTGAAATTAAGTACTGAATCGGCTTTATTTATTTGATGTCCCTATAAATTCTTAATCGAACACTGAAAACTAGAAGGTCTTATGTCTTCTAGTTTATGGGAAAATTGAAAATTACCAAAACTACTTTTTTATTCAGTTTTTATCATTTTGGTATATATGTACATATGTAAGCTTGCTTACATAAATACAGTGCTAGCACCCAGCATAACGGCGTTTAAACAGTGAGGTTAGCAACCCCCCTGCTTGGGCACTTTATAGGATTTGGGTTGGCGCGAGGTTGGGTGTATGCAAAGTTTCTTTTGCATTTTTGTGTTTTTTTATTTACAGTTATGAAATTAAGTACTGAATCGGCTTTAATTATTTGATGTCCCTATAAAGTCTTAATCGAACTCTGAAAACTAGATGGTTTATGTATTCTAGTTTATGAGAAAATTGAAAGTTACCAAAACTTCTTTGTAATTAAGTTTTTATTTTTTTTGTATTTATGTAAGTTTGCTTATGTAAGCTTGCTTGCATAAATACATTGCAAGCGCCCAGCATAACGGCGAACAAACAGTGAGGTATGTATGGGAGGCATGCTGTCCCCCTGCAACCCCCCTGCTTGGGCACAATATAGGATTTACGGTAGGTGCAAGGTTGGGTGTATGCAAAGTTTCTTTTGCATTTAAAGAATCTGAATTTAAAGAAACTTTGAATTTATCCTATAGATGCGATGTCAACAGCTGTTTTCTAAATAAACATATACTAGGCTAAAGTTCCACATTTAAAATTTTTAGACATGAAAATGTAATGCATTATAAAAAATTCAAATTACCTAGGTTCTACTACTGTACGACTGCAGCAAATTTATATAATTTCTTAATATGTATGTTTGTTTCTTACATACCTTTATAATGCAATTGTAATGTTTAACGTATGCAACCTACTTAGACCATAAAAAAACCCGAACAAACATTCAAATTTTGTACCGTTGTTTTTTTTAATGCAGATTTTTTAAATGCAAGAGAAACTTTTCATACACCCAACCACGCACCTATCGCATATCCTATTGTGTGCCCAAGCAGGGGGATTGCGGGAGAACAGCATGCCTCCCCCATACATACCTCACTGTTAAAACGCCGTTATGCTGATGGGTGTTAGCACAGTACCAACAAAATTAAAATTGAATAAAAAAGTTGTTTTGGTAATTTTCAATTTTCTCATAAACTAGAAGACATAAAACCATCTAGTTTTCAGTGTTCGACTAAGAATTTATAGGGACATCAAATAAATAAAGCCGATTCAGTGCTTTATTTCACAACATTGAATAAAAAAACTGTAAACATTTAATTTAATGTTTTTTTGGATACATTTTGAATTTGAAAGCATTTTTTTCAAAAACTATTAACACAAATAACTAGGTTGAAACAAATAATAATAGAACAAGTTTCTGGCTTTCAGAAAACATATCATTTTGCATTGTTAGTGTTCCCGTTGTTTTTAAATCTTTTTTTTTTACTTTAAGTCATTTTTTAGAAAATTGCCCCTCCCGCCCGAACGGAGGGAGATAGACCCCTCTCCCATAATAAAAATTGCTTGTATTTTACTTTTCTACAAAAATCCGTTATTATTTTTTGGCGCCCTAGTTATCGTACTCTCCCCGAAAAAAAGCTTTCTGGTTTTGAAAACCGTAAAAAATCAGAAAAAGAACCAAAACTTTATCAGGAAAGAAAACAAGTACTTATAAAAAATCTCCATCAGAATAGTTCACAGGCATTTGTAGGGAATAAAATCGCATAACGAAAATAATACCTGAAAGAAGGGGTGCCGCAAAATATTTCGCCCAGGAGGCCAGTATGCCCAGAGCTCTGTGCATCGAAAATTTGGCAAAGTATATAAATAATTGTAGTTAAATTTCATTCTTTATTGTATACAGGGTGATTTGCATAAGGTGTGACAAGAAAAAAATCGTATAGGGGGGGAGGGTCTATTTCCCCCCGTTTAGGCGGGAGGGGCAATTTTCTAAAAAATTGACTTAAAACAGAAAAAAAAAATATTGAAAAATAACGGTAATACCTATGGAGTCAAGCTATGGCAATTTGAAAAACCAGAAATTGATTCTTCAATTTTATTTTTAAATAAAGTTGTTCGAGGGAATAGTTTTTTTGAAAAATTAATTTTCAAAGTCAAAACTTTGAAAAAAAAAATTATTGATTTTTTTAACAATTTTATGTAATTAAGTATTATTTTTTTGTCTAACATGCTCTTATTAATTTTTGATCAAATACAAAAAACCGGATGTCGTAATATTTTGAAGTTTTTGAGAAAATCAAAAATAACCAAAACCACTTTTTTCTAAGAAAAACGTTTAATTTTAGTTTTAACGTTATTGGTTTCTTAGGTGAAATTACAAATGAAAGGATTAACTTTTTTTTACTATTTTTTATTATCAGTCTAATAAGCATACAATAAAGTGATCAAGTACTGGATTAACCATATTTCACACCTGTGTGAGAGCATTAGGTTAAAATTGGCCTGCCATTTTTTTATTACGGTGGGGTCGGCTTGGCGACGGGGTCTACCTGTTGAGGTAGTGAAAAAAAACGTCGCGTAATTTTTTTAAACTAAAATAAACCATGCGCTACCTAAAGACAAATAAATTGCAAGAACGTTTTATTGTACAAATTATTTCTAATTTGAATGTCAAGTCGTCAACATATCACGATGTCAAATTACTCTCGTGTCGAATTAACGGATATGCATTACTGCTACGGTATGGCTTATGGTCTAAGTCGTGAAGTGCAAAGACTCTAAGCTGAAATGCATCCCAATAGGAGGTGTCCCAGTCATACGATATTGTCAAGAATCCATCAACGTCTTCGAGAACACGGAGTACTGGAGCACCGAGGGAGAGAAAGTTCATTTTCTGCATCAGTACACACAGAGGAAAGAATTTTGGATATTGTCCAACGTAATCC
This sequence comes from Leucozona laternaria, assembly GCA_932273885.2. Taxonomy (NCBI): domain Eukaryota; kingdom Metazoa; phylum Arthropoda; class Insecta; order Diptera; family Syrphidae; genus Leucozona; species Leucozona laternaria. The sequence continues at coordinate 140,025,521 of OW026366.1, forward strand.
GTCCCTTAGCTACTATGCTTCATTTGCCACAAACTAGAGTGTGGGCAGTGCTTCAAAAAGAGAAAATTCACCCGTACCACACTACAAGAGTTAAGTGCTGACCGCAAACGACAAGTTATTGAGAGCTGAATTTTGTCGAACATTATTGTTAAGAGATGAAGGATATTCTAGACGGATGAAGCTCAGTTTACCAGAGATTGAGTAATGATTTGTTATGGTAAAATTTACCGCAACAATGACCAGCCTTCAATTCCTTCATTCCCCTATTATTTTTCGTGGCTGCTGCAAAATACTGGTGACGTTGATGGCAACCGTGGTACTATCAACCATTGGTGTACTTAGCCAGCATTTTGCAAAAGCGACGAAAATAGGTTTTCGAGCGATTCTAAACTTCGAGTGGAACGATGGTTCCAAATCCAGGAGACTTAACCATGCAGACGGGCGGTCTCATGATGCCAGCGGATGAGCTGAAGAAGTAACGAGTCAGCTTGACTTTTACTTTTATCTAAACTTAAATTAAATTAACGAAACTTTATTATTGTATTGAAATGGGTAGTTAACGTTTTTGAATTTGTAAAATTTCTTATCTTTATTAATTTTACACACAAAAAGTCTATCGGAATTTTTAACGAGAAATGTAGGGTTCGCGATTTTGAAATGTGCCGTCCTCTCTCTCATCTCAAAAAAATTGTTTCTAAATGGTTTATTTCGCGCTTCGGATCACCCGCGAGTACAATGTAGTAACTAGGAGAATGCCTAGCGAAGTCTTTTTCTCGATTTTAATTCTTTTTAATTTTTCTCGAAACATTTAGTTTGGGATGGGTCTGAACTCGCCATTAAGATTCGGCAAGTTTTGGAAAGACATCCAACAACTTGTTGAATCCGTGTTTGTGAGAGTGGTTGTTAGGTTTCGTTGAGATTCAACAACGGCGACTTTCTAGGAGAGCACGTAGCTTTCCAGGAAGCCGGGATCCCGTGACCGATGATCACGAAAACGAATGGCTGAATGGATGCATGTGTGAGTGTTTGGAATGGTGGATTGAGAAATTGGTTTAAGCTTGGAAAGCCTACTCTTGAGGGAGCTACCATAGCGATAAGATTGTTTTTTTTTTTGAAAATTTTTCGAGGATAGTTTGGAAGAAAAAGAAATTGAGAAAAAGTTTTAGAGATGAAATTAAAGGAGACAAATATCGAGGAAAGTTTAAGAAAAAGGTGATTCGAGGTGTTGATAAGCGAGGAGGAACAAACAAAGTTCGAGAAGATAAAGGAGGAAAATTGAGGCGAGGAAATCTTACAAAAAAAAGATAAGTAGAGTGTTGATTAAACTTATCTTATTATTGTCGATAGAGGGTTGAAAATGCCGATGGACGTGTCCTCTTAAGATTGCGCAAATTTCGTATTTGTATCACAACTAGTTGTGGGACACGGTATTCTTTTGTTCTTTTTTTAAACTGCGTTAGCGGCCCTTTACCTTTTTTTAATTTCTCGGCTTAACGGTTCTTCGTAAGCCTGTTAAAATGTATTACTGTTCTCATTTGTTAAATTGGAAAAAAAAATTGGGTTTTAATCTAGGGTTCGCCCACAGTTTCCCAAATAAAATTTACTTAAGTCCCCATCTGGGCATATAAACCTGTGTTTTATTTACTTTATTGGTTCTACTTCAACGTTGGCTATATTCCCTTCCGTTAAAATTAGTTTTGGAATTTTACTAATTTGCCTAACAAAAATTCCTGGCGCCCACCTTTTATTGCAAGTAACCCACTGTACTTGCAATAAAACATTTCGTTCGTTTTAATCAATTCGATCATCAAATATATTCTTGTTGACATTATTCTACCACAGAAAGAACCCACCCCAGCTGAGCAGCCGTGGTTGGTAGCTTTTTTTTATCGTGCTACTTGTTTGCACTTTTTCAATTTCTCTTTTGTCTCTACGTTCGTTTACATACAATCTTTTAAGTCGTGTCGTGGTTTTAATCGGCCGAGTTAAATTGTTGTTATTTGTTCGCGTCGTTTTATAATCTTTAATAATATTTTATTCTATAAGAAAATTAATAGTAATAATAATAAAAAGAAGGGTCGAATACATACTTCCCAATAAGAAGAAAAAGTGCAACAATTGGCGCCCAACGTGGGGCCAACCCAAGCTGTGGAAGAATTTGTTTTTTTTTTTATTGCATTTAATTGATTTGGTTTGTTTATAGTATCGTGCAAAGTATTTCCTATATATTTTTTTTTGAGCATTTAATCCCGCTGTTTTTTTTTCATCTTTTATAAGGTTGGTGAATTACATAATCAAAACAAAGATTTTCGAGTGGACTGGAGCGGAGAATACCTGTTGGTTACAGAGGAGTACACAAGTAATACCTACATACAAACCAGGAGGGAACATTTTTTTTTAATCATATTTTTTTTACTACATTTTTCATTTTTATTCGCGTTTTACGAGTTTCTGATTAATTTTTGATTGTTTTTTATTATATTGAAATTTGTTTTGGAGCGACGACATTTTGTTTTTTTTTTTTTTTTAGTTTTTTTTGGACTTGAGTTTTTTTGAGAAATTTCTTTCGTGATAGTTTTCTTCCGATTGAGTAATTTTTCTTTCAAATCAATTTGAGTGAAAATATTAAAGCAAATTTAGTACAGTCTTTTTTTTCTACGGAAAATTTTTATTAAAATTTAGAGCGTCATTTTTCGAGAAAAATTAAAGGTTATTAGATTAGTTCTAATAAGTTAATTTTTTTATTGGATTTTAGGGTTGGCAATTTTTGATTTTTGGAGTAGGAATTATTTTTAAAAAGGAGAACTTAAATTCTGGTTAACAGAATAATTTATATTTAGGTACTTGAAAGTTTTTTTTTCGTTTTTTTGAAAACTCAACATTTTAATTTCGTGTTTTTTTTTCTGACGATTTTTTTTTATAAATATTGAATTTGAACAGTTTGGTTTCTGGTTCACAGAATTACCAAACGAGTTAGACTCAAAAATTAGTTTTGCGTTTTATTGATTTTGATTTTAGAATTTAGGTATTTCAAATGTTTAGGGTTACCAACTTTTAATTTTTTTTTTGTTTTACTTTTTAAATTAAATCAAAATGAATATAGGTCGTTTAGCACAGGACGAACTGGCCTATGAGATGAAGGTCAAGGGCTAAAGAGTAGGAACGGTGGAGGAAATGCGAAAAGCATTGAGGTCATCGAGGCTACTCGTTAAGAGGAACTCGATGGAGGTTAGTCTTTCTTACATTTTTAGCTTTGAGAAAGATAGGGATGCCGTTAAGGCAAAAATTGAAGAGATTAATGCTCTTCTAAAGGATCCACCGAAAAATCCGAAATCATCGGAATAAAGGGTTTTCCAATAAGAGGTGTTATTTTGAATAGCCCACTATTTCGGTAGCTGTCACTTTTGAAGCTGTCATTTTTTGACATTTGACAAGTAGAAACTACGCCATTAATAAAAATGGAACGATACACGCTTCAACAACGCATTGAAATTATTAAAATTCACTACTTGAAATGCATGAAAATGATCCGGAATTTCATCGAAAAAACATCTTGACTGATGAGGCCCATTTCCACCTCGGAGGCTACGTCAACAAGCAAAACTGTCGCATCTGGGGCTCGGAAAACCCAAGAGTTATTGTTGAAAAGCCTCTCCATCCTCAACGCGTGACTGTTTGGTGCGGTTTATGGTCCGGCGGAGTCATTGGACCTTACTTTTTCGAAAATGAGGCTGGAGCAACAGTTACGGTCAATGGATTGCGCTATCGAGAGATGATTAATGATTTTTTATGGCCGGAATTGGATGGTATTGATCTGGACAACGTTTACTTTCAACAAGACGGCGCTACGTGCCACACAAGCAATGAAACCATCGATCTTTTACGGGAAAAGTTTCCGGACCGTGTTATCTCTCGAAGAGGTGATCACAATTGGCCACCGAGATCTTGTGATTTAACACCTTGCGACTTCTTCCTTTGGGGCCACGTGAAAGATAAGGTCTACGCGTACAGCCCAGCGTCGATTCAAGACGTCAAAGATGGAATTCGTGAGGCTATCGAGGACATAGGGCAGCCACTTTGCGATTTGGTTATAGAAAATTTCATGAAAAGGATATGGTCCTGTAAGCGTGGTCGTGGCGGCCATTTGGCTGATGTTGTGTTCCATTATTAACGGCATACCTTCCTCTTTATAATGAAATAAACATCCGATCATTTATCTCAAAAAATGCCATTTTTCTTTGAATATCAAAATAACACCTCTTATTCGAAAACCCTTTATATTAAAATAATGACCAAGATAGAATGGTGCATTGGTAGGTTAGCTAGGACACCTGGTGAGGCTGAAGATGAGGAAGAGGAAATTAGTTCGATTAGAAATGATGTTTTGTTTTTATAAGGTGATCTTACCGGGGATAGTGAGATATGTGATAGAGAGGAGGAGTCACCGAAAAAGAAGACTCCAGCTAGGGAAGAAATCCAACTTAAACCACAAGTTGGTCGGACAGAAACTAGTCCGCGGTCTCCGTCAGGTTTTAATTTAGCTAGGACTTCTTTAGGGTCCGCTTTAGAGACTGTAGCTCCTCCAGGCCGGGGTGACAGCAGCCCTACCCAAGCAACACATAAACTCTTGAAGTGTTCTCCAAACAAATTTATCAGCTCTTAACAAACTGTTAGTTCAATCTTCTTAATACCACTACACTTTATGATCTGTTACTTTGCTCTAGAAAAGTGTTGTTTGTTTTAACTATTACAAAAACGTCTTTTAAACATCTTGAATATCTTCATGGCAAATGTGTTTATATTGACTCTCTGTAGATCCTCTTTACAACCTTTTTAAAAGGAGTATGTTTAAATAGCGCAAGAGTATATCTCTTATTACTCTTTCAAATACATTTCGAAGATATTTTGCAGATGTTATTCCTAAAATGTCTTTATGAAGGCTTAAAATTTTGTCTTTAAGTAGAATTAATATTCTCTTTTGTTTGAAAAAAATTTTTTTGTGTCATCTGACATTTGTGATTTGCGCTTTTCTTATTTTCGTATTTATTGTACATATGTAGGTACTATTAATTTGAAAATTGAAAAAGAGTTTAGGGAGCTGCAAGAGACTTAAGACCAAAAATTGCTCATCAATTATTTTAGTACGCGAATGAACATAATAATAAACAATTGCTAATAGTTTTTTTTTCTTTAACTCTTTGTTGACACTCAGTTGACACTTTCATTGTCTCTCTCTTCTTTCAAGTTCATTCGTTTGATATCTTATCATGAAGTCGTTAAGAGGTTTCTGACTCTAGAAAAATGTGATTATAACACAGATGTTTTGACGACATCTTAAGAAACTCTTTAAACGGTAGTTAGTTTATACAAAGTTACACATATTTTTTGCAAAGGGTGACATAGTTAAACGTATATTTTTAATACAGTTTTTGTATGTTTTATTATTTATTTCAATAAAAAAATTTTAATGTGCAATTGTACATAGGTAGACATATTATGTAGGTAGTGAAATTTTCTTAAAAACTGCGGTGTTTGGACAGATTTGGATCAAAAAAATATTGTTTATACCATTGGATAACCCCCGTCTGTCTGTCCAAACCAGCGTAATAGGGAATTAAGCTAATTTTTCAACCATCTGTTACTGTCATAAAACTGACGATGAAAATATGGCAAAGCGAAAATATAAGGCAATATTTTTTCTTAAAAAAAATAACTGCTACATTTTAATTTTTAATGTGAAATTTTAATCATGAACCGTCAAAACTTTTTAAGGCCTCAATGTTAACCAAACGCTCATTTTATTAATATGAGAATAATTTATCCAAAACCCATTAAAAGAAAAACAAGACATTTAGTACCTACATTTCATGAGGCACCCTGTAGGAAGGAATATCTTGATACATGCCCAACAAAATACGTTCACCATATTTATTTCGTTCAATTGCGAAAAAAATATTTATTAAATACATAATATTGAATAAAGTACAGTTACATGTATTATGCCTGCACTTTTATTTGTTTAGTAACACTGTGGGAGATAATAATTCATAAAAACATTTGTTTTCTTTTGTTGTTAGTGAATTTTGTATTATTTTTCTTGATTTTAACTTGTAAATACTTTTTTATTTCAAGGCGCGTTTATTCTATGTGGGGTAGAGTATGCGATTTTTAAGTAAATCTTTTCTTGCAATACAAAATACACATCGTTAAGGACTTTATAAAGTTAATTGTAAATCTAACCCTACATGAACATAAAGAATTTGTCATGGCTTTACTTTTTAGTTTAAAATCATTCTATTTCATTTAAATTGTTATAAAATTGTATTTGTGTAAAAGAGAAAGAAATTATTCGTTATATTATTTTCTCCCTGCAAGTTTACACTTTTGACTACAAAAAAAATCTTCAAAACCTCTTGAGAGCATCTTTAATGATGCGTCAAAAAAAATGATCTCTATAAACTCTTACAAATACTTTATTTAGAACTCTTCGCTCCATACAATAGGCTCCTCCCCTTTAGGCCTTTTTGGGTCTTAACGACCTCTTCAAGATTGTGTAAAGAGTTGAAAGATCTTCGAAAATAGCTTTTAGAGATATCTTGAAGACTCAATTGTGTTGCTTGGGTATGGCAGGAGAGGTAAATATTAGGGTACCAGAGCGTAGGGTTGAGGCAATCGAGGCAATCCCTCCTAGATTGGTGTTTCAGCAAAGGCGGCCTGAACGTATAGGAAAGTGGGGGTGAAATTTACTGGTGACTCGGGCGGAGTATCAGTAAATTCTTTCTTGGAGCGTAGAGGAACTTCGGTTGGTGAACGATGTTCCGGAAACCCATCTTTTCAAATCTGCTTCTGAGCTTTTATCTGGTAGGGCGCTTATGTGGTTTAGGACGGCTAGGGAGGATATTTTTAATTGGCAAGAGCTCGTGAAGGAACTCAAGGCGGAGTTTCTACCGGCGAATTACGATGATCTTTTGTTAGAAGAGATCAATCGTCGTTCGCAGGGGAAGGATGAGACCTTCGCAGCGTACTTGGCCACAATAAGGACATTGTTTCGAAGATTGTCGGAACCTTTGTCAGAGGGAAGGATGCTTTCGATTTTGAGGAAAAATGTTGACCCCTTCTTCCAATTACAGATCGCAAGTGCCAAACCGAAGACGGTTAAGGATCTTGCAGTGTTAGGTAAGGAACTAGATTCGTTGAAAGTGAACTCTGACGCTTTCACACCGCCTTCTAGAGGGAAAGGCATTTCGCCAATACCTGTTCAGTTGCGAAACGTTGTTTTGGTTGTGGTGCGGTAGGCGTTTTTCGTAGGGATTGTAGGCGGTGTTCGGGATATGGGGAACGGGATCTTGTTTCAGCAAGACGAGAGACCCGTTGGCGTTAGTTAGGTCGTCTGCTGGCGACCAACTGGACGATCACGTTCAGCTGAGTTTTACTTTAGCGGCAAATGGCAGTGACAGTAGGCCATATTTAGGAGTGAAAATTTATGGAATCAAGTTTTTTGGATTGCTTGATTCGGGTGCTTCCCTCACTATTGTAGGAGGAGATGGATGGAAAATTTTGAAGGAGTAAGGACTAAATTAGAAAAGAGTAGTGTCGGGTCAGTAGCGTTAGCAGATGGGGTGGGTGTAGGAGTAGCTGGATCTGTCTCTTTACCTATGGAGGTTGAGAACAAATCCCTACTGATAGAATGTCTGGTTATACCGAACCTCCCCCACCCTTTGATCTTAGGTGCTGACTTTTGGGCACTATCGGGCATAGTCCCAGAATTGAGATCGGCGATTGTAGACAAGCTTCGTAACGCGGAGTTCTTGTCATCATTAGAAATTAAGTCTGCATATTGGCAGATACCCATGGAGAAGAATCCCGCAAGTACATAGCCTTTACTGTCCCGGGAAGGGGTCTCTACCAATTTTTGAGAATGCCTTTCGGCTTACACAACTCCCCGGCAACTTGGCAAAGGTTTATTGACGATGTTCTGGGACCCGATCTAGAACCATTTGTCTTTGTGTTCTTAAATGAAGTTACTGATAGGGATGCTTATGCACTACCCTTTATTTCGGCGAATTTAGACAAGTTTCGAAACGCGAAGTTTTTGTCATCATAAGACATTACGGCCCCAGTTATAGCTATCATTGAAAACCATCATTGAAAACTTAAATGATTGGTTTTGAGGGACTTAAAAAGCAAAATCAGTGCATATTTTGATGCCAATATGAAGGCGGTGACTTAATTATTAATTTTTGACAAAAAAAAATTCGTTTTGGCCCAACCGTCCACATAAAATGACTTTTATTATTTCAATGACCTTACCAATGATCATTGAAAAATTAAACTTCATTTTATGGCGAAGTTTGGGCCCGAAAAAATTTTTTAAAATTATAATTTAAGCCATCAGCCTTATTTTTGTGTCAAAATAATTTTGGACTTCACTTCCTAAATGTCTCAAAACCAATCATTGAAGTTTTCAATGATGGTTTTCAATGATAGCTAAGTCTGCATATTGGCAGGAAAGGATGACATTATCATCGTTACCGATTCTTTTGAGAAACACCTTGAAATTCTCAAAGAAGTTTTTAGAAGATTAAGAGAAGCAGGACTTAAAGTAGGTAGGGAAAAGTGTAATTTTTGTAGGCCTTCTTTGAAATTTCTTGGATATGTAGTAGATAGGAATGGACTTCACGTTGACCCTGAAAAAGTGGAAAGCATGTTGAGGATTCCTCCACCGAAAAACGTGAAGGAAATTAGGAGATTTGTAGGGACAATTTCGTGGTACCGAAGATTCGTACCAAATTTTGCAATTTTAGTTGGGCCTCTTACCGATCTCTTAAAGAAAGGTAAGAGATTTGAGTGGAAAAAAGAGAGTGAGGAGAGTTTTAGAAAAGCAACAGTGTTTGGTTACGGCACCGATTCTTACGTGTCCGGATTTTTCTGGGCCGTTTGTTGTTCAAACAGATGCGTCCGATTACAGAATCGGAGCCGTACTATCGCAAGAATTCGAAGATGGGGAAAAAGCAATTTGCTATATTAGTCGGTCATTGAATAGGAATGAAAGGAACTACTCTACGACCGAAAAGGAATGCTTGGCGGTTCTTTGGGCGATTGAAAAGCTGCGGCCGTACGTCGAAGGGTTCGATTTACTGTCGTGACTGATCATCACTTAGATTAGCTCGTTGGGCCATTCGGCTTCAACAATTTTATTTCAAAATCATTCATAGAAAGGGCAAAGAACATGTCGTTCCGGAGATGTTGTCGCGAGGAGTTCCTGAATTAGCTGGAATATCTGAGGCGGATTCGGACCCTTGGGTGATTAAAATGAAGTCTTTGGTAGAAAAGAGTCCACTGGCGTACCCATCCTGAAGAGTGAAGGAAGGGCGACTGTATAAGCATGTTAGGGTGAACCATGTTGTAGTTCACGAAGAGAGTGAGGGGTGAAAATTAGTAATAGGAAAAACAGATAGGACAAAAGTTTTAAATCACATGGGGGTCATGAAAACTTTTGCAAGGATAGCAGAAAAGTATTACTGGCCCAAAATGAGGGGGACATTACAAAATATGTAAAAAGAACTGTAAGATTTATCAACAAGTTAAACCAGTAAACGAGAAACCAGCTGGTCTTATGACAGAGAGAGTAGGGAATTCAAACCATGGGAGATGGTGTGCGTGGACTTGGTTGGTACACTGTCGAAATCTTCTAGGGGTCTTATCTATATTTTGACGGTGGTAGACTACTTTACGAAGTTTCCACTTTTGTTCGCGTTGCGGTCGGCAACAGCGAAAACAGTTTGTAAAGAGTTGGAGGACAACGTTTTCCTTCTCTTCGGTGGTCCAAAGTAGATCGTCTGTGACAACGGTCCCTAGTTCCGTAGCAAGGAACTGAAAACGCTTAGCGAAGCGTACGAAGTTAGAAGCGGCAGGTAAAAACTCCGCAAAAACGTATAATTTCCAAGAAGAGACACGCAGTATAAACCTGGCGATCTCGTGTGGAGAAGGAATTTTACGCTTTCTGATGCAATGATCTTATTACGCTGCAAAGTTGGCTACCAAATTTGTAGGGCTTTTTAAGGTTAGCAAACGTGTGTCGCCTTGGACATACTTGCAAATCGACGACAAGGGTAAAGATCGGGGGACATGGCACGTTAAGGATTTAAAACCTTACGTAAATGTTTAAGTCAAAAGTCCACAAACCTTTTAACTTTTTGTAACACTTAGATCTTAATTATTTTTTTTTAATTTTTGTTTGTTGTATGAAATTAGTAGATATTTAACTTTAATTTTTATAATTCGTGCCATGTCATTTCACTGTGTATCACAGACATTTTTGAAATATGCTTTAAATTGTTTTCTTTTTTGTGTAGATAATCAGCTTTTTAATTTATTAATGATGGAATCCGATGTTGTGTTGTTCACCTTTCTAAACCTTTTTCCTAGTTTCAGCCTTAAGAAATGGTTTAGTTTTCTCGAAAAGTAAGCGCATTTCTTTGGAGGAAAGGGTGGGATTTGTTACGGTAAAATTTACCGCAACAATGACCAGCCTTCAAACCCTTCATTCCCCTATTATTTTTCGTGGCTGCTGCAAAATACTGGTGACGTTGATGGCAACCGTGGTAATATCAACCATTGGTGTACTTAGCCAGCATTTTGCAAAAGCGACAAAAAAGGTTTTCGAGCGATTCTAAACTTCGAGTGGAACGATGGTTCCAAATCCAGGAGACTTAACCATGCAGACGGGCGGTCTCATGATGCCAGCGGATGAGCTGAAGAAGATACGGATCAGCTTGACTTTTTCTTTTATCTAAACTTAAATTAAATTAACGTAACTTTATTATTGTATTGAAATGGGTAGTTAACGTTTTTGAATTTGTAAAATTTCTTATCTTTATTAATTTTAAACACAAAGTAGGGTTCGCGATTTTGAAATGTGCCGTCCTCTCTCTCATCTCGAAAGAATTGTTTCTAAATGGTTTATTTCGCGCTTCGAATCACCCGCGAGTACAATGTAGTAACTAGGAGAATGCGTAGCGAAGTCTTTTTCTCAATTTTAATTCTTCGTAATTTTTCTCGAAATATTTAGTTTGGGATGGGTCTGAACTCGCCATTAAGATTCGGCAAGTTTTGGAAAGACATCCAACAACTTGTTGAATCCGTGTTTGTGACGAGTAGTTGTAAAGTTTCGTTGAGATTCAACAACGGCGACTTTCTAGGAGAGCACGTAGTTTTCCAGGAAGCCGGGATCCCGTGACCGATGATCACGGAAGCGAATGGCTGAATGGATGCATGTTTGTGTGTTTGGAATGGTCGAGGGAGGAATTGGTTTAAGCTTGGAAAGCCCACTCTTGAGGGAGCTACCAAAGCGATAAGATTGTTTTTTTTTTTGGAAAAGTTTTCGAGAATAGTTTGGAAGAAAAAGAAATTGAGAAAAAGTTTTAGAGGTGAAATTAAAGGAGACAAATATCGAGGAAAGTTTAAGAAAAAGGTGATTCGAGGTGTTGATAAGCGAGGAGGAAATAGAGGAGGAAAATTGAGCAGAGGAATCTTACAAAAAAAAGATAAGTAGAGTGTTGATTAAACTTCTGTTATTATTGTCGATAGAGGGTTGAAAGTTCCGATAGACGTGTCGTGTTAAGTTTGTGCAAATTTCGTGTTTTTATCCCAACTAGCTGTGGGACACGGTATTCTTTTGTTCTTTTTTAAGCTGCGTTAACGGCTCTTTGATTTTTTTAAATTAATTGGCTTAACGGTTGGGTAAGCCCGTAAGCCTGTTAAAATTTATTACTGTTTTCTTTTGTTAAATTGGAAAATAATTTGGGTTTTAATCCAGGGTTCGCCCACGGTTTCCCAAATAAAATTTACTTAAGTCCCCATCTGGGCATATAAACCTGTGTTTTATTTACTTTATTGGTTGTACTTCAACGTTGGCTATATTCCCTTCCGTTAAAATTAGTTTTGGAATTTTACTAATTTGCCTAACAAAAATTCCTGGCGCCCACCTTTTTTTTCGTTTTAATCAATTCGATTAAAACGATCATCAAATAAATTCTTGTTGACATTATTCTTCCACAGAAAGAACCCACCCCAGCTGAGCAGCCGTGGTTGGTAGCTTTTTTTTATCGTGCTACTTGTTTGCACTTTTTCAATTTCTCTTTTGTCTCTACGTTCGTTTACATCCAATCATTCCAGTCGTGTCGTGGTTTTAATCGGTCGAGTTAATTTGTTATTATTTCTTCGCGTTTATAAGAAAATTAATAATGATAATAATAAAAAGAAGGGTCGAATACCCACTTCCCAATAAGAAGAAAAAGTGCAACAAAATGTTCACAATTTACATCACTGGAGTAACAGCAATCCGCATAACAAGAAACAAACCAAATCTCAGCACCGCTTTAGCTGTAATGTTTGCCTTGGTATTGTTGGACGAACAGTTATTGGACCACGGTTCCTGAATTCAGTCAAAAATGGAGAATCCTATCTGCAGTTACTATGAGACCTTCTGCCCGATTCGATTGACAACGTTCCCTTGGCCATAGCAGACAATTTAATCTACCAGCAAGATGGAGCCCCAGCACACTACAGTCGCACTGTGAGGAACTAGCTTGATGACCATTTTAGTGACCGTCCATATAATGGCCACCTAGATTATTAGATTTAACTCCGTTAGATTTGTATGCTTGGGGATTCATGAAGAGCTATGTGTACGAAGTGGAAATAGAATCTTTGGAACAACTGAAACAACGGATTGAAGTGGCTGTAATCAAATTACAGGAATATTTATCAAGTATAAATTTATGTGCAGCAATAAGAAGGCGCTATAATCTAACAAAATGGTAAAAAGTAGTTAAAAAATGAAATAAATAGTAACTATGTATTTTTATCTGAATATGCATGTATTTCTTATTTTGATTTATTTCAAGATTAAGGAACATTTATTTTTCTTATTTCGCAATTGCATATTTCTTCCACTAACTAGGTAGCGTTCTTGCAATTTATTTGTTTTTAGGTAGCGCATATTTTTATTTTAGTTTAATAAATTACGCGACGTTTTTTTCTTTACCTCAACAGGTAGACCTCGTCGCCAAGCCGACCCCACCGTAATAAAAAAAAAAATGCCAGGTCAATTTTGATCCAATGCTCTCACGCAGGTGTGAAATATGGTTAATCCATCCACTTTATCACTTTATTGTATATATATTGTAAAAAGAAGGTTAATCCTTTCGTTCTAAAATAAAAGGTTTTTCTTAGAAAAAAGTGTTTTTTGTTATTTTTGATTTTCTCAAAAACAGCAAAATATCCAGTTCTTTTGTATTTGATCAAAAAATAATAAGAGCATTGAATGTTAGACAAAAAAATAATACTTAATTACGTAAAATTTTGAAAACAAAAATTGTTAAAAAAAAAATAATTTTTTTCTCAAAATTTTGACTTTGTAAATTAATTTTTTCAAAAACTATTCGCTTGAACAATTATATTTAAAAATAAAATTGAAGAATCGATTTTTGGCTTTTCAAAATGCTATAGCATGACTCCATAGGTATTACCGTTATTTTTAAATATTTTTTTTCTGTTTTGAGTCAATCTTGCAACAAAAAAATATCAAAAAGGTAAACTTTCAAGCGCTATTAATTTTATTCCGCTAGATGAGCGAATTCCCACACTGTGCGGCGCCAGCGGAGCTCCCGGGCCCTGTGGCCCCGCTTAAACAGTACTTTTATAAAACAAAATTATTATAATTGGCATGTCTAGAGTTACTCACGATTCCCATATTATTAAGTAGGTATCATCTATTACCGTAATTTTTCGGTCTAGATTTATTTGATTTAAATCAATTTTAATTCGAACAATAAAATCAGGATTTATTAAATTCAAAAATGTAAATCTCTGTCCATATTATTCCTCCAATGTAATACCACTCTAAAGTGTCAAGCCGGGAGGCTAATAGCGATCACAATTTTTTAACCGCAAAAGGGTGCCTTACTTTGAGGGTAGGTGTCCTGGACCAGTCCCTTCAACAACTAGGTTGGACTTTTCCGCTAAACTGTATAGCGTTCGATTGGAAATAATGTTAAGTCAAATACTTTATACATATATTATACATTATATTTTTTACTTTATACATTGTATCCCTGGGAAATTGACATTTATGTTTTTAATTTTTGGAAATACTTTCTAACGAGAGGATCATATATGTATCCTGCACCGGGCCCGGATTAAAAAAAAAAAACTCTCCCTTATATGTAGGGTGATTCGCATAAGGTGTGACAAAAGGCTAGAGCGTGTAGGTTAGGTCGAGACAAGAAAAAAATCGTAAGGGTGGGGGGTATATTAAAACCCGTTTAGCCAGAAGGGGCAATTTTCTAAAAAATGTACTTAAAACAAATTATTAAAAAACAACGGTTACACTTACAATACCATGATACACCTTTTTGTAAAGCCAGAAATCTCTTCTTTTATTGTATTTTCAAACAAAGTTGATTTAGAGAATAGTTTCTGAAAAATAAATTTGCAAACTAAACATTTTAAAAATTTAATTATATTTATTATAAATTTAAATTTGTTCATAATTTAACGATGTTAAGTAGTATTTTATTTTTTAATAATCAATGCTCGTATTAATATTAAGTCAAACCCGGATGCTAATATCTCTTCTAGTTCTTTCGAAAATTGAAAATAACAGAAATACATTTCTGTTAATTTGACTTCAATCCATTGCTTAAGTTGCTCTTAAAGATCCTATTTCCACTACGTAAACTAGATTTAGTTATTTTCAATTTTCTCAAAAAGTTAGACATTTAAGCATCTGGTTTTCTGTTTTTGACTAAAAAGTAGTAAGGGCATTAAATTTTGAAAACAATATTAGTATTTAATTACGTAAAATTTTGAAAAAAATTAATTTTAATTTTTTTTTCAAAATCTTGAGTTTGAAATTTAATTTTTCAAAAACTATTCTCTAAAACAACTTTGTCTAAAAACACAATAAAATAAAAGACTTGTTGCATTGTTACTGTAACCGTTGTTTTTATTTTCTGATTTAAGTAATTTTTTTAGAAAATTGCCCATCCTGGCTAAACGGATTTTATACGATTTTTGTTCTTGCCTCAACCTAATCTACACGCTGTAGCTTAACACACCTTAAGCGAATAACTTTGTATATTAACATGCAATTCAATATGACAGTATTTGTTATGTCGTTGTAAGGAAAGGACCGCGAATACAATTCCCGCACATTTTTTTTATTTTTGTTTAGGGTTTTGTTTATTAATTTTATTAAACAAAATAGTTTGTTCACTGACGGTTTTTTTAATTTTAAATTTAGAAGAGTTTTTTTGCATTTTTTAACAACAAATTTCTTTGCACACGCACAGAAAGAAGTCGTTGTTCCCAAGACTTCCACTGCTGAAATTACTTTGTTTCTAGTCGGTATTTGATATGACGTAGTGATATCATAGCAAAATTTTGTTGGTTGCTGAGTCGTGACGTCATCGCGAGTGAATGTTTTCAATTGTTAGAGATGGAAAAAATAAAACATTGAGGTAAAACGATTAAGGCTCCCCCAAACCAACACGAATCTGTGCCGACGAAGAAGAAAACAATAGTATCAACACGTGGCTGTCAATAAAAACACAACGTTTTTGTTATTGCTTTCGTCGTCGTAGCTACAGATTGGCGTTGTTTTGGGGGAGCCTTTAAGTATTTATGCTTTAAGTAACTTTTTTTTTTTAATATTTTGCGCACACTCAAGGGGTTGTGACTACCCTTATAATGATAATACACAGTGCGAGCGTTTAGGAAAGTGGGAGAGGATTTGAACGAAGAAACCGATGCACATAGCACATGGGTTTTAAAAGTCTGAACATAGAAATGGCAAGGAAAAATTGAGGCGGGTAAAGCATTCCACATTCTTGTAGTACGACTAAAGAAAGAATCTATGTACTTAACAGTACGTCCGAAGTTGGACTCAAGGGTAAACTGATGCGCATTCCTTGAAGTACGAGTATTACGGTTTAATTGTTTTAGGGGAGGAATGCAACTGGCTATTTCAGTAGAACAAATTTTATAAAAATAGCGATAAAATAAAGAAAGACAACGAAACATTGCGGCGATGTTCGAGAGTGTCAATTGCTTCCTTTATAGTATTATCGCCTATCATTTTTAAAGCTCTCTTTTGAATTCTATCTAATAGACTTAAGTGGGTTATTGGAGCACCTGCCCAAATATGAGAATTGTATTCCATTTTTGGACGAATGAACCCTTTATAAATAGGTTACGGCCAGATCAGAGGGGGAAAAAAATTTCTTGCATCAACGGAGAAAACCTAAACCCTTAGCAGCGTTTTTGACGTCATCGAATATGTGATCATTCCGCAAAAGGTGGTCTGTGATGCACATACCAAGAACTGAAAGTTTTTCAGTTTCCTCCATGCAAGTGTCACTCATGGATAGCGGCATTGAGGGTGGGTTTCGCTTAACGACAGAAGGCAGCATTGTGTTTTTGAAGCGATAAATTCTACGCGATCTTTATTTACCCATTGCACAATGCTATCGAGATCAGAATTTAATGAGCTTATCATACGCTGCCGTAGAAGTTCCACATCCGAAAAGAAAAGGATGTGTCTAGAAACGAATATAAAAAGCTGAGGGTTCTGTCGTCAGCCGAAAGGTAATTTCTAACCAAACGAAGAGGAGATTCAGCGATACCAAATGCACGCATTTTCGATAAGAGAGCTTGATGCCAAACTCTATCAAATGCTTTTGAAATATCAAGTGCAATAATCTTACTTTCGCCAAAACGATGTAAAGATTCGTGCCACTGTTCGGTAAGATATTTCGTTCTTCAAGATATCTCTTAAGCTGAAGATTAATCAGCGATTCCATGACCTTGGAAAGAAGGGACGTAAGTGCAATTGGACGATAGTTAGAGGGCGAAGTGAGGGTGGAGGGATACTATCCCGTCCAGCGGATTTGTGTATGTCGAGATCCTTCAACACTCTTGCAACTGTACGAGTACGAAAGCAAATTGGTCCCATTAAAACGTTTACGCTCTCAAGTAATAGAGGAGTCATATCATTTTCTGGCAGCGTCGAATTAACAGCAAACTGTGCTGCAAGCATATTAGCTTTATATAGTGAGCTGACAAAAGGGGTGTCGTTGAAGGTGAGCGTTGGAACCGAAGACGAAGTAGTATTTCGTATATTTTTTACAAATGACCAAACATTTTTACTGCCTTTGGGACATTGCAATATTTTTTGCTTTCATTTTTGATCATGTAAGAATTTTGTTCGTCGAATATGGCCGTTGCAGGTTTTTCTAGCTTGCTTGAGCTTATTCTGATTTTCCTCTGTGGGGTTGACTTTGTAACTTCGGAAACTTACTTCTCTGACCCTGATAGCCTCTTTACAGCTCAAATCAAACCATGCGTTTTCTTTCGGTTTTATAGATTTTTCCCTTTTCGGGATGAAATTTCTCATTCCGAGAAGAATTAACTTTGTAATCATATCTGCACTGGAGTCTAAGTCACTATCGAGTAAGCATAGTGAACAGTTAAAGTTTTTTGAAGAAACGGTTCTCTTGGGGTTTTTTTCTTTAACTGGACTTTGTTGACATGAGAAATTGGCAGATATGACACAATGGTCTGATGTGCCTAGAGGCGATAATATACTGATTGTGTATTTACCAGGGTCAGAGGTAAGAAACAAGTCTAGAGTGTTGGCGGATTGACCTGCAACGTCAGGAATCCGAGTGGGCTCATCAACAAGCTGAGTCAGGTTGTTTAACTCAGCAAAAATCTCGGCATACCTTCCTTCGGGTGTTGTCTGACCAGAATAGCGCAGCCACGAAGAATTGTGTACATTTAAATCGGCCGTAACAACGATTTCATTGTGCGGATAGTGGGAAACAATTCTATGGAGGGAGTCGGATAGCGCATCGAATTCGTTTGAAGACGAATTACTATCCAAACTTGGGCTGCGATAAATAAAACATATATGAATGATGTGCTTGTTTTCGGTAAATTTAAACCACATGAAATTAAAGTTTGTATTCAAACAAGGGCCATATTGTGGTTGAAGCTGATAAGCTACATCGTTACGTGCATTAATTACGAGACCATGGTGTGAGAAAAATAAAGGCACTAATCAGAATTTTCACCTTCCTGGGTTTCACTTAGTGACAAAACTGCTGGCAGTATGGATTTATAAAGTACAGAAAATCTTTCTAAGCCCCCGAATGTTGCCATAATCGACTCTAAATTCCCCCCACCATTACGATAAAACAAACACACAAAAAACACAAATCAGACAATTAACAATGAAGCTATCGGGTAGTGGGCCCCAAAATAGCTTCAGAATACAAAACACTATTATTGTTATACCCTAAAAGTGGAATATATTGATCCGCTCCCGGGTACCCAAAAACCAATAACAGCAATTTATCTGATATTGACTTAGCTCAATCAATTACAATAATACATTGCGATGACCCGCACATATAAATATCATGCAATGACAAAGCGCAAGCAACTGTAGGAAAAGATGGGAAGGAGAGATAGGGAAATTACCGCTCCCTGTGTTGTGATGGATATAGTTGCTTATGATGCAATAGATGAAATAGATATTTTATTTTTTTTTTAGTTAAAATAATTTTACTAGGGGTATGAGGCAGCGTGGTATTTAACCACTCTCCCACAAGTGTGGCTGCTGTGGGATGTAGATCGGCACAATAGTTTTGATTTTTTTCTTATATATTTATTTACTTCTTATTTTCCTTATTATTATTTAAAGCTTTTATTCTTAAATAAAGTCTACACTTAAAGAAAAAAAATTTAAATTTCGCAGGTAGTGGTACTTCATCACAGTTATTTAAGTGAAACTATAAGTATTCACCTGTCACATTTATTTTATTGCCATTGATTTTAATGAATGTGTTTTCAAGTGCAACAATTTTGTCCATGAATTCCTGAGTTGGCGTATGCAGACTTCCTTCAGATATTGCATCAACCCAAGTATATGAGGACTGCTTTTCCAGCTTAGACTTTATTTCACCAGCATCATCGTTTGATTATATATCCGGCTAACCGAGATATATTGGCCTTCTGCCAATTTCCAAATCCAATGGTTAACTTTTCTTGTGATCGAAAAAATTCAGGGTTTTGTACCTATATTCATAAAGGTTTCCCAGATATATTTCAATAAAATTTTTATTAACTTCTCATTGGAAAGAAATTTGCATATCCTTCAAATATTTGAAGACGAATTTCAGCTTCCCGGTCAAGGCAAACGACCCTAAGTAGTTTCCTGGCGCCCACCCTGTACCGTAAGTACGCCCCTGTATACTTACCTACCTTTGATTCGATCCTTTTTTTATCAACTATTATTGTCACCATTAATTCGATTTGAATTGTTCACTTTTATTGTGCATAAATTAGTACTCTTTAATTCGACGAACCAACCCCTAGCTGACTAGCCGGTTGGCTGCATCGTTTTTGCAGTGTTGTTGCAGTATTATTGTATTCTCTCTTATCTCTTGTCTTTGGTTGATCGTTTGACAGTTCGTCAATTCGATCTTTGCTTTCGCGCGCACGGGTTGCACAAATCTTATAATTTCTTCAAAATAATAATAAATGGATTCGTATAATCCCTAGTCGCGGAATTTTAGTTTTCGTCATCCTAATCGTCTTTAAGAATTCGGGAAATAATTTTTGCAATAAATTGGCGTCCAAACGTGGGGCCCCCTTTGTGGTTTTATCTGGTGAAAAAAAAGATCCAATTTTCAATCGCATTAAGTATATTGTGTCTGTGGTGCATTGTTTTTGTTTAGGGAAGTGTTTTGTTCTTTTTCTTATTTAAAGAAATTTTACTTGGTGTTTTTTTCTTTCCTTATGTAAAAAGTGAACTATCCCCTTGTTGGTGGTAGTGGAAGAATTTGGTTTGGTCAAGTGGTGACGTCATACGACGAAGAGAAGGAATTGGTTTTTAAACAAACCAACAAAATAAGTTGAGTAAGGTTTTTTTCTGTTCCTTATATTTTTCTAGAGTGATTAAGTGAAATTTGTATCGATTGGCACTTAATTTATTGTTTTTTTGATAAACTTTTTTTTAATTCTTGTATATCAATTTCATTTAAGTCATAATAGTGTGGTCTCTTTCAGACCTTATATTTTGTTTTTTTTTTTTCAATTTATTTTTACAATCGTGTTCGTTTAGTATTGGGGTTGCCATTTCGGCCATAGACTTTTTTCGAGGGTGCCACTTTCGGTGCAAAAATTTTATAATATTTTTTTTTTAACTTTTTTTTAATTTTGGGGTAGTTTTTTTTTCTGAGCAGATTTAAAATCGAAATTGGTTGAATTTATTACGTTGGTTTGGACAGTTGGTCCAAAAAGGAAAAAATCTAGTTTTTTTTAATTTGTCGTGTTTCAGTTTTGAATTTCGGAAATCAGCCCAGATTAATTGGGAAAAATTGTTGGAATCGTTTAGGGTTGCCAACACGCGATTTTGTGATAATTTTTTGTTAAAGTTAAATTTATGTATTTTATTTAAATCCTTTTTCAGTTTTTTATTATTTTGTTTAAAATTAATATTCTTTTAATTTTTTTAAAAATGGATGTTAGCCAGGTGAATAGACTTTTGCAAGACGAAATAACATAATAGGTAGAATGTAGATGTTTAGCGGTAGGGATAGTAGAGGAGATGCGCAAAGCGCTTAGGGTAGCAATTATATTAGAACGTAGGAATTCTTTTACACTTCCCTCTTATCCGTTCAACTTCGAACAGGATTTGACGGCGGTGAAAAAGAAATTAGTAGAAATAGGGAAACTTTTGGAAAATACTCCGTCACATACTTCGAAGGAATATTTGAAAATTATTACGAAGGTAGAGTGGGGGCTACGCAGGATGGATAGGAGCATACCGGAGAATGAGTCAGGAGAAGAGCAAGCAGGCTCTGAAAAATTAACTCGTCATGTCGTTGGCTGAGTTGGAGGATGATAAGGATGATGATGAAAATGAAAATGAAGAAGAAAATGAAGAGGATTCAAATAGGGAGAAACAGGAATTAAAGAAGGAGAGTCAGGTTGAAAAGCAGCGTTCTGCTGAAGCTCAGGATAGCAGGCCGACAAGTACTTCTGCCAGTACATCGACGGGCTTAGGAGTGGCAGATGCTTGTGAGAATAGAAATAGGGATAATAGTAGTCAGGTTAACCCAGCTGTAGAACTGGTTATAGTTAGTTAGTTTCAATAAGTTTCTTAATATAGCTAAATGGGAAGTGAAGTCCACTGGTGAGCCCTGTGGTGCCTCAGTGAACTCGTTTTTAGAGAGTTGAGGAAATGCGTTCAGCTAGGGGGGTTTCAGAAACCCAACTTTTTAAGGCAGCGGTTGAGCTATTTGTAGGAAAAGCTTTAATCGGCTTAGGGCAGTTAGGGTTTCAATCAATTCGTGGCCGGAACTCGTCAGAGAGTTGAAGTTTGAGTTCTTGCGTGAGTGGAATTTTTCGGAACAGCCGGTTTCAATTTGTTCTATAACAGAACGATCAGAGTTGAGTAATAGGGAAATCAAAATGAGAATCTCATTAAGGAATATTTTAGGAAAATGCCTGAAGGCTTAGGGTGTACAACAATGGTTGCACACAAGATTAGGACGTCGGTGGAACCGATTAAACAACGGTATTATCCGGTTTCTCCGGCAATGGAGGTACATATAGATAGGGAATCGAACGAAAGTTAGCAGCAGGAGTTATTGAGAGATCAACAAGTGCTTCGTCATCTCCAATACTTTTAGTAAAGAAGAAAGATGGCTCCTATAGGTTCTGTGTGGACTATAGGAAGCTGAATAAAAATACAGATAGGGATGCTTATCCACTCCCGTATATAAATTCGATTTTGGACAGGCTTCGAGGTGCAAGGTTCTTGTCTTCGCTAAACATCAAGTCGGCGTATTGGCAGATTCCTATGGAGGAGGAACCAAAGTCCTACACTGCCTTAGCGGTTCCTGGTAGAGGTCTTTTCCAATTTAGGAGAGTGCCTTTCGGGCTTCATTACTCGCCTGCGACTTGGCAGAGGTTTATCGACACAGTTTTGGGTGCCGACCTCGATCCATTGGTGTTCGCCTATTTAGACGACATCATTATCATTACTGACAGTTTCGAAAAACATCTTGAAATCTTGAATGAGGTGATGAAAAGGTTGAGTGAAGGAGGATTTAAGGTCAGTAGGGAAAAATGCAATTTTTGCATGCCATCGCTGAAGTATTTAGGCTATATAGTGGATCAAAATGGTTAACATGTAGATCTAGAGAAAGTGGAAAGCATGGTTAGGATTCCAGCACCGAGGAATGTTAAAGAAATTAGGAGTTTTATAGGGACAGTTTCGTGGTACCGACGTTTTGTACCAAATTTTGCGGAATTGCTTAGGCTGTTATCGGATTTGTTAAAGAAGAATAGGAAGTTCACTTGGACTCAAGAATGTGAAGATAGCTTTAGGAAGGCAAAAGAGTGTTTGGTGACAGCACCTATACTTACTTGCCGAGATTTTTAACGACCTTTTGACGTGCAAACAGACGCGTATGATTTCGGTATCGGTGCAGTTCTTTCACAGAACTTTGATGAGGGAGAAAAGGTTGTCTGTTACCTTAGTAGGTCTTTGAATAGAAACGAGAGAAATTATAGCACAACAGAGGAGGAATGTTTAGCTGTACTATGGGCTATTGAGAAGCTGCTACCGTATATCGAAGGTGTTCGGTTTACGGTTGTGACAGATCACTATTCCCTGGAGAGTTGAACACTACTGTTCGCGTTGAGGTCGGCCATTGCTGAGGCAATAGTTAGGGAATTAGAAGATAAAGTTTTCCTTTTATTTGGCATCCTAAAGTTGATCGTGTCTGACAACGGTCCCCAGTTTCGATCTAAGGAACTGAAAACGCTTTGCCAGGCGTACGGGTCACAATTAAAATTCACAGCCCATTACCACCCGCAGGCGAATCCTGCGGAGAGAATCAATCAGACGACGTTTTGGGCTTACGTCGCTGAAAACCACAGATCGTGGGATTCACAGCTCAGCAAGGTGTCATGTGCTATTCGCACGTCACAGCATGAGGTTCTGGAAGTTTCGCCGTATTATGCGAACTTCGGCAGAGATATGGTGACTTCGGGTCGAGAAAAACCATCTCTAGGGGATAGTTCAGGAACTGTTCAGGATCGGGATAAGATCGCTGAACGTTTCAAGTAACTCAGGGTGGGTATAGGCAACAAATTGCAAGCAGCATCTAAAAGATCTGCTCAAGCCTACAATCTAAAAGATCTGCTCAAGCCTACAATCTTCGACGGCATGATGTTCAATTTCACCCCGGCTAAATTGTATGGCGTAGGAACTTTTCGTTGTCGGATGCCGCGAATTATTATGCTGCCAAATTTGCACCGAAGTTTGTCGGTCCATTTGAAATTAAGAAGCGTGTGTCACCTTGGACGTATGTCTAAGAAGATAGTAATGGTAAAGAGCGCGGAACTTGGCATGTTAAGGATTTAAAACCGTTCACCGACGCATCCGAGGATTAAATTTAAAGTAACGTAGTTTATTTTTTTTTTATAACGTAGTTTGTTTTTTTTTTATAAATATGACTTACGATTTTCAGTGTCAATTTAAGATTTCGATTTTTCTTTAGTTGATGGAAAATCCCTTTTTTATTTTCCATTACCTTGGTAGATCTTAGAAAATGTGTTACAGAAATGTAAGCACATTTCCTAGGAGGTAAGGGTGGGTTTTTTTGCGGTAAAATTTACCAGAACAAGTTTCATCTACTTATTCTATTTTTCCTTAATCGTTTTTAGCCTTCCTTTTCAGCTGCAAAATACTGGTACAGTGAAGTTGAAACCTGGTTACCATCAGCCAGAGTCATGCTCTTAAAGTATTCTGGAAAAGCAACCAATATAAGTATCCGTAGATCAATGTCCGGTGTGGCGGGCGGTCCACAAAAACACATATGCGTGCGACAGTTGGTCCGTACAAACACTTATCGTGTGACGTCCACGTCCATATAACACTAACCGTGTGACAGATGGTCCACGTCCATCATAAAAATAAATATTGCGTGACAGGTTGTCCACAAAATCATCAAGCATGTGACAGTTGGTCCATACAAGGAGAAAACATGGTTAACCCGACCCATGTTTAACGACATGTGTGACAACTATTTCACACCAACGTAAATTTAGTATGGCTTAATGCCCACCCTGAAGTGTCTTGAACACAAAAGTAAAACCACTTTGCGATGTGTTTCCCTGTCCTCTTAAATTTTGCGCGAAGGTCTACGGGTTTTATTAATTTTTACTTTCGCGTGAATCACGGAATCCTTGCTTCTCAAATAATTTTAAAACGGCAGAGATCCCATTTGACAAAGAGTTTTCTTCCTAATTCGTAGTCTGGGCCGGTTTGGGTTGGGGCATTGTTCGCGATATTAAATAATTTTTCGTTTATCTTTAATATATGGGAATTGTAGGGTGGGGACTGAACGTGGCGGTCAGCCATCAGCCGAATAGGGGGAATAACATGTAGCATACGAAAACATGCACGTGCCGTAACTATTCGGGACTGGTGGAAGTGTGATCATAGCCTCTTCGCGGCGGCCGCTAGAAACAAGCCTTTAAAAAGGTTTGGCTAATATGATTGGGCTGGTTCCACAGGTTGGCAACAGGTTAATTCCCTGTTCCATAAAACTAAACGAATTTCGAGACCAACAACAAGCCTCGGAAACGGACTGATCTCACGACGACAACCCACGCAAAGAAAACATAAAAACGATTAACGAATTTTCTTATGGAACGTACGATCGCTCTATAGAGCTCGAGCTGCTCAGCAGCTAGCCGATGCCCTGTCAAAATATAAAGCTGACATAACAGCACTACAAGAAATTAGATGGACAGGGAATGTTGTTCTACAGAAGAAAGATTATGACTTATATTACAGCTGTCATACAAAACACCATGTGCTCGGGGAAGGCTTCCTAGTCTTCCTAGCCATCATCGGCTTGCACCCTTCGCGTGCGAGGCAAATTTAAGAACATCAGCCTCATTAACGTTCACGGACCTACGGAGGAGTCCTCAGACGAAGAAAAAGAGACCTACTACGAACAAGTCGAGAGGGCCCTCGATGCCTGTCCAAGGTATGACGTAAAAATCATCATTGGGGATTTGAATGCAAAAATAGGTCGGGAGCCGGTATTCAGGCATTACCCATAGTTTGCACGAGAACACCCATAGTTTGCACGAGAACACTAATGACAATGCACTTCGAGTCTTAGAATTGGCAGCATCGAAAAACATGGTCGTTGCGAGTACCAGGTTCCCGCGTAAAGATATCTACAAAGCCACCTGGGTATCACCTGATGGAGTCACTCGTAACCAAATTGACCACGTGTTGATAGACCGTCGCCACTACTCGAACTTGATGACGGTACGAATGTACCGAGGTGCCAATATCGACTCGGATCACTATCTTGTTGGTATGGTTTTCCGAGGGCGGATTGCCTTGCGAAGACGTATTGCATCCGCCGATCAGGTTCGAATCAACACGGCTGCTCTGCGCAATGAAAACACCAGTAACACCTTTGGTAATGCGTTAGGACTCTCCCTAGAACTGGGTAGAGTAAGTCCTGGAGCCATTATGCTGGGCGTAGATGAGAAGTGGACACGCCTTAAGAATACTGTCATTAGTACTGCCAACTCGATCTTAGGCAGCAGTCGTAGAAATTGGAACGACTGGTTTGATGATGAATGCAAGCTAGCGACTGAACGTAAGAATGTTGCGTACCGAGCAATGCAACAATCTCATAGAACGCGGGCACGCGAAGACGAATATAAAGAGCTCAGAAGAACTGAAAAACGGCTTCACAGACAGAAAAATCAGCCTGGGAGAAGACCATAATCTGTGAAATAGAGAAAAGCCGTGAGCGAGGTCCGCACCAGGCGCGGAAGTTCTACCAATCCGTCCGAAACATGCACAGTACACACCACGCTGCACATACTGCAAGGACGGAGAGGAAAATCTAATCACCGATACTCAAAGTATACTGGGGCGATGGGAAGTGTACTTCAATGAATTGCTAAATGGTCAGCTCACTGCAGAAGTGGAGGCTCCACTACTTCAAGAAGAGTACCCTATGTTGCCGCCACCAAGCATAGAAGAGGTTGAGAAGGCTATAGGGCGGCTAAAGAAAAACATAGCCCCGGGAGCCGATGGTATACCAGCCGAATTATTTCAACACGGTGGGCCAGCCTTACGTCAAGCAATTCATGAGATTATAGTGCACGCGTGGGAGCATGAAGAAATTCCAGAAGACTGGCGAAAAGGTATAATTTGCCCCATACATAAGAAGGGAGATGTCACAACGTGCAGCAATTATAGAGGTATCACGTTGTTGAGTACCGCCTATAAGATACTCTCCTCTATCCTACAAGACCGGATAACCCCATACGCTAAAACCATCATCGGACAATATCAGTGTGGTTTCATTCCAGGCAAATCAACAACTGAACAGATCTTTACCCTTAGGCAGGCGATGGAAAAATGTCTAGAATTTAACATCCCAATATACCATCTGTTTATAGACTTTAAGGCCGCCTACGATAGCATAGCCAGGGTAGAACTTTACAAAGCCATGAGAGAATTCGGCATCCCAAATAAATTGACACGACTATGTAGGTTGACCATGACCAACGTAACAATCCAAGTAAAAACAGCCGGATTGCTATCCAAACTAATCAACATCTTTAATGGACTCCGACAAGGGGATGGTTTGGCCTGCCTCCTCTTCAACCTGGCGTTGGAGAAAGCAATCCGTGACTCTGGCACGGCAACAAGAGGGACCATCGTCAACAGGTCCAGCCAGATACTGGGTCACGCAGACGACATCGACATCATCGGAAGAACCGAGCAACTGTATATGATTCCTTCATCCAGATCGAGCAGGCGGCACAAAATCTGGGGCTGCACATTAGTGAAGGTAAAACAAAGTACATGGTGGTGTCGAATGCGAGAGGAACAGTTGGTCAAACAATCAAGGTAGCGGACCACGAATTTGAATTGGTGCAATCCTTTAAATACCTTGGGTCAATAGTAGCAGCCGATAACAATATAGAAGAAGAAATACGCGGGCGTCTTCTCAAATCCAACAGAGCCTATTATAGTCTGTCAAAGCTCTTCAAATCCAGAAATCTCACCATAACTTCAAAACTGCTGCTGTACAGGACCATGGTCCTGCCAGTTCTCACATATGGATCCGAGACTTGGGTGCTTAGCAAGAGGCACTCCGACCTCTTAGCCGCATTCGAGCGAAAAGTCTTAAGGAGAATTGTTGGCCCCATATGTGAGGAAGGACGATTCCGGAGACGGTACAATCATGAATTGTACGCAATCTGCCTTGAAGCAGATATCGTGACAAAAATTAAGCTCGGTAGACTCCGGTGGGCAGGGCACCTAGCTCGCATGAGCGAAGAGGAACCTGCTCGGAAAGTTCTTTGTGGTACATTCTATGGTAGACGACAGCGTGGTAGACCATGCTTGCGCTGGAGAGATGGCGTAGACCAGGACGCCCGGAGCCTTGGGGTGTGCAACTGGATGGCGGCGGCTCGAGACCGGGATGGGTGGAGAGACTTGTTGAAGGAGGCCAGGACCGGACCCCGGTTGTCGACCCGACGATGATGATGATGATGATGGACTGAACGTGTCCATTGATCCACTTTTGGAAAGAGACAGCATGGCTACGGCGCACACCCTAGCGAACTGTTGCAGTTAGACCGTGACCGAATAACAAACGGACAGGCGGTTTGAAAGAGATGGCAATATTTATGGAATTGACGGCATGGACGGGTAAAGTCCGCCATAGTAAAAAATGACTTTTGGATTTTGATTCGAGAGAATTGGTGGTCCTAAAAAATTTACAACGAAAAATTATTTTCGATTCGAAATCGAGTTTTCTTACGTTCAGAGTAGAGTGTGAAAAATTCCCGGTTCGGGGAATTATTGAAGAAAATAGTGGAGCTATTTTCTGGTTTTGTGCAGGAGGAAAAGTCTTGGTCAGAGGCGATCAATAGGAGAGAAGGTATAGCCAGTGGGGCATACAAGAAAGAGAAGTCAGGATTCTGAGGCAAAGCTAAGTATTTGGTTGTTGGTTTTGTAAAGTGATTATTTTCGTTTTGTTTTGTGGCCAGAAAAGTGGTAAAAATTTACTCCGTTTAGGCCTTCGTTTCGTTCTTTGTTCTCCCGAAATTGCGGGACTCTTGACCGTGGTAAACTGCCGTTGTATGTTCGGGAACTTTCCCAAAGTGGTGGCCTTCTGCCAATTTCCAAATCCAATTGTTAACTTTTCTTGTAATCAAAAAAATTTTGGGTTTTCTACCTTTATTTATAAAGGTTTCCCAGATATATTTCAATAAAATTTTATTAACTTCCCATTTGGAATAAAAAAATTTGCGTTTCCTTCAAATATTTGAAGACGAATTTCAGCTTCTCGGTCAAGGCAAACGACCCTCAATAGCTTCGTGGGGCCCACCCTGTAGCGTAAGTACGCCCCTGTATTTACCTACCTACTTTTAATTCGATTCTTTTTTTATCAACTATTATTATCACCATTAATTCGATTTGAACTGTTCACTTTTATTGTGCATAAATTAATACTTTTAATTCGACGAACCCACTCCTAGCTGTCTAGCCGGTTGGCTGCATCGTTTTTGCAGTGTTGTTGCAGTATTATTGTATTCTCTCTTATCTCTTGTCTTTGGTTGATCGTTTGACAGTTCGTCAATTCGATCTTTACTTTCGCGCGTGCGGGTTGCACAAATTTAATAATTTCTTCAATTCGTTTGTTCTTAATAACAATAATTAGATTAGCATAATCCCTAGTCGCGGTATTTTAGTTTTCGTCATCCTAATCGTCTTTCAGAATTCGGGAAATAATTTTTGCAACAACACAAGATACTGGTTTTAAAAACACGCAGTTTCCCAGTTTTAATAATAATAATCCGTTAAAAAAAGAAACACACCTGTGATTATTGTCAAAAACAAAACCACTCTATAAATGATTGCAGAGCTCGCACAAATCAAACTCCCTCGTATAGCAATAATTCAGAAGGAGATAAAAGAAGAAACCCATTTAAAAATAATCCCTCGAATAATGTGCGCCAATACAACGTCACACCAGGATATAGGAATTCGCAATCGGGAGAGGACTTTTATCCTTACCAACACAATGAGGGAAAAGATTGCACTCGGACAGAACTGATCGGCAATTTGTCCGGGGATACAGAAAACTACTGCCGATATTCACTCCAACGATCAATAAATTTTAATATGTCTATATTGTTCTGCCCTGAATTTAAGGAACCAGTGATACGGTGAAAATTTGATCCGTCAAAAACAAAAAATCTTTACATTCTTAATGGACACTGAGGCAGACGTTAGCCTAGTAAAAAAAAAATTTCCCATTAAATCCCCTGAAAACGCCTGTATAATTTCTACTTTAGAAGGAAACTCCATGAAAACTTTTGGACAAATTATATGCACCTTGCAGTTTAATGTAGATAATAGTACTTCCTTTTTAGAACATCCATTCCAGATTGTATCAAACAAAATAAATTTAAACTATGATGGAATAATCGGAAACGATTTCCTCAAAAAATATCATTGCAAAATAAAATATGAAAAATTAAAATTAGAAATGAGTATTTCCGAAAAAAGGTGCCAATTTACAAATAAAATTCTTATCGAACCACGAACAGAAGAAATCTGTACAAAAAGTTAATTCACAAAGAAGTGGGGAGACGAAACAACACCTCACGAGCTACCTACGGGTAAAAAACGTCTCGAAGGAAATAATTGTATGATGAAAGGGTCGAACCACATTGATTTAGTTAAATCTCAGCCTAACGATTCCGATGGCTTTAGCATTAAGACTATAAAATCTGTATGGGGATCTAAAACTGAATCCAATTGTCTGCAGGTCGGATCAGAATGCCCACTAAAGCCCAATCTCGAACAAGTCTTTTTTGAAGCTATCAAACCCATATCTTCAAAAACTTCACAAAGTATTCGTGAAAATAAACAAAATAATAATGCAATAAAAGAAACCTCAACAAACATTTAGATTAAGTAAGATACAAAAAATAAAGAAGATTTTTACAAAAAGAAATATAACAAAAGGAATTATATTAAAACCAAGAGCACAACAGATAATTGAAATACCATTTCACAACAAAAACTATAACGAAATTGTGATTAAAAAACAGGAAATTACACGAAGCATTTATATAGGCGAAACTTTAACTAGAGCAATAAATAATTAAATAAAAATTCTTTTGATGAATATCTTAGATTCCACCGAAGAAGTTTATATTTATAAAATACATTTTGAACACGAAGAGCTCGATGCATTTCACATCGTGGAGCGTGATATCTCAAAAGAACCTGTAAAAAATAGGCTTTAAAAACTAGAATCTGTTTTAAAATTCACACACTGTAACCCTGACGAAAGGAAGTCCATTTTGCAAATATATCGTGAAAATAATGATCTTTTTTATCTTGACGGTGAACACCTTACACATACAAATGCTATACAACACAAAGTTATAAGTGCGGGAGGCAAGCCACCTCTTTACACAAGGCCTTATAGACTTCCAGAGAGCACAAAACAGGAAATTCACAAACAAGTGAATGAAATGTTAGACGATGGCGTAGTGCAACCGAGTAGTAGTCCATGGAATTCACCATTATTATTGGTTCCCAAAAAACCTGGACAAGATGGAGAAAAAAGATGGAGGCTTGTTGTTGACTTCAGGAAGTTAAATGAACTTACTGTTGGAGACCGACATTTAAGATCAATTAGGAAGAGCAAAGTATTTTAGTACACTTGATCTCGCAAAAGGTTTCCATCAGATTCTCATGGACAAAGCAGATAAGTCTAAGACCGCTTTTAGCACGCCGTATGGACATTACGAGTATAATCGTATGCCGTTTGGTCTTAAAACTCCCGCCTCATTTCAAAGACTCATGAATAATGTGTTAATGGGACTTCAAGGTATCGAATGTTTTGTGTATGTTGATGACATAGCCATCTACGGTTATGATCTTAAAGACCACAACAATCGACTAATCAAAGTCCTAAACCGCCTTCGGGATAATAATCTAAAACTCCAACCAGAGAAATGTTATTTTCACAGAAAAGAACTTACTTATTCAGGGCACATCATCTCAGAAAACGGAATATTACCAAATCCTGAAAAAAACAAAGTCGTTAAAACTTTCCCGGAACCAAAGAAACCAAAAGACGTCAAATCTTTTCATGGATTCATAGGATATTAACGAAAGTTTATTCCAAACTTTGCCGAGATGTCAAAACCTTTAACTAAATTACTGAAAAATAATTTTCCTTTTCACTGGGATGCTTTTTGCACTAACTAGAACGACCAACCAAATTAAAAGATACTTTTATTTCCCAAAGTTGGCTAAAGACACTAAAGAGTATATTAGCGTGCGAGTCATGTCAGAAAAACAAGTAATCAAGAAACAATAAGATACCAATCAAGGTTACAACTACTAATGGGTGATTTTTTAAGAGGTTTAGAACTTTTTTAAAAAAAAAAAAACACAAAAAATTCGAAAAAATGAATGAAATATTTATTTGAATCTATAGTTTGAACCTTGCAATTTAATGTTTAAAGATAATTTCATGCAAATGTTGACCGCGGCTGCGTCTCAGGTAGCCCATCCGCTGAGTCCAATTTTGGCATACTCTTTCACACATATCGGCCGGTATCTCACGAATGAATGCATGGATGTTGGCTTCAGTGCGCCAATCGAAGCGGGCTTGTCCCTATAGACATTAGCCTTGACATACCCCCACAAAAAATAATCTAATGGTGTCAAATCGCACGATCTAGGCGGCCAATTGACCGGCCCGAAACGTGAAATTAACTGTTCACCAAACTCGCCTCGCAATTGCGCCATTGTTTCGCGTGCTGTGTGGCATGTGGCACCGTCTTGTTGAAACCACATATCATGCAAGTCAAGAACTTCCATTTCGGGCAAAAAAAAGTTTGTTAGCATCGCTCGGTAGCGTTCACCATTGACAGTAACGCTGCGATTCGCATCATCTTTCAAGAAATAGGCCCAATAATGCCGCCGGCCCATAAACCGCACCAAACAGTGGCTTTTTCGGGATGCATTGGTAGCTCTTGCAATGCTTCTGGCTGATCTTCACTCCAAATGCGGCAATTTTGCTTATTTACGTACCCATTCAACCAAAAATGAGCCTCATCGCTGAACACAAGCAGCGCGCGATGAACATTTCGAACCGAGCACGAATTTTGGTAGTAAAATTCAATTATTTGCAAGCGTTGTTCATTTGTAAGACGATCCATGGTTAAATTGCAAACCAAACTGAAGCTGTTTGACAGTGACACAAGGTACTAAACACACGTCAGCTGTCAAAACCAGTGTTGCCAAAACCAAACCAGCTTAAAAATCACCCGTTAGTAAAACATCTTTGGAGCGTATAGCTCTTCACATAGTCTGTCCTCTAC
Source organism: Leucozona laternaria (assembly GCA_932273885.2). NCBI lineage: Eukaryota > Metazoa > Arthropoda > Insecta > Diptera > Syrphidae > Leucozona > Leucozona laternaria. Next base: position 140,058,071 of record OW026366.1, read on the forward strand.
TCGTTAGTTATGAAGGAAACATATATATTTTGACATTTAAAGATGATTTAACCAAATTTTCGGAAGCAATTCCCGTTCCAAATGCGGAAGCACCCACAATAGCACGTATGTTAGTTGAACGTTTAGTATGCCGATTTGGAATTCCTGACTCAATCCTTACAGATCAGGGAACTAATTTTTTGAGCAAAGATATTTGTAAAATTTTCAAAACACGAAATTGCAAATGACCCCATACCATCCACAAACTAATGGTGCTTTAGAGCGCAGCCATAGAACCCTTGCGGAATATCTTCGACACTATGTTAACCAATACCCTCTCACTTGGGATACATGGTTGCCTTACGCTATGTTTGTATATAATACTACTCCTCATAGTAGCATAACATACGCTCCTTATGCGCTGTTATATGGTTACCCTGCACGGATTCCCAGCTCACTGTGTAAGACTCCTCAAACTCTTTATAATTATGACGACTACCCTCATGAACTCAGATGTCGATTACAGAATGGATATAAAATAGCCAGAGATATCCTGCACAAAAAAAGGAAAAGGCAAAACTTTATTATGACAAGAACACGACTGTGAAAAAATTTAGTGTAGGCGACAAGGTTTTGATTAAAATTCACACTAGAAAAATTAAATTTTCCGCCTTGTGGGAAGGACCACACAAGGTGATCAAAATAATTTCCGATGAGAACACGATTGTCCAAATTAATAAAAATCAAAACTTATACATAACAATTACATTAAGATTTATACTGAATAGTTACATCGCACAGACACACACACAAAATAAAATTAAATCTATTAATTTTTTTTTTAAACAGTTACATCGCACAGACACACAAAATAAAATAAAATCTATTAAGTCAAATTAAGAAACAAGAACTTCACGTTTTACAGAAAGATTCATGGAATTTTCTGGCATTACTGGGCATATTTTCATATGCAAGGGGAAACTTACTTATTACTCGTTTAAGTAACAATCCCGGCATTTACTTTGAACAATGGGGAAAAGCTGAATAAAGTCTCCCAGCAGTAAATAGTACCAGAGAAAAACGCGCACTACTAAATGCAGTAGGGATTATTAGTAAAACATTATTTGGAACTCTAAGTGAGGAGGATGCCGAGTACTACGATAAGCAAATAAAAAAATTAGTACTAAACGAAAAACATCTGTTGTCACTGGTGAAGAACCAAACTATACTTGAAACTACATCTTATGTTTTCAATAAATCGGAAATGGCCATAGAGTCCCAAATTCTTGCAATTAATTTAAAATTTGAAAAAATTAGGGAACTAACAAACAAAACTAACAAACAAAACTAACAATGCAAATCATGAACAACAATTATTTTCTGAAATGGAATCCCTAACCACTTTAATTACTTTGATAATTATGCGTTACCAAAACACTGTAGATGAAATTATTGACCTGTTAAGTAACGTTAATTATGGCAAACCACATTCAGCCATAATTACTACAAATCAACTCAGAACAGCGCTACTAAAAATCAAACAAGACCTTCCTAGTGGACCAAAAATTTCATCGATTGTGACGAATAACATTCTAACCCTTTACCAAATTAGTACAATCAGTGCGACTATACATCAACAAAAAGTTATTTATGAATTTAGGATTCCACTCCCATATACCCAAAATTTAAACGTTTTTAAAATTATTCCTATACCTACAAATTTTAAAAACTATTTTATATTCATACAACCTGCAACAGAATATCTAATAATAGACTATAATAAAGAATACTACTGTCCTATCAATGCAAACGACTTAGCCAATTGTAAAAACCAGAAGAATACATTCTTATGCCCGATGCTACTCCCTTTGTTCAATCTAAACTCACCTAAGAAGTAGAATTATTACGAAAATCAGAAATTTTACCATCCTCATGCGAAGTAAAAGAAGCAAATATTTCAACCATATGGTTACAGCTTTCTACCCATAAAAAATGGTTATTCTCTACAACACACAGTTATGAAATAGATGAAATTTGCAAGGACGGCTTGACAACATACACCCTTCAAGGAACAGCTAAGGTTGAAATCACGGGAAATTGCTATATCAAATCTAAAGCTCTGATACTACGTTCATACAATGAACAAGATACGATTTCCCACTCTTCTTATATACCACCCATTAACATTTCAACGTTTTGAACTAACATTACTCTTGTAGTAATCAGTAGAAATAATAATGAGATAGCCCTTATAAAATTCTCAAGCCAGAATGAGCTTAAACTTATATCAAAGCGAATAAAAGATCTTAAGTCTGAAGAAAACACTCCACTTTTACCAATTAGCTCTCATGATATACATCAATATACATGTTTTTACTGCTGTTCGATATATAAAGAGGAAACAAAAATCTGTAAGGAATAGTAATGAAACTCCGGAAACAAACGAATCCTCCCTAAACATACTACAAGTTCCTATAAAATACGAATCCTCCCTAAACGCACTACAAGTTCCTATAAGAACCGAACCCCTCCCGTCTAAAGCACCAAAATTGGTATTAACAACTGGTGTTTAAAAAGAAATATATAAAATTAAAAGATTTTCCTTTTTAAGGTAAATTTCTTTCTTCTTCTAAAAGAACGCAACAAAAAAGAAGACAAACAAATTTTTTTTAAATGAAGTAAATATGTATCTAAGATATATGTACGTTTCAAACAAAACATATATTTTAAACAAAAAAAAATATATATATATAATATTCAAAATAAATACAAAAAAAAAATTGAAATGTTAACTATGTATGAAAATATTTAATTATCAAAAAAAAAAAAACATTTAAGAAAATATGTATGCATTAAAAATAATACAAAAAAATTATATCGAAATGTTAACTATATATGAAAATATTTAATTATCAAAAAAAAAAAATCTTAACAAAATATGTATGTATTAAAAATAAATTAAAAAAAAATAATTTTGAAATGTTAACTATGTATGAAAATACTTAATTATCAAAAAAAAAAAAAACATTTAAGAAAATGTGTATCTATTGAAATAAATAAAAAAAAATTGAAATGGCCATGTTGAACGAATTTTTGTTCACAAAAATTGAAGAGGAGGATATTGGCAACATTTGGTTTCAACAGGACGGCGCTACGTGCCACACAGCCGAAGCTAAACTCGATGTTTTGCGCCATTTTCAAAAAAAAAAAGTTATTTGGCAGACCCTTTATAAATATACATACTTCGAAGTACTTTGAAAATCATGGGTGTTCAACCATTTCATTTATATTCAGAAAATTCAAGAATTTTCTTTTCGAATTGGGGAAGGATGTCGTGATCGCACTACAAATCATCACATTCATCCATGGTGATCTCTCTTCTCCCGAACCATATCTGCGTCCCATAATGGTGATCGTTTCACATTTATTTCGTAAGATTCTTTTGCCCACCGACAATATCGACGAATTGTATGTGTATCTCCACATAAATATGTCATCATTAGGTAAGCTCATTCTGGCGTCGCCGCCGCCGCCGTAGCTGGCTATCACAAAATATGCATACACATTTCGAGTGTTCCTTGGCAGTGGATATTTAATATCCACTACCAAGGGCAAACACCACAAATGTGGGTCAGAGCAGTGCTGCAAGAATAAAGCGTCAAATATCAATATTTGAATGAATGACGGAGGTACACTGCACTATATTGAGGGCAGGGAAATTACGAAATATGGAAGTGACGAAATAGTTATTATTATTGAAATGCAGTGTGTGTCAAATGCGAATGACCTGCACCGTAGTGCAGTAAATCTATATTTTGTGGTAGGGATGATTGTTCTGTATGAAGACTCTTTGAATTTACAAGAATGGTTGAAGAGTCAGAGTTAAAGGAACAGCGACGCCGAACAACCGTGCAATAAATTGCTAAATAAATACATTGAGCACCTTGTTAAATAAATTGTTCTAATAACTTTCCGGTGTTTGCTCTTCCCGTTTAATAGTGTTGGGTAGGACACGAATTTAAAATGAGTTTGTATGAGGTACTCATTTTTCGAAATGAGGTGGTATTTTGTCCCGGCTCAAATGTCCCATAGGACATTTTCAATAAAAAAAAATAATTTTTTTCATAGACGTCTCTTCAATTTTGATGATCATGAAATTTGAATAAAACTTATCAGTATATTTTTGTTTATAGTATTCATTTGAACAAAAACAAGGTTTCAAATTCACTTAATAAAAAACCATTATTAAAATAAACTAAAAACAAACTCCTTCAAAAAAATATAAAATCTCCTCCTCATTCAAACAAACAATAACACAAACCCCCTTCAATTTTCAACCCTTTGGATGATTACTATCTGCAATTCTGCATACCTATCTTCATTCTTTGTTACATTGTAGGGCAACATTCGTATGTCCTCCTCTCCTCCTTATTATCTCTCCTCATTTTCCCTCCTCAAACAAACGTTCTTCAAATGTCACAACCTGCGACAATGTCACGAATTTTTTTCGATTGGGACATTTGAGTTTTGAGGAAATAGTACTCATTACATAAAACTTCACACATTCATTCGTTTTTCATTTTAAGACAATCGTCCTCTTCCTCATTCTGTTGCTGTTGGTTTGGTGGGAGAGAGACTGTACTAATGTAGTGAAGTGAGTGCGAATGTTAGTGTGGTTTGGTGGGAGAGAGAATGTACTAATGTCAATGTAGTGAGCGTAAGTTGTTATAGTATAAGGTCAGTCTTCTTTATCGTTCATCGACAACGACAAGTGAGAAGTAAGAATAGTTTTTTTTTCCTGGAAATGGAAACGATGGAGTAGAGAAATATTTGTTGTTGCTTTTATGTGAGGTGTGAGGTAATACATTTTTTTGCTTTGAGGTGATGGGACATTTCAGAGTGGTGTATGCGACATTTGTATTGCCTCATGTATGAGGTACCCATCACTACCGTTTAAACACGGAAGCACCCCAAAATAAGCCGTTACACCTTATATCTAGAATCCGGCTGGGTGGATTTTCATATTTTTTTTTTTAAATGAAATTGGACCATTTGTAGATGGGTTGGATAAAACGATGAAAATCCGTTTAGCCGAAGTACTTGTAGCCCTTTTTTTAAAAGCTACATCGCAAGAGTCCACTTTGTTGTTAACAAAAACATAAAAAAATTATTTAGATGTGATTTTTTGGCAGAAATAAATTACAAAACACGAAATTGCAAACGACCCCATACCATCCACAAACTAATGGTGCTTTAGAGCGCAGCCATAGAACCCTTGCGGAATATCTTCGACACTATGTTAAAAAAGACCCTCTCACTTGGGATACATAGTTGCCTTACGCTATGTTTGTATATAATACTACTCCTCATAGTAGCACAACATACGCTCCTTGTGAGCTGTTATACGGTTACCCTGCACGGATTCCCAGCTCACTGTGTAAGACTCCTCAAACTCTTTATAATTATGACGACTCTCATGAACTCAGATGTCGATTACAGGATGGATATAAAATTGCCAGAGATATCCTGCACAAAAAAAAAGAAAAGGCAAAACTTTATTATGACAAGAACATGACTGTGAAAAAATTTAATGTAGGCGACAAGGTTTTGGTTAAAATTCACACTAGACAAATTAAACTTTCCGCCTTATGGGAAGGACCACACAAGGTGATCAAAATAATTTCCGATGAAAACACGATTGTCCAAATTAATAAAAATCAAAACTTATACATAACAATAACATTAAGATTTATACCGAATAGTTACATCGCACAGACACACACAAAAAATAAAACTAAATCTATTATTTTTTTTTAAACAGTTACATCGCACAGACACACAAAATAAAATAAAATCTATTAAGTCAAATTAAGAAACAACAACTTCACGTTTTACAGAAATGGATTCATGGAATTTTCTGGCATTACTGGGAATATTTTCTCTCTTAGCAGTAAATAGTACCAGAGAAAAACGGACACTACTATATGCAGTAGGGATTATTAGTAAAGGGTTTTCCAATAAGAGGTGTTATTTTGAATAGCCCGCTATTTCGGTAGCTGTCACTTTTGAAGCTGTCATTTTTTGACATTTGACAAGTAGAAACTACGCCATTAATAAAAATGGAACGATACACGCTTCAACAACGCATTGAAATAATTAAAATTCACTATAAAAATGGTGAAAATTTGGCAGAGACGGTTCGTAAAACTAAAACATTTTTGGGTCGTCGTGAAGCACCTTGTCGGACCGCAATACTGAAATTGGTGGACAAATTCGAACTGTTGGGATAAGTTAGTGATGTGAAGAATAAAACCCGTGCACGTCGCTCAAGAACAACTGAGAATATTGCTGTTGTAGCCCAAAGTGTTGAAGAAAACCCAGGTTTGTCCATTCCTCGTCGTTCTTTGGAATTAGGCATTCCACAAACGTCATTACACCGTATTTTGCATAAAGACTTGGGTCTTAAGGCTTATAAAGTTCAGTTAACACAAGAACTCAAGCCGGCTGATCATCAACAACGTCGTGTCTTTGCTGATTGTTTCCTTGAAATGCATGAAAATGATCCGGAATTTCATCGAAAAATCATCTTGACTGATGAGGCCCATTTCCACCTCGGAGGCTACGTCAACAAGCAAAACTGTCGCATCTGGGGCTCGGAAAACCCAAGAGTTATTGTTGAAAAGCCTCTCCATCCTCAACGCGTGACTGTTTGGTGCGGTTTATGGTCCGGCGGGGTCATTGGACCTTACTTTTTCGAAAATGAGGCTGGAGCAACAGTTACGGTCAATGGATTGCGCTATCGAGAGATGATTAATGATTTTTTATGGCCGGAATTGGATGGTATTGATCTGGATAACGTTTACTTTTAACAAGACGGCGCTACGTGCCACACAAGCAATTAAAACTATCGATCTTTTACGGGAAATGTTTACGGACCGTGTTATCTCTCGAAGAGGTGATCACAATTGGCCACCGAGATCTTGTGATTTAACACCTTGCGACTTCTTCCTTTGGGGCCACGTGAAAGATAAGGTCTACGCGTACAGCCCAGCGTCGATTCAAGACCTCAAAGATGGAATTCGTGAGGCTATCGAGGACATAGGGCAGCCACTTTGCGATTTGGTTATAGAAAATTTCATGAAAAGGATATGGTCCTGTAAGCGTGGTCGTGGCGGCCATTTGGCTGATGTTGTGTTCCATTATTAACGGCATACCTTCCTCTTTATAATGAAAAAAACATCCGATCATTTATCTCAAAAAATGGCATTTTTCTTTGAATATCAAAATAACACCTCTTATTGGAAAACCCTTTAAAACATTATTTGGAACTCTAAGTGAGGAGGATGCCGAGTACTACGATAAGCAAATAAAAAAATTAGAATTAAACGAAAAACATCTGTTGTCACTGGAAACTACATCTAACGTACGTTTTCAATAAATCGGAAATGGCTATAGAGTCCCAAATTCTTGCAATTAATTAAAAATTTGAAACAATTAGGGAACTAACAAACAAAACTAACAATGCAAATCATGAACAACAATTTTCTGAAATTGAATCCCTAACCACTTTAATTACTTTGATAATTATGCGTTACCAAAACACTGTAGATGAAATTATTGACCTGTTAAGTAACGTTAATTATGGCAAACCACATTCAGCCATAATTACTACAAATCAACTCAGAACAGCGCTACTAAAAATCAAACAAGACCTTCCTAGTGGACCAAAAATTTCATCGATTGTGACGAATAACATTCTAACCCTTTACCAAATTAGTACAATCAGTGCGACTATACATCAACAAAAAGTTATTTATGAATTTAGGATTCCACTCCCATATACCCAAAATTTCCACGTTTATAAAATTATTCCTCTACATACAAATTTTAAAAACTATTTTATATTCATACAACCTGCAACAGAATATCTTATAATAGACTATAATAAAGAATACTACTGTCCTATCAATACAAACGACTTAGCCAATTGTAAAAACCAGAAGAACACATTCTTATGTCCGATGCTACTCCCTTTGTTCAATCTAAACTCAAAGCTATTCACCTGCGAAGTAGAATTATTACGAAAATCAGAAATTTTACCATCCTCATGCGAAGTAAAAGAAGCAAATATTTCAACCATATGGTTATAGCTTTCTACCCATAAAAAATGGTTATTCTCTACAACACACAGTTATGAAATAGATGAAATTTGCAAGGACGGTTTGACAACATACACCCTTCAAGGAACAGCTAAGGTTGAAATCACAGGAAATTGCTATATCAAATCTAAAGATCTGATACTACGTTCATACAATGAACAAGATACAATTTCCCACTCTTCTTATATACCACCCATTAGCATTTCAACGTTTTTAACTAACATTACTCTTGTAGTAATCAGTAGAAATAATAATGAGATAGCCCTTATAAAATTCTCAAGCCAGAATGAGCTTAAACTTATATCAAAGCGAATAAAAGATCTTAAGTCTGAAGAAAACACTCCACTTTTACCAATTAGCTCTCATGATATACATCAATATACATGTTTTTACTGCATAGTTCGATATATAAAGAGGAAACAAAAATCTGTAAGGAATAGTAATGAAACTCCGGAAACAAACGAATCCTCCCTAAACATACTACAAGTTCCTATAAAATACGAATCCTCCCTAAACGCACTACAAGTTCCTATAAGAACCGAACCCCTCCCGTCTAAAGCACCAAAATTGGTATTAACAACTGGTGTTTAAAAAGAAATATATAAAATTAAAAGATTTTCCTTTTTAAGGTAAATTTCTTTCTTCTTCTGAGAGAACGCAACAAAAAAGAAGACAAACAAATTTGTTTAAATGAAATAAATATGTATCTAAGATATATGTACGTTTCAAACAAAATATATATACATATATATAAAAAAAAAAACATTTTAAACAAAAAAAAATATATATTCAAAATAATTACAAACAAAAAATTGAAATGGTAACTATGTATGAAAATATTAAATTATCAAAAAAAAAAAACATTTAAGAAAATATGTATGCATTAAAAATAATACAAAAAAATTATTTCGAAATGTTAACTATATATGAAAATATTTAATTATCAAAAAAAAAAAACCTTAAGAAAATATTTATGTATTAAAAATAAATTTAAAAAAAATAATTTTGAAATGTTAACTATGCATGAAAATACTTAATTATCAAACAAAAAAAAAACATTTAAGAAAATGTGTATCTATTGAAATAAATAAAAAAAAATTGAAATGTTAACTATAAGTATATGTAGATATATAAAGGGTCCGCCATCCAACGTTTTTTTTTCAACTAGTGCTTATTTCGTGAATGGTAGCACTTAGCTCATGTCTGATTTGACAGATAATTAATTTTATCCTTCCGCTGAACGAATATGGTTGCGTATACGCTTCGCTAAGTGGGCCTGCGATCGACTTAGAGAATATGCCGATTTTGCCAAAAAAATCATCTTTTCAAATGAAGCTCATTTTGATCTTGGCGGGTAGTAAACAAGCAAAATTGTCGCATTTGGGGCACAGAAAACCCGCACGCATACATTGAAAAGCCGATACACCCAAAACGAGTCACTGTTTGGTGCGGATTTTGGTCCAGAGGCATAATTGGGCCATTTTTCGAAAATGAGCAAGGAGTGGCCGTTACAGTCAATGCCGATCGTTATCGGGCCATGTTGAACGAATTTTTGTTCACAAAAATTGAAGAGGAGGATATTGGCAACATTTGGTTTCAACAGGACGGCCGGCGCTACGTGCCACACAGCCGAAGCTACATTCGATGTTTTGCGCCATTTTCAAAAAAAAAAAGTTATTTGGCAGACCCTTTATAAATAACCATTTCATTCATATTCAGAAAATTCAAGAATTTTCTTTTCGAAGGGGGGAAGGATGTCGTGATCGCACTACAAATCATCACATTCATCCATGGCGGTCTCTCTTCTCCCGAACCATATTTGCTTCCCATAATGGTGATCGTTTCACATTTATTTCGTAAGATTCTTTTGCCCACCGACAATATCGACGAATTGTATGTGTATCTCCATATAAATATGTCATCATTAGGTAAGCTCATTCTGGCGTCGCCGCCGCCGCCGTAGCTGGCTATCACAAAATATGCATACACATTTCGAGTGTTCCTTGGCAGTGGATATTTAATATCCACTACCAAGGGCAAACACCACAAATGTGGGTCAGAGCAGTGCTGCAAGAATAAAGCGTCAAATATCAATATTTGAATGAATGACGGAGGTACACTGCACTATATTGAGGGCAGGGAAATTACGAAATATGGAAGTGACGAAATAGTTATTATTATTGAAATGCAGTGTGTGTTAAATGCGAATGACCTGCACCGTAGTGCAGTAAATCTATATTTTGTGGTAGGGATGATTGTTCTGGATGAAGACTCTTTGAATTTACGAGAATGGTTGAAGAGTCAGAGTTAAAGGAACAGCGACGCCGAACAACCGTGCAATAAATTGCTAAATAAATACTTTGAGCACCTTGTTAAATAAATTGTTTTAATAACTTTCCGGCGTTTGCTCTTCCCGTTTAAACACGGAAGCACCGCAAAATAAGCCGTTACACCTTATATCTAGAATCCGGCTGGGTGGATTTTCATATTTTTTTTTTAAATGAAATTGGACCATTTGTAGATGGTTTGGAAAAAAAAAAATGAAAATCCGTTTAGCCGAAGTACTTGTAGCCCTTTTTTTAAAAGCTACATCGCAAGAGTCCACTTTGTTGTTAACAAAAATATAAAAAAGTTATTTAGATGTGATTTTTTGGCAGAAATAAATTACAAAACACGAAATTGTAAACGACCCCATACCATCCACAAACTAATGGTGCTTTAGAGCGCAGCCATAGAACCTTTGCGGAATATCTTCGACACTATGTTAACCAAGACCCTCTCACTTGGGATACATAGTTGCCTTACGCTATGTTTGTATATAATCTTTGTATATATAAACTATAGTACTCTCATGGAACAGAAAAATTTAATTCAACATGTGTTCTATACGTGGCGCTGCGGGTACTGCAAAACTGACATTATTGATTGTGGAAGCTAAGTAGGAAGAGAAAAAAGGCAAGAATAAGAATGAGAGAAGTATATTATTATGCGTCTGACAACAATAAGGAGACTAAGGGAGATAGTTGGAATAGATTATTTCGTCATGGCAAACAGCAGAATAAGAGAAAATGAAATTTTTTTTGCTCTATGGACGAATACGATTTTTTGTTGCTTTGCTTCATAAGCTTTAGAATTCGTATAGATAGGGGTATGTATATGTATTGTATAGGTATACTTTCGTATTATTTTTAGGTAAATGGGAGTTAGATTTTCAATTTGTTGTGAAAATTTGTTGTTAAATTTCGCTATATCTGAGTGGAATACAACGTTGCTATATTTCGCGTTAGCTGCATAGAAATTTAAATAGGTATTTATAGTAAGATATAGATTTTTTCTTCGTATAATTATTATTATTTTGCTTCAAAATGTCATAAAAATAGAACTTTGTAAGAACAAAAATAATAATAATTATAATAAATTTCGAACCTACCACAATGGCCTCTTTTATAATTTGTAGGTACGTTATGCAGGCAAGCAGGTATAGGTATATGTATAGGTATATATGTAGGTATTCAGCTAGGTATTAAATGTTCTAAACATGTAAAAAAAACGATTTCTTTTTTCAAATTATTGTTATGTAGAAAAAAAAATGTTTTTTCCTTAAAAGTGACAAAAAAATTAGTAGAATTCGAAAAAAAATGTTTTTATGTAGAAAATTTTGTAAAAATTATAAAAAAAATTAATACGTACCCCAACTTTTGAAAAAAATATTGAATGACTTGGAAAAAATTAGTTTTTTTTTTTAAATTCCTAAGTATTGAGATTAAGTAAAAAATTAAAAAACAGATTTATGACTTAAAGGTCCAGTTTTTCAGTGCGAGATAAAGGTTAAACCCGAATTAGCTCATCAAATTTGGTGATTTAACTCAAGACAGTGCGTTGCCATATTCTTGTGGATGCATTATCATACATTTTGCTATTTTATGGTCATACGAGGGCAAATTATAATACGGCAAAACTAAAATTCACAAGGAACCGTGCACAAATAATACGATTTCCTTGAGCTCCTTGAGATTTTGGAACTCGAGATTTTGGTCAAACTTGACATAACGATGATAGCGAAGACGAAAAAAGTGGGTCTCGCAAAAACGTACGTCTGTCTGTTCAACTACAGCCTAAACGGATGGGTCGATTTTCTTTAAACTTGGTACCTAGCGTTTTTTGGACATTCCCCCACCCGTTTTTTTCTCTTTTTTTTTAGGACCATAACTAACAGTAGCTGTCATAAAAAATTTCTTGGCCAAAAAGGAAAAACTTATTTTTCTCAAAATTGGCGCTACAGATTTTTTTTTTTTTAAGAACTCAATAAATTTGAAAAGTTATAAGTTGCCGTTTAATACAAAAATGGTTCCGAAAAATGGTTATTAATGGTACCTCCCAAGGAACCATTTTTTTGATTTTCGCTTTTCTCAAAAACGATTAAAATGATTCTGATCAATTTTTGTTTGAAGAATAATTGACATATTCTAAATAATATTGTGTACCTACCAAAATTTACAAACAAATATTTTTTGGATTTTTAAAAAAAGTTTGAAATTTTTTATTGAAAACTCAATATTTCAAAAACGACTATGTAGATTTTTATAAAACTTGGTAAAAACCAGTTTTTTAACTTTATCCAGAAGATTTTTGACAAAAATTATCCTAATACCTAAAAATAACGGTACCTCCCATACAAATGTTTAAAAACAGCTAAGAAAAATATTTTTTCTCAAAAACGACTCCTACGATTTTCATAAAAATTTTGTGTGTGTTGAAATTAGTATGATCTACCATTTAAAATTTTTAAATTATTGTTTGTGAGCTACCTTTGATGTTAATATATATATGATAGATACAGGCTCCATATCCAAATTTAAATTAAAGAAAAAACACTTTAACTTGTATAGGTAGTCGACTACCTATACAAGTCGACTACCTGTACAAGCCGACTACCTATACAAGTTAAAGTGTTTTTTCTTTAATTTAAATTTGGATATGGAGCCTGTATCTATCATATAAAATTTTTAAATTTTATATTTTACGTTTATTAACAATAGCTCTTATGGAACGGTTTCTTTGATTTTCGAGTATCTCAATATCTGATCAACCGAATAAAACTAGACTTTTTATACAGAAGCTTGTAACAAATATAAATAAAAGTGCGTATCAAAACTATTTTTTGAAAATTCAATATTTCAAAAAATGGTAGCAGTTTTTTTCTGTGGAGTTCAATTTTAACTCAACATTAATAAATACTTAAAATTGGCATACCAATTATTTTTCTCAAAAATGTTATTTTAAAACCGCTCCTACGATTTTAAAATTTTTTTTCTCATAAATTAAGATGTATATAAGAAATTAGATGGTGTACATCGCGTTGGGTTAAAACAGATTCAAAGTATTTTAATCCATTTCTTTCTAATTTTGTTGATTTAAAACAATTTACCAGTTTAAATAATATAATTTCCATATGAAGGGTTTATTATACAAATTCTATATACTTCTGAAATACATCAGCCAAGTAGAAGACTTAGCACTATTTAATTGGACTTATTGAATTATTTTTATGGACTAAAGGCCGTTAAAAGCTATTTTTAATCAATAATATAGTTTCCTTTCCTGCCTATTGCATATGTGCAACACTGGCCTATACTGTTAATTTTAGTATACTCACATAATACGGTAACTTAACTAAGTTTTGGCAAATGGATAAAATATAGACTACCATAGTTAATTTATTTCAGACTAAAGAACCACAATGTGCTCGCACATAAGAGCAAGTTCGTGCGACCCAGTCGTGCATATTTTTTTCTTGTCTCGTCCCAACCTACACGCTCCTCAGTATTTCGAAAAAAGGGTTAATAATTATACGATTTTAATAAATAGGTACCTACTTGAATTTTGCGTACATACCTACCTACTTTCCAAATTATATTTCTTTAAAAAATTATATGACAATATTTTTTACAAAATACAGGTACCTAGAAAAAAAAATACCACATTCATTCATACCTCCATTCGTATTTGTTTTATATCCCTCAAATTTCAACGTTAGCAAAAAAAACCATACACACTTCATATACATATTCATACATAAATAATAAAGCACCAAATATCAGTACCTACTTAAGGATTTAATATACAATGATAATTCGATATTTCAAAAACCTGCAAAAAAATACCACATTCATTCTAACATCCATTCATATTTTTTCTATCCCTCAAATTTCAACGTTAGCAAAAAAAAACAATACACAGTTCATATAAATATACCTACACATCTACATAATAAAGCACAAAATATCAGGACCTACAATAGGAATATATATACATATATGCAGTGATAATTTGATATTTCAAAAACCTCAAAAAAAAAACCACATTCATTCATACCTCCATTCATATTTTTAATATCCCACAAATTTCAACGTTAGCAAAAAACAATACACATAAGTTCATATATACATACATATAAGAAAGCACAAAATATCTAGTATCCCTTGAATTCTCCTTTTACTATTATTCCTTTTTCCTTCATGTTATTATTATTCTATACAAAATTCAGTTTTTTTTCTCCCTCGAACTCTCATAAATTTAGTATACAATATTCCCATTCATCTATTATTTCTTTAATCTTATTTTTTATTTCTATTTCTTTCATTATCTGACAGCTCTCAACCCCCTGTCCCCTTTACCAAACAAGTTCCACAGGGTTCCACATGTGATCAGCGGGCAGCGCTACGTTCGTTCCTCTTCATGGGATTACTATAGTTTATATATACTCCTCATAGTAGCACAACATACGCTCCTTATGAGCTGTTATACGGTTACCCTGCACGGATTCCCAGCTCACTGTGTAAGACTCCTCAAACTCTTTATAATTATGACGACTCTCATGAACTCAGATGTCGATTACAGAATGGATATAAAATAGCCAGAGATATCCTGCACAAAAAAAGGAAAAGGCAAAACTTTATTATGACAAGAACATGACTGTGAAAAAATTTAATGTAGGCGACAAGGTTTTGGTTAAAATTCACACTAGAAAAATTAAACTTTCCGCCTTATGGGAAGGACCACACAAGGTGATCAAAATAATTTCCGATGAAAACACGATTGTCCAAATTAATAAAAATCAAAACTTATACATAACAATAACATTAAGATTTATACCGAATAGTTACATCGCACAGACACACACAAAAAATAAAACTAAATCTATTATTTTTTTTTAAACAGTTACATCGCACAGACACACAAAATAAAATAAAATCTATTAAGTCAAATTAAGAAACAAGAACTTCACGTTTTACAGAAATGGATTCATGGAATTTTCTGGCATTACTGGGCATATTTTCTCTCTTAGCAGTAAATAGTACCAGAGAAAAACGGACACTACTATATGCAGTAGGGATTATTAGTAAAAGATTATTTGGAACTCTAAGTGAGGAGGATGCCGAGTACTAAGATAAGCAAATAAAAAAATTAGAATTAAACGAAAAAACATCTGTTGTCACTGGAAACTACATCTAACGTACGTTTTCAATAAATCGGAAATGGCCATAGAGTCCCAAATTCTTGCAATTAATTTAAAATTTGAAACAATTAGGGAACTAAAAAACAAAACTAACAATCATGAACAACAATTTTCTGAAATTGAATCCCTAACCACTTTAATTACTTTGATAATTATGCGTTACCAAAACACTGTAGATGAAATTATTGACCTGTTCAGTAACGTTAATTATGGCAAACCACATCCAGCCATAATTACTACAAATCAACTCAGAACAGCGCTACTAAAAATCAAACAAGACCTTCCTAGTGGTACAAAAATTTCATCGATTGAGACGAATAACATTCTAACCCTTTACCAAATTAGTACAATCAGTGCGACTATACATCAACAAAAAGTTATTTATGAATTTAGGATTCCACTCCCATATACCCAAAATTTAAACGTTTATAAAATTATTCCTCTATATAAAAATTTTAAAAACTATTTTATATTCATACAACCTGCAACAGAATATCTTATAATAGACTATAATAAAGAATACTACTGTCCTATCAATACAAACGACTTAGCCAATTGTAAAAACCAGAAGAATACATTCTTATGTCCGATGCTACTCCCTTTGTTCAATCTTAACTCAAAGCTATTCACCTGCGAAGTAGAATTATTACGAAAATCAGAAATTTTACCATCCTCATGCGAAGTAAAGAAGCAAATATTTCAACCATATGGTAACAGCTTTCTACCCATAAAAAATGGTTATTCTCTACAACACACAGTTATGAAATAGATGAAATTTGCAAGGACGGCTTGACAACATACACCCTTCAAGGAACAGCTAAGGTTGAAATCACAGAAAATTGCTATATCAAATCTAAAGATCTGATACTACGTTCATACAATGAACAAGATACAATTTCCCACTCTTCTTATATACCACCCATTAGCATTTCAACGTTTTTAACTAACATTACTCTTGTAGTAATCAGTAGAAATAATAATGAGATAGCCCTTATAAAATTCTCAAGCCAGAATGAGCTTAAACTTATATCAAAGCGAATAAAAGATCTTAAGTCTGAAGAAAACACTCCACTTTTACCAATTAGCTCTCATGATATACATCAATATACATGTTTTTACTGCATAGTTCGATATATAAAGAGGAAACAAAAATCTGTAAGGAATAGTAATGAAACTCCGGAAACAAACGAATCCTCCCTAAACATACTAAAAGTTCCCATAAAATACGAATCCTCCCTAAACGCACTACAAGTTCCTATAAGAACCGAACCCCTCCCGTCTAAAGCACCAAAATTGGTATCAACAACTGGTGTTTAAAAAGAAATATATAAAATTAAAACATTTTCCTTTTAAGGTCAATTTGTTTCTTCTTCTGAGAGAACGCAAACAAAAAGAAGACAAACATTTTTTTTTAAATGAAATAAATATGTATGTAAGATATATGTACGTTTCAAACAAAATATATATATATTAAAAAAAAACATTTTGAACAAAAAAAAATATATATATATGCAAAATAAATACAAAAAAAAACATGAAATGTTAATTATGTATGAAAATATTTAATTATAAAAAAAAAAACATTTAAGAAAATATGTATGCATTAAAAATAAATAAAAAAAAATTATTTCGAAATGTTAACTATATATGAAAATATTTAATTATCAAAAAAAAAAACGTTAAGAAAATATGTATGTATTAAAAATAAATTTAAAAAAAATAATTTTTAAATGTTAACTATGTATGAAAATATTTAATTATCAAACAAAAAAAAAATATTTAAGAAAATTTGTATCTATTGAAATAATAAGATAAGATATATATAAATATACATGCTTCCAGGTACTTTGAAAATCCTGGGTGTTCAACCATTTCATTCATATTCAGAAAATTCAAGAATTTTCTTTTCGAAGGGGGGAAGGATGTGGTGATAGCACCACAAATCATCACATTCATCCATGGTGGTCTCTCTTCTCCCGAACCATATCTGCTTCCCATAATGGTTATCGCTTCACATTTATTTCTTTTGCCCACCGACAATATCGACGAATTGTGTGTATCTCCATATAAATATGTCATCATTAGGTAAACTCATTCTGGCTCCGCCGCCGCCGCCGTAGCTGGCTATCACAAAATATGCATACACATTTCGAGTGTTCCTTGGCTTGTTCCACTACCAAGGGCAAACACCACAAATGTGGGTCAGAGCAGTGCTGCAAGAATAAAGCGTCAAATATCAATATTTGAATGAATGACGGAGGCACACTGCACTATGTTGAGGGCAGGAAAATTACGAAATATGGAAGTGACGAAAAAGTTATTATTATTGAAATGCAGCGTGTGTTAAATGCGAATGACCTGCACCGTAGTGCAGGAAATCTATATTTTGTGCTAGGGATGATT
Source organism: Leucozona laternaria (assembly GCA_932273885.2). Lineage (NCBI taxonomy): Eukaryota > Metazoa > Arthropoda > Insecta > Diptera > Syrphidae > Leucozona > Leucozona laternaria. The sequence continues at coordinate 140,076,131 of OW026366.1, forward strand.
GTTCTGGATGAAGACTCTTTGAACTTACGAGAATGGTTGAAGAGTCAGAGTTAAAGGAACAAGTTATAATTTTCCGTCCTTCTTTTAAATAAATAATACAAGAGCACGATTTAGTTAGTGGTTCTTTTAAGACGGGAGTTTTTAGACTGACTATCCCATCCCAGTCATCGACAAGCTAAGGTTCATTATCATTATTTCAAATCATATCATGAGGGATCAGGTCCCAAGCGACGACATTCAGAGTAATTAAAAATACTTCCATCGATATCGCGCACAAGCAATTATCGAAAAGAGGCATTTCACTTCCTCGATGAATGAAATTCGATGCTTAATATAAACAATTTGAGTGGAGCACAAGATCATCATGAGATTAAATCAGGCTTTTTTGGTCAATTGAATGTTTAATGCAAATAAAACTAATTTATTTCATCTTTTACGCAACGTTTCGTCGCTATCCACGACTTCTTCAGGGGTTTTTTGTAGATCTTTAATGTTTTTGTAAAAATATAAGGGTAGTTACAATTTTATTTCTGTTTTTAATTTTACTGTTTAAAAAACTTACTTTTTGAATTTATTTAATTTACATTTGAAAATAAAAATTATTTTAAGAAAGAAAAACTGACACTAATTTAATAATTTAACATTGAAGCAAACAATAAACAAGTAATATGAAAACTAACAAATTCTTAAGACAAACAAAATTTATCACAGTGTAGGCAGGTACTTATTTAATGACTAGAGCGTAGCTTGCAATGGTGTTCTCTCGATCTTCTTTCCTGTTCATAGTTGTCGTCAATTTTTGTTGAATGCGTAATCTTTCAAGTGTGAATCTCGCATTTGTTCTTTTCTCTTTGTCCAGTACTCTTACATCGTCAAAGTTCGGTGTGTGTCCGCTGTCATGTATATGTTGCGAGAGGCCAGTCGATTGTTTTTCTTTTTTGATGTCTGCCTTATGCTCCGTCATTCTTATGTCTAACAGTCTTTTGGTTGTTCCTATATAAACTAAATTGCACACTTCCCCTTCTTTTCCACCACAGCTTACTTCATAAACGACGTTGTGTTGTTGGTTTATATTGATGGGAGCTTTGGTATTTGAAAAGATGTTGCGTAGTGTTGCATTTGGTTTATATGCATATGATGCATTGGCTTGTTTTATTGTTGAGTGCAAGCTTTTACCGTCAGTTAATTTTGGTATGTAACGCTTGCTATAGTATCTGGTATTGCCGTTGTCGTGATTTTTGGTTTTCGTATGCGTATTGTTAGTTGGTTTGGTATTTTGTACTATTTTCTTTTGAATTAAATTGTTTGTTAAAAATCCAGGGAAATAATTCATATTTAAAATGTTTTTAATTGTTTTTATGTTGTTGTCATGAAATTGGGGATTGCTTATGTCCAGAACTTTGCTTATGAAATTTTTTGCTGTGTTGATTTTTTGAGTAAAGGGCTGTGTCGATAGATAATTCATCATCCTTCCTGATGATGTTGGTTTTGAATACCAATTAATTACAATTTTTCTATTTATTCTGTAAAGTCTTACGTCTAAGTAAGACAGGCTGTTGTTTTGTTCCATTTCAGTAGTAAATTGAATTTTGGAGTGATAATTATTAAGTGTTTCTAGAATTGTTTCTTTGTCTCGTTCTTTTATTATAGCAAAAATATCGTCTACGTATTTAGAAATATGTTTGATATTTATGTCTTTTGTATTTAAATTAGCTGTTGCATTGTCAAGAAGGTCATCTAGTATAATGTCTGCTATTGTAGGAGATAAGGGGTTCCCCATGGGCATTCCAAATTTTTGGTTGAACAACTTATCATTATGTTGAAAATAATTATTTTCCTTTAAGCAAAATTCCAACATACGTAAAAACTGTTTTTTTGGTATTTTTGTAAAATGTTCTATTTTTGACCAGTGTTTCATGATAATTTTTATAGCAAGGTAGGTAGGAATGTTGGTAAAGAGTGAGATGACATCAAATAAAACTAGTTTTTCGTCTTCGTCAAATGTGGTGTCTTTTAGTTTTTCTTTTAAATTGTAACAATTTTTTACATTGTATTTGTCGGAAATAATATTTTTGAGAATTTCACCAATGTGTTTTGACATTTGGTAGCATGGTACGTTTGTAGACGAAGAAATTGGTCTTAATGGTAGATTGGTTTTGTGAATTTTGGGCAATCCATAAATTCTTGGTGCTGTTGCTGCAGAGCAGTAAAGTTTATTTTTTTTGCCACTGGTCTATATGATTATTTTTGCATAAATCATTTACAATATCATTGTTTATTTTTTTTAGTTTTTGGGAGGGATCTGTGCGTACAGTTGTTTAAGTAGTTTTGTCTTCTAATAGTTCAGTTATTTTTCTATTGTAATCTTCTTTATACATAATTACGGTGTTATTACCTTTGTCGGCTTTTGTAATAATTATTTTGTTTTTATGCAAGTGTTAGAATTTTTGTGTTTTTGGTATATTTTTAAAATAAATTTTTCCACTGTTGTATTTTTTTGCTTTCTTTTATATTCAATAATTTTATGTGATACTGCGGATCTGGTAATCTCTCTTTCTCTTTCGTCTTCTATTGACCGAATGCTTTGTTCTATATCTGTTATAATATGTATCGGAGAAAAGTTTTTGTTGTTAACTGGGATTGCAAATTTTTCTCCTAATGAGAGCAGCCATTTAATCTCTATTGGGAATTCTATTTCGGTTTTATTGACAAACCAGTTATCATTAAAAACTATTCCCATATTGTGTATATGTGTTTTCTTAAGCTTAGCTATTTTACTAGTGTGAGTCTGTTTTATAAGTGTGCTTATTTCGTTGTACATAAAGCTTTGTTTTGTGATGAATATAGTATATTCCATTTCATTTAACATAGCTCGCATCTGGTTGTCTGTGTGAAATATCCTTATCACATAAAATTATTGAATATAAAAGAAAGCAAAAAAATACAACAGTGGAAAAATTTATTTTAAAAATATACCAAAAAACACGAAAATTCTTACACTTGCATAAAAACAAAATAATTATTACAAAAGCCGACAAAGGTAATAAGACCGTAATTATGTATAAAGAAGATTACAATAGAAAAATAACTGAACTATTAGAAGACAAAACTATACGCACAGACTCCACCCAAAAACTAAAAAAAATAAACAATGATATTGTAAATGATTTATGCAAAAATAATCATATAGACCAGTGGCAAAAAAAATAAACTTTACTGCTCTGCAGCAACAGCACCAAGAATTTATGGATTGCCCAAAATTCACAAAACCAATCTACCATTAAGACCAATTTCTTCGTCTACAAACGTACCATGCTACCAAATGTCAAAACACATTGGTGAAATTCTCAAAAATATTATTTCCGACAAATACAATGTAAAAAATTGTTACAATTTAAAAGAAAAACTAATCATCATTGTCATCTCGCTCTTTACCAACATTCCTACCTACCTTGCCATAAAAATTATCATGAAACACTGGTCAAAAATAGAACATTTTACAAAAATACCAAAAAAACAGTTTTTACGTATGTTGGAATTTAGCTTAAAGGAAATAATTATTTTCAACATAATGATAAGTTGTTCAACCAAACATTTGGAATGCCCATGGGGAACCCCTTATCTCCTACAATAGCAGACATTATACTAGATGACCTTCTTGACAATGCAACAGCTAATTTAAATACAAAAGACATAAATATCAAACATATTTCTAAATACGTAGACGATATTTTTGCTATAATAAAAGAACGAGACAGAGAAACAATTCTAGAAACACTTAATAATTATCACTCCAAAATTCAATTTACTACTGAAATGGAACAAAACAACAGCCTGTCTTACTTAGACGTAAGACTTTACAGAATAAATAGAAAAATTGTAATTAATTGGTATTCAAAACCAACATCATCAGGAAGGATGATGAATTATCTATCGACACAGCCCTTTACTCAAAAAATCAACACAGCAAAAAATTTCATAAGCAAAGTTCTGGACATAAGCGATCCCCAATTTCATGACAACAACATAGAAACAATTAAAAACATTTTAAATATGAATTATTTCCCTGGATTTTTAACAAACAATTTAATTCAAAAGAAAATAGTACAAAATACCAAACCAACTAACAATACGCATACGAAAACCAAAAATCACGACAACGGCAATACCAGATACTATAGCAAGCGTTACATACCAAAATTAACTGACGGTAAAAGCTTGCACTCAACAATAAAACAAGCCAATGCATCATATGCATATAAACCAAATGCAACACTACGCAACATCTTTTCAAATACCAAAGCTCCCATCAATATAAACCAACAACACAACGTCGTTTATGAAGTAAGCTGTGGTGGAAAAGAAGGGGAAGTGTGCAATTTAGTTTATATAGGAACAACCAAAAGACTGTTAGACATAAGAATGACGGAGCATAAGGCAGACATCAAAAAAGAAAAATAATCGACTGGCCTCTCGCAACATATACATGACAGCGGACACACACCGAACTTTGACGATGTAAGAGTACTGGACAAAGAGAAAAGAACAAATGCGAGATTCACACTTGAAAGATTACGCATTCAACAAAAATTGACGACAACTATGAACAGGAAAGAAGATCGAGAGAACACCATTGCAAGCTACGCTCTAGTCATTAAATAAGTACCTGCCTACACTGTGATAAATTTTGTTTGTCTTAAGAATTTGTTAGTTTTCATATTACTTGTTTATTGTTTGCTTCAATGTTAAATTATTAAATTAGTGTCAGTTTTTCTTTCTTAAAATAATTTTTATTTTCAAATGTAAATTAAATAAATTCAAAAAGTAACTTTTTTAAACAGTATAATTAAAAACAGAAATAAAATTGTAACTACCCTTATATTTTTACAAAAACATTAAAGATCTACAAAAAAAACCCTAAAGAAGTCGTGGATAGCGACGAAACGGTGGGTAAAAGATGAAATAAATTAGTTTTATTTGCAATAAACATTCAATTGACCTAAAAAGCCTGATTTAATATTTATTAATTGAAGATTATTATATTTATGCTCAGTCGTATACAATTTAATACGACTGAAAATAGAGATATGAAATAATTTAGATGAATGCATTAATAATGAATATCAATACATCCAATCATATAGAACCGAAACTAGGATGAAGGGAAGACACGAGTTCAGCATAACACCTCCCCCTCTAAGAGAAAATGTATTAATAAAAAGAAATTGAAAAAAAAAATTTTTGTTACATTATTTACATTTTGCGTTTTTTTTTTTATATAAATTTTAGGTAGCTTATAAAGGTTACTGGTTTTTAATACAAATATAATAATATTTACAATTCTGATTAATTACAACTTGTAGATTTTTATGATTTTCATTTAATTTTATTTCATCATCATCATCAGGTTTATTTTTATACCTTACGATTGATGGTAGTTTTTTTTTCTATTAAAACATTTGTTGAGAGTGATGCTCATTCTATTAGTGAAACATCTCCATGCAAAACATGAAATCAGAATTATCATTATAATGCTTCCAATACCAATAATTATTCCTTGTGTTCTTGGAGGCATTTCTTTAAGTTTTTTATTTACAAAGATTTCTTGATTACGGATCTCCAAAGTTAAATCTTTAAGTTCATTTAAATATTGAAGTTTTAATTAAGGAAGGTTGATTTCATCGTAATTTACTTCGTTCAAATTAACGTTAATACAACAATCTTCTATAAAATCATGGTAGATATCTTTATTTTGAATTATTAAATCAAAGTCCTGAATATTTATAATGGTATCAATAGTTTCAAATCTACAATTAAATCCCTTCTTCATAATATGAATTATTACATTTACATTTAAATTTGGTTTCTTCGTTAAGAACATACAAATATTTTTTTATTATTTAGCTGACGGAACACTTCTATTTTTCCAAAAACTTGTTTTAATTTACAATTAGTGCTTCTTCTGTGCATGAAACTATTTAGTTCACAATCATCATTAAATCTAGCATTTTTGAATATTATATCTTTACACAAATAGTATTTATCAATGATTTTACAATTTTCTTCTTTATTTGTTAATAAAAATTCGTCCTTATTCTAAGCTATAATGAAATATTTATATTTTAATTCTAAAACGTATAAAAGATTATTTAATTTAAAGGGTATATTTATCATTTCAAAATTATCAGCCTCAACTTGGCTTTAGACAGGAACGGAAAGTTTGACGACTAACCTCTTATCTTTAATATAGATAGAAGATGAAACTTCTTTCATTATATTTGGAAAATTTTGTAATTCTGAATAAAATAGTAAATTATTTCTCTCTTCACTTTCCTTTAAGGTTTGTATGAATTGTATGGGTTCAATAATTATGGGATGAACTACATCATTTCTGAAAAACAAAACAGCATTATTGATTTCATTAATGAAAATTTCTAAATGGGTTAACATGGCTTGTGTTCTAATTCTGATTTCTATAAACAAAAATCTCCTTAAATCGTTAATGTGATTTGCTTAATTTTTTTGTGTTATAAGCTTTTTCATTTTTTCTCGTACCTCATTAGTTACATTTCCTAAATTTTCATATGCTTCTTTTAGAATTTTATTTTGATCATTCAGGCTATCTAATACTTTTATTTCTTCCTGTTGGCTTTTATGTATGAATTCCATATTTTCTTGAGTTTTTCTAATAACCTTTTCATAATGTTCTGCATCAGAACTGTCCATTGTGCCAAAAAGCACCTTTAATCCTGAACCTACGAAATTTAATACACCTCTCCTCTGCCTCTTAAAAGTTGATATATAACACCGAGATTCTTTTGTTAGTTTGTTACATTAATCTAGCTTTCTCTAAAAAACGTTTACAATCTTCTACTTCGATTGTGCATTCCCTATCTACATACAAAATTTGGTTATTAATTCTATTAATATGTACTTCCACATCATTTAAATCTATGTTATTAACGATGGATATCTTTCCTTGTATAATTTTGACGTTTCCTGTATGCTTGAAATAAATCCCGTTTGATATTGTTATCCTGTTAATTTCAAATCCGAATATCATCGGCATCATCAACACCAGTCTGAAAATATGGTTTGATTAAATCTTTGTTTACTTTTCTAACCCTCCCATTAGATCTAATCCAAACATTATCACTAGAACATCTAATGATTTTGAAAGGACCCTTAAATGTTTTTTTTTTTCTAATTTTCTATTTTTTGAAAAATTCTTTACTAAAATTTTATCTCCGATTTTATATCTAGGATTCATTTGTTTTCTTGTCATAACTAAGTTTAGATTTTTCTTTTGATAGCAATGTATCTTCTTTTTTTTTATTTTAGCTTGACCAAGTTGGAATACTATTTTGGTGAAGAATCTGTTTTCTCTTCGGCTTTATTGGTCATTGCAAAGGCAAAGATGGTGAAGACTGCAACCTTTGCTATGTGGGCACAACAAAGCAGACGGCAGAGATTAACCGGTCATAAATCGGACATCAAAAGCAAAAGTTCTGCGAAGACTGCACTGGCGAATCACTGTGTCCAAACCAACCACCAACCAAATTTTGAAGAGGTTGAAATCCTGCAAACGGAGAGACATTTCGCTACAAGGTACACCCTCGAAACGCTCCACATTCTCAGAAACAATAACAACATGAACAGGAAACAAGACACACAAAACATCTCTGCAGTATACTGCTCTCTTGTAACTGCACAGATATTTTAAATTTTTGTTACCAACACATAAAATAAAACACAACAATATTTAAGACTGATCTTCGCCAGAAAAAGTAAAAATAAAAGTTCTCCTTTAGATTTTAAATATTATCATTTTATTCATTGTTTTATTTATTCATTTTCATATTGCAATAGTAAGTTTTCTTTTCATTTTTCCAAACAAAATCATCAATTCAATTGTTTTTACTAACTTGTTTTACTGTGTTTGTGATTATTTGTTTCAATAAAGATCCCCTGAAGAACACAGCAACCCCTGTCGAAACGTCGGGAAAGTAAATGAAATAATTGTTTCATTGCACAACCAATGACCAATAAAGCCGAAGAGGAACCAGATTCTTCACCAAAATAGCAATGTATTTACTTTCACTTTATTTTCTATAAAGGACAATTTCTCTTTAATTTCGTCTACATAATCTCTCATATCTTTTAATTTTAGAGGATCAATATTACTTGGTCTATTGGCTTTTCGGCCAAATAACACCTTATGTGGAATACATCCAGTAGTGTTATGAATAGTTATATTAACTGAAGCTTGCAAACTATATTGCATCATCCCAGTTATCATTAGCAAAATTAACAGTATTCAAATATGCTTTTAATCGTCCATGAGCTCTCTCTCTATACTGCCGTTTGACTGTGGATAATATATACTCGTAGTAATATGTTTAATTTTAAATTCTTGACAAAGATGTTTCATTAATTCATTACAAAATTCTGTTCCGTTGTCAGACAAAATTATTTTGGGAATACTAAAATAAAGTATCCAATGTTCAGTGAAATACTTGGCTATTGTTTCAGCATTCTTATCAGGTAATGGAATAAATTTAATTAAATTTCGTTAAGTCATCCTGAATACTTAAACCATATAAATTTCCATTCCTTGATAAAGGATATGGACCCGTTAAATCTAAACTTATTTTTTCTAAACCTTCTTCGGCACTTGAGACTACCTTCATTGGAGTTTTTGTAGGATGTCTATCAATTTTTCCCAATTGACAGCTTTTACATTTCTTTACATACTCATTTACCATTAAATTCAAATTAGTCCATTTATATTTCTCTCGTATTTTATCTATCGTAGCTTTCTGACCTACATGTCCTCCTACGATACTTTCATGATATTCTTTTATTATTTCTATCTGTAACTTCAATAATTTCTTCTGAATTATTATTATCTTTTAAAGGTTCTACCTCCACTTCTTCATGAACTTTTTCCATATTTTCTTGCTTTTTTTCATTAATTTTCGTTTGTCTTCTCACCCATACTATACCCAAACATTCTTTTTCTGTGGTATTATAATTTAATTCTGATTTATTTAATGTTCTACTAATAAATTGGATAGGAAAATCTTTATCACCTATTTCTTGTGAGAGGACGGCTCCTATTCTATTATTACTAGCGTCAGTTGTAACAGTGAATTGTTTATCAAAATCAGGATATTGGAGAGTTGTGAAGTTTGCTAGACATTCTTTTAACTTTTTAAATGCTATTTGTTGATCATTTCCCCATTTAAAATTAACATTTTTCTTTAGCAATTTATTAATGGGTGAAGCTATTTTACTGAAATCTTTTATGAATTTCCTATAATAACCCATCATTCCTAAGAATGACTTAATACCTTCAGTATTAATTGGGGGAGACAACTTCATAATACTTGAAATTTTACTCGGATCTGGTTCGACACCTTTATCCGTTATAACATGTCCTAAGTAACTTACTTCTTTTCAAATTAGCCTTTTCAAGTTGCTAAAGAACTTCAACAAGCTTATTATTATGTTCATTAAGGGCTTTCCCATTAATAACTACATCATCCATGTATACAAAACACTTTAAACCTTGTAAACCTGATAACACTGTGTTCATCATTCTTTGAAAAATACTCGGGAATTTTTCAATCCAAACGGCATTCGCACAAATTCATAATGCCCGTAAGGAGTAGAGAATGCAGTTTTCTCTATGTCCTTCTCTGCCATAGGTATCTGATGAAACCCGGATGTTAAATCAATTGTCGTAAAGTATTAAGCTTTACCAAGTTGATCTAAGATCTCTGTTATATTTGGAATTGGAAAACTATCAGCAAGAGTTATATCATTTAACTTCCTATAATAAATGACCATTTGATTTTTCCTGAACTATCCTTTTTCTTTGGTACAATCCAAAGAGGAGAGTTCCAAGGACTTTTCGAGTCCCTAACCAATTCTTCATCTTTCAGTTTCGTTATTTGTTTTCGAACTTCTTCTTCATGTATCTTAGGATAGTTGTAAGTTTTTTGTGAATATTGGACCTGCATCAGTTTTTGTTCTGATCTCACATTTCATTGCATTAGTAGCACTCAATTTTTCTCCTTCTAACAAGAATAAGTCACTTTATTCTTGTATAATATCCCTTATACTTTTCTCTTCTTCTTAATTCATATGATCTGTTCTTATCAACTTCTGAACTTCTTTATTTCTATTCACAATATTCCAAATATTCCTTACATTTTTCTGATTTCTGAAATTCTCTGTACTTTTAAACATAAAATCTTATAGAGGTTCTGATGATATTGTAATATCATTTTTTATCATCGCATCACTTTTTTTCACGATTGAAACAATACAACAACCTTGTGTATCTACTTTTGATATACCTTCAGGTATAACAATATTTTCATTCTCATATCTTTGCACCACTATATCAGTGCCTTTTCTATAATTTCCCAATACTCGGACAGTTCTATAAACTTCCATTCTAGGTTTAATAAAATCATTAAAATTTTCAAAAATTAACCCATACTGTTACTTATCCTTGACGAGAGTCTGTTCCTTGTAGTTTATTACAAATCCTCCCTGATTAAGGAAATCTGTCCCTAAGATTCCGTCATATTCTCCTAACATATCATTATCAACTACATGGAATTTCCATCTTTTAAAACATTCATTCTCTCCTAGATTATGGCAAATTTTAAATCTCAATCTACAAATCCCTTTAGATTCCTTAATATATTTATCTATCCCACTAAAATGAATTTTTTCTTTTTCATTTAAATCTTCAAAGTATACGCATTTGCTTTTAATTAGACTCACACTCGCTCCTGTATCTACTAATAATTTAAACAGTTTATCTTTATAATCAATGTAAATATAGGGACTATTTTTCTTACACTTTGTTATAGAAATGGCGACCCTACCTCTTACCATTCCTTTGAACGAAAATATCTCTTTCCCTCAGAATCTTTCGATTTCAAATTATTAAATCTTCCTTTATTATCTCCTTTGTCACCATAGCTTCTATTATTATTTTTTTTATTAGATTTTTCATTATTATTAACACGCGAATAGCACTCATTCGTAAGAAAAGAGAAATAAAATTTCTTAAAAAACTAATTTTAAAAATGTAATTTTATTTTATTTAATTATTTAAACTTATTTCACAACATTAATTTTTTTGGCAAACAATACCCAAAGTCAATAAGCTGAAGCCCGAAGATGGTTTTATAAAAACCGAAACGCGTCGCTTTCAAAAAGATAAATTAATGTTGTGAAATAATTTTAAATAATTAAATAAAATAAAATTACATTTTTAAAATTAGTTTTTTAAGAAATTTTATTTCTCTTTTCTTACATATATCAACACAACATGGAGCACAATTTAAGTGGAGCACAAGATCATCATGAGAATCTTGGACAGTGGTCTTTCACACCCAAATGCCAGCGAAATATTGTTTGTTTTAAGATACAAACATTGAATATCATTATTTTTATGCTTAGTCGTATAACATTTAATACGACTGAAAATAGAGATATGAAATAATTTAGATGAATGCATTAATAATGAATATCAATACATCCAATCATATAGAACCGAAACTAGGATGAAGGGAAGACACGAGACCAGCATAACAAACAGCGATTTCGAACAACCGTGCAATAAATTGCTAAATAAATACATTGAGCACCGTGTTAAATAAATTGTTTTAATAACTCTCTGGTTTTTGCTCTTCCCGTTTAAACACATTTTTAAATGAAATAGGACCATTTGTAGATGGTTTGGAAAAAAATGAAAATCCGTTTAGCCGAAGTACTTGTAGCCCATTATTTTTTAGAGCTACCAAGAGTCCACTTTGTTGTTAACAAAAATATAAAAAAGTTATTTAGATGTGATTTTTTGGCAGAAATAAATTACATATTTAATATTTCAGTTGAACAAAAATGAAATATTTTTCTGTCAAAAGTTTTGAAGACAGTAGTCAAGTTTAAGGTGATACCCAACGCATTATTGACTATAAATACATACAATACGGCCCAGTTTTTCAGTGGTGAGTTAAACCAGTGTTTACTAACTCCGGACATTGATTAACCTATAGGTAACTCAAAAAGTAGTTTCTAAATAGAGAATGCATGCCGAACGATTTAACAAACTCTGAGAATAAAACGTCAAAGGATTCGGTTCAGCAAATCCAAAGTTAACTACCCAAATAAACTCGGATTAAACTTTAACTGCTCCTAAAGGTCTAATAAAAATTTTGTTCTGAAAAGCAAAAACTGATGAATGTCTTTGGATTTTTTGATTTCGTATTTGCCATTCAGGCATATGTATATGTGGAGGGTTAAGTGATTTAAAATCGATAAGCAATAAAGGTTGGACTTAGAGGATCATATTTTACAAAACTGAGCCATTCATAACGTGAAGTAGATTATAACCCAGAAATGGGTATTTCGATTACAAAAGCTAGCTTAATGATTTATTTATATTTTTCTTGTAATTTTTTGCGAAGCTTAGGTTTGTTTAACCCGTGCAAAGCTGGCCGGCCCGGCTAGTACATTATAATTATATATTGTGTTTACAAAAAATAGTTTTTTGTGAGATATTCATCGAAGCATTTTGGATGAAGAGGGATATTACATTTCTTGCAAGAAAAAACGGTTTGGCTGGAACACTTGCGACATGGAAGACGGTTTTCTGTTTTGATGATTGTATGTTTGATGTTATCAAAACGAACTACTTCAGTGGTGTTTCCTTCCCTTTGAGGCATAGGTTGAATATATGTTTCCGATCGCAACAAGAAATCTACAGAAGAAGAACCACACTACCTCCATATTCTCACAGGCTCTTAGGTTAGGTTAGGTTAGGTGGGGTGAAAATACGGCGAGCCGCATCATCGCACTCGGATCTCAATGGATCCATTGTGGTCCCCAGGAAATAGTTGAGGTGAAGGAAGAGGAAGGGTGGGAAGGAGTTAGAGGAGTTTAGGTGTGGGCATGAAGGGCCTCCTTGAACCAACCCGAACATTGAATAAATTTCAGGATGTTTCTTAGTGGCAAAACGAGATGTCGCTCAGTTCGTCAAAGAAGTAATCTCCGAGGTCCTTTTTTCTAGTTCTTACTAAGCTGGGGCATTCAAAAAGGAAGTGATAGGAGCCCTCCTCCGCCTCTTCATCTTGACACCCTCTGCACAAGTCGGATGAGCTGATGCCCATTCTGCGCATGTGGGTTCCCATTGAGTTGTGACCCGTTAGGATTCCAACCAAAAGGGATAGTTGAGGTCTGCTTAGTTTAAGAAGGAAGTCTGTTTTTTTCTTTGAGATGTCTGGCCATAGATTCCTCGAGACCCGACAAGTATCAAGAGCTGACCATCTATCGTTTGCGGGTTCGAGGAAACATTTGCGAATTCTGCCTTTTTCTTGTTCTAGTGGCATAGAAACGGAAGAATCATTTTGGCTTGGATCAAGAGAAGATCCTATTTTGGCCAGTTTATCCGCCATTTCGTTTCCATATATGTCACGATGTCCTGGAACCCATCGAAGGGTAACTGTATTTGATGCATTGAGTAGTTTTAACTCATTTCGGCAACATTCTTCCAGTTTAGACTTTGTGACGATTGAGGCAATTGATTTAATTGCCGCCTGACTATCAATGAAGAAGTCGATGTTTCCATTTACAAGTTCAAAAGTGGTAAGACTTTTTGCGGCCTCGTAAATTGCAAGCACTTCCGCTTGGAAGACACTGCAAAAATCTGGAAGTTTTATTGATCTACTTAGGGGTGGGTTATCTGAGTAGATGCTTGACCCTACCCCATCAACCATCTTGGAACCATCTGTAAAAACCAAAACATAATTAGTGTTTATGACCTGGTTGACCGCCCAGAGATCCCTTGAGGGTACATCTGTTAAGGCCACTGGGTTGAAATCAATGTGCGGTACAGTATAGTCCGTTTGAATGTCTTTGTCCATGAAAGTTATTATGGTTTTGTGCCCAAAATGGCCTCCTACCCAGTTATTACATTGGTTTAGTCTTAGAGCACTGATGGCCGCCACTTCCTTCGTAAATAAATCAAGTGGGGCTAGTGAAAGAAACGTTTCCAAGGCTGTGGTAGGAGTAGTTTTCATGACATTAGTAGTTCCAATACATGCGAGTCTTTGAATTTTTATTATAGTATTTAGATTGGTTGCCTTTTCTAGGGCTGGCCACCAAACCAGACATGCGTACGTCAAAATTGGTCTTATTATGGCTGTGTACATCCAATGGATGGTTCTGGGGCTGGGACCCCATCTTTTTCCAAAAATTCGACTACAGGTATAGAATGCTACTGAGGCTTTCCTCTTTCGTTCTTTAATATTTTCTTTCCAATTTAACTTGCGGTCTATTACCAAACCAAGATATTTTGCCGTACCAGTGATCTGGAGCGGAGTCCCATTTATGGTGGGAGGATCTATGTTCGGAATAACATGTTTTCTTGTAAACAAAACTAGTTCTGTCTTAAGTGGGTTGACATTTAGTCCGCAATTACTGGCCCAATTACTGAGCTTGTCAAGAGATGGTTGTAAAAGCTCACACAGTGTAGGTATAAATTTACCTGATGCCATTATCACGATGTCGTCGGCATAAGCAACGACCTTCACACCGCTTAAACTGAGTTTAACTAGAATCTCATTCACGACTAAAAGCCAAAGCAGGGGGGATAACACCCCTCCTTGCAGAGTACCTCTGCATGTCCTAACTTTTAGCTTGCTATGACCCATTTCTGCACTTACAAGTCTCGTTTGAAGCATAGAGTCAATCCAGTTCGAAAGCATCGGATCAATATTAAAGGAGTCAGGGCGCTGTTTTCAACGTTGTTAAAGGCCCCTTCTATTTCTATGCTCCCAGGGTAAATTCATTGAATTGGATTGATTTTTCAATCGTGCCGACCACTTCATGAAGTGCCGTCTCAACAGATTTGCCCTTCATATACGCATGTTGGGCCTGTGAGAGGACACTGACATTAAGTTTTAGGCGAATGTGCGTTTCTATTAGTCTTTCTAAGGTCTTCAGAAGAAATGAGGATAGGCTAATCGGCCTGAAGTCTTTCGCTTCAGTATGAGTGGGCTTGCCTGCTTTCGGAATGAAGACAACATTGACTTCTCTCCAAAATGATGGAATGTAGGTAATGTTCAGACATTGTCTAAAAATGTCCACTAGAATTGGAACAATTATGTCTTTAGAACTTTGAAGCATAATCGGCATTATGCCATCAGGTCCTGCAGACTTGAATGCTGAGAAAGAGTCAATGGCCCAAGCCACCTTCCTACTATCTACGATTTGATTGCCAATATTAGAGATTTCACTAGTGGTCGATTCACTGTCCACAGGAGATGGATCAACCACACATCCTGGGAAGTGAGTGTTCATAAGTGACTCTAAAGTTTCTGAGCAGGTGTCAGTCCAGGTATTATCGGGTCTTTTTAAAAAGCCCGGAGGAGTGTTGACCTTTGACATGACTTTCCTGAGCCTAGCGGCATCATTTGTAGACTCAATGTCTGTACAGAATTTCCGCCAGGCTGTTCTTTTTGCGTAAGTGGTTCGGTTTTTATATAAGTTCTTGCCAATCTTGAAAAGATCCCAGTCAGCTGGTTCATTAGTGTGTTTTGCTCTATTGAAAAGCCTCCTTGAGTTTTTCATAAGAACTGATAGCTCTTTGGACCACCATACGGGGTTGAGCTTACCTTTTCCTTTGGTCATGGGGCATGAACTTTCATATGCATCGTTTATAGATGCCGTAAGTTTATTTACATGTTTTTCAATATCCGAGCGGTCTAACAAAGGTTGGTTATCATATTGACCTAAAGATGAGGCCAATCTTGTATTGAAGGCTTCCCAGTTTGTTTTCCTGGGGTTTCTATAGGGTTTTTGATTTTCAACTTCATGCTCTATTTGGAATGTTATCATTTTATGGTCTGAGAATGTCACATTGCTTTCGAATTTCTGATTGCTAGGGAATCAGAATTAGTGGATAGTGTAACATCGAGCACTTCTCTTCTATTTTTCGTAATGAAGGTAGGTTCATTACCAATATTTAGGATCAACATGTTATTTTTAATAATAAATTCAAATAGTGACTCACCTCTTAAATTTGTCTCAGTGCTTCCCCACTGTAGATTATGGGCATTTGCATCGCAGCCTGCCAGGAGGTCCCAACCGTTCTTACCTGCTGCTGCCACCAGATCCTCAACTGCCGCTGATGGCGGAAGGCCCGGTTCGTCACCTGGCATGTAAATGGAGGCTAAGATCAGGGGCGGGGCCCCTTTTCCTTCGCACTTCACAGTTGTCATGTCTCTACTACAATGGGGAGAAAGTAGGAAAAGATTTATATGTTTTTTGGCCACTATACATGTCCGGTAATTACCTTCTGTAGGCCCTTTGTTGAAGTGCAGGATGTAATCTTTGGACTTAAGTCCGCAGATATTGCCACTGTTGACCCATGGCTCCTGTATGAGGGCGATATCGTATTGTTCTTTCGACAAGAAAAAGGTTTAGGTGGCTGAGACCAACTTACTGTGCTGAAGGTTTTGTTGTAGCACTTTCATCATTATTTTTGTTTTTCTGTTTTGAGTTGGCTACCGCTAGCGGTCGCACCTTAACCTCATTGATGCCGATGCAAATTTTGTACCCTCTCGATGGAAGTAGAGCCATTGTTTCATGGTTGAGCATGATAATGGCCTCCTGGCCCGATTTTGTGGGCTCTTCCATCTCCATGACTTGCCAGTCCGCATTCGGAAAGTCGGGATTGAGTCTTCGCAAGAAGTTCTCAAGCCTTTCCTTCGTCATGCGTGGGCCCGGAACATTGATACGGACTTTGGGTCTGGTGGGGAGGTCTTTTTTAAATGCAACTTTCAATGTTGCTCCAGCGAAAAGCTCTTTCATTTCAGCTATTTTCGCTCTAAGCCAGGTAAAGCCCGAACCACACTACTCTCGTGTGGTGTGTTGGGGAGTAGTGTGTCGCTATCGCTCTAATGTATTTTATATGCGTAGAGCCATATTTGTATCGTGTGATGTGTTGTGTCGAGCCATATTTGTATCGTGTGATGTGTTGTGTCGAAATCTATGAAATACATTGGAATGACAGCGACACACTAATCCACAACACACCACACTAGAGTAGTGTGGATCGGGCTTAAGGGTATATTCATCACGACACGTGAGAACTTTGAATCCCTAAAACGTCGACAAAGGCCCGAATTTTGGCAAGGTATCAGTGGAGGAGAGCACTTCAACGTTAACTCGGTCGAGTAGCTGTCCCTCCACTTGAGCCCACTGCTCTTCGCTTAGCCGTCTTTCGGAGCTCCCTTCATTGATAACGGCCACCTGAAAGCTCTCTTTTACCAAATCAGCCAACGTACCTGTGCTGTTTGTTGGGGTGTCGAGTCGTTATGCCTGTTTCTCTTTCTTTGACTACTTGGATCAGCATCATCGACCCTTAAGTGCTTTGGACCGCTGAAAATAACCTTTCCGAGATCGGTCTCACTTGTGGGCTACTGTCTGTCGTCATTTTAGAGGAAGAGGCACCCTGCTTCTTTTTTGTTTTTTGTCTGTTATTTTTCGCTTCGTCAATTTTGGGAACTGCTGGGGTCTTGCTTTTGGCCTCAAGCTTGGCAAGTAGCTTTTGGGCCCAGCTCAACCGCTTCCAGTCCCTCAGACACAGCTTTTTCGGGTCAATTTGGCCATACCTACGAACGGCTCTTCTTGCGTTCTCAAACTTCTTTAACTCTGGGTTCTGATTCCCTTCCTTATTATGCTTGTTTGGATCAGCCAATTTGTCCTTGATCGGGTTTGGCCCATGCGGGCATCGATATTCGGAGATGGTATGCAGCAGGGCGCTGGAACACCCTGCGCGATCCGCGCAGACTTCGGTTGGTTCACTTTTGCCAGGTCTTTTTGGAGTCGAGGTTGCTTTGGCATTTGACATTGTCAGGGTTTTGGCCAAGGATTCGCCTCTCTCTGTCCTCTGTCCTGTGGCGGGGTTCTCGGCCACAGTGACATCTGCGTCCGAACCATCGGGGCTCGCGAAGGAGGGATGGTCATCTTCGAGAAGTAGGTTCTCCTCATCCGATGTCATCACTCCAGTCCGCACTCGCCAGTCCCTACAGTACCGTCCTCAGAGTCAAGGAAGTAAATGAAGTTCTCAGAAAGAACTTCATTGACCACTTTGGCACCACCACTACAGACAGGATTGCTGTCTTCAGCTTTTTTAAAAATTTTAATATGGTTTGTCACTGGCGACTTATCCTCTTTCGAGGCCAAGCCATCGCCGGCAGCCGTGACTTCTGCCGACTCTTGAGCGTATATCCCCACTCGATTTGTATTCTTTTTTTGACTTTTTTCCATATTTTTCGATAGACATCTCTGTTTTGTGGTTGGTTTCTTAGTTGCTTGATACCGCAGCTGGATTGCTGGAGCATCAAACGTAAGCCCCCCCACCACGTCAAGGTGAAACCTCGGGGAGGCTCACAGGCTCTTGATCATGAATCTTTCTTCACTTTCACAGACAGACAGTATCTCCAGCTTTGTTTTATTGTAAAATTAATCAATGGTTCAATAATATCACCATCAGCTCTGTGTAGTCTAAATTTTAGTTATAGTCAATCTAGCATAGGAGGACAGTTGCCTTTATGTCCGATTTTCAGCAGAACAGCCTATGGTGTGAATAGCCTTCTCAATCAATTGATTTCAGTTTTCAATAAGTATTATTTTTTTTATTTTTTCCGTAAGCGACAATGTCAAAAGTAAAAAAATTAAAGAAAGCTTTTTAACATATTATAGATATATTTATTTATTTTGTAGGTAAATTATTTTATGTATTAAAATTGTGTGTAAATAGCTATAAGTTCTAACGTTAGATCATTACCGGATTAATAAATAAATAATAATAATAATACCACAAATGTTCTAAATTCTAGCTGTGACATTGGTGTTTCTTTATCAAATTTTTTGCAAACGTAATGTATTCCATGCGTGCATTTACCAACGCTGCGTCCGCGTTATCAAACAAATCAAATCCACCAATGGTTATGTTGAATCCACGTATTGCATTTGGCATTGGAATATTCTAATAATAAATAATCTTTTTTCTATGAAATCGTTTTGCTTGTTTGATTGGTTGGTCCATCAAATGATTGGATAAAACTGGAACAATCGAATTGTCGTTCCAACAAACAGCTGCAATTTAATTTTCCTTGTCGAATGCGAAATCCCAGAACCACGACTTTTTTTTCATTTCTTTTGGATCGGTCTACTTTGCTTTACAAGATATGATGATTTTTTTTTAGATGTTGAAGCGACGTTTTCGGATGTTGATGAATTGTTTGAATCTTTTGGTACAACATCGACTTCCGGTTCGTCAGCTTTTTCAAGAGGCTTTTGAGAATTTAAATCATCAAATCTACATGCTAGCTCAATTTTACCAGCTTATTCATTCGGGAACATGTTTCCATCTTCCAAAAGCTGCACATTATGTATAACATTTGTTTGAACTGCTGCGTCTAAATTCAAATTTGTTTTGTCTTCTTCATCAGAACTCGGATTCATCACTATCATATTCCCAATGAGTTTTTCCCAATACAGCACGCATTTTTTTTCTGGGAGTTAGAATATGCACTTACTTTAGCGTACTTGAGTATAGTGTAGAGTTGTCTTATAGGGACCACGCTGAATGCTCATAAGGAAAATGGCCTGAGCCTTCAGGTTTTCTATACGCAGAATGTACTAGCTAATTATTTCTTAGAATAAAGTCAAAGGGATAGTTAAGGGTTTCCTTTTAGCACTATTGTATTACTTGTTTTTTTTTTTCCCAGAACTAAAATATGCGTCCTTTTGTTGGACAGTATACAATCAAGAATTATTTTATTTTTCAAAAATTGGAACATTATAAACACGCAATATTTTGAGAAAAAAAAAACGATTATTCTGATTTAAAAACGCAGCGAACGAAAATATTTGTCCAGGTTCAAATGCTACTACTTTAGGCAAACGTTGGGAAAACGCAACGTAGTGCTTTCATATCGTTTGTCAGGCAACTCATATAGCTTGAAAATTATTTTAGGATATAATTTGAACCTTTATTTACCTGTAGTTAAGATTAATTTGCAAAATTATAATTTTGATAATATTTTTCAATAGTTCAAAAATACTACCTCGAAAATTTCGTTTTTTGACGGTGCTAAAAACACACGAAAAATTGTTTTTAGAAAAAAATCCAAAAACAGGTTGATTAGATAATTTAATTAACTCTCAAATTCACTATTAAGTTTATTTAAATTTATCATGAGTTTAGTTCTAGACCTCCTCAGATATGACGTTGCGATTTCGCAACGTTAGCCGGAAATGGGTTAAGGATATTTTTTTTCAAAATGTTGCTATTTGTAAGGTGAAATGGAGTAGAATGAGAAAGACGTGTCCGATTGAAAAACTCTACCTGCGTTTAAAAGGTTATTTTTAGGAAATAGGTTTAAGGATATTTTTTTCAAAACTTTGTTAGTTTTGTAGGATGAAATGGGGTACAAATTTAGAAAATGGTCCGACTTAAGAAATTCTTTTTTGTTGGTTGAAAGGTTGTTTTTAGGGGATGGCTTTAGAGATATTTTTGTTTTAAAAAATTTGGTAGCTTTAGGATGAAGTGGGGTAAAAACAAAAATAGGATATCCGATTCTAAAAGTTCTTTCAGTGTTTGAAAAGTCATTTTTAGAAGATGGCCTAAGGATTATTTGAAATGGGATAAGAACCAAAACTTGTATCCGATTTCAAAATTTCTTTTTGTGTTATTAGGTTATTATTGTTAGTGGATGGCTTAAGGGATATTCTTTTTCAAAAATTTGGTATTAATAGGATCATAGGATGAGCTGGGGTCAAAACAAACATGCCATACCTGATTTCAAGCCATACCTGATTCCAAAAATTTTTTGTGGTTGAAAGATTATTTTATTTTCATAAAAAATCTATTTTTGCAAACATTTGCTATTTATAGGTTGATTTGGAGTAAAAATGAGATGTCTTTAGGAATTTTTTTCTCAAAAAATTGATATTTATAGGGTTATAGGTTAGGTTAGGTTAAAATAAAAAAGGGATATCTGATTTTAAAAATTCTGTTTTAAAAATTTGATATTTATAGAGTGACTTGGGATAGACACAAAAAGTGGTTTTCGATTACAAAAATCTTTATGTGTTGGAAGAGTTATATAGGTTGAGGTTTAGATGATCAAAGTTTTATGAATTTAGCCATTTATAACGTGCAGTGGGCAAGTACCCAGAAAGTGGTATTCAATTACAAAAAGTTAGTTAAATATTTATTTAGATATATTTTCTTTTATAATTGTTATGAACAAAGAGTGTAAGAAGTGAATAATAGGTATCCTTAGGCCAAGTTTTTTAGTGGTGAGTTAAACCAGAGTCAGTTAACTGAAGGAGCAGTTTTTTTTTAGAGAATTCATGCAGAACGACTATACAAACTCGGTGGATAAAACATTGAAAGCATCTGTTTAGTAAATCCTGAGTTACGTCACAAAATCTGATGAGTTAACTCGAGTTTAACTTTAATCTTGCACTGAAAAACTGTGTCAGTTTCAGATAAAATAAAAAATTTAGAAAAATTAACCATTTTTCATTTGATTGTTGCAAAAAATTAAATAATGGAATGCAGTTTTTAGAAAAAAATTTTAAAAATAGTATGAAATTCACGGAAAATTAAATAGTTTATCTTTATTTTTCGCATTATCTCATTGTTCGAACATTTCCGGTTTTCTGATTCCTTATTTATACTAGCTACGTACATATTACGCCAAATTAAAATCATTTTTCTATTAAAGCGTAAGATATTAAAATGTCGTTCAAGTCTGGTAGACGCGTAAAATCGAACCCCGAAAAATTATTCGAAACATTACTCAATTTCAAAAGTGAATTGACTGGACCAAATGTCAGTGTCAAAAAAGTTCCCAATATGGAAAACAGTTTCACAAAGTTTGAAGTATCCCTTAAAACCTGGAACTCTTTACACGATTGTTACTCGCAACAAATATAATATAAGGGACAAACTATATGGCAAAGATATTTTGGAACGGGAAGATCTAGCAACCGTGTCTCAATCTGAGTTTAATTCTTGTGAAGAAGAAGATGAAGTTTGGAAGGAAACTGATTTTAAAGCTGACTCAACTTTTGTCATAAGGTAGATCTTATGATCGGAAATGCCAGGTCCTAGAATCGGGATCGTGGCAAGAAATACTCACGGAAAACATTTGGAAACACTCTAATTTAAAGTGCGCGTTCAGTTTCAAGAGCTTTAAATTGAGAAATAATTCAATTTGTGGGATGGTAAAAGGAAACTGCAAATGTGGCGGAATCATTCGATGCAAACTAGAGCAAAATGAAACGCATGACCTTCTTGACCTGAAATACTTCCTGAAAACTGGTGATGACAATGGTGTTTGCTGAAAAAGATTTTTAAAAGGCCCCATCAGGAAAGCGGTAGCAGCGGAACTTAAAAATAAAACTTCTATGTTGTATAGGACAGAAAAAGCAGAAGAGCTAATGGACCAGGGTGATCCGGAACCCCGTTACTTATGCAGTCTATCGGCACTGCGAGAAGCAAAGCAAAGTAATGTCATTACATGCGTACAAAAATATACAATACACTCACTTTCATCGAAGCCTTTTTTCATCCACTATTGGACAAGCTATCAAACAATGTATACAAAACAATTGCGAAAAATGGACCTGTATGCGTTCCCATCGATGCAACTGGTAGTTAGTAAACAAGTTACAGAAACGTGATGGAACTAAGACCAGCGCAATATTTTTGTACGAGTGTGTAGTAAATTACGAACAAAGGCAATTCTCTTTGTCGCAAATGCTGTCAGAGTGCCACCATGCATGCACAATTTCCCATTGGCTTTCAACTAAGCATAAGGCTCCAATTCCGAAGGAAGTAGTTTGCGACTCTTCTAAAGCCCTCTTAATAGCAGTGGTCAGGGCTTCCACAGATTTTCTAACCATAGACCAATACGCTACCTATTGCTTTGAAAGTGTTGCAAATTGCTTTGTCCGTGTAGATAATGCTCATTTTATGTATTCCCGACTATTAAAAAATGCTAACAGGAGGGTCCGTATATTCTTGCTCGCAGCAATTGGACAACTAATGCTTGCGAGAAACATAGAAACTGCAAAGAAAATAATAATAGCATTAATCATTGTTTTCCAAAGTGAAACCAATGGCCTGAAAGCTTCAAAATATCGAACCGAATGCGGAACAGAAACAAACTTTTTACAAAGCCTAATTTATGGACTGTGAAAGTACAGAGGAATTTGAAGAGCAATTAACAGAATGCATTTTCGACACAAGAACGTATTTTAGTGAGAATAAATGGATGTCATGGTCATCTAAAATTAACAACAAAATTCAGGGTCTTATTTCAAATGATGGAGATCGAGTAAACCCATATTATCTTCCGAAAATAGCGCAAATACCGCTCTCTGATATGAGTTTCCGCTGTGGCCGTGCGTCCTTCATGACAACAAGTGCGCCATCCGAAAGTAATTTCAACATAGTTAAATTCTGGGTAAATGAAAATAGCAGAAGCTGCAAACAATGGCATGTGTGAAAATAAAAACAAAATGCCTTTTAGACTTAGCCAAGAGGGTAAGCTATGAACTTAATTGAAAGAATTGTTTTTTTTTTGTCTATTTTCAGTAGAGAAACATCATGAAAAGTCGAGTATTACCGATCAAAACACCAGAATTTTAGAAACCGAAATGAACGGTATGTTGGACATACTTAAATAAACTACCAAACTAGATTTATGTATTTTATACGTCCTCTTAAAGTTCAAGTCATTATTTTTTTGTAATATTCACCTATAATGGGGGCAAAATTTCCCTAGAAATGGCATGTGTGAAAATAAAAACAAAATGCCTTTTAGATTTAGCCAAGAGGGTAAGCTATGAACTTAATTGAAAGAATTGTTTTTTTTTTGTCTATTTTCAGTAGAGAAACATCATGAAAAGTCGAGTATTACCAATCAAAACACCAGAATTTTAGAAACCGAAATGAACGGTATGTTGGACATACTTAAATAAACTACTAAACTAGATTTATGTATTTTATACGTCCACTTAAAGTTCAAGTCTTTTTTTTTTTGTAATATTCACCTATAATGGGGGAAAAATTTCTAGGGAAAGACAGTATCTCCAGCTTTGTTTTATTGTAAAATTAATCAATGGTTCAATAATATCACCATCAGCTCTGTGTAGTCTAAATTTTAGTTATAGTCAATCTAGCATAGGAGGACAGTTGCCTTTATGTCCGATTTTCAGCAGAACAGCCTATGGTGTGAATAGCCTTCTCAATCAATTGATTTCAGTTTTCAATAAGTATTATTTTTTTTATTTTTTCCGTAAGCGACAATGTCAAAAGTAAAAAAATTAAAGAAAGCTTTTTAACATATTATAGATATATTTATTTATTTTGTAGGTAAATTATTTTATGTATTAAAATTGTGTGTAAATAGCTATAAGTTCTAACGTTAGATCATTACCGGATTAATAAATAAATAATAATAATAATACCACAAATGTTCTAAATTCTAGCTGTGACATTGGTGTTTCTTTATCAAATTTTTTGCAAACGTAATGTATTCCATGCGTGCATTTACCAACGCTGCGTCCGCGTTATCAAACAAATCAAATCCACCAATGGTTATGTTGAATCCACGTATTGCATTTGGCATTGGAATATTCTAATAATAAATAATCTTTTTTCTATGAAATCGTTTTGCTTGTTTGATTGGTTGGTCCATCAAATGATTGGATAAAACTGGAACAATCGAATTGTCGTTCCAACAAACAGCTGCAATTTAATTTTCCTTGTCGAATGCGAAATCCCAGAACCACGACTTTTTTTTCATTTCTTTTGGATCGGTCTACTTTGCTTTACAAGATATGATGATTTTTTTTTAGATGTTGAAGCGACGTTTTCGGATGTTGATGAATTGTTTGAATCTTTTGGTACAACATCGACTTCCGGTTCGTCAGCTTTTTCAAGAGGCTTTTGAGAATTTAAATCATCAAATCTACATGCTAGCTCAATTTTACCAGCTTATTCATTCGGGAACATGTTTCCATCTTCCAAAAGCTGCACATTATGTATAACATTTGTTTGAACTGCTGCGTCTAAATTCAAATTTGTTTTGTCTTCTTCATCAGAACTCGGATTCATCACTATCATATTCCCAATGAGTTTTTCCCAATACAGCACGCATTTTTTTTCTGGGAGTTAGAATATGCACTTACTTTAGCGTACTTGAGTATAGTGTAGAGTTGTCTTATAGGGACCACGCTGAATGCTCATAAGGAAAATGGCCTGAGCCTTCAGGTTTTCTATACGCAGAATGTACTAGCTAATTATTTCTTAGAATAAAGTCAAAGGGATAGTTAAGGGTTTCCTTTTAGCACTATTGTATTACTTGTTTTTTTTTTCCCAGAACTAAAATATGCGTCCTTTTGTTGGACAGTATACAATCAAGAATTATTTTATTTTTCAAAAATTGGAACATTATAAACACGCAATATTTTGAGAAAAAAAAAACGATTATTCTGATTTAAAAACGCAGCGAACGAAAATATTTGTCCAGGTTCAAATGCTACTACTTTAGGCAAACGTTGGGAAAACGCAACGTAGTGCTTTCATATCGTTTGTCAGGCAACTCATATAGCTTGAAAATTATTTTAGGATATAATTTGAACCTTTATTTACCTGTAGTTAAGATTAATTTGCAAAATTATAATTTTGATAATATTTTTCAATAGTTCAAAAATACTACCTCGAAAATTTCGTTTTTTGACGGTGCTAAAAACACACGAAAAATTGTTTTTAGAAAAAAATCCAAAAACAGGTTGATTAGATAATTTAATTAACTCTCAAATTCACTATTAAGTTTATTTAAATTTATCATGAGTTTAGTTCTAGACCTCCTCAGATATGACGTTGCGATTTCGCAACGTTAGCCGGAAATGGGTTAAGGATATTTTTTTTCAAAATGTTGCTATTTGTAAGGTGAAATGGAGTAGAATGAGAAAGACGTGTCCGATTGAAAAACTCTACCTGCGTTTAAAAGGTTATTTTTAGGAAATAGGTTTAAGGATATTTTTTTCAAAACTTTGTTAGTTTTGTAGGATGAAATGGGGTACAAATTTAGAAAATGGTCCGACTTAAGAAATTCTTTTTTGTTGGTTGAAAGGTTGTTTTTAGGGGATGGCTTTAGAGATATTTTTGTTTTAAAAAATTTGGTAGCTTTAGGATGAAGTGGGGTAAAAACAAAAATAGGATATCCGATTCTAAAAGTTCTTTCAGTGTTTGAAAAGTCATTTTTAGAAGATGGCCTAAGGATTATTTGAAATGGGATAAGAACCAAAACTTGTATCCGATTTCAAAATTTCTTTTTGTGTTATTAGGTTATTATTGTTAGTGGATGGCTTAAGGGATATTCTTTTTCAAAAATTTGGTATTAATAGGATCATAGGATGAGCTGGGGTCAAAACAAACATGCCATACCTGATTTCAAGCCATACCTGATTCCAAAAATTTTTTGTGGTTGAAAGATTATTTTATTTTCATAAAAAATCTATTTTTGCAAACATTTGCTATTTATAGGTTGATTTGGAGTAAAAATGAGATGTCTTTAGGAATTTTTTTCTCAAAAAATTGATATTTATAGGGTTATAGGTTAGGTTAGGTTAAAATAAAAAAGGGATATCTGATTTTAAAAATTCTGTTTTAAAAATTTGATATTTATAGAGTGACTTGGGATAGACACAAAAAGTGGTTTTCGATTACAAAAATCTTTATGTGTTGGAAGAGTTATATAGGTTGAGGTTTAGATGATCAAAGTTTTATGAATTTAGCCATTTATAACGTGCAGTGGGCAAGTACCCAGAAAGTGGTATTCAATTACAAAAAGTTAGTTAAATATTTATTTAGATATATTTTCTTTTATAATTGTTATGAACAAAGAGTGTAAGAAGTGAATAATAGGTATCCTTAGGCCAAGTTTTTTAGTGGTGAGTTAAACCAGAGTCAGTTAACTGAAGGAGCAGTTTTTTTTTAGAGAATTCATGCAGAACGACTATACAAACTCGGTGGATAAAACATTGAAAGCATCTGTTTAGTAAATCCTGAGTTACGTCACAAAATCTGATGAGTTAACTCGAGTTTAACTTTAATCTTGCACTGAAAAACTGTGTCAGTTTCAGATAAAATAAAAAATTTAGAAAAATTAACCATTTTTCATTTGATTGTTGCAAAAAATTAAATAATGGAATGCAGTTTTTAGAAAAAAATTTTAAAAATAGTATGAAATTCACGGAAAATTAAATAGTTTATCTTTATTTTTCGCATTATCTCATTGTTCGAACATTTCCGGTTTTCTGATTCCTTATTTATACTAGCTACGTACATATTACGCCAAATTAAAATCATTTTTCTATTAAAGCGTAAGATATTAAAATGTCGTTCAAGTCTGGTAGACGCGTAAAATCGAACCCCGAAAAATTATTCGAAACATTACTCAATTTCAAAAGTGAATTGACTGGACCAAATGTCAGTGTCAAAAAAGTTCCCAATATGGAAAACAGTTTCACAAAGTTTGAAGTATCCCTTAAAACTTGGAACTCTTTACACGATTGTTACTCGCAACAAATATAATATAAGGGACAAACTATATGGCAAAGATATTTTGGAACGGGAAGATCTAGCAACCGTGTCTCAATCTGAGTTTAATTCTTGTGAAGAAGAAGATGAAGTTTGGAAGGAAACTGATTTTAAAGCTGACTCAACTTTTGTCATAAGGTAGATCTTATGATCGGAAATGCCAGGTCCTAGAATCGGGATCGTGGCAAGAAATACTCACGGAAAACATTTGGAAACACTCTAATTTAAAGTGCGCGTTCAGTTTCAAGAGCTTTAAATTGAGAAATAATTCAATTTGTGGGATGGTAAAAGGAAACTGCAAATGTGGCGGAATCATTCGATGCAAACTAGAGCAAAATGAAACGCATGACCTTCTTGACCTGAAATACTTCCTGAAAACTGGTGATGACAATGGTGTTTGCTGAAAAAGATTTTTAAAAGGCCCCATCAGGAAAGCGGTAGCAGCGGAACTTAAAAATAAAACTTCTATGTTGTATAGGACAGAAAAAGCAGAAGAGCTAATGGACCAGGGTGATCCGGAACCCCGTTACTTATGCAGTCTATCGGCACTGCGAGAAGCAAAGCAAAGTAATGTCATTACATGCGTACAAAAATATACAATACACTCACTTTCATCGAAGCCTTTTTTCATCCACTATTGGACAAGCTATCAAACAATGTATACAAAACAATTGCGAAAAATGGACCTGTATGCGTTCCCATCGATGCAACTGGTAGTTAGTAAACAAGTTACAGAAACGTGATGGAACTAAGGCCAGCGCAATATTTTTGTACGAGTGTGTAGTAAATTACGAACAAAGGCAATTCTCTTTGTCGCAAATGCTGTCAGAGTGCCACCATGCATGCACAATTTCCCATTGGCTTTCAACTAAGCATAAGGCTCCAATTCCGAAGGAAGTAGTTTGCGACTCTTCTAAAGCCCTCTTAATAGCAGTGGTCAGGGCTTCCACAGATTTTCTAACCATAGACCAATACGCTACCTATTGCTTTGAAAGTGTTGCAAATTGCTTTGTCCGTGTAGATAATGCTCATTTTATGTATTCCCGACTATTAAAAAATGCTAACAGGAGGGTCCGTATATTCTTGCTCGCAGCAATTGGACAACTAATGCTTGCGAGAAACATAGAAACTGCAAAGAAAATAATAATAGCATTAATCATTGTTTTCCAAAGTGAAACCAATGGCCTGAAAGCTTCAAAATATCGAACCGAATGCGGAACAGAAACAAACTTTTTACAAAGCCTAATTTATGGACTGTGAAAGTACAGAGGAATTTGAAGAGCAATTAACAGAATGCATTTTCGACACAAGAACGTATTTTAGTGAGAATAAATGGATGTCATGGTCATCTAAAATTAACAACAAAATTCAGGGTCTTATTTCAAATGATGGAGATCGAGTAAACCCATATTATCTTCCGAAAATAGCGCAAATACCGCTCTCTGATATGAGTTTCCGCTGTGGCCGTGCGTCCTTCATGACAACAAGTGCGCCATCCGAAAGTAATTTCAACATAGTTAAATTCTGGGTAAATGAAAATAGCAGAAGCTGCAAACAATGGCATGTGTGAAAATAAAAACAAAATGCCTTTTAGACTTAGCCAAGAGGGTAAGCTATGAACTTAATTGAAAGAATTGTTTTTTTTTTGTCTATTTTCAGTAGAGAAACATCATGAAAAGTCGAGTATTACCGATCAAAACACCAGAATTTTAGAAACCGAAATGAACGGTATGTTGGACATACTTAAATAAACTACCAAACTAGATTTATGTATTTTATACGTCCTCTTAAAGTTCAAGTCATTATTTTTTTGTAATATTCACCTATAATGGGGGCAAAATTTCCCTAGAAATGGCATGTGTGAAAATAAAAACAAAATGCCTTTTAGATTTAGCCAAGAGGGTAAGCTATGAACTTAATTGAAAGAATTGTTTTTTTTTTGTCTATTTTCAGTAGAGAAACATCATGAAAAGTCGAGTATTACCAATCAAAACACCAGAATTTTAGAAACCGAAATGAACGGTATGTTGGACATACTTAAATAAACTACTAAACTAGATTTATGTATTTTATACGTCCACTTAAAGTTCAAGTCTTTTTTTTATTGTAATATTCACCTATAATGGGGGCAAAATTTCCCTAGAAATTTTTCCCCCCCTTTTAAAATTTGGAACGTGAATAATGGTCGAAAGTTTCAATCGGAATTTAATGAAATCGGGGATAAATTTCCCAGGGGAAAATTTTAAAAAGACAAAGAATTAGCGTTTAAAATTTTCGAAGGAGGGAAACATTCCGAGGGAAATTTTATTCACGATAGCCCCCAAGCTATATTAAAACTACTTAACTGAAATAAAAAAAAGGTTCCCAAAATTGCAAAACCTTAGTTGAAAGAAACAATTCTTTTAAATTTTATTTTCAGTTGACAAACATAATGAGGAACCCAAAATAAGTCCTTTGGAAGGACATCCAAAAATCGTCGAACAAGATACTTGCAAAAAAATAACGGTATATGTAAAATACCTATTATGATTTCTAAAATAAACTACAAAACTAGTTATATAGTGCAGTTATGAATGTATAGGTACCTATAGGTACCTTCTCATGTAGGTCAAATGGCTAGGAGTTTTAAAATTTATTTTGTTTGGTACTATTAAAACTACAGTCAAACCTTTTTATCTGAAATCCATTCAGTTGAAAAACTTAGATTAAGCCACTTAACTTACGACCCTGTATTTGTCAACTATTTTCTCACAAAATTCTACTTTATATAGGAACATTTTTGCTTTGGTAAACAAAAAACAAAATGCGTGACAAGGTCAAATTTATACTTAGTCTTTTAGTTTTAGCGCAGTTTTTTTATGATTTAATATATGAAAAGTATAGGTACGTAAGGAGTTACCAGACGTCCCCCTTTAGGAGGAACAGTCAACTTTTCATAGCAAAGTCCAAAGTCACGATGTCCACCTTTTCATTATTTCCAATCTGGTAACCCTAGGTACGTAGCTATGCCATATTTATACATGTATGTACATGGCGGTCAGCCATCAGCCGAATAGGGGGAATAACATGTAGCATACGAAAACATGCACGTGCCGTAACTATCCGGGACTGGTGGAAGTGTGATCATAGCCTCTTCGCGGCGGCCGCTAGAAACAAGCCTTTAAAAAGGTTTGGCTAATATGTTCGGGCTGGTTCCACAGGTTGGCAACAGGTTAATTCCCTGTTCCGTAAAACTAAAAGAATTCTGAGACCTACAACAAGCCTCGGAAACGGACTGATCTCACGACGACAACCCACGCAAAGAAAACATAAAAACGATTAACGAATTTTCTTATGGAACGTACGATCGCTCTATAGAGCTCGAGCTGCTCAGCAGCTAGCCGATGCCCTGTCAAAATATAAAGCTGACATAACAGCACTACAAGAAATTAGATGGACAGGGAATGTTGTTCTACAGAAGAAAGATTATGACTTATATTACAGCTATCATACAAAACACCATGTGCTCGGGGAAGGCTTCCTAGTCTTCCTAGCCATCATCGGCTTGCACCCTTCGCGTGCGAGGCAAATTTAAGAACATCAGCCTCATTAACGTTCACGGACCTACGGAGGAGTCCTCAGACGAAGAAAAAGAGACTTACTACGAACAAGTCGAGAAGGCCCTCAATGCCTGTCCAAGGTATGACGTAAAAATCATCCTTGGGGATTTGAATGCAAAAATAGGTCCGGAGCCGGTATTCAGGCACTAGGCAGGCACCCATAGTTTGGTGAGAACACTAATGACAATGGACTTCGAATCTTAGAATTGGCAGCATCGAAAAACATGGTCGTTGCGAGTACCAGATAGACCGTCGCCACTACTCGAACTTGATGACGGTACGAACGTACCGAGGTGCCAATATCGACTCGGATCACTATCTTGTTGGTATGGTTTTCCGAGGGCGGATTGCCTTGCGAAGACGTATTGCTTCCGCCGATCAGGTTCGAATCAACACGGCTGCTCTGCGCAATGAAAACACCAGTAACACCTTTGGTAATGCGTTAGGACTCGCCCCAGAACTGGGTAGAGTAAGTCCTGGAGCCAGTATGCTGGGCGTAGATGAGAAGTGGACACGCCTTAAGAATACTGTCATTAGTACTGCCAACTCCATCTTAGGCAGCAGTCGTAGAAATCGGAACGACTGGTTTGATGATGAATGCAAGCTAGCGACTGCACGTAAGAATGTTGCGTACCGAGCAATGCAACAACCTCATAGAACGCGGGCACGTGAAGACGAATATAAAGAGCTCAGAAGAATTGAAAAACGGCTTCACAGACAGAAAAAATCAGCCTGGGAGAAGAACATAATCTGTGAAATAGAGAAAAGCCGAGAGCGAGGTCCGCACCAGGCGCGGAAGTTCTACCAATCCGTCCGAAACATGACGCAGTACACACCACGCTGCACATACTGCAAGGACGGAGAGGGAAATCTGATCACCGATCCTCAAAGCATACTGGAGCGATGGGAAGTGTACTTCAATGAATTGCTAAATGGTCAGCTCAATGCAGAAGTGGAGGCTCCACTACTTCAAGAAGAGTACCCTATGTTGTCGCCACCAAGCATAGAAAAGTTGAGAAGGCTATAGGCCGGCTATAGAAAAACAAAGCCCCGGGAGCCGATGGTATACCAGCCGAACTATTTCAACACGGTGGGCCAGCTTTACGTCAACCAATTCATGAGATTATAATGCACGTGTGGGAGCATGAAGAAATTCCAGAAGACTGGCGAAAAGGTATAATTTGCTCCATACATAAGAAGGGAGATGTCACAACGTGCAGCAATTATAGAGGTATCACGTTGTTGAGTATCGCCTATAAGATACTCTCCTCTATCCTACAAGAGCGGATAACACCATACGCTAAAACCATCATCGGACAATATCAGTGTGGTTTCATTCCAGGCAAATCAACAACTGATCAGATCTTTACCCTTAGGCAGGCGATGGAAAAATGTCTAGAATTTAACATCCCCACATACCATCTGTTTATAGACTTTAAGGCCGCCTACGATAGCATAGCCAGGGTAGAACTTTACAAAGCCATGAGAGAATTCGGCATCCCAAATAAATTGACACGACTATGTAGGTTGACCATGACCAACGTAACAAGCCAAGTAAAAATAGCCGGATTGCTAACCAAACCAATCAACATCTTTAATGGACTCCGACAAGGGGATGGTTTGGCCTGCCTCCTCTTCAACCTGGCGTTGGAGAAAGCAATCCGTGACCTTGGCACGGCAACAAGAGGGACCATCGTCAACAGGTCCAGCCAGATACTGGCTTACGCAGACGACATCGACATCATCGGAAGAACCGAGCAAGCTGTACATGATTCCTTCATCCAGATCGAGCAGGCGGCACAAAATCTGGGGCTGCACATTAGTGAAGGTAAAACAAAGTACATGGTGGCGTCGAATGCGAGAGGAACAGTTGGTCAAACAATCAAGGTAGCGGAGCACGAATTTGAAGTGGTGCAATCCTTTAAAAACCTTGGGTCAATAGTAGCAGCCGATAACAATATAGAAGAAGAAATACGCGGGCGTCTTCTCAAATCCAACAGAGCCTACTATAGTCTGTCAAAGCTCTTCAAATCCAGAAATCTAACCATAACTTCAAAACTGCTGCTGTACAGGACCATGGTCCTGCCAGTTCTCACATATGGATCCGAGACTTGGGTGCTTAGCAAAAGGCACTCCGACCTCTTAGCCGCGTTCGAGAGAAAAGTCTTAAGGAGAATTGTTGGCCCCATATGTGAGGAAGGACGATTCCGGAGACGGTACAATCATGAATTGTACGCAATCTACCTTGAAGCGGATATCGTGACAAAAATTAAGCTCGGTAGACTCCGGTGGGCAGGGCACCTAGCTCGCATGAGCGAAGATGAACCTGCTCGGAAAGTTCTTTGTGGTACATTCTATGGTAGACGACAGCGTGGTAGACCATGCTTGCGCTGGAGAGATGGCGTAGACCAGGCCCGGAGCCTTGGGGTGCGCAACTGGATGGCGGCGGCTCGAGACCGGGATGGGTGGAGAGACTTGTTGAAGGAGGCCAGGACCCGACCCCGGTTGTCAAGCCGATGATGATGATGAACTCACATGTGAACTATAAGGAACCATGTTGAAAATTTAGCTGAAAATCCAACAAAGATACAAATAAATTGATATATTTTATATGTTCTAAAATTTTTTTGAACCCAGCGCGATGCACACCATCTGATTTCTTAATTTAAACTTTATTTATGAGAACAAAATTAATATTTATATCTGAGTTTTCTTTGAAAAATTATATAAATCGGTTACACAGATAATAAAATAGTCCAAAATAAAAAAAAATGGTTCTATGAGAGCTACTGTTAATAATGACTTAATGTAAAATTTGTTTCTCTTAAATGATAGATGGTACTAATAGAAGCTCAGACGTTATTTGTAACGTGTGTGGTATAGTGCGGGTGTTTACGGGGGTATACTTATATATATTTAAAAATGGAAAATATATATGGAAGTAAACTGACCTCCGAAAATTGTCTACCCTTATGACTTATGGTCACAGAAACCCATTCGCCAATCCAGGCAGATCTCCGGAAGACTGTCGGTTAGCGATTAATGTCACTGGCCTGCTAGCGGTTGGACGTCCTAAGCTCATCGGTGGGGGGGATCTTGACTTAATTTTAACCGACTATGTTACACTTTGTCAGGTCAATTCCGAGATGTTGTTTGGAGTTATAATGTTTATACCGAAAAAAATAAAAGTTTAATCGGAGCCCGAAATTTGATATGTCTAAGCTTACAAAAGAAAAATTCAAAGAAAAAATAAAATCTTATAAAGGGTTGTGTAGGTGTAGGCACCTACCCTCCCTTGAGATGTGGCAGTTCTTCTCCACACTCACCAGTGTCTTTGCCGTCATTCTATATAAAACAAAAACCCCAATTGTTAGAAACTCATGGACTTCTTTTTCTTAAAAGTTAACTATGTTTCTGCACTTTAAAAAAAATAAAGAGTATAAAAACGTCCACTTCGGGTACTCTAATGAAGAAAAACATCTTCAGAGTCCGTGCAGGTATAATCTTTCCCCATACTCCCTTATGTCTATTTCATCCTATCCTTGTCCCACTCTCCTTCATACTCACATCCAATATTCGAAGTCTTAAATCTTCTCATATTACGTACACTGAATGCAGAAGTAACCGTGAACATCGCTCTAAAGTGTATTTCTGAATCATGACAACTTTTGTATTAAGCCTTAAATATGTGATTATTGCTTGAATTTAAAGCCAAGTTCATTTCTTTTAAATCGTTTATTTAAATTCCCAACCTTAGCTTATATACAAAAAAAAAACTCTAAGTTCTCTTTGGCCTGGTTAAAAAAAAAATGACTAGGTATTACCTGGTTAGCAAGAAAAATTTCTTAATTCGTTATATAATATGTACGTGTTACTCAAGTAACTTAAGTTCCTCTGTTATATGTTCTTTCTTATCTCTAATTCAAGAGCAAAACAAATAGTTACATATAATATATACGTATGTACTTATATATTAGGTAAATCAAACCAAATTGACTTCCTTTTTTTGATTTCATTTATAATTCTTTTTTTTTTTTATGAGTCGTATAGGGCAAAGATATATATTCAAAAATTTATATATGTTTTACTTAAAAAAAAAAACAGAAAAAACTCACCAAATCAAGTTGTGCACAGCTCCTGTTGGTTTCTTTCGTTGACACATCTGCTCGTGTAACTAAATTTTTGAATAGAATTTTTGCCACTTTATCTTCATCTTCTTGTTTTGACTTGACATTTATATTTTTGACATTTATATTTTTTTTTTTTTGCTTTTGGATTTTTTTCACTTCCCTTGTTTTCTGTATATATATTTTTTTTTATTTTATTTTTGCTATTCTCTTTTTCTATGCAATAAGGTTTCACGGTTCTCACATCACTTATATTCACCTTTTTTTCTTATTTTCTTTTTTTTTCTATTTCAGGCACCTATCTTCTTCTTTCTGAACTATGTATTCCTTCTTTTAAACATTTGTATTTTGTTAACTTTATGATATTTCTTTTTTTAACTACTTTTCTTTCCTGCAAGTGTCTTAACAACAATAATCTTTTATTAACTACAAAAAAAAAACTAATAAAAAACGAAAACCAGTCGGTCCAGCTCCTGCGCGGTTGCCTTGAGAAAAATCACGAAACTACTACGGTCTGCGGTATCCGTATATTCCTTCTTTCTTAGATGCGTCGCTATGCGTTGCGTTGGTTTAATTGTATATATGTAGCTGTGAAACCTTTTTCATTTACTTCTCCTTCCTACATACGTAAGTGGACCGGTAAAAGTTGGCGTGATATTTGAAGTTTTCGATATTAGTGATCGCGATGATTTTTTTCTTTTTTTTTTGGTTCTCTTTTTTTTTGTTATCAAGATGTTCGGGGTAGCTCTGAGTTTTTGAGATGCCACATCATCAAAAAAATAACAAGTAGAGGATATCCACTTCTTCTCACCCCCTCTTGTAATATGTATTGGTGTCCCACCCCTAGCAGGGATAGTAGTCTGTTGAGAAGGGTGAGTGGAAAAATTCCTCGCGGTGTACCTTTTTGTTATATAAGATAAGAGAACATTTTTCTGTGCGATTCAGAAGCATCTGTTTTCCTAGATAATATTTTTATTATTTTTCTTACCTTTTTTTTAAAAAGATGTAGCTATATTCTGTTTTTATTCAGGATTAGTTATACCAATTTAAATTTTATGGCATATGGGAAGGGTATATAATATCACACCAAATAAAAATTGGACCAGGTTGCGGTGTCGTGTGTGGTTAACCCAAAAAAAAAAATTGGATGTGTCCCCTTCGTTTTTCTTTCTGGGGTGTTTTTCTTTCTGGGGAGTTTTTCTTTATTCCTTTGTTTGAACTTATAATTCTCTGTCTAAGAAAAGATGAATAACTATTAGGGAAATATGATAACAGGACAAATTTCTTACATTTAACTTCTTCTTTTCTTGACGATGTGGCTTGTCCAAGAGTAGGAATGTGAAAGGAAGAATTCATGATATCGCGCTTGTGTTGCCATGAAAGCAAGCCAATATGGCTGCTTGAAACGGAAAGGGAACGATGGAAATCGAAATTTTTTACATTAGATGAATTGAAAAATAGGTAAGTTTGGTTCTTTTTAGGTCTGTTCAAACGTTTTGCAATTTTGTGGTGAATTGACACTCGAGATTTTTTTTTGTTTGCTATAGCTGAAGTTTGCTACAAAACTCGTTCCTTTAGCGAGGGGTTTCCCCGAAAAAAAAGGAATGAGAAAAGACTCACGACTTTATGTTTTTTTAACTAAGTTTCGTGAATATCTCGTTGATCGTTTCCTTGAGAATGTCTCATGCACAGCTGACAGCCGGGCCTTTCCGAACAATTCTTACCTAAGTTGTTACTTTTTTAAATCTTTAGAATGAACTACTGTTCGCATTACTCTTTCGTCTCGCGTTTCATACAAGTTATTGCCGACAGCTTTGACTATGACTACCTTAGAGAATTTCGGACACAGCTTAGCATTCCTATGTTTGGAAGCATTACTCAGTATAAAATTTCTCTTGTACGCTATATCCCCTACTTCGAAAGAAATTTGCCTGCTTCTGAGGTTTTACCTTTTGGCATACGTTTCATGTGCGTGTTCTAACTCGGCTTTCAAACGTTGGTGTAAGATATTCATCTTACATGCTTTTGGTAGCCAATTCAATTCAGATTGATTCAATCCTCCTAAATCACGTAAAAGTTTGTACACTGATAAATGTTGGAACATTTGCTGCCCAAAAAGAGCTTCATAAGGTTACATGCCGATTGCCGAATGGATAGTCGAACGAAGAGCACTACCGATGGATATAAGGTGTAAATCCCAATTGAGTTGCTTCGTATCTATATAAGCACGAATAGCTGCTAACAGAGAGCGGTTCACTCGCTCACTAGCATTTGCTTGGGGTGAGTATATGGCGGTTTTATAATGTTTTACCCCGAACTTTTTCATCATATCCGCAAACTTTTTGCGAATAAACTGTGAACCGTTGTCTGTAAACAAGCTCTCCGGAACTCCGAATGTGAGTATGTAAATTTTGAATGTAAAATTTCCTCCTGCAAAAATTTCACAACAGATTGAGCGGTAGCTTTTCGGAGAGGTTTAACCACTACAAATTTTGTCAGTTGATCTAACACTATTACGATCTGTGTATTGTCGTTTCTAGACCTCGGATATGGACCCAAAAAATCCGCGTATAAGTGTTGAAATGGCCTGTCTACTACGAAAACTTCCCCCATTTCTGCCCTCAAAGCGGTATAAGGAACTTTTGTAGTTTTACATATTTCGCTCTTTTCTATAAACTGCTTAACTTGAGAAGCCATACCAGGCCAAAAGAATCGTTCACGTAGTCGGTACAGAGTTTTAGCGATACCGCCATCCGCAGATCTTGGTGGGCAATGAGCCATAGAAACGAGACTTTCAGTCAGCGCCGTCGGGATCCATAGCTTCCAAACCAAATCATCTTGGAGTGGATGCCCTGTACAGTGCCTGACTTTTTTTTAAACGAAATTGTCCGAAACTTGTAGGTCAGGCAGCTGATCTTTATTTTTACGGATGTGCTCCATAATTTGGCGATATTCCTCTGACTGAAAGTTAGAGTCATCCAAATCCACGTAGAGTACATCTGTGGGATTCGTTGACATCGACCCCGGCTGAGATACTTCTAGATGCAGTGCCTCTGCTTCATATACTCGAGACAGAGCATCAGGCACTACATGTAAAGCTTCCGGTGTTCGATGCCAAAATCGAATCCCTGGAGTTTCATGCTCCAACGGGCTAACCTACCAGTCGGATCTCTCAGGCTCATTAGCCACTTTGAACTAGCGTGGTCGGTTATCACTGTAAAATGATAACCTTCTATGTAAGGCCTGAACTTGTGAATCCCCTTGACCGCAGCAAGACACTCTTGCTCCGTCACGGAATAATTTCGCTGAGCTGCGTTCAACTTTTGCGAGAAATAAAATATTGGGCGTTCATTACCAGTGTCATCTTTTTGACAAAGAACGCAGCCTATCCCTGACGCCGAAGCATCACAAAGAATGATAAATTCTTCGGTGAAATCTGGATTCACCAAGACTGGTGCAGATGTCAAAGCTGTTTTTAAATCTTCGAATGCCTTAACCGCTCCTTCATCAAACAGAAACTTTTTTGATTTCTTAAGGGTGTCCGATAATGGTGCCGTCAGGGATGAAAAGTTATTCACGAATCTCCGATACCATCCGGCCATGCCTAAGAATCTCCTAACCTGTTTAGGCGTTTTTGGTACCGGGATTGCCGTTATTTTTACCGGATCGGACAACCCTGAACCACTATATAACCTAAATACTAGAGTTCCTGGAAACAGAATTTAGATTTTTCGACGTTAATCGTTAAGCCCGCCTCCAGTAACTTTTTCCCTATTATACTCAACATTCTAATGTGTTCCTCAAAGTTACGTTAGATGATAAGTAGATCATCTAAGTAAACGAACACTTGTTCTCGTAACTCTTGAGGGACCACTTTTCCCATTAGATACGTCAAACTGTGCGCCGCATTTGAAAGACCGAAGGGCATCACTCGGAATTGATATTGAACATTTCTCCAGCGGTATCTGCCAGTACGCATCTTTCAGGTCCACACTTGAAATATAGTGTGTCTCTGAAAGGCGTGCTAGCAGGCCCTCAATATAAGCAATTGGGCTCGCATTCTTTACTTACTTGGTTCACCTTCCGAAAGTCCAAGCACATGCGGTTCTTACCAGGTTTTCGTAACAATACGACTGGCGAACTCCAAGCGCTGGAACTTTCTTCGATGATCCCCAACTCAAGCATGCAATCCAATTCCTGATACAGTAGGGCTTGTATCGCTGGAGAGTGGAGATATAGGGTAGTGCCGTTGTTTTATAGGCGGTGCATCCCCGGTATCTATTGTGTGCTCCAATAGGTGAGTTTTCCCCAAGCCTTTCAAAGCGAATGACGGAATCGGGCCTATTGTAGTCTGAATTTTCTTGAAAGGTATTTGATTTCCTTTTAGATACTAGAGAATATTTCTCCCGAGGCAGCTGATACTAGCCCCTGAATCTAGTAGACCTAGCCAGCTTTCATTGAAAATCTCTACCGTCACGTATGGACGAGGATCTCCCGAAGTACAATCTAAAATGGCTGCCGCTATGTTCCGATAATAAAGTTTATTTCTTTTGATTCGGTCTCTCACCCGTTGTATTCTCTTTGTAGGCTGGGTAACTGTGACTATCCGTCTTCGAGCTTCATTATATGCTTTCTGGCGTTCATGTAAAGATTTTCTCGGTAAACTCGTGGTTTTGTTTAAATACTCGTCTGGTAATGTATTTGTGGACGTTTGTTTGTATAACGGTTTCAGTATTGTAATATCCTTATTTGTTTCTTAAATCCCGAGTTTGGAGTTCTCGAACAATTCCCCTCGGTTGCAGGATTGTTCCGTTTGTAGTTTCCCGTGCACTTGGGACAGTTTGGTGAAACTACATCTGCAAAGCCACAATGGTAACAGAACACTGTCCTCCTCGGATCTACACAATCTCGGAAATTATGCCCTACCTTATTGCAATTCCAACATTTTTGTGACTTAGCATCTCCACGCATTGCTTCCACCACCGTTGGAACCACTGGTGTTGAAATCATGTCTGGAACTTCGAGCTCATTTACGTTCCACCGTGAAGGCACGTTCAGAATATTTTGTGTAAATCTCGTTCTTGGAGTATCTTGTCTGTCTAAAAATTTTTCTATTTACCTGCAAACATAGGCCATTTCAGAGAAGCTATTAGTGTTAAAGGTGATTAACAATTCCCCCATTCGTCTGCGTAATTTTGTTTTATTAACTCAACCATTTCCTTAGCAGGTTTCGGAATGCGTAGCCTCGAGTTAATTTTTAACAGATCGTCATACAAATTGTTAAATGTTTCACTTTCGATCAGTCATCTTACGCGACAACTCAGAATCAGTTTCCAGAGTTCGGTACTGTTCTAAAAGAGCTTAACGAAGTGCTGGCCATGACGCGTATTGATTGCTTTTCAAAAACATTCAGAACCAATCTTCAGCGGATCCGCTGATGAAATGGTGGACATTAACTACAATTTCCTCCCAGGAAATATTATGACTTTTTTTAACCCTCTCTAGTGCATTCGAAGTTGTAGCTGGTGAGTCATTCAGATTCAAATTACCTAACTGAGCGAGGAAGTTCTCGACATTCGACCTTTGTGCAATTCAAAAGGATGAACAACCGAATTATTTGTGTTAGCTACCGCTTGTGGAACCCCTGAGAGTCTTGGTGGTACTGCATTATAGAACGGGTCACATGAAACTTCTGGTCGATTAAGAGGAGGTATAACATTAGTTTGGGTTGGTGTTGTATTCTTGGCTAATGATTATCTCACTATCAACGCTACCTATTGTAATATACAGGCTTGACTCTTCGCTAACTCTTCCTTGAGAAAACGTTGGTCATCTGCCTTCTGCAAACCTATAGAGGCTGAAACGACTTCCTGAACATAGTTAGAAAACTGTGTAGTTTCATGCGAAAAATCTATGTCTCTCTGATTTGCATTAGCCGTGGAGTTAGCTTGACCTTGACCATCCGGTACTGTAATATTTTGCTCGTTGTTGTTAGCGTTTCCACTCGCGTTTTGATCTCCCTCGTTATCACTCCCGTTTCTCGATTGGTTACTTTGCGACATAGTTTCCCTGTTACCGCTTCTTAAACTATAGGTTCTGGGAAACGTTGACCTACCACGTCCCCTGCCGGTCATTGGATGTGCAAAAAAAACTTTTTCTCCTATTTTTTAAAATTTTTTAAATTTTCAAATAAATTTCTTTGAGCTGAATAATGCGACCTGATTTGGTTTATTTGAATCATGTAGCTATAAATCAATCAAATTAAAGTTCCTTTCTCTAATCAGTAATAAATGATTTCATCCTAAATATTTCTCTATCTCCAAGAAAATTCTAAATGATACCTAATTATTTAAGCCCTGCCAAAAAATCTTAAAATTAAACTACATATATCGTAACCTTTTAACCAAATTATATGTAGGATCTCTAAAAAAATAAAATAGGTAAGTTCTAATCGTTTTTCTTAAACATTAATTCAATAATAATAAAAATTGTTCAATAAGATTTCATACATATTAAGGGATGTGAAATATGATTCGAATGGACAAGGATGTTAAAAAAAATATTGGGGTCCCATCTCCTTACGTCTGAAGATAGGCTTGACAAAAAAAAAACTTCTTAACCCTTTGGCTTTCTAACAATTTATCAGATGTAAGATCTAGGAAATGTACAATTTTTTACGATTTCGTGACGTCACAGCGGACGTGAGCTGGTGTACTCAACCTGACTCACCGGATAACGTATACTTGATCGCTTCCAAACTATACTTTTCCCCGATACTCCTACGTTGAAGTTAGTTTCATGGTTCAGCCGAGCAGACATGTGTCTTGCAATAACGTTGATTAAGATTTTGTTTTTGGTTTTTGCAACTGGTAAAGGTAGTAATCTACTCTACTTTCCGGACAAGATTACCTAAAACTCATCTTTACAAACAAAAAATAAACCTCTTGCTTGCCCTCCATGCAACAGTCAACCAGAAGAAAAACTCCGTGTAAGGATCGGACACAAAAGTAAGGAAGTTTATTCTATGCGCAAAACATTCGTTTTTTCATGTCGTTACAACTTGCAAAAGTCTAGAACCATCCTAACTTTCCGGATAACGTTCACCAAAAAAAATCGGTTTACTTGCTTGCGTGATTATCTGTTCTGCCATTCTCAACCAAAAAAAAACTTGTCTCCAGATAAGAACTTAGGTTTTTTTTCTTTTTTCTGTTATCAAAACATTGTTTTCTAATGAACATACGTAGACAATTCAAAATTTCGGGCCCCACGCTGGGCGCCATTCTGTAACGTGTGTGGTATAGTGCGGGTGTTCACGGGGGTGTACTTATATATATTTAAAACTGGAAAATATATATGGAAGTAAACTGCCCTCCGAAAATTCTCTACCCTTATGACGTATGGTCACAGAAACCCATTCGCCAATCCAGGCAGATCTCCGGAAGGCTGTCGGTTAGCGATTAATGTCACTGGCCTGCTAGCGGTTGCACGTCCTAAGCTCGTCGGTGGGGGGGATCTTGACTTAATTTTAACCGACGATGTTACACTTTGTCAGGAAAATTCCGAGATGTTGTTTGGAGTTACAATGTTTATACCGAAAAAAATAGAAGTTTAATCGGAGCCCGAAATTTGATATGTCTAAGCTTACAAAAGAAAAATT
This sequence comes from Leucozona laternaria, assembly GCA_932273885.2. Taxonomy (NCBI): domain Eukaryota; kingdom Metazoa; phylum Arthropoda; class Insecta; order Diptera; family Syrphidae; genus Leucozona; species Leucozona laternaria. The sequence continues at coordinate 140,119,235 of OW026366.1, forward strand.
CAAAAAAAAAATAAAATCTTATAAAGGGTTGTGTAGGTGTAGGCACCTACCCTCCCTTGAGATGTGGCAGTTCTTCTCCACACTCACCAGTGTCTTTGCCGTCATTCTATAAAACAAAAACCCCAATTGTTAGAAACTCATGAACTTCTTTTTCTTAAAAGTTTAGTATGTGTCTGCGCTTTAAAAAAAAATAAAGAGTAAAAATACATCCACTTCGGGTACTCTAATGAAGAAAAACATGTTCAGAGTCCGTGCAAGTATAATCTTTCCCCATACTCCCTTATGTCTATTTCATCCTATCCTTGTCCCACTCTCCTTCATACTCACATCCAATATTCGAAGTCTTAAATCTTCTCATATTACGTACACTGAATGCAGAAGTAACCGTGAACATCGCTCTAAAGTTTATTTCTGAATCATGACAACTTTTGTATTAAGCCTTAAATATGTGATTATTGCTTGAATTTAAAGCCAAGTTCATTTCTTTTAAATTGTTTATTTACATTCCCAACCTTAGCTTATATACAAAAAAAAAAACTCTAAGTTCTCTTTGGCCTGGTTAAAAAAAAATGACTAGGTATTACCTGGTTAGCAAGAAAAATTTCTTAATTCGTTATATAATATGTACGTGTTACTCAAGTAACTTAAGTTCCTCTGTTATATGTTCTTTCTTATCTCTAATTCAAGAGCAAAACAAATAGTTACACATAATATATACGTATGTACTAATATATTAGGTAAATCAAACCAAATTGACTTCCTTTTTTTTGATTTCATTTATAATTCTTTTTTTTTTTATAAGTCGTATAGGGCAAAGATATATATTCAAAAATTTATATATGTTTTACTTAAAAAAAAAAACAGAAAAAACTCACCAAATCAAGTTGTGCACAGCTCCTGTTGGTTTCTTTCGTTGACACATCTGCTCCTGTAACTAAATTTTTGAATAGAATTTTTGCCACTTTATCTTTATCTTCTTGTTTTGACTTCATTTATATTTTTTTTTTTGGCTTTTGGATTTTTTTCACTTCCCTTGTTTTCTGTATATATTTCTTTTTTTATTTAATTTTTGCTATTCTCTTTTTTTATGTAATAAGGTTTCACGGTTCTCACATCATTTATATTTACCTTTTTTTTCTTATTTTCTTTTTTTTTTCTATTTGAGGCACCTTTTTTCTTCTTTCTGAACTATGTATTCCTTCTTTTAAACATTTGTATTTTGTTAACTTTATGATATTTCTTTTTTTAACTACTTTTCTTTTCTGCAAGTGTCTTAACAACAATAATCTCTTATTTACTAAAAAAAAAAAAACTAATAAAAAACGAAAACCAGTCGGCCCAGCTCCTGCGCGGTTGACTTGAGAAAAATCACGAAACTACTACGGTCTGCGGTATCCGTATATTCCTTCTTTCTTAGATGCGTCGCTATGCGTTGCGTTGGTTTAATTGTATATATGTAGCTGTGAAACCTTTTTCATTTACTTCTCCTTCCTACATATGTAAGTGGACAGGTAAAAGTTGGCGTGATATTTGAAGTTTTCGATATTAGTGATCGCGATGATTTTTTTCTTTTTTTTTTTGGTTCTCTTTTTTTTTGTTATCAAGATGTTCGGGGTAGCTCTGAGTTTTTGAGATGCCACATCATCAACAAAATAACAAGTAGAGGATATCCACTTCTTCTCACCCCCTCTTGTAATATGTATTGGTGTCCCACCCCTAGCAGGGATAGTAGTCTGTTGAGAAGGGTGAGTGGAAAAATTCCTCGCGGTGTACCTTTTTCAGAAGCATCTGTTTTCCTAGATAATATTTGTACTATTTTTCTTACCTTTTTTTTAAAAAAATGTAGCTATATTCTGTTTTTATTCAGGGTTAGTTATACCAATTTAAATTTTATGGCATATGGGAAGGGTATATAATATCACACCAAATAAAAATTGGACCAGGTTGCGGTGTCGTGTGTGGTTAACCCAAAAAAAAAATTGGATGTGTCCCCTTCGTTTTTCTTTCTGGGGTGTTTTTCTTTCTGGGGAGTTTTTCTTTATTCCTTTGTTTGAACTTATAATTCTCTGTCTAAGAAAAGATGAATAACTATTAGGGAAATATGATAACAGGACAAATTTCTTACATTTAACCTCTTCTTTTCTTGACGATGTGGCTTGTCCAAGAGTAGGAATGTGAAAGGAAGAATTCATGATATCGCGCTTGTGTTGCCATGAAAGCAAGCCAATATGGCTGCTTGAAACGGAAAGGGAACGATGGAAATCGAAATTTTTTACATTAGATGAATTGAAAAATAGGTAAGTTTGGTTCTTTTTAGGTCTGTTCAAACGTTTTGCAATTTTGTGGTGAATTGACACTCGAGAATTTTTTTTTGTTTGCTATAGCTGAAGTTTGCTACAAAACTCGTTCCTTTAGCGAGGGGTTTCCCCGAAAAAAAAGGAATGAGAAAAGACTCACGACTTTATGTTTTTTTAACTAAGTTTCGTGAATATCTCGTTGATCGTTTCCTTGAGAATGTCTCATGCACAGCTGACAGCCGGGCCTTTCCGAACAATTCTTACCTAAGTTGTTACTTTTTTAAATCTTTAGAATGAACTACTGCTCGGATTACTCTTTCGTCTCGCGTTTCATACAAGTTATTGCCGACAGCTTTGACTATGACTACCTTAGAGAATTTCGGACACAGTTTAGCATTCCTATGTTTGGAAGCATTACTCAGTATAAAATTTCTCTTGTACGCTATATCCCCTACTTCGAAAGAAATTTGCCTGCTTCTGAGGTTTTACCTTTTGGCATACGTTTCATGTGCGTGTTCTAACTCGGCTTTCAAACGTTGGTGTAAGATATTCATCTTACATGCTTTTGGTAGCCAATTCAATTCAGATTGATTCAATCCTCCTAAATCACGTAAAAGTTTGTACACTGATAAATGTTGGAACATTTGCTGCCCAAAAAGAGCTTCATAAGGTTACATGCCGATTGCCGAATGGATAGTCGAACGAAGAGCACTACCGATGGATATAAGGTGTAAATCCCAATTGAGTTGCTTCGTATCTATATAAGCACGAATAGCTGCTAACAGAGAGAAGTTCACTCGCTCACTAGCATTTGCTTGGGGTGAGTATATGGCGGTTTTATAATGTTTTACCCCGAACTTTTTCATCATATCCGCAAACTCTTTGCGAATGAACTGTGAACCGTTGTCTGTAAACAAGCTCTCCGGAACTCCGAATGTGAGTATGTAAATTTTGAATGTAAAATTTCCTCCTGCAAAAATTTCACAACAGATTGAGCGGTAGCTTTTCGGAGAGGTTTAACCACCACAAATTTTGTCAGTTGATCTAACACTATTACGATCTGTGTATTGTCGTTTCTAGACCTCGGATATGGACCCAAAAAATCCGCGTATAAGTGTTGAAATGGCCTGTCTACTACGAAAACTTCCCCCATTTCTGCCCTCAAAGCGGTATTAGGAACTTTTGTAGTTTTACATATTTCGCTCTTTTCTATAAACTGCTTAACTTGAGAAGCCATACCAGGCCAAAAGAATCGTTCACGTAGTCGGTACAGAGTTTTAGCGATACCGCCATCCGCAGATCTTGGTGGGCAATGAGCCATAGAAACGAGACTTTCAGTCAGCGCCGTCGGGATCCATAGCTTCCAAACCAAATCATCTTGGAGTGGATGCCCTGTACAGTGCCTGACTTTTTTTTAAACGAAATTGTCCGAAACTTGTAGGTCAGGCAACTGATCTTTATTTTTACGGATGTGCTCCATAATTTGGCGATATTCCTCTGACTGAAAGTTAGAGTCATCCAAATCCACGTAGAGTACATCTGTGGGATTCGTTGACATCGACCCCGGCTGAGATACTTCTAGATGCAGTGCCTCTGCTTCATATACTCGAGACAGAGCATCAGGCACTACATGTAAAGCTTCCGGTGTTCGATGCCAAAATCGAATCCCTGGAGTTTCATGCTCCAACGGGCTAACCTACCAGTCGGATCTCTCAGGCTCATTAGCCACTTTGAACTAGCGTGGTCGGTTATCACTGTAAAATGATAACCTTCTATGTAAGGCCTGAACTTGTGAATCCCCTTGACCGCAGCAAGACACTCTTGCTCCGTCACGGAATAATTTCGCTGAGCTGCGTTCAACTTTTGCGAGAAATAAAATATTGGGCGTTCATTACCAGTGTCATCTTTTTGACAAAGAACGCAGCCTATCCCTGACGCCGAAGCATCACAAAGAATGATAAATTCTTCGGTGAAATCTGGATTCACCAAGACTGGTGCAGATGTCAAAGCTGTTTTTAAATCTTCGAATGCCTTAACCGCTCCTTCATCAAACAGAAACTTTTTTGATTTCTTAAGGGTGTCCGATAATGGTGCCGTCAGGGATGAAAAGTTATTCACGAATCTCCGATACCATCCGGCCATGCCTAAGAATCTCCTAACCTGTTTAGGCGTTTTTGGTACCGGGATTGCCGTTATTTTTACCGGATCGGCTTTCAGACAACCCTGACCCACTATATAACCTAAATACTGGAGTTCCTGGAAACAGAATTTAGATTTTTCGACGTTAATCGTTAAGCCCGCCTCCAGTAACTTTTTCCCTATGATACTCATAATTCTAATGCGTTCCTCAAAGGTACGTGAGATGATAAGTAGATCATCTAAGTAAACGAACACTTGTTTTCGTAACTCTTGAGGGACCACTTTTCCCATTAGATACGTCAAACTGTGCGCCGCATTTGAAAGACCGAAGGGCATCACTCGGAATTGATGTAATGGTCTTCCGGGGACGGTGAATACAGTCTTTTCCCTTGAACATTTCTCCAGCGGTATCTGCCAGTACGCATCTTTCAGGTCCACACTTGAAATATAGTGTGTCTCTGAAAGGCGTGCTAGCAAGCCCTCAATATAAGCAATTGGGCTCGCATTCTTTTTAGTTACTTGGTTCACCTTCCGAAAGTCCAAACACATGCGGTTCTTACCAGGTTTTCGTACCAATACGACTGGCGAACTCCAAGCGCTGGAACTTTCTTCGATGACCCCCAACTCAAGCATGCCATCCAAAACCTGATACAGTAGGGCTTGTATCGCTGGAGAGTGGAGATATAGGGTAGTGCCGTTGTTTTATAGGCGGTGCATCCCCGGTATCTATTGTATGCTCCAATAGGTCAGTTTTCCCCAAGCCTTTCAAAGCGAATGACGGAATCGGGCCTATTGTAGTCTGAAGCGTTTTACGTTCCTGAGCAGTGAGTTGACATTCAACTGCAGATTCATGCACTTTTTCTGTTTGTTTATCAAACGAGATTTCTGAAACCAAAGTAGGAGCGATTTGGAATTCATTCCAGAAATCTATTCCTAAATACAAGCGTTGAGCTAATGATGGAACAATGTAAAAGTCTATCTTCTTGACTTCCCCTTTATATCGGACCTCGGCAGATACCACCCCCACTATATTTTGTCTATGACACTGATGCTGAAATTTTCTTGAAAGGTATTTGATTTCCTTTTAGATACTAGAGAATATTTCTCCCGAGGCAGCTGATACTAGCCCCTGAATCTAGTAGACCAAGCCAGCTTTCATTGAAAATCTCTACCGTCACGTATGGACGAGGATCTCCCGAAGTACAATCTAAAATGGCTGCCGCTATGTTCCGATAATAAAGTTTCTTTCTTTTGATTCGGTCTCTCACCCGTTGTATTCTCTTTGTAGGCTGGGTAACTGTGACTATCCGTCTTCGATCTTCATCATATGCTTTCTGGCGTTCATGTAAAGATTTTCTCGGTAAACTCGTGGTTTTGTTTAAAGTCTCGTCTGGTAATGTATTTGTGGACGTTTGTTTGTATAACGGTTTCAGTATTGTAATATCCTTATTTGTTTCTAAAATCCCGAATTTGGAGTTCTCGAACAATTCCCCTCGGTTGCAGGATTGTTCCGTTTGTAGTTTCCCGTGCACTTGGGACAGTGTGGTGAAACTACATCTGCAAAGCCACAACGGTAACAGAACACTGTCCTCCTCGGATCTACACAATCTCGGAAATTATACCCTACCTTATTGCAATTCCAACATTTTTGTGACTTAGCATCTCCACGCATTGCTTCCACCACCGTTGGAACCACTGGTGTTGAAATCATGTCTGGAACTTCGAGCTCATTTACGTTCCGCCGTGAAGGCACGTTCAGAATATTTTGTGTAAATCTCGTTCTTGGAGTATCTTGTCTGTCTAAAAATTTTTCTATTGACCTGCAAACATAGGCCATTTCAGAGAAGCTATTAGTGTTAAAGGTGATTAACAATTCCCCCATTTGTCTGCGTACATTTTGTTTTATTAACTCAACCATTTCCTTAGCAGGTTTCGGAATGCGTAGCCTCGAGCTAATTTTTAACAGATCGTCATTCAAATTATTAAATGTTTCACTTTCGATCAGTCATCTTACGCGACAACTCAGAATCAGTTTCCAGAGTTCGGTACTGTTCTAAAAGAGCTTAACGAAGTGCTGGCCATGACGCGTATTGATTGCTTTTCAAAAACATTCAGAACCAATCTTCAGCGGATCCGCTGATGAAATGGTGGACATTAACTACAATTTCCTCCCAGGAAATATTATGACTTTTTTTAACCCTCTCTAGTGCATTCGAAGTTGGAGCTGGTGAGTCATTCAGATTCAAATTACCTAACTGAGCGAGGAAGTTCTCGACATTCGACCTTTGTGCAATTCAAGAGGATGAACAACCGAATTATTTGTGTTACCTATCGCTTGTGGAACCCCTGAGAGTCTTGGTGGTACTACATTATAGAACGGGTCACCTGAAACTTCTGGTCGATTAAGAGGAGGTATAACATTAGTTTGGGTTGGTGTTGTATTCTTGGCTAATGATTATCTCACTATCAACGCTACCTATTGTAATATACAGGCTTGACTCTTCGCTAACTCTTCCTTGAGAAAACGTTGGTCATCTGCCCTCTGCAAACCTATAGAGGCTGAAACGACTTCCTGAACATAGTTAGAAAACTGTGTAGTTTCATGCGAAAAATCTATGTCTCTCTGATTTGCATTAGCCGTGGAGTTAGCTTGACCTTGACCATCCGGTACTGTAATATTTTGCTCGTTGTTGTTAGCGTTTCCACTCGCGTTTTGATCTCCCTCGTTATCACTCCCGTTTCTCGATTGGTTACTTTGCGACATAGTTTCCCTGTTACCGCTTCTTAAACTATAGGTTCTGGGAAACGTTGACCTACCACGTCCCCTGCCGGTCATTGGATGTGCAAAAAAAACTTTTTCTCCTATTTTTTAAAATTTTTTAAATTTTCAAATAAATTTCTTTGAGCTGAATAATGCGACCTGATTTGGTTTATTTGAATCATGTAGCTATAAATCAATCAAATTAAAGTTCCTTTCTCTAATCAGTAATAAATGAATTCATCCTAAATATTTCTCTATCTCCAAGAAAATTCTAAATGATACCTAATTATTTAAGCTCTGCACTCAAAAATCTTAAAATTAAACTACGTATATCGTAACCTTTTAACCAAATTATATGTAGGATCTCTAAAAAAATAAAATAGGTAAGTTCTAAACGTTTTTCTTAAACATTAATTCAATAATAATAAAAATTGTTCAATAAGATTTCATACATATTAAGGGATGTGAAATATGATTCGAATGGACAAGGATGTTAAAAAAAATATTGGGGTCCCATCTCCTTACCTCTCAAGATAGGCTTGACAAAAAAAAACTTCTTAACCCTTTGGCTTTCTAACAATTTTCAGATGTAAGATCTAGGAAATGTACAATTTTTTACGATTTCGTGACGTCACAGCGGACGTGAGCTGGTGTACTCAACCTGACTCACCGGATAACGTATACTTGATCGCTTCCAAACTATACTTTTCCCCGATACTCCTACGTTGAAGTTAGTTTCATGGTTCAGCCGAGCAGACATGTGTCTTGCAATAACGTTGATTAAGATTTTGTTTTTGGTTTTTGCAACTGGTAAAGGTAGTAATCTACTCTACCTTCCGGACAAGATTACCTAAAACTCATCTTTACAAACAAAAAATAAACCTCTTGCTTGCCCTCCATGCAACAGTCAACCAGAAGAAAAACTCCGTGTAAGTTTATTCTATGCGCAAAACATTCGTTTTTTCATGTCGTTACAACTTGCAAAAGTCTAGAACCATCCTAACTTTCCGGATAACGTTCACCAAAAAAAAATCGGTTTACTTGCTTGCGTGATTATCTGTTCTGCCATTCTCAACCAAAAAAAAAACTTGTCTCCAGATAAGAACTTAGGTTTTTTTTCTTTTTTCTGTTATTAAAACATTGTTTTCTAATGAACATACGTAGACAATTCAAAATTTCAGGCCCCACGTTGGGCGCCATTCTGTAACGTGTGTGGTATAGTGCGGGTGTTCACGGGGGTGTACTTATATATATTTAAAACTGGAAAATATATATGGAAGTAAACTGCCCTCCGAAAATTCTCTACCCTTATGACGTATGGTCACAGAAACCCATTCGCCAATCCAGGCAGATCTCCGGAAGGCTGTCGGTTAGCGATTAATGTCACTGGCCTGCTAGCGGTTGCACGTCCTAAGCTCGTCGGTGGGGGGGATCTTGACTTAATTTTAACCGACGATGTTACACTTTGTCAGGAAAATTCCGAGATGTTGTTTGGAGTTACAATGTTTATACCGAAAAAAATAGAAGTTTAATCGGAGCCCGAAATTTGATATGTCTAAGCTTACAAAAGAAAAATTCAAAGAAAAAATAAAATCTTATAAAGGGTTGTGTAGGTGTAGGCACCTACCCTCCCTTGAGATGTGGCAGTTCTTCTCCACACTCACCAGTGTCTTTGCCGTCATTCTATAAAACAAAAACCCCAATTGTTAGAAACTCATGAACTTCTTTTTCTTAAAAGTTTAGTATGTTTCTGCGCTTTAAAAAAAAAATAAAGAGTAAAAATACATCCACTTCGGGTACTCTAATGAAGAAAAACATGTTCAGAGTCCGTGCAAGTATAATCTTTCCCCATACTCCCTTATGTCTATTTCATTCTATCCTTGTCCCACTCTCCTTCATACTCACATCCAATATTCGAAGTCTTAAATCTTCTCATATTACGTACACTGAATGCAGAAGTAACCGTGAACATCGCTCTAAAGTGTATTTCTGAATCATGACAACTTTTGTATTAAGCCTTAAATATGTGATTATTGCTTGAATTTAAAGCCAAGTTCATTTCTTTTAAATTGTTTATTTACATTCCCAACCTTAGCTTATATACAAAAAAAAACTCTAAGTTCTCTTTGGCCTGGTTAAAAAAAAATGACTAGGTATTAGAGTTGTGCAAAATAGTTCCAAAGGCGGAACGAACATGGAACGGTTCTTTTTCCGGTCGGAACTAGTTCCTGGAACCATGTCCGCGGAACTATTAAGATTTGATATTTAGTGGTATGGTCAGTCATACTCAGAGCTATGGAGTATGGACAAATCTCGGTAAAGATTTAGTATAGCCAGAGTTTAAAGAGTTTTAAGTAACGTTTTTTGTTTCGGTTTTAATTTTTATTTAAAGCCTAGTACGCAGATCGCGCTAAATTTTCGTTTTCATACAAAATTCTCTCCAAAATTTAGCCAAGCTAAAATTAAGCCAAGCGTTTTAGCCAAAAGGTACGCAGCTCCAGCTAAAAGAATCAAATTTTTGGTTCTTACTGTGCATCACCATCTGTCAAAATTTAGCGCACGACACGAAATAATTGTTCGGCACATTAATTCTCGGGCTAAATTTTGAAGATTTCTATAATTCCTGAATTTTTGTGAATTTTGCTCTGTGAAAATAAAAAGTGACGTGGATAATATTTGGAAACAAACTATTTATCTGAGTCAAAGAGAAGAATCCATTTTATTTGCTTAAAATTACTTGAAATATGAATAAGAAAATTCTTTGAAATTGTTAAATATAAATTTTTCAGATAACAGCTGTTCTCTGTGACATATTCTACACAACACTCTCATGTCAAAATTTAGCTAGTGATGTGGCTGATGTTTGGAGAGAAAAGTGGGAGCTCTAATTTAGCGTGATCTGCGTACTAGGCTTAAAAAAATAAATATTGTTATTTTGAACACAAAAAAATAATACGAAAAACACAAACAAAAATCAGCTTGCGATTCACATTTTTAACTAAATCAACATAAATAGGTATAAGAAAAATATATATACATTCAGAAAAATAATAAGGGTATTCATGCAACAGCGTAAAATCATCGTAAACGTAGTAAAGTTATAAACTGCGTAAATCTGTCAAATTTTCCATACAAATGGTGACAGAATTACGAAGTTTAAGACTTTACTACGTTAGCCACGACTTTGAGTGAATAAAAACAAATTCACAAGTTGAAAACAAAAATCCTCAAGTTGTGTTCAACTTTGAGTGAATAAAATCGGCCTTAGTGTACCCAATCCAAGTATTCTCATTGGAAATGGTGTATATTTTTTTGCCGAACATGTTCCCTATCCTAATAGGAAAGAATGGAAATGCAATGACAACAAAAGACATGGAACTATTAAGGGAACTATGAACATGATCGGATCGGACCGATTTACATTCAGCCGAACATGAAGGAACTACAACATATGCACTATACTCCATACCTAGTAATAAGAGTGGAACTACGATGAAATGTTATAGGCAATGTGTTTGAAGAAGATATGGAACTAAAGGAGGAACTATTTGCATGATGAGAGGTCGGATTCGGACCGATTAAAGTATATCTCGTTCCTGTATGTATCTGCTATACTCTTTGCTGCCTGTCCAATGGGTTCGTACTGCGTGTAGCTAGAGGGTAGTCACACACACTATTTGCCTTTACCCACCCTGGTGTAGAGTGTAGTTGTGGTTTATGGATATTTGTATGATACTCAACTCAACTCGTTCTCATTCTTGTGCGGCAGGCTTTGGCTGGGCAATTCGCAAGATATGCGTGTGTGTATTTCAATTTGTAACTAAACAGAGACACAATGGTGGCTCTCATCTTGTTTTGTGTCTACGTAGTCGGAACTATGGACATGTTTAAATTCAGTTTGTGGAACGAGTGGAAATGTATCCAAGGAAAGACATAGTTCCTGGAACTATTTAGGTCCGGAACTACACAACTCTACTAGGTATTACCTGGTTAGCAAGAAAAATTTCTTAATTCGTTATATAATATGTACGTGTTACTCAAGTAACTTAAGTTCCTCTGTTATATGTTCTTTCTTATCTCTAATTCAAGAGCAAAACAAATAGTTACATATAATATATACGTATGTACTAATATATTAGGTAAATCAAACCAAATTGACTTCCTTTTTTTTGATTTCATTTATACTTCTTTTTTTTTTTATAAGTCGTATAGGGCAAAGATATATATTCAAAAATTTATATATGTTTTACTTAAAAAAAAAAAACAGAAAAAACTCACCAAATCAAGTTGTGCACAGCTCCTGTTGGTTTCTTTCGTTGACACATCTGCTCCTGTAACTAAATTTTTGAATAGAATTTTTGCCACTTTATCTTTATCTTCTTGTTTTGACTTCATTTATATTTTTTTTTTTTGCTTTTGGATTTTTTTCACTTCCCTTGTTTTCTGTATATATTTCTTTTTTTATTTTATTTTTGCTATTCTCTTTTTCTATGTAATAAGGTTTCACGGTTCTCACATCATTTATATTCACCTTTTTTTTCTTATTTTCTTTTTTTTCTATTTCAGGCACCTTTTTTCTTCTTTCTGAACTATGTATTCCTTCTTTTAAACATTTGTATTTTGTTAACTTTATGATATTTCTTTTTTTAACTACTTTTCTTTTCTGCAAGTGTCTTAACAACAATAATCTCTTATTTACTACAAAAAAAAAACTAATAAAAAACAAAAACCAGTCGGTCCAGCTCCTGCGCGGTTGACTTGAGAAAAATCACGAAACTACTACGGTCTGCGGTATCCGTATATTCCTTCTTTCTTAGATGCGTCGCTATGCGTTGCGTTGGTTTAATTGTATATATGTAGCTGTGAAACCTTTTTCATTTACTTCTCCTTCCTACATACGTAAGTGGACAGGTAAAAGTTGGCGTGATATTTGAAGTTTTCGATATTAGTGATCGCGATGATTTTTTTCTTTTTTTTTTTGGTTCTCTTTTTTTTTGTTATCAAGATGTTCGGGGTAGCTCTGAGTTTTTGAGATGCCACATCATCAACAAAATAACAAGTAGAGGATATCCACTTCTTCTCACCCCCTCTTGTAATATGTATTGGTGTCCCACCCCTAGCAGGGATAGTAGTCTGTTGAGAAGGGTGAGTGGAAAAATTCCTCGCGGTGTACCTTTTTCAGAAGCATCTGTTTTCCTAGATAATATTTTTACTATTTTTCTTACCTTTTTTTTAAAAAAATGTAGCTATATTCTGTTTTTATTCAGGATTAGTTATACCAATTTAAATTTTATGGCATATGGGAAGGGTATATAATATCACACCAAATAAAAATTGGACCAGGTTGCGGTGTCGTGTGTGGTTAACCCAAAAAAAAATTGGATGTGTCCCCTTCGTTTTTCTTTCTGGGGTGTTTTTCTTTCTGGGGAGTTTTTCTTTATTCCTTTGTTTGAACTTATAATTCTCTGTCTAAGAAAAGATGAATAACTATTAGGGAAATATGATAACAGGACAAATTTCTTACATTTAACCTCTTCTTTTCTTGACGATGTGGCTTGTCCAAGAGTAGGAATGTGAAAGGAAGAATTCATGATATCGCGCTTGTGTTGCCATGAAAGCAAGCCAATATGGCTGCTTGAAACGGAAAGGGAACGATGGAAATCGAAATTTTTTACATTAGATGAATTGAAAAATAGGTAAGTTTGGTTCTTTTTAGGTCTGTTCAAACGTTTTGCAATTTTGTGGTGAATTCACACTCGAGAATTTTTTTTTGTTTTCTTTAGCGAGGGGTTTCCCCGAAAAAAAAGGAATGAGAAAAGACTCACGACTTTATGTTTTTTTAACTAAGTTTCGTGAATATCTCGTTGATCGTTTCCTTGAGAATGTCTCATGCACAGCTGACAGCCGGGCCTTTCCGAACAATTCTTACCTAAGTTGTTACTTTTTTAAATCTTTAGAATGAACTACTGCTCGGATTACTCTTTCGTCTCGCGTTTCATACAAGTTATTGCCGACAGCTTTGACTATGACTACCTTAGAGAATTTCGGACACAGTTTAGCATTCCTATGTTTGGAAGCATTACTCAGTATAAAATTTCTCTTGTACGCTATATCCCCTACTTCGAAAGAAATTTGCCTGCTTCTGAGGTTTTACCTTTTGGCATACGTTTCATGTGCGTGTTCTAACTCGGCTTTCAAACGTTGGTGTAAGATATTCATCTTACATGCTTTTGGTAGCCAATTCAATTCAGATTGATTCAATCCTCCTAAATCACGTAAAAGTTTGTACACTGATAAATGTTGGAACATTTGCTGCCCAAAAAGAGCTTCATAAGGTTACATGCCGATTGCCGAATGGATAGTCGAACGAAGAGCACTACCGATGGATATAAGGTGTAAATCCCAATTGAGTTGCTTCGTATCTATATAAGCACGAATAGCTGCTAACAGAGAGAAGTTCACTCGCTCACTAGCATTTGCTTGGGGTGAGTATATGGCGGTTTTATAATGTTTTACCCCGAACTTTTTCATCATATCCGCAAACTCTTTGCGAATGAACTGTGAACCGTTGTCTGTAAACAAGCTCTCCGGAACTCCGAATGTGAGTATGTAAATTTTGAATGTAAAATTTCCTCCTGCAAAAATTTCACAACAGATTGAGCGGTAGCTTTTCGGAGAGGTTTAACCACTACAAATTTTGTCAGTTGATCTAACACTTTTACGATCTGTGTATTGTCGTTTCTAGACCTCGGATATGGACCCAAAAAATCCGCGTATAAGTGTTGAAATGGCCTGTCTACTACGAAAACTTCCCCCATTTCTGCCCTCAAAGCGGTATTAGGAACTTTTGTAGTTTTACATATTTCGCTCTTTTCTATAAACTGCTTAACTTGAGAAGCCATACCAGGCCAAAAGAATCGTTCACGTAGTCAGTACAGAGTTTTAGCGATACCGCCATCCGCAGATCTTGGTGGGCAATGAGCCATAGAAACGAGACTTTCAGTCAGCGCCGTCGGGATCCATAGCTTCCAAACCAAATCATCTTGGAGTGGATGCCCTGTACAGAGCCTGACTTTTTTTTAAACGAAATTGTCCGAAACTTGTAGGTCAGGCAGCTGATCTTTATTTTTACGGATGTGCTCCATAATTTGGCGATATTCCTCTGACTGAAAGTTAGAGTCATCCAAATCCACGTAGAGTACATCTGTGGGATTCGTTGACATCGACCCCGGCTGAGATACTTCTAGATGCAGTGCCTCTGCTTCATATACTCGAGACAGAGCATCAGGCACTACATGTAAAGCTTCCGGTGTTCGATGCCAAAATCGAATCCCTGGAGTTTCATGCTCCAACGGGCTAACCTACCAGTCGGATCTCTCAGGCTCATTAGCCACTTTGAACTAGCGTGGTCGGTTATCACTGTAAAATGATAACCTTCTATGTAAGGCCTGAACTTGTGAATCCCCTTGACCGCAGCAAGACACTCTCGCTCCGTCACGGAATAATTTCGCTGAGCTGCGTTCAACTTTTGCGAGAAATAAAATATTGGGCGTTCATTACCAGTGTCATCTTTTTGACAAAGAACGCAGCCTATCCCTGACGCCGAAGCATCACAAAGAATGATAAATTCTTCGGTGAAATCTGGATTCACCAAGACTGGTGCAGATGTCAAAGCTGTTTTTAAATCTTCGAATGCCTTAACCGCTCCTTCATCAAACAGAAACTTTTTTGATTTCTTAAGGGTGTCCGATAATGGTGCCGTCAGGGATGAAAAGTTATTCACGAATCTCCGATACCATCCGGCCATGCCTAAGAATCTCCTAACCTGTTTAGGCGTTTTTGGTACCGGGATTGCCGTTATTTTTACCGGATCGGCTTTCAGACAACCCTGAACCACTATATAACCTAAATACTGGAGTTCCTGGAAACAGAATTTAGATTTTTCGACGTTAATCGTTAAGCCCGCCTCCAGTAACTTTTTCCCTATTATACTCAACATTCTAATGTGTTCCTCAAAGTTACGTTAGATGATAAGTAGATCATCTAAGTAAACGAACACTTGTTCTCGTAACTCTTGAGGGACCACTTTTCCCATTAGATACGTCAAACTGTGCGCCGCATTTGAAAGACCGAAGGGCATCACTCGGAATTGATGTAATGGTCTTCCGGGGACGGTGAATACAGTCTTTTCCCTTGAACATTTCTCCAGCTGTATCTGCCAGTACGCATCTTTCAGGTCCACACTTGAAATATAGTGTGTCTGTGAAAGGCGTGCTAGCAGGCCCTCAATATACGCAATTGGGCTCGCATTCTTTTTAGTTACTTGGTTCACCTTCCGAAAGTCCAAGCACATGCGGTTCTTACCAGGTTTTCGTACCAATACGACTGGCGAACTCCAAGCGCTGGAACTTTCTTCGATGATCCCCAACTCAAGCATGCGATCCAATTCCTGATACAGTAGGGCTTGTATCGCTGGAGAGTGGAGATATAGGGTAGTGCCGTTGTTTTATAGGCGGTGCATCCCCGGTATGCTCCAATAGGTGAGTTTTCCCCAAGCCTTTCAAAGCGAATGACGGAATCGGGCCTATTGTAGTCTGAATTTTCTTGAAAGGTATTTGATTTCCTTTTAGATACTAGAGAATATTTCTCCCGAGGCAGCTGATACTAGCCCCTGAATCTAGTAGACCTAGCCAGCTTTCATTGAAAATCTCTACCGTCACGTATGGACGAGGATCTCCCGAAGTACAATCTAAAATGGCTGCCGCTATGTTCCGATAATAAAGTTTATTTCTTTTGATTCGGTCTCTCACCCGTTGTATTCTCTTTGTAGGCTGGGTAACTGTGACTATCCGTCTTCGAGCTTCATTATATGCTTTCTGGCGTTCATGTAAAGATTTTCTCGGTAAACTCGTGGTTTTGTTTAAATACTCGTCTGGTAATGTATTTGTGGACGTTTGTTTGTATAACGGTTTCAGTATTGTAATATCCTTATTTGTTTCTTAAATCCCGAGTTTGGAGTTCTCGAACAATTCCCCTCGGTTGCAGGATTGTTCCGTTTGTAGTTTCCCGTGCAGTTGGGACAGTTTGGTGAAACTACATCTGCAAAGCCACAATGGTAACAGAACACTGTCCTCCTCGGATCTACACAATCTCGGAAATTATGCCCTACCTTATTGCAATTCCAACATTTTTGTGACTTAGCATCTCCACGCATTGCTTCCACCACCGTTGGAACCACTGGTGTTGAAATCATGTCTGGAACTTCGAGCTCATTTACGTTCCACCGTGAAGGCACGTTCAGAATATTTTGTGTAAATCTCGTTCTTGGAGTATCTTGTCTGTCTAAAAATTTTTCTATTTACCTGCAAACATAGGCCATTTCAGAGAAGCTATTAGTGTTAAAGGTGATTAACAATTCCCCCATTCGTCTGCGTAATTTTGTTTTATTAACTCAACCATTTCCTTAGCAGGTTTCGGAATGCGTAGCCTCGAGTTAATTTTTAACAGATCGTCATACAAATAGTTAAATGTTTCACTTTCGATCAGTCATCTTACGCGACAACTCAGAATCAGTTTCCAGAGTTCGGTACTGTTCTAAAAGAGCTTAACGAAGTGCTGGCCATGACGCGTATTGATTGCTTTTCAAAAACATTCAGAACCAATCTTCAGCGGATCCGCTGATGAAATGGTGGACATTAACTACAATTTCCTCCCAGGAAATATTATGACTTTTTTTAACCCTCTCTAGTGCATTCGAAGTTGTAGCTGGTGAGTCATTCAGATTCAAATTACCTAACTGAGCGAGGAAGTTCTCGACATTCGACCTTCGCAATTCAAAAGGATGAACAACCGAATTATTTGTGTTAGCTACCGCTTGTGGAACCCCTGAGAGTCTTGGTGGTACTACATTATAGAACGGGTCACCTGAAACTTCTGGTCGATTAAGAGGAGGTATAACATTAGTTTGGGTTGGTGTTGTATTCTTGGCTAATGATTATCTCACTATCAACGCTACCTATTGTAATATACAGGCTTGACTCTTCGCTAACTCTTCCTTGAGAAAACGTTGGTCATCTGCCCTCTGCAAACCTATAGAGGCTGAAACGACTTCCTGAACATAGTTAGAAAACTGTGTAGTTTCATGCGAAAAATCTATGTCTCTCTGATTTGCATTAGCCGTGGAGTTAGCTTGACCTTGACCGTCCGGTACTGTAATATTTTGCTCGTTGTTGTTAGCGTTTCCACTCGCGTTTTGGTCTCCCTCGTTATCACTCCCGTTTCTCGATTGGTTACTTTGCGACATAGTTTCCCTGTTACCGCTTCTTAAACTATAGGTTCTGGGAAACGTTGACCTACCACGTCCCCTGCCGGTCATTGGATGTGCAAAAAAAACTGTTTCTCCTATTTTTTAAATTTTTTTAAATTTTCAAATAAATTTCTTTGAGCTGAATAATGCGACCTGATTTGGTTTATTTGAATCATGTAGCTATAAATCAATCAAATTAAAGTTCCTTTCTCTAATCAGTAATAAATGATTTCATCCTAAATATTTCTCTATCTCCAAGAAAATTCTAAATGATACCTAATTATTTGAGCTCTGCACTCAAAAATCTTAAAATTAAACTACATATATCGTAACCTTTTAACCAAATTATATGTAGGATCTCTAAAAAAATAAAATAGGTAAGTTCTAAACGTTTTTCTTAAACATTAATTCAATAATAATAAAAATTGTTCAATAAGATTTCATACATATTAAGGGATGTGAAATATGATTCGAATGGACAAGGATGTTAAAAAAAATATTGGGGTCCCATCTCCTTACGTCTGAAGATAGGCTTGACAAAAAAAAACTTCTTAACCCTTTGGCTTTCTAACAATTTATCAGATGTAAGATCTAGGAAATGTACAATTTTTTACGATTTCGTGACGTCACAGCGGACGTGAGCTGGTGTACTCAACCTGACTCACCGGATAACGTATACTTGATCGCTTCCAAACTATACTTTTCCCCGATACTCCTACGTTGAAGTTAGTTTCATGGTTCAGCCGAGCAGACATGTGTCTTGCAATAACGTTGATTAAGATTTTGTTTTTGGTTTTTGCAACTGGTAAAGGTAGTAATCTACTCTACTTTCCGGACAAGATTACCTAAAACTCATCTTTACAAACAAAAAATAAACCTCTTGCTTGCCCTCCATGCAACAGTCAACCAGAAGAAAAACTCCGTGTAAGGATCGGACACAAAAGTAAGGAAGTTTATTCTATGCGCAAAACATTCGTTTTTTCATGTCGTTACAACTTGCAAAAGTCTAGAACCATCCTAACTTTCCGGATAACGTTCACCAAAAAAAATCGGTTTACTTGCTTGCGTGATTATCTGTTCTGCCATTCTCAACCAAAAAAAAACTTGTCTCCAGATAAGAACTTAGGTTTTTTTTCTTTTTTCTGTTATCAAAACATTGTTTTCTAATGAACATACGTAGACAATTCAAAATTTCGGGCCCCACGTTGGGCGCCATTCTGTAACGTGTGTGGTATAGTGCGGGTGTTCACGGGGGTGTACTTATATATATTTAAAACTGGAAAATATATATGGAAGTAAACTGCCCTCCGAAAATTCTCTACCCTTATGACGTATGGTCACAGAAACCCATTCGCCAATCCAGGCAGATCTCCGGAAGGCTGTCGGTTAGCGATTAATGTCACTGGCCTGCTAGCGGTTGCACGTCCTAAGCTCGTCGGTGGGGGGGATCTTGACTTAATTTTAACCGACTATGTTACACTTTGTCAGGAAAATTCCGAGATGTTGTTTGGAGTTACAATGTTTATACCGAAAAAAATAAAAGTTTAATCGGAGCCCGAAATTTGATATGTCTAAGCTTACAAAAGAAAAATTCAAAGAAAAAATAAAATCTTATAAAGGGTTGTGTAGGTGTAGGCACCGACCCTCCCTTGAGATGTGGCAGTTCTTCTCCACACTCACCAGTGTCTTTGCCGTCATTCTATAAAACAAAAACCCCAATTGTTAGAAACTCATGAACTTCTTTTTCTTAAAAGTTTAGTATGTTTCTGCGCTTTAAAAAAAAATAAAGAGTAAAAATACATCCACTTCGGGTACTCTAATGAAGAAAAACATGTTCAGAGTCCGTGCAAGTATAATCTTTCCCCATACTCCCTTATGTCTATTTCATCCTATCCTTGTCCCACTCTCCTTCATACTCACATCCAATATTCGAAGTCTTAAATCTTCTCATATTACGTACACTGAATGCAGAAGTAACCGTGAACATCGCTCTAAAGTTTATTTCTGAATCATGACAACTTTTGTATTAAGCCTTAAATATGTGATTATTGCTTGAATTTAAAGCCAAGTTCATTTCTTTTAAATTGTTTATTTACATTCCCAACCTTAGCTTATATACAAACAAAAAACTCTAAGTTCTCTTTGGCCTGGTTAAAAAAAAATGACTAGGTATTACCTGGTTAGCAAGAAAAATTTCTTAATTCGTTATATAATATGTACGTGTTACTCAAGTAACTTAAGTTCCTCTGTTATATGTTCTTTCTTATCTCTAATTCAAGAGCAAAACAAATAGTTACATATAATATATACGTATGTACTAATATATTAGGTAAATCAAACCAAATTGACTTCCTTTTTTTTGATTTCATTTATGCTTCTTTTTTTTTGTATAAGTCGTATAGGGCAAAGATATATATTCAAAAATTTATATATGTTTTACTTAAAAAAAAAAACAGAAAAAACTCACCAAATCAAGTTGTGCACAGTTCCTGTTGGTTTCTTTCGTTGACACATCTGCTCCTGTAACTAAATTTTTGAATAGAATGTTTGCCACTTTATCTTTATCTTCTTGTTTTGACTTCATTTATATTTTTTTTTTTTGCTTTTGGATTTTTTTCACTTCCCTTGTTTTCTGTATATATTTCTTTTTTTATTTTATTTTTGCTATTCTCTTTTTCTATGTAATAAGGTTTCACGGTTCTCACATCATTTATATTCACCTTTTTTTTCTTATTTTCTTTTTTTTTTCTATTTCAGGCACCTTTTTTCTTCTTTCTGAACTATGTATTCCTTCTTTTAAACATTTGTATTTTGTTAACTTTATGATATTTCTTTTTTTAACTACTTTTCTTTTCTGCAATTGTCTTAACAACAATAATCTCTTATTTACTACAAAAAAAAAACTAATAAAAAACAAAAACCAGTCGGTCCAGCTCCTGCGCGGTTGACTTGAGAAAAATCACGAAACTACTACGGTCTGTGGTATCCGTATATTCCTTCTTTCTTAGATGCGTCGCTATGCGTTGCGTTGGTTTAATTGTATTTATGTAGCTGTGAAACCTTTTTCATTTACTTCTCCTTCCTACATACGTAAGTGGACAGGTAAAAGTTGGCGTGATATTTGAAGTTTTCGATATTAGTGATCGCGATGATTTTTTTCTTTTTTTTTTTGGTTCTCTTTTTTTTTGTTATCAAGATGTTCGGGGTAGCTCTGAGTTTTTGAGATGCCACATCATCAAAAAAATAACAAGTAGAGGATATCCACTTCTTCTCACCCCCTCTTGTAATATGTATTGGTGTCCCACCCCTAGCAGGGATAGTAGTCTGTTGAGAAGGGTGAGTGGAAAAATTCCTCGCGGTGTACCTTTTTCAGAAGCATCTGTTTTCCTAGATAATATTTTTACTATTTTTCTTACGTTTTTTTTAAAAAAATGTAGCTATATTCTGTTTTTATTCAGGATTAGTTATACCAATTTAAATTTTATGGCATATGGGAAGGGTATATAATATCACACCAAATAAAAATTGGACCAGGTTGCGGTGTCGTGTGTGGTTAACCCAAAAACAAAATTGGATGTGTCCCCTTCGTTTTTCTTTCTGGGGTGTTTTTCTTTCTGGGGAGTTTTTCTTTATTCCTTTGTTTGAACTTATAATTCTCTGTCTAAGAAAAGATGAATAACTATTAGGGAAATATGATAACAGGACAAATTTCTTACATTTAACCTCTTCTTTTCTTGACGATGTGGCTTGTCCAAGAGTAGGAATGTGAAAGGAAGAATTCATGATATCGCGCTTGTGTTGCCATGAAAGCAAGCCAATATGGCTGCTTGAAACGGAAAGGGAACGATGGAAATCGAAATTTTTTACATTAGATGAATTGAAAAATAGGTAAGTTTGGTTCTTTTTAGGTCTGTTCAAACGTTTTGCAATTTTGTGGTGAATTGACACTCGAGAATTTTTTTTTGTTTGCTATAGCTGAAGTTTGCTACAAAACTCGTTCCTTTAGCGAGGGGTTTCCCCGAAAAAAAAGGAATGAGAAAAGACTCACGACTTTATGTTTTTTTAACTAAGTTTCGTGAATATCTCGTTGATCGTTTCCTTGAGAATGTCTCATGCACAGCTGACAGCCGGGCCTTTCCGAACAATTCTTACCTAAGTTGTTACTTTTTTAAATCTTTAGAATGAACTACTGCTCGGATTACTCTTTCGTCTCGCGTTTCATACAAGTTATTGCCGACAGCTTTGACTATGACTACCTTAGAGAATTTCGGACACAGTTTAGCATTCCTATGTTTGGAAGCATTACTCAGTATAAAATTTCTCTTGTACGCTATATCCCCTACTTCCAAAGAAATTTGCCTGCTTCTGAGGTTTTACCTTTTGGCATACGTTTCATGTGCGTGTTCTAACTCGGCTTTCAAACGTTGGTGTAAGATAGTCATCTTACATGCTTTTGGTAGCCAATTCAATTCAGATTGATTCAATCCTCCTAAATCACGTAAAAGTTTGTACACTGATAAATGTTGGAACATTTGCTGCCCAAAAAGAGCTTCATAAGGTTACATGCCGAAGTTACACCGAATGGATAGTCGAACGAAGAGCACTACCGATGGATATAAGGTGTAAATCCCAATTGAGTTGCTTCGTATCTATATAAGCACGAATAGCTGCTAACAGAGAGAAGTTCACTCGCTCACTAGCATTTGCTTGGGGTGAGTATATGGCGGTTTTATAATGTTTTACCCCGAACTTTTTCATCATATCCGCAAACTCTTTGCGAATGAACTGTGAACCGTTGTCTGTAAACAAGCTCTCCGGAACTCCGAATGTGAGTATGTAAATTTTGAATGTAAAATTTCCTCCTGCAAAAATTTCACAACAGATTGAGCGGTAGCTTTTCGGAGAGGTTTAACCACTACAAATTTTGTCAGTTGATCTAACACTATTACGATCTGTGTATTGTCGTTTCTAGACCTCGGATATGGACCCAAAAAATCCGCGTATAAGTGTTGAAATGGCCTGTCTACTACGAAAACTTCCCCCATTTCTGCCCTCAAAGCGGTATTAGGAACTTTTGTAGTTTTACATATTTCGCTCTTTTCTATAAACTGCTTAACTTGAGAAGCCATACCAGGCCAAAAGAATCGTTCACGTAGTCAGTACAGAGTTTTAGCGATACCGCCATCCGCAGATCTTGGTGGGCAATGAGCCATAGAAACGAGACTTTCAGTCAGCGCCGTCGGGATCCATAGCTTCCAAACCAAATCATCTTGGAGTGGATGCCCTGTACAGTGCCTGACTTTTTTTTAAACGAAATTGTCCGAAACTTGTAGGTCAGGCAGCTGATCTTTATTTTTACGGATGTGCTCCATAATTTGGCGATATTCCTCTGACTGAAAGTTAGAGTCATCCAAATCCACGTAGAGTACATCTGTGGGATTCGTTGACATCGACCCCGGCTGAGATACTTCTAGATGCAGAGCCTCTGCTTCATATACTCGAGACAGAGCATCAGGCACTACATGTAAAGCTTCCGGTGTTCGATGCCAAAATCGAATCCCTGGAGTTTCATGCTCCAACGGGCTAACCTACCAGTCGGATCTCTCAGGCTCATTAGCCACTTTGAACTAGCGTGGTCGGTTATCACTGTAAAATGATAACCTTCTATGTAAGGCCTGAACTTGTGAATCCCCTTGACCGCAGCAAGACACTCTCGCTCCGTCACGGAATAATTTCGCTGAGCTGCGTTCAACTTTTGCGAGAAATAAAATATTGGGCGTTCATTACCAGTGTCATCTCTTTGACAAAGAAAGCAGCCTATCCCTGACGCCGAAGCATCACAAAGAATGATAAATTCTTCGGTGAAATCTGGATTCACCAAGACTGGTGCAGATGTCAAAGCTGTTTTTAAATCTTCGAATGCCTTAACCGCTCCTTCATCAAACAGAAACTTTTTTGATTTCTTAAGGGTGTCCGATAATGGTGCCGTCAGGGATGAAAAGTTATTCACGAATCTCCGATACCATCCGGCCATGCCTAAGAATCTCCTAACCTGTTTAGGCGTTTTTGGTACCGGGATTGCCGTTATTTTTACCGGATCGGCTTTCAGACAACCCTGAACCACTATATAACCTAAATACTGGAGTTCCTGGAAACAGAATTTAGATTTTTCGACGTTAATCGTTAAGCCCGCCTCCAGTAACTTTTTCCCTATTATACTCAACATTCTAATGTGTTCCTCAAAGTTACGTTAGATGATAAGTAGATCATCTAAGTAAACGAACACTTGTTCTCGTAACTCTTGAGGGACCACTTTTCCCATTAGATACGTCAAACTGTGCGCCGCATTTGAAAGACCGAAGGGCATCACTCGGAATTGATATTGAACATTTCTCCAGCGGTATCTCTCAGTACGCATCTTTCAGGTCCACACTTGAAATATAGTGTGTCTCTGAAAGGCGTGCTAGCAGGCCCTCAATATAAGCAATTGGGCTCGCATTCTTTTTAGTTACTTGGTTCACCTTCCAAAAGTCCAAGCACATGCGGTTCTTACCAGGTTTTCGTAACAATACGACTGGCGAACTCCAAGCGCTGGAACTTTCTTCGATGATCCCCAACTCAAGCATGCGATCCAATTCCTGATACAGTAGGGCTTGTATCGCTGGAGAGTGGAGATATAGGGTAGTGCCGTTGTTTTATAGGCGGTGCATCCCCGGTATCTATTGTGTGCTCCAATAGGTGAGTTTTCCCCAAGCCTTTCAAAGCGAATGACGGAATCGGGCCTATTGTAGTCTGAATTTTCTTGAAAGGTATTTGATTTCCTTTTAGATACTAGAGAATATTTCTCCCGAGGCAGCTGATACTAGCCCCTGAATCTAGTAGACCTAGCCAGCTTTCATTGAAAATCTCTACCGTCACGTATGGACGAGGATCTCCCGAAGTACAATCTAAAATGGCTGCCGCTATGTTCCGATAATAAAGTTTATTTCTTTTGATTCGGTCTCTCACCCGTTGTATTCTCTTTGTAGGCTGGGTAACTGTGACTATCCGTCTTCGAGCTTCATTATATGCTTTCTGGCGTTCATGTAAAGATTTTCTCGGTAAACTCGTGGTTTTGTTTAAATACTCGTCTGGTAATGTATTTGTGGACGTTTGTTTGTATAACGGTTTCAGTATTGTAATATCCTTATTTGTTTCTTAAATCCCGAGTTTGGAGTTCTCGAACAATTCCCCTCGGTTGCAGGATTGTTCCGTTTGTAGTTTCCCGTGCACTTGGGACAGTTTGGTGAAACTACATCTGCAAAGCCACAATGGTAACAGAACACTGTCCTCCTCGGATCTACACAATCTCGGAAATTATGCCCTACCTTATTGCAATTCCAACATTTTTGTGACTTAGCATCTCCACGCATTGCTTCCACCACCGTTGGAACCACTGGTGTTGAAATCATGTCTGGAACTTCGAGCTCATTTACGTTCCACCGTGAAGGCACGTTCAGAATATTTTGTGTAAATCTCGTTCTTGGAGTATCTTGTCTGTCTAAAAATTTTTCTATTTACCTGCAAACATAGGCCATTTCAGAGAAGCTATTAGTGTTAAAGGTGATTAACAATTCCCCCATTCGTCTGCGTAATTTTGTTTTATTAACTCAACCATTTCCTTAGCAGGTTTCGGAATGCGTAGCCTCGAGTTAATTTTTAACAGATCGTCATACAAATTGTTAAATGTTTCACTTTCGATCAGTCATCTTACGCGACAACTCAGAATCAGTTTCCAGAGTTCGGTACTGTTCTAAAAGAGCTTAACGAAGTGCTGGCCATGACGCGTATTGATTGCTTTTCAAAAACATTCAGAACCAATCTTCAGCGGATCCGCTGATGAAATGGTGGACATTAACTACAATTTCCTCCCAGGAAATATTATGACTTTTTTTAACCCTCTCTAGTGCATTCGAAGTTGTAGCTGGTGAGTCATTCAGATTCAAATTACCTAACTGAGCGAGGAAGTTCTCGACATTCGACCTTTGCGCAATTCAAAAGGATGAACAACCGAATTATTTGTGTTAGCTACCGCTTGTGGAACCCCTGAGAGTCTTGGTGGTACTACATTATAGAACGGGTCACCTGAAACTTCTGGTCGATTAAGAGGAGGTATAACATTAGTTTGGGTTGGTGTTGTATTCTTGGCTAATGATTATCTCACTATCAACGCTACCTATTGTAATATACAGGCTTGACTCTTCGCTAACTCTTCCTTGAGAAAACGTTGGTCATCTGCCCTCTGCAAACCTATAGAGGCTGAAACGACTTCCTGAACATAGTTAGAAAACTGTGTAGTTTCATGCGAAAAATCTATGTCTCTCTGATTTGCATTAGCCGTGGAGTTAGCTTGACCTTGACCGTCCGGTACTGTAATATTTTGCTCGTTGTTGTTAGCGTTTCCACTCGCGTTTTGGTCTCCCTCGTTATCACTCCCGTTTCTCGATTGGTTACTTTGCGACATAGTTTCCCTGTTACCGCTTCTTAAACTATAGGTTCTGGGAAACGTTGACCTACCACGTCCCCTGCCGGTCATTGGATGTGCAAAAAAAACTGTTTCTCCTATTTTTTAAATTTTTTTAAATTTTCAAATAAATTTCTTTGAGCTGAATAATGCGACCTGATTTGGTTTATTTGAATCATGTAGCTATAAATCAATCAAATTAAAGTTCCTTTCTCTAATCAGTAATAAATGATTTCATCCTAAATATTTCTCTATCTCCAAGAAAATTCTAAATGATACCTAATTATTTGAGCTCTGCACTCAAAAATCTTAAAATTAAACTACATATATCGTAACCTTTTAACCAAATTATATGTAGGATCTCTAAAAAAATAAAATAGGTAAGTTCTAAACGTTTTTCTTAAACATTAATTCAATAATAATAAAAATTGTTCAATAAGATTTCATACATATTAAGGGATGTGAAATATGATTCGAATGGACAAGGATGTTAAAAAAAATATTGGGGTCCCATCTCCTTACGTCTGAAGATAGGCTTGACAAAAAAAAACTTCTTAACCCTTTGGCTTTCTAACAATTTATCAGATGTAAGATCTAGGAAATGTACAATTTTTTACGATTTCGTGACGTCACAGCGGACGTGAGCTGGTGTACTCAACCTGACTCACCGGATAACGTATACTTGATCGCTTCCAAACTATACTTTTCCCCGATACTCCTACGTTGAAGTTAGTTTCATGGTTCAGCCGAGCAGACATGTGTCTTGCAATAACGTTGATTAAGATTTTGTTTTTGGTTTTTGCAACTGGTAAAGGTAGTAATCTACTCTACTTTCCGGACAAGATTACCTAAAACTCATCTTTACAAACAAAAAATAAACCTCTTGCTTGCCCTCCATGCAACAGTCAACCAGAAGAAAAACTCCGTGTAAGGATCGGACACAAAAGTAAGGAAGTTTATTCTATGCGCAAAACATTCGTTTTTTCATGTCGTTACAACTTGCAAAAGTCTAGAACCATCCTAACTTTCCGGATAACGTTCACCAAAAAAAATCGGTTTACTTGCTTGCGTGATTATCTGTTCTGCCATTCTCAACCAAAAAAAAACTTGTCTCCAGATAAGAACTTAGGTTTTTTTTCTTTTTTCTGTTATCAAAACATTGTTTTCTAATGAACATACGTAGACAATTCAAAATTTCGGGCCCCACGTTGGGCGCCATTCTGTAACGTGTGTGGTATAGTGCGGGTGTTCACGGGGGTGTACTTATATATATTTAAAACTGGAAAATATATATGGAAGTAAACTGCCCTCCGAAAATTCTCTACCCTTATGACGTATGGTCACAGAAACCCATTCGCCAATCCAGGCAGATCTCCGGAAGGCTGTCGGTTAGCGATTAATGTCACTGGCCTGCTAGCGGTTGCACGTCCTAAGCTCGTCGGTGGGGGGGATCTTGACTTAATTTTAACCGACTATGTTACACTTTGTCAGGAAAATTCCGAGATGTTGTTTGGAGTTACAATGTTTATACCGAAAAAAATAAAAGTTTAATCGGAGCCCGAAATTTGATATGTCTAAGCTTACAAAAGAAAAATTCAAAGAAAAAATAAAATCTTATAAAGGGTTGTGTAGGTGTAGGCACCTACCCTCCCTTGAGATGTGGCAGTTCTTCTCCACACTCACCAGTGTCTTTGCCGTCATTCTATAAAACAAAAACCCCAATTGTTAGAAACTCATGAACTTCTTTTTCTTAAAAGTTTAGTATGTTTCTGCGCTTTAAAAAAAAATAAAGAGTAAAAATACATCCACTTCGGGTACTCTAATGAAGAAAAACATGTTCAGAGTCCGTGCAAGTATAATCTTTCCCCATACTCCCTTATGTCTATTTCATCCTATCCTTGTCCCACTCTCCTTCATACTCACATCCAATATTCGAAGTCTTAAATCTTCTCATATTACGTACACTGAATGCAGAAGTAACCGTGAACATCGCTCTAAAGTTTATTTCTGAATCATGACAACTTTTGTATTAAGCCTTAAATATGTGATTATTGCTTGAATTTAAAGCCAAGTTCATTTCTTTTAAATTGTTTATTTACATTCCCAACCTTAGCTTATATACAAACAAAAAACTCTAAGTTCTCTTTGGCCTGGTTAAAAAAAAATGACTAGGTATTACCTGGTTAGCAAGAAAAATTTCTTAATTCGTTATATAATATGTACGTGTTACTCAAGTAACTTAAGTTCCTCTGTTATATGTTATTTCTTATCTATAATTCAAGAGCAAAACAAATAGTTACATATAATATATACGTATGTACTAATATATTAGGTAAATCAAACCAAATTGACTTCCTTTTTTTTGATTTCATTTATGCTTCTTTTTTTTTTTATAAGTCGTATAGGGCAAAGATATATATTCAAAAATTTATATATGTTTTACTTAAAAAAAAAAACAGAAAAAACTCACCAAATCAAGTTGTGCACAGTTCCTGTTGGTTTCTTTCGTTGACACATCTGCTCCTGTAACTAAATTTTTGAATAGAATGTTTGCCACTTTATCTTTATCTTCTTGTTTTGACTTCATTTATATTTTTTTTTTTTGCTTTTGGATTTTTTTCACTTCCCTTGTTTTCTGTATATATTTCTTTTTTTATTTTATTTTTGCTATTCTCTTTTTCTATGTAATAAGGTTTCACGGTTCTCACATCATTTATATTCACCTTTTTTTTCTTATTTTCTTTTTTTTTTCTATTTCAGGCACCTTTTTTCTTCTTTCTGAACTATGTATTCCTTCTTTTAAACATTTGTATTTTGTTAACTTTATGATATTTCTTTTTTTAACTACTTTTCTTTTCTGCAATTGTCTTAACAACAATAATCTCTTATTTACTACAAAAAAAAAACTAATAAAAAACAAAAACCAGTCGGTCCAGCTCCTGCGCGGTTGACTTGAGAAAAATCACGAAACTACTACGGTCTGTGGTATCCGTATATTCCTTCTTTCTTAGATGCGTCGCTATGCGTTGCGTTGGTTTAATTGTATTTATGTAGCTGTGAAACCTTTTTCATTTACTTCTCCTTCCTACATACGTAAGTGGACAGGTAAAAGTTGGCGTGATATTTGAAGTTTTCGATATTAGTGATCGCGATGATTTTTTTCTTTTTTTTTTTTGGTTCTCTTTTTTTTTGTTATCAAGATGTTCGGGGTAGCTCTGAGTTTTTGAGATGCCACATCATCAAAAAAATAACAAGTAGAGGATATCCACTTCTTCTCACCCCCTCTTGTAATATGTATTGGTGTCCCACCCCTAGCAGGGATAGTAGTCTGTTGAGAAGGGTGAGTGGAAAAATTCCTCGCGGTGTACCTTTTTCAGAAGCATCTGTTTTCCTAGATAATATTTTTACTATTTTTCTTACCTTTTTTTTAAAAAAATGTAGCTATATTCTGTTTTTATTCAGGATTAGTTATACCAATTTAAATTTTATGGCATATGGGAAGGGTATATAATATCACACCAAATAAAAATTGGACCAGGTTGCGGTGTCGTGTGTGGTTAACCCAAAAACAAAATTGGATGTGTCCCCTTCGTTTTTCTTTCTGGGGTGTTTTTCTTTCTGGGGAGTTTTTCTTTATTCCTTTGTTTGAACTTATAATTCTCTGTCTAAGAAAAGATGAATAACTATTAGGGAAATATGATAACAGGACAAATTTCTTACATTTAACCTCTTCTTTTCTTGACGATGTGGCTTGTCCAAGAGTAGGAATGTGAAAGGAAGAATTCATGATATCGCGCTTGTGTTGCCATGAAAGCAAGCCAATATGGCTGCTTGAAACGGAAAGGGAACGATGGAAATCGAAATTTTTTACATTAGATGAATTGAAAAATAGGTAAGTTTGGTTCTTTTTAGGTCTGTTCAAACGTTTTGCAATTTTGTGGTGAATTGACACTCGAGAATTTTTTTTTGTTTGCTATAGCTGAAGTTTGCTACAAAACTCGTTCCTTTAGCGAGGGGTTTCCCCGAAAAAAAAGGAATGAGAAAAGACTCACGACTTTATGTTTTTTTAACTAAGTTTCGTGAATATCTCGTTGATCGTTTCCTTGAGAATGTCTCATGCACAGCTGACAGCCGGGCCTTTCCGAACAATTCTTACCTAAGTTGTTACTTTTTTAAATCTTTAGAATGAACTACTGCTCGGATTACTCTTTCGTCTCGCGTTTCATACAAGTTATTGCCGACAGCTTTGACTATGACTACCTTAGAGAATTTCGGACACAGTTTAGCATTCCTATGTTTGGAAGCATTACTCAGTATAAAATTTCTCTTGTACGCTATATCCCCTACTTCCAAAGAAATTTGCCTGCTTCTGAGGTTTTACCTTTTGGCATACGTTTCATGTGCGTGTTCTAACTCGGCTTTCAAACGTTGGTGTAAGATAGTCATCTTACATGCTTTTGGTAGCCAATTCAATTCAGATTGATTCAATCCTCCTAAATCACGTAAAAGTTTGTACACTGATAAATGTTGGAACATTTGCTGCCCAAAAAGAGCTTCATAAGGTTACATGCCGATTGCCGAATGGATAGTCGAACGAAGAGCACTACCGATGGATATAAGGTGTAAATCCCAATTGAGTTGCTTCGTATCTATATAAGCACGAATAGCTGCTAACAGAGAGAAGTTCACTCGCTCACTAGCATTTGCTTGGGGTGAGTATATGGCGGTTTTATAATGTTTTACCCCGAACTTTTTCATCATATCCGCAAACTCTTTGCGAATGAACTGTGAACCGTTGTCTGTAAACAAGCTCTCCGGAACTCCGAATGTGAGTATGGAAATTTTGAATGTAAAATTTCCTCCTGCAAAAATTTCACAACAGATTGAGCGGTAGCTTTTCGGAGAGGTTTAACCACTACAAATTTTGTCAGTTGATCTAACACTATTACGATCTGTGTATTGTCGTTTCTAGACCTCGGATATGGACCCAAAAAATCCGCGTATAAGTGTTGAAATGGCCTGTCTACTACGAAAACTTCCCCCATTTCTGCCCTCAAAGCGGTATTAGGAACTTTTGTAGTTTTACATATTTCGCTCTTTTCTATAAACTGCTTAACTTGAGAAGCCATACCAGGCCAAAAGAATCGTTCACGTAGTCAGTACAGAGTTTTAGCGATACCGCCATCCGCAGATCTTGGTGGGCAATGAGCCATAGAAACGAGACTTTCAGTCAGCGCCGTCGGGATCCATAGCTTCCAAACCAAATCATCTTGGAGTGGATGCCCTGTACAGTGCCTGACTTTTTTTTAAACGAAATTGTCCGAAACTTGTAGGTCAGGCAGCTGATCTTTATTTTTACGGATGTGCTCCATAATTTGGCGATATTCCTCTGACTGAAAGTTAGAGTCATCCAAATCCACGTAGAGTACATCTGTGGGATTCGTTGACATCGACCCCGGCTGAGATACTTCTAGATGCAGTGCCTCTGCTTCATATACTCGAGACAGAGCATCAGGCACTACATGTAAAGCTTCCGGTGTTCGATGCCAAAATCGAATCCCTGGAGTTTCATGCTCCAACGGGCTAACCTACCAGTCGGATCTCTCAGGCTCATTAGCCACTTTGAACTAGCGTGGTCGGTTATCACTGTAAAATGATAACCTTCTATGTAAGGCCTGAACTTGTGAATCCCCTTGACCGCAGCAAGACACTCTCGCTCCGTCACGGAATAATTTCGCTGAGCTGCGTTCAACTTTTGCGAGAAATAAAATATTGGGCGTTCATTACCAGTGTCATCTCTTTGACAAAGAAAGCAGCCTATCCCTGACGCCGAAGCATCACAAAGAATGATAAATTCTTCGGTGAAATCTGGATTCACCAAGACTGGTGCAGATGTCAAAGCTGTTTTTAAATCTTCGAATGCCTTAACCGCTCCTTCATCAAACAGAAACTTTTATGATTTCTTAAGGGTGTCCGATAATGGTGCCGTCAGGGATGAAAAGTTATTCACGAATCTCCGATACCATCCGGCCATGCCTAAGAATCTCCTAACCTGTTTAGGCGTTTTTGGTACCGGGATTGCCGTTATTTTTACCGGATCGGCTTTCAGACAACCCTGAACCACTTGTAGTGATCCACTACATGCGACTCCTATAACGACATTAAACATCAATTTCCATTCCCAAGTCACCACACACGATCTTGTATAATATCACTTCGTTGTCATTCGCGCATCCGATCTAAACATTGGGACTCATTAATGTATCATCTTCCAGAGCCCACTTAGTGAAACCTAATACCTTCGGCAATTAATTAATTGTCGCCTGTTCCGTATCTGAGACGTAGCCTCGACTATAGCTATACAGTACATGGAACAGAATGGGCCAATACAAAGGTTCTAAGTAAGGCAAAGTAAGGTTGACCAACATGAGCATGCATTGTTTTTAAGTTCAATGTACTTCATATCGCACTGTCTGTGTGTATCTGGTACCTCTATGGATAAGTATATCGATTGAATATGCTTCATATTGGGCCAGTGTAAATGACATATGATCCTCATTGATTTTGGTGCAATGACAATAAATATTGATAATTATGACGAGGATGCATTTTCATATGAGGTTGTATGAAAAATACGATTTCATATGAAATATGCTGAAACATCATTTTCATGTGGTTGAATGGTAGGGATGGAAATTATGCCAATAATTGTAGTATAAATAGGCTTAGGATGATCAGGAAAAAGACAGAATTTGTTAACCATCGAAACCTCTAAGGTCGCAGCCATAAGCATTGAGACAGCGGGCCTTAGAGCTAATAAAAATAACTATAAGAAAACCTTAAACTGTTTTTTCAAATTCTCCCCGAGCAACTCTTCCCTTTAAACGCAAAGGAAGCACGGTTGAATTGTCGGGTCATTTCATGGTGGCAGCGGTGGGATTCTTAAAATAAATCCTCTATAAAAAGCCATTACAAGGGGTCTCTCTCTCTTGATGCGTTCTGGGGCTATACACCAGAAAATAAATTAAAAAAAAAAAAGTGTTTTAGAAGTCCTACGAGTGTAAGACCTTGCTAGCTTTAGAGCATAAGTATTTGGCAAACAGTAGGCAGTGTAAAAGACCAGGTTGTAATTTGCAACTATAGGGCGTGAAGCCTGCCTGGCAAGAAAATACAGAAACAACAGCAAAAACAACAACAACAGCAGAAACAACAACAACAGCAGAAACAACAACAACAGCAAAAAACAACAACAGCAGAAACAACAACAACAGCAAAAACAACAACAACAGCTGAAACAACAACAAAAACAACTATACCTACTACTATTAAAGTAAGAATATTTTAATTACATATATTTTGGTAAAACCCTACTTTTTCCCCTCCCTAAAAAATACAAAAATTATTCAAAATTGTCAACACACGACGAGACCGACAAAGGCTAGAACTTTTTAAAATATTACCCTTTAATTTGATTTTTCAATCTGATTTTGAACCCGAAGCAATGGCATTCCAAATTAATATCAGTGATATATTCAACATTGTACCTATTTTTAACGGTAACCCAGCCGAGCTTAATAAATTCATCGCATGCGGGAACATTTTGTTCTCGTCGTGTAAGAAAGAGGAACATACTACGTTCCTCGAAATAGTGAAAACCAGGCTACAAGGCCCGGCCTTCGAACTTATACAGTTCAACTCTTTCACAAAATGGAGTGACCTAGTCGAAAAACTAGAGAATGAGTATAAGGAGACCAAAACTCGTACTATCGCTCAAAATGAATTACTCGCGGCACAACAAAACATTAAAGAGTCGGTTAAGGAGTTTGGTGACAAAATTTGTCAACTTTTAACCTCCCTTAACTCAGCGACATTTGCAAGTACTAACGACGTATCCGTCAGGACGTACTTAGTAAATGAAAATGAGAAATTGGCCATCCAAACATTCGAAGATGGTCTTTTGAATCAAAATTTGCGCTTAATGGTTCAAGCCCACGGAGAAACCAATCTTAAAAAATCAATCAACTTCGCAGAAAACCACGCTGCAAGAATAGGTAGGCAGATACCTACCTACAGAAATAAACTACCTACACAACAGACTCCATCCTCAAACTTTTCTTCGCGACCCACCTGCCAGATATGCGGGATCCTGGGACATACTGCGCAAACTTGTTATCGTAACAAGACTTTACCAAATATTATCCCCAAAAGAGAGGAAATTAAATGCAATTATTGCCATAAAAATTTTCATTCAGAAAGTGACTGTAGACTTCGAAAACTACACTCACAAACAAATCAAATAAACCCGCAAAACCCTTTCAGGCAGAACCTCTCTACAAGTATGCAAAGCAATGACAGGAATAAAAATGGTGAAAAGCGACAGGTAAATTTCCACCACGTAATGCCCGATAGCTATTTTTCTGTCAACGGTACGGGAAACGAGAATTGTCGGGACGATCAGACCGGCTATCCTTCCCGACAACACATTCAAGCCGACATTCACCAAGCACAAGAATAGTGGCAAGCGTAATCATTGAATTGCTTCCCTATAACGACTTGACCACTATAAGAATTCCCTTCACCGACGGCAAAAATAGAAATCTTGTTATTGACACTGGTGCAGAAATCAGTATTATAAAAAAACCTACCACCCAACCCATGAAAAACAAAAAAACTAATACGACAATTTCTACCATGGGCGGTCATAAGGTAATGAGTACCAGTGTTGTGAATGAGAATCTATTGGTTGGCTGTGATGAAGATAAAATAATAATTACCCACCCCTTTCATATCCTAGATGTAAGTACTGATATGGATTTTGATGGTATCATAGGTAACGATTTTTTAAAAAAATATTCATGTGTAATTAACTACTTTGAAAATTTCATAAAGATCTTTCCTTTTATTGATGACCACTCTACTGCTATGGTACATAGTTTTGGAAAAGTATTGAGTACTATTCCCAATAATAAAACTAACGTATCAGAAGCAAATCGAGAAATCCATTCGGTACCTAAACCTGAAATTTTTGCTCGAACTACAAATTTACTTAAAGATTACACATTTAAAGCCAATACTAACCTTCAAGAAGATTGCACGACGGAAGGGTCTAAAAATACTGGCTCTAATTCCTCTCAGTGTCTTACAGACACCGATCGAGAAAATACAGAAACAGTATGGGAATCGTTGAATGACACCGCTTGCCTTCGGGCCGAGTCAGGAGATTTGCCACAAAAAGACTTCGATAAAGTTGATAGCAAACCACTTCGTAAAAGGAAGGTTAGAGGCAAAACAATAAAAAAAAGACCTATGGTAACAGAAACCAAAACAAAAAATAATACTTTAAATACAGCAGAAGGTAAGACTGAGACAACAGAAATCTCAGCAGAAAGTAAGACTGGACAAGGAAAAAATAAAAAAATAGTAAACATTAATCTTGAGCAACGTAGTCAAAAAATGGTAGAGATCCCATTTAATTATCATAAATCAAAGGATATAGTAATAAAAAAAAAAGAAATAATCCCAGGGGTATATTTAGGTGAAACTATAGTTAAACCTAAAAATAATAAAATAAAAATTCTATTAATGAACACTTTGGAAGAAGAGAAGAGCTTAAATTCTAATGAGTTAAATTTTGAGTGGGACACTCTTGACAATTATAACATTATTTCATCTGATAGTCACCAAGATCGGTTGCAGAAAAGGCTATCAAACTTAAAAAATATAATAAAACTGGATCACTGCAATCAAGAGGAACAAAAAGCAATATTGAATATCTGCAGAGAATTCAATGATTTATTCTTTCTCAAAGGTGACCACCTCACCTACACGAATGCAATGGAACATAAAATCATAACCAACAACAATAATCCCCCATTATTCTTAAAACCCTATAGACTCCCTGAAAGTCAGAAGCATGAAATTCATAAACAAGTGAACGAAATGCTTGAAGATTCAATTATAAAACCTAGTTTCAGTCCCTGGAACTCACCCCTTCTCTTAGTTCCGAAAAAATCTGGTGACGATGGCAAAAAGAAATGGAGAGTAGTCGTAGACTTCAGAAAACTTAATGAACAAACAATCGGAGATGCGTATCCATTGCCAAATATCACTGACATTTTCGACCAACTCGGTCAAGCAAAATATTTTAGTACGCTTGATTTAGCCAAGGGATTTCACCAAATCCTGGTCGCTGATTCCGACAAGGAAAAAACTGCTTTCAGCACGCCATTTGGTCACTACGAATATAATCGTATGCCGTTTGGTCTGAAAAACGCTCCTGCAACATTTCAGCGACTGATGAATAACGTCCTCATGGGTCTACAAGGCATAGAATGTTTTGTTTACGTAGATGACATAGTTATCTACGGGTATGATCTCGATGACCACAATGGGAAGCTCGTGAGAGTACTGAAGCGTCTAAGAAAGCATAATTTGAAACTCCAGCCAGAGAAGTGTAACTTCCTTAAAATAGAATTAATTTACTTGGGGCATATAATCTCGGAAGAAGGAATAAAGCCTGACCCTGAAAAAGTGAAGGCAGTAAGAACATTCCCTGTGCCTAAGAAGCCGAAAGATATCAAATCATTTTTAGGTTTTGTGGGATACTATCGAAAGTTCATTCCCAATTTTGCAGACTTAGCTAAACCAATGAATAAACTTTTAAGGAAAGACGCTGTCTTTAAATGGGATGCATTTTGTGACGAGTCTTTCAGAAGCTTAAAACAGAAAATTGTAGAACCTCCCATACTTTCTTATCCTGATTTTACTGCGGAATTCATTGTCACTACTGACGCTAGCGATGTAGCTTTGGGGGCAGTTCTTTCCCAAGGTCCGATCGGACATGATAAACCGATTTCCTTTATATCCCGAACCCTCAATGATCAAGAAACCAAATATACAACATCAGAAAAGGAATTGTTAGCAATTGTGTATGCGCTAAAACAATTTCGACCGTATATCTATGGACGAAAGTTCACTATTTACACAGATCATAACAACCTACTATGGTTGATTGGTCAAAAGAACCCCACATCTAGATTATTGCGGTGGCGTATATTGATGGAAGAATACGACTTCAATATTATCCACAAGCAAGGCAAATGCAATGTCATTGCAGACGCCCTCAGTAGAGTAAAACTTGACAATGATAGTAAAGTCCTGGTGACAACTCGTAATCAAGCAAGACAGAGTAATCAAGAAAGTATGCAAGATAACGGAGAAGATGGTATAGAGCTTTTATCAACATTTACTCTTTTGGAAGACAAGGGATCAATTTTCGAAAATAAAATAGTTAAAATAAAAGTATTAATAGTTCCAATTATCGAATCAACAGACGAGGAATACTTACAAAATAAATGCCCAAACTATATCAAACCTGATATAGGAGAACTCACAACATTTGCACATAATAATGAAACATTTTTTATAACCACTTTACCTATCCCCATTAGAACATACAAAGATATAGAACTCATAAAAACATGTCTCACTTCGGTTCGCGATTTAATTATTAATGAACAGTCCATTGGATTCTCATTGCCCTGCATGGATAATGCATCAAAAATTAAAATTAAAACAATCCTTATAAACATTTTTCAAAAACAAAATAAATTCATTCATGTTTTTACCAAGGAAAAGATATTTTTGGACGATATCAAGTCTATAAGAACAGTATTATATGATTACCATGACTCCCCTCTTGGAGGTCATCAAGGTATAACAAGAACTACTAAAAAAATCAAAGAAAAATATTTTTGGCCAACCATGAACACAGACATAAAAAACTACATACTTCAATGTAAATCCTGTCAAACAAACAAGCTTATACAGAATCCCCGAATTCCCATGAAAATCACCACAACAAGTTCGACACCCTTCGAAAGAATAGCATTGGATATTGTTGGTCCACTACCTATTAGTTACGAAAACCATAAATATCTATTAACATTCCAGGATGACCTCACTAAAATTACTGAGGCCATACCTCTACAAAATGCAGAAGCCTCTACAGTGGCTAGGGAATTTGTCGAAAAAATCCTGTGTCGCTTCGGATTTCCTGAAGCACTACTTACAGACCAAGGCACAAACTTCCTTAGCCAATTATTCAAAGAAGTTTGTAAACTTCTCAAAATCAAAAAAATACAAACTACACCTTATCACCCTCAGACTAATGGTGCGCTCGAACGAAGCCATCGCACTTTAGCTGAATATCTCCGACATTACGTGAACCGAGACCCTCTTTCATGGAACACGTGGATTCCATACGCTATTTTTGTGTTTAACACGACTCCACATAGCAGTACTGGTTATACGCCTCATGAGTTATTGTACGGTTATCCAGCTAGGATTCCAACTATTCTCGAAAAAAATCCTCAAGTAACCTACAATTACGAAAATTATGCGACTGAGCTAAAATCCCGATTGCAGCATGGATATAATATTGCTAAGGAAACTTTAGTAGGTAGTAAGGAAAAATCTAAGAAATATTACGATAAAAATACAAAGCAAAAAGCATTCAATATAGGCGACAAAGTCCTTATAAAGAACCATACAAGAAAGAACAAACTCTCTTCACTTTGGGAAGGTCCCTACGAGGTCCATAAAATAGTTTCTGACGAGACGACTGAAATAAAAATACGAAACCGGACGAAAGTAATTCACAACAACGACCTTAAACTCTTTACGGATTAAGCAAATCTCCCAAATTAGTTTTATAAATGGTTATTATCAGCAAAAGATGAATATGTTATGGACGAGGTTTGCGACAGACAAATAACTACCCATAAATTCCAGGGAACTGGATTAATAGAATTTAATGGAAAATGCTACCTACGTAGTAAAGAACTAACAATTTTCGGTCAAAATTCAGAAAAAACTATTCTAAAAAATTCATTTATTCCCCTAATAAATATAAGCCTATTAAATTCCTCTCTTCCACCAAAGTTAGCAAATAAAAAACAAATCAAATTACTTAAGTATGAAGACGATAATAGTCTCACAGAGCTAGCACAACAGATTGATTACTTAAAAAAAGAAGAAAACAAGAAACTACAACCCTTAAATAAGCATGACATACATCATTACACTCTTATCTATACTTTGGCAGCTGCCTTATTTATTGTTCTTGTCTACATTTTTAAATGCAAAATTAACCTGAAACCCATTGTTTCGGAAACTAAATCAGAAACAATTAAAGAAAACGACAAAACGCAAACTGATGATATACAATGCCATGACAAACATTTTGAAAAATCCCCAACTGAAGAAACCATAGTGGAAACACAATTTCATTCAGAACCCGAAACTTCCCCAAAATTTGTCTTACGCCCATATCCCAAATAACCAAAATATATATTATACAGTTATACACCTTACCTATGTTAAATTCCAAACAAAATTATTATAAAAAAAAAAAAAAAAAAAAAAAAAAAAAAAAAAATTTATATATAAATACATAAATATAATCCGATAAGCTAAAAAAAAAAAAAAAAAAAATTGTTCTATAAAATTAGAAATTCTTATTTACAAATTAATTATAAATACCTACTAAATATCATTGAACATAACTACATTTTTTAATAAGATTTCAGAATACTATAAATACTAGACACGTACATTAAATAAAATAAAAAAATATACCATTAAATATTGTAAGAAAAAAATATATATATATCTATAATTATAAAATTTTTAACTAAACATACAATCAAAATATGTGACCTCTTCATCCTATTGCAACTTAACAGAAAATTTACCTCTTCAAGGTATAATTTTCTTTCTTCAAGGGGAGCGGGATGTAGTGATCCACTACATGCGACTCCTATAACGACATTAAACATCAATTTCCATTCCCAAGTCACCACACACGATCTTGTATAATATCACTTCGTTGTCATTCGCGCATCCGATCTAAACATTGGGACTCATTAATGTATCATCTTCCAGAGCCCACTTAGTGAAACCTAATACCTTCGGCAATTAATTAATTGTCGCCTGTTCCGTATCTGAGACGTAGCTACGACTATAGCTATACAGTACATGGAACAGAATGGGCCAATACAAAGGTTCTAAGTAAGGCAAAGTAAGGTTGACCAACATGAGCATGCATTGTTTTTAAGTTCAATGTACTT
This sequence comes from Leucozona laternaria, assembly GCA_932273885.2. Lineage (NCBI taxonomy): Eukaryota > Metazoa > Arthropoda > Insecta > Diptera > Syrphidae > Leucozona > Leucozona laternaria. The sequence continues at coordinate 140,159,370 of OW026366.1, forward strand.
CATATCGCACTGTCTGTGTGTATCTGGTACCTCTATGGATAAGTATATCGATTGAATATGCTTCATATTGGGCCAGTGTAAATGACATATGATCCTCATTGATTTTGGTGCAATGACAATAAATATTGATAATTATGACGAGGATGCATTTTCATATGAGGTTGTATGAAAAATACGATTTCATATGAAATATGCTGAAACATCATTTTCATGTGGTTGAATGGTAGGGATGGAAATTATGCCAATAATTGTAGTATAAATAGGCTTAGGATGATCAGGAAAAAGACAAAATTTGTTAACCATCGAAACCTCTAAGGTCGCAGCCATAAGCATTGAGACAGCGGGCCTTAGAGCTAATAAAAATAACTATAAGAAAACCTTAAACTGTTTTTTCAAATTCTCCCCGAGCAACTCTTCCCTTTAAACGCAAAGGAAGCACGGTTGAATTGTCGGGTCATTTCACACTATATAACCTAAATACTGGAGTTCCTGGAAACAGAATTTAGATTTTTCGACGTTAATCGTTAAGCCCGCCTCCAGTAACTTTTTCCCTATTATACTCAACATTCTAATGTGTTCCTCAAAGTTACGTTAGATGATAAGTAGATCATCTAAGTAAACGAACACTTGTTCTCGTAACTCTTGAGGGACCACTTTTCCCATTAGATACGTCAAACTGTTCGCCGCATTTGAAAGACCGAAGGGCATCACTCGGAATTGATATTGAACATTTCTCCAGCGGTATCTCTCAGTACGCATCTTTCAGGTCCACACTTGAAATATAGTGTGTCTCTGAAAGGCGTGCTAGCAGGCCCTCAATATAAGCAATTGGGCTCGCATTCTTTTTAGTTACTTGGTTCACCTTCCGAAAGTCCAAGCACATGCGGTTCTTACCAGGTTTTCGTAACAATACGACTGGCGAACTCCAAGCGCTGGAACTTTCTTCGATGATCCCCAACTCAAGCATGCGATCCAATTCCTGATACAGTAGGGCTTGTATCGCTGGAGAGTGGAGATATAGGGTAGTGCCGTTGTTTTATAGGCGGTGCATCCCCGGTATCTATTGTGTGCTCCAATAGGTGAGTTTTCCCCAAGCCTTTCAAAGCGAATGACGGAATCGGGCCTATTGTAGTCTGAATTTTCTTGAAAGGTATTTGATTTCCTTTTAGATACTAGAGAATATTTCTCCCGAGGCAGCTGATACTAGCCCCTGAATCTAGTAGACCTAGCCAGCTTTCATTGAAAATCTCTACCGTCACGTATGGACGAGGATCTCCCGAAGTACAATCTAAAATGGCTGCCGCTATGTTCCGATAATAAAGTTTATTTCTTTTGATTCGGTCTCTCACCCGTTGTATTCTCTTTGTAGGCTGGGTAACTGTGACTATCCGTCTTCGAGCTTCATTATATGCTTTCTGGCGTTCATGTAAAGATTTTCTCGGTAAACTCGTGGTTTTGTTTAAATACTCGTCTGGTAATGTATTTGTGGACGTTTGTTTGTATAACGGTTTCAGTATTGTAATATCCTTATTTGTTTCTTAAATCCCGAGTTTGGAGTTCTCGAACAATTCCCCTCGGTTGCAGGATTGTTCCGTTTGTAGTTTCCCGTGCACTTGGGACAGTTTGGTGAAACTACATCTGCAAAGCCACAATGGTAACAGAACACTGTCCTCCTCGGATCTACACAATCTCGGAAATTATGCCCTACCTTATTGCAATTCCAACATTTTTGTGACTTAGCATCTCCACGCATTGCTTCCACCACCGTTGGAACCACTGGTGTTGAAATCATGTCTGGAACTTCGAGCTCATTTACGTTCCACCGTGAAGGCACGTTCAGAATATTTTGTGTAAATCTCGTTCTTGGAGTATCTTGTCTGTCTAAAAATTTTTCTATTTACCTGCAAACATAGGCCATTTCAGAGAAGCTATTAGTGTTAAAGGTGATTAACAATTCCCCCATTCGTCTGCGTAATTTTGTTTTATTAACTCAACCATTTCCTTAGCAGGTTTCGGAATGCGTAGCCTCGAGTTAATTTTTAACAGATCGTCATACAAATTGTTAAATGTTTCACTTTCGATCAGTCATCTTACGCGACAACTCAGAATCAGTTTCCAGAGTTCGGTACTGTTCTAAAAGAGCTTAACGAAGTGCTGGCCATGACGCGTATTGATTGCTTTTCAAAAACATTCAGAACCAATCTTCAGCGGATCCGCTGATGAAATGGTGGACATTAACTACAATTTCCTCCCAGGAAATATTATGACTTTTTTTAACCCTCTCTAGTGCATTCGAAGTTGTAGCTGGTGAGTCATTCAGATTCAAATTACCTAACTGAGCCAGGAAGTTCTCGACATTCGACCTTTGTGCAATTCAGGAGGATGAACAACCGAATTATTTGTGTTACCTACCGCTTGTGGAACCCCTGAGAGTCTTGGTGGTACTACATTATAGAACGGGTCACCTGAAACTTCTGGTCGATTAAGAGGAGGTATAACATTAGTTTGGGTTGGTGTTGTATTCTTGGCTAATGATTATCTCACTATCAACGCTACCTATTGTAATATACAGGCTTGACTCTTCGCTAACTCTTCCTTGAGAAAACGTTGGTCATCTGCCCTCTGCAAACCTATAGAGGCTGAAACGACTTCCTGAACATAGTTAGAAAACTGTGTAGTTTTATGCGAAAAATCTATGTCTCTCTGATTTGCATTAGCCGTGGAGTTAGCTTGACCTTGACCATCCGGTACTGTAATATTTTGCTCGTTGTTGTTAGCGTTTCCACTCGCGTTTTGATCTCCCTCGTTATCACTCCCGTTTCTCGATTGGTTACTTTGCGACATAGTTTCCCTGTTACCGCTTCTTAAACTATAGGTTTTGGGAAACGTTGACCTACCACGTCCCCTGCCGGTCATTGGATGTGCAAAAAAAACTTTTTCTCCTATTTTTTAAATTTTTTTAAATTTTCAAATAAATTTCTTTGAGCTGAATAATGCGACCTGATTTGGTTTATTTGAATCATGTAGCTATAAATCAATCAAATTAAAGTTCCTTTCTCTAATCAGTAATAAATGAATTCATCCTAAATATTTCTCTATCTCCAAGAAAATTCTAAATGATACCTAATTATTTAAGCTCTGCACTCAAAAATCTTAAAATTAAACTACGTATATCGTAACCTTTTAACCAAATTATATGTAGGATCTCTAAAAAAATAAAATAGGTAAGTTCTAAACGTTTTTCTTAAACATTAATTCAATAATAATAAAAATTGTTCAATAAGATTTCATACATATTAAGGGATGTGAAATATGATTCGAATGGACAAGGATGTTAAAAAAAATATTGGGGTCCCATCTCCTTACCTCTCAAGATAGGCTTGACAAAAAAAAACTTCTTAACCCTTTGGCTTTCTAACAATTTTCAGATGTAAGATCTAGGAAATGTACAATTTTTTACGATTTCGTGACGTCACAGCGGACGTGAGCTGGTGTACTCAACCTGACTCACCGGATAACGTATACTTGATCGCTTCCAAACTATACTTTTCCCCGATACTCCTACGTTGAAGTTAGTTTCATGGTTCAGCCGAGCAGACATGTGTCTTGCAATAACGTTGATTAAGATTTTGTTTTTGGTTTTTGCAACTGGTAAAGGTAGTAATCTACTCTACCTTCCGGACAAGATTACCTAAAACTCATCTTTACAAACAAAAAATAAACCTCTTGCTTGCCCTCCATGCAACAGTCAACCAGAAGAAAAACTCCGTGTAAGTTTATTCTATGCGCAAAACATTCGTTTTTTCATGTCGTTACAACTTGCAAAAGTCTAGAACCATCCTAACTTTCCGGATAACGTTCACCAAAAAAAAATCGGTTTACTTGCTTGCGTGATTATCTGTTCTGCCATTCTCAACCAAAAAAAAAACTTGTCTCCAGATAAGAACTTAGGTTTTTTTTCTTTTTTCTGTTATTAAAACATTGTTTTCTAATGAACATACGTAGACAATTCAAAATTTCAGGCCCCACGTTGGGCGCCATTCTGTAACGTGTGTGGTATAGTGCGGGTGTTCACGGGGGTGTACTTATATATATTTAAAACTGGAAAATATATATGGAAGTAAACTGCCCTCCGAAAATTCTCTACCCTTATGACGTATGGTCACAGAAACCCATTCGCCAATCCAGGCAGATCTCCGGAAGGCTGTCGGTTAGCGATTAATGTCACTGGCCTGCTAGCGGTTGCACGTCCTAAGCTCGTCGGTGGGGGGGATCTTGACTTAATTTTAATCGACGATGTTACACTTTGTCAGGAAAATTCCGAGATGTTGTTTGGAGTTACAATGTTTATACCGAAAAAAATAGAAGTTTAATCGGAGCCCGAAATTTGATATGTCTAAGCTTACAAAAGAAAAATTCAAAAAAAAAATAAAATCTTATAAAGGGTTGTGTAGGTGTAGGCACCTACCCTACCTTGAGATGTGGCAGTTCTTCTCCACACTCACCAGTGTCTTTGCCGTCATTCTATAAAACAAAAACCCCAATTGTTAGAAACTCATGAACTTCTTTTTCTTAAAAGTTTAGTATGTTTCTGCGCTTTAAAAAAAAATAAAGAGTAAAAATACATCCACTTCGGGTACTCTAATGAAGAAAAACATGTTCAGAGTCCGTGCAAGTATAATCTTTCCCCATACTCCCTTATGTCTATTTCATCCTATCCTTGTCCCACTCTCCTTCATACTCACATCCAATATTCGAAGTCTTAAATCTTCTCATATTACGTACACTGAATGCAGAAGTAACCGTGAACATCGCTCTAAAGTTTATTTCTGAATCATGACAACTTTTGTATTAAGCCTTAAATATGTGATTATTGCTTGAATTTAAAGCCAAGTTCATTTCTTTTAAATTGTTTATTTACATTCCCAACCTTAGCTTATATACAAACAAAAAACTCTAAGTTCTCTTTGGCCTGGTTAAAAAAAAATGACTAGGTATTACCTGGTTAGCAAGAAAAATTTCTTAATTCGTTATATAATATGTACGTGTTACTCAAGTAACTTAAGTTCCTCTGTTATATGTTCTTTCTTATCTCTAATTCAAGAGCAAAACAAATAGTTACATATAATATATACGTATGTACTAATATATTAGGTAAATCAAACCAAATTGACTTCCTTTTTTTTGATTTCATTTATACTTCTTTTTTTTTTATAAGTCGTATAGGGCAAAGATATATATTCAAAAATTTATATATGTTTTACTTAAAAAAAAAAACTCACCAAATCAAGTTGTGCACAGCTCCTGTTGGTTTCTTTCGTTGACACATCTGCTCCTGTAACTAAATTTTTGAATAGAATTTTTGCCACTTTATCTTTATCTTCTTGTTTTGACTTCATTTATATTTTTTTTTTTTGCTTTTGGATTTTTTTCACTTCCCCTTCACGGTTCTCACATCATTTATATTCACCTTTTTTTTCTTATTTTCTTTTTTTTTTCTATTTCAGGCACCTTTTTTCTTCTTTCTGAACTATGTATTCCTTCTTTTAAACATTTGTATTTTGTTAACTTTATGATATTTCTTTTTTTAACTACTTTTCTTTTCTGCAATTGTCTTAACAACAATAATCTCTTATTTACTACAAAAAAAAAACTAATAAAAAACAAAAACCAGTCGGTCCAGCTCCTGCGCGGTTGACTTGAGAAAAATCACGAAACTACTACGGTCTGCGGTATCCGTATATTCCTTCTTTCTTAGATGCGTCGCTATGCGTTGCGTTGGTTTAATTGTATATATGTAGCTGTGAAACCTTTTTCATTTACTTCTCCTTCCTACATACATACGTAAGTGGACAGGTAAAAGTTGGCGTGATATTTGAAGTTTTCGATATTAGTGATCGCGATGATTTTTTTCTTTTTTTTTTTGGTTCTCTTTTTTTTTGTTATCAAGATGTTCGGGGTAGCTCTGAGTTTTTGAGATGCCACATCATCAACAAAATAACAAGTAGAGGATATCCACTTCTTCTCACCCCCTCTTGTAATATGTATTGGTGTCCCACCCCTAGCAGGGATAGTAGTCTGTTGAGAAGGGTGAGTGGAAAAATTCCTCGCGGTGTACCTTTTTCAGAAGCATCTGTTTTCCTAGATAATATTTTTACTATTTTTCTTACCTTTTTTTTAAAAAAATGTAGCTATATTCTGTTTTTATTCAGGATTTGTTATACCAATTTAAATTTTATGGCATATGGGAAGGGTATATAATATCACACCAAATAAAAATTGGACCAGGTTGCGGTGTCGTGTGTGGTTAACCCAAAAAAAAAATTGGATGTGTCCCCTTCGTTTTTCTTTCTGGGGTGTTTTTCTTTCTGGGGAGTTTTTCTTTATTCCTTTGTTTGAACTTATAATTCTCTGTCTAAGAAAAGATGAATAACTATTAGGGAAATATGATAACAGGACAAATTTCTTACATTTAACCTCTTCTTTTCTTGACGATGTGGCTTGTCCAAGAGTAGGAATGTGAAAGGAAGAATTCATGATATCGCGCTTGTGTTGCCATGAAAGCAAGCCAATATGGCTGCTTGAAACGGAAAGGGAACGATGGAAATCGAAATTTTTTACATTAGATGAATTGAAAAATAGGTAAGTTTGGTTCTTTTTAGGTCTGTTCAAACGTTTTGCAATTTTGTGGTGAATTGACACTCGAGAATTTTTTTTTGTTTGCTATAGCTGAAGTTTGCTACAAAACTCGTTCCTTTAGCGAGGGGTTTCCCCGAAAAAAAAGGAATGAGAAAAGACTCACGACTTTATGTTTTTTTAACTAAGTTTCGTGAATATCTCGTTGATCGTTTCCTTGAGAATGTCTCATGCACAGCTGACAGCCGGGCCTTTCCGAACAATTCTTACCTAAGTTGTTACTTTTTTAAATCTTTAGAATGAACTACTGCTCGGATTACTCTTTCGTCTCGCGTTTCATACAAGTTATTGCCGACAGCTTTGACTATGACTACCTTAGAGAATTTCGGACACAGTTCAGCATTCCTATGTTTGGAAGCATTACTCAGTATAAAATTTCTCTTGTACGCTATATCCCCTACTTCGAAAGAAATTTGCCTGCTTCTGAGGTTTTACCTTTTGGCATACGTTTCATGTGTGTGTTCTAACTCGGCTTTCAAACGTTGGTGTAAGATAGTCATCTTACATGCTTTTGGTAGCCAATTCAATTCAGATTGATTCAATCCTCCTAAATCACGTAAAAGTTTGTACACTGATAAATGTTGGAACATTTGCTGCCCAAAAAGAGCTTCATAAGGTTACATGCCGATTGCCGAATGGATAGTCGAACGAAGAGCACTACCGATGGATATAAGGTGTAAATCCCAATTGAGTTGCTTCGTATCTATATAAGCACGAATAGCTGCTAACAGAGAGAAGTTCACTCGCTCACTAGCATTTGCTTGGGGTGAGTATATGGCGGTTTTATAATGTTTTACCCCGAACTTTTTCATCATATCTGTGAACCGTTGTCTGTAAACAAGCTCTCCGGAACTCCGAATGTGAGTATGTAAATTTTGAATGTAAAATTTCCTCCTGCAAAAATTTCACAACAGATTGAGCGGTAGCTTTTCGGAGAGGTTTAACCACTACAAATTTTGTCAGTTGATCTAACACTATTACGATCTGTGTATTGTCGTTTCTAGACCTCGGATATGGACCCAAAAAATCCGCGTATAAGTGTTGAAATGGCCTGTCTACTACGAAAACTTCCCCCATTTCTGCCCTCAAAGCGGTATTAGGAACTTTTGTAGTTTTACATATTTCGCTCTTTTCTATAAACTGCTTAACTTGAGAAGCCATACCAGGCCAAAAGAATCGTTCACGTAGTCGGTACAGAGTTTTAGCGATACCGCCATCCGCAGATCTTGGTGGGCAATGAGCCATAGAAACGAGACTTTCAGTCAGCGCCGTCGGGATCCATAGCTTCCAAACCAAATCATCTTGGAGTGGATGCCCTGTACAGTGCCTGACTTTTTTTTAAACGAAATTGTCCGAAACTTGTAGGTCAGGCAGCTGATCTTTATTTTTACGGATGTGCTCCATAATTTGGCGATATTCCTCTGACTGAAAGTTAGAGTCATCCAAATCCACGTAGAGTACATCTGTGGGATTCGTTGACATCGACCCTGGCTGAGATACTTCTAGATGCAGTGCCTCTGATTCATATACTCGAGACAGATCATCAGGCACTACATGTAAAGCTTCCGGTGTTCGATGCCAAAATCGAATCCCTGGAGTTTCATGCTCCAACGGGCTAACCTACCAGTCGGATCTCTCAGGCTCATTAGCCACTTTGAACTAGCGTGGTCGGTTATCACTGTAAAATGATAACCTTCTATGTAAGGCCTGAACTTGTGAATCCCCTTGACCGCAGCAAGACACTCTTGCTCCGTCACGGAATAATTTCGCTGAGCTGCGTTCAACTTTTGCGAGAAATAAAATATTGGGCGTTCATTACCAGTGTCATCTTTTTGACAAAGAACGCAGCCTATCCCTGACGCCGAAGCATCACAAAGAATGATAAATTCTTCGGTGAAATCTGGATTCACCAAGACTGGTGCAGATGTCAAAGCTGTTTTTAAATCTTCGAATGCCTTAACCGCTCCTTCATCAAACAGAAACTTTTTTGATTTCTTAAGGGTGTCCGATAATGGTGCCGTCAGAGATGAAAAGTTATTCACGAATCTCCGATACCATCCGGCCATGCCTAAGAATCTCCTAACCTGTTTAGGCGTTTTTGGTACCGGGATTGCCGTTATTTTTACCGGATCGGCTTTCAGACAACCCTGACCCACTATATAACCTAAATACTGGAGTTCCTGGAAACAGAATTTAGATTTTTCGACGTTAATCGTTAAGCCCGCCTCCAGTAACTTTTTCCCTATTATACTCAACATTCTAATGTGTTCCTCAAAGTTACGTTAGATGATAAGTAGATCATCTAAGTAAACGAACACTTGTTCTCGTAACTCTTGAGGGACCACTTTTCCCATTAGATACGTCAAACTGTGCGCCGCATTTGAAAGACCGAAGGGCATCACTCGGAATTGATATAATGGTCTACCGGGGACGGTGAATGCACTCTTTTCCCTTGAACATTTCTCCAGCGGTATCTGCCAGTACGCATCTTTCAGGTCCACACTTGAAATATAGTGTGTCTGTGAAAGGCGTGCTAGCAGGCCCTCAATATACGCAATTGGGCTCGCATTCTTTTTAGTTACTTGGTTCACCTTCCGAAAGTCCAAGCACATGCGGTTCTTACCAGGTTTTCGTACCAATACGACTGGCGAACTCCAAGCGCTGGAACTTTCTTCGATGATCCCCAACTCAAGCATGCGATCCAATTCCTGATACAGTAGGGCTTGTATCGCTGGAGAGTGGAGATATAGGGTAGTGCCGTTGTTTTATAGGCGGTGCATCCCCGGTATCTATTGTATGCTCCAATAGGTGAGTTTTCCCCAAGCCTTTCAAAGCGAATGACGGAATCGGGCCTATTGTAGTCTGAATTTTCTTGAAAGGTATTTGATTTCCTTTTAGATACTAGAGAATATTTCTCCCGAGGCAGCTGATACTAGCCCCTGAATCTAGTAGACCTAGCCAGCTTTCATTGAAAATCTCTACCGTCACGTATGGACGAGGATCTCCCGAAGTACAATCTAAAATGGCTGCCGCTATGTTCCGATAATAAAGTTTATTTCTTTTGATTCGGTCTCTCACCCGTTGTATTCTCTTTGTAGGCTGGGTAACTGTGACTATCCGTCTTCGAGCTTCATTATATGCTTTCTGGCGTACATGTAAAGATTTTCTCGGTAAACTCGTGGTTTTGTTTAAACACTCGTCTGGTAATGTATTTGTGGACGTTTGTTTGTATAACGGTTTCAGTATTGTAATATCCTTATTTGTTTCTTAAATCCCGAGTTTGGAGTTCTCGAACAATTCCCCTCGGTTGCAGGATTGTTCCGTTTGTAGTTTCCCGTGCAGTTGGGACAGTTTGGTGAAACTACATCTGCAAAGCCACAATGGTAACAGAACACTGTCCTCCTCGGATCTACACAATCTCGGAAATTATGCCCTACCTTATTGCAATTCCAACATTTTTGTGACTTAGCATCTCCACGCATTGCTTCCACCACCGTTGGAACCACCGGTTTTGAAATCATGTCTGGAACTTCGAGCTCATTTACGTTCCACCGTGAAGGCACGTTCAGAATATTTTGTGTAAATCTCGTTCTTGGAGTATCTTGTCTGTCTAAAAATTTTTCTATTTACCTGCAAACATAGGCCATTTCAGAGAAGCTATTAGTGTTAAAGGTGATTAACAATTCCCCCATTCGTCTGCGTACATTTTGTTTTATTAACTCAACCATTTCCTTAGCAGGTTTCGGAATACGTAACCTCGAGTTAATTTTTAACAGATCGTCATACAAATTGTTAAATGTTTCACTTTCGATCAGTCATCTTACGCGACAACTCAGAATCAGTTTCCAGAGTTCGGTACTGTTCTAAAAGAGCTTAACGAAGTGCTGGTCATGACGCGTATTGATTGCTTTTCAAAAACATTCAGAACCAATCTTCAGCGGATCCGCTGATGAAATGGTGGACATTAACTACAATTTCCTCCCAGGAAATATTATGACTTTTTTTAACCCTCTCTAGTGCATTCGAAGTTGTAGCTGGTGAGTCATTCAGATTCAAATTACCTAACTGAGCGAGGAAGTTCTCGACATTCGACCTTTGTGCAATTCAAAAGGATGAACAACCGAATTATTTGTGTTAGCTACCGCTTGTGGAACCCCTGAGAGTCTTGGTGGTACTACATTATAGAACGGGTCACCTGAAACTTCTGGTCGATTAAGAGGAGGTATAACATTAGTTTGGGTTGGTGTTGTATTCTTGGCTAATGATTATCTCACTATCAACGCTACCTATTGTAATATACAGGCTTGACTCTTCGCTAACTCTTCCTTGAGAAAACGTTGGTCATCTGCCCTCTGCAAACCTATAGAGGCTGAAACGACTTCCTGAACATAGTTAGAAAACTGTGTAGTTTCATGCGAAAAATCTATGTCTCTCTGATTTGCATTAGCCGTGGAGTTAGCTTGACCTTGACCATCCGGTACTGTAATATTTTGCTCGTTGTTGTTAGCGTTTCCACTCGCGTTTTGATCTCCCTCGTTATCACTCCCGTTTCTCGATTGGTTACTTTGCGACATAGTTTCCCTGTTACCGCTTCTTAAACTATAGGTTCTGGGAAACGTTGACCTACCACGTCCCCTGCCGGTCATTGGATGTGCAAACAAAATTTTTTCTCCTATTTTTTGAAATTTCTTAAATTTTCAAATAAATTTCTTTGAGCTGAATAATGCGACCTGATTTGGTTTATTTGAATCATGTAGCTATAAATCAATCAAATTAAAGTTCCTTTCTCTAATCAGTAATAAATGAATTCTTCCTAAATATTTCTCTATCTCCAAGAAAATTCTAAATGATACCTAATTATTTAAGCTCTGCACTCAAAAATCTTAAAATTAAACTACGTATATCGTAACCTTTTAACCAAATTATATGTAGGATCTCTAAAAAAATAAAATAGGTAAGTTCTAAACGTTTTTCTTAAACATTAATTCAATAATAATAAAAATTGTTCAATAAGATTTCATACATATTAAGGGATGTGAAATATGACTCGAATGGACAAGGATGTTAAAAAAAATATTGGGGTCCCATCTCCTTACGTCTCAAGATAGGCTTGACAAAAAAAAACTTCTTAACCCTTTGGCTTTCTAACAATTTATCAGATGTAAGATCTAGGAAATGTACAATTTTTTACGATTTCGTGACGTCACAGCGGACGTGAGCTGGTGTACTCAACCTGACTCACCGGATAACGTATACTTGATCGCTTCCAAACTATACTTTTCCCCGATACTCCTACGTTGAAGTTAGTTTCATGGTTCAGCCGAGCAGACATGTGTCTTGCAATAACGTTGATTAAGATTTTGTTTTTGGTTTTTGCAACTGGTAAAGGTAGTAATCTACTCTACTTTCCGGACAAGATTACCTAAAACTCATCTTTACAAACAAAAAATAAACCTCTTGCTTGCCCTCCATGCAACAGTCAACCAGAAGAAAAACTCCGTGTAAGGATCGGACACAAAAGTAAGGAAGTTTATTCTATGCGCAAAACATTCGTTTTTTCATGTCGTTACAACTTGCAAAAGTCTAGAACCATCCTAACTTTCCGGATAACGTTCACCAAAAAAAATCGGTTTACTTGCTTGCGTGATTATCTGTTCTGCCATTCTCAACCAAAAAAAAACTTGTCTCCAGATAAGAACTTAGGTTTTTTTTCTTTTTTCTGTTATCAAAACATTGTTTTCTAATGAACATACGTAGACAATTCAAAATTTCGGGCCCCACGTTGGGCGCCATTCTGTAACGTGTGTGGTATAGTGCGGGTGTTCACGGGGGTGTACTTATATATATTTAAAACTGGAAAATATATATGGAAGTAAACTGCCCTCCGAAAATTCTCTACCCTTATGACGTATGGTCACAGAAACCCATTCGCCAATCCAGGCAGATCTCCGGAAGGCTGTCGGTTAGCGATTAATGTCACTGGCCTGCTAGCGGTTGAACGTCCTAAGCTCGTCGGTGGGGGGGATCTTGACTTAATTTTAACCGACGATGTTACACTTTGTCAGGAAAATTCCGAGATGTTGTTTGGAGTTACAATGTTTATACCGAAAAAAATAGAAGTTTAATCGGACCCCGAAATTTGATATGTCTAAGCTTACAAAAGAAAAATTCAAAAAAAAAATAAAATCTTATAAAGGGTTGTGTAGGTGTAGGCACCTACCCTCCCTTGAGATGTGGCAGTTCTTCTCCACACTCACCAGTGTCTTTGCCGTCATTCTATAAAACAAAAACCCCAATTGTTAGAAACTCATGAACTTCTTTTTCTTAAAAGTTTAGTATGTTTCTGCGCTTTAAAAAAAAAATAAAGAGTAAAAATACATCCACTTCGGGTACTCTAATGAAGAAAAACATGTTCAGAGTCCGTGCAAGTATAATCTTTCCCCATACTCCCTTATGTCTATTTCATCCTATCCTTGTCCCACTCTCCTTCATACTCACATCCAATATTCGAAGTCTTAAATCTTCTCATATTACGTACACTGAATGCAGAAGTAACCGTGAACATCGCTCTAAAGTGTATTTCTGAATCATGACAACTTTTGTATTAAGCCTTAAATATGTGATTATTGCTTGAATTTAAAGCCAAGTTCATTTCTTTTAAATCGTTTATTTACATTCCCAACCTTAGCTTATATACAAAAAAAAAACTCTAAGTTCTCTTTGGCCTGGTTAAAAAAAAATGACTAGGTATTACCTGGTTAGCAAGAAAAATTTCTTAATTCGTTATATAATATGTACGTGTTACTCAAGTAACTTAAGTTCCTCTGTTATATGTTCTTTCTTATCTCTAATTCAAGAGCAAAACAAATGGTTACATATAATATATACGTATGTACTAATATATTAGGTAAATCAAACCAAATTGACTTCCTTTTTTTTGATTTCATTTATAATTCTTTTTTTTTTTTATAAGTCGTATAGGGCAAAGATATATATTCAAAAATCTATATATGTTTTACTTAAAAAAAAAAAACAGAAAAAACTCACCAAATCAAGTTGTGCACAGCTCCTGTTGGTTTCTTTCGTTGACACATCTGCTCCTGTAACTAAATTTTTGAATAGAATTTTTGCCACTTTATCTTTATCTTCTTGTTTTGACTTCATTTATATTTTTTTTTTTTGCTTTTGGATTTTTTTCACTTCCCTTGTTTTCTGTATATATTTCTTTTTTTATTTTATTTTTGCTATTCTCTTTTTCTATGTAATAAGGTTTCACGGTTCTCACATCATTTATATTCACCTTTTTTTTCTTATTTTCTTTTTTTTTTCTATTTCAGGCACCTTTTTTCTTCTTTCTGAACTATGTATTCCTTCTTTTAAACATTTGTATTTTGTTAACTTTATGATATTTCTTTTTTTAACTACTTTTCTTTTCTGCAAGTGTCTTAACAACAATAATCTCTTATTTACTAAAAAAAAAAAAACTAATAAAAAACAAAAACCAGTCGGTCCAGCTCCTGCGCGGTTGACTTGAGAAAAATCACGAAACTACTACGGTCTGCGGTATCCGTATATTCCTTCTTTCTTAGATGCGTCGTTATGCGTTGCGTTGGTTTAATTGTATATATGTAGCTGTGAAACCTTTTTCATTTACTTCTCCTTCCTACATACGTAAGTGGACCGGTAAAAGTTGGCGTGATATTTGAAGTTTTCGATATTAGTGATCGCGATGATTTTTTTCTTTTTTTTTTTGGTTCTCTTTTTTTTTGTTATCAAGATGTTCGGGGTAGCTCTGAGTTTTTGAGATGCCACATCATCAAAAAAATAACAAGTAGAGGATATCCACTTCTTCTCACCCCCTCTTGCAATATGTATTGGTGTCCCACCCCTAGCAGGGATAGTAGTCTGTTGAGAAGGGTGAGTGGAAAAATTCCTCGCGGTGTACCTTTTTCAGAAGCATCTGTTTTCCTAGATAATATTTTTACTATTTTTCTTACCTTTTTTTTAAAAAAATGTAGCTATATTCTGTTTTTATTCAGGATTAGTTATACCAATTTAAATTTTATGGCATATGGGAAGGGTATATAATATCACACCAAATAAAAATTGGACCAGGTTGCGGTGTCGTGTGTGGTTAACCCAAAAAAAAAATTGGATGTGTCCCCTTCGTTTTTCTTTCTGGGGTGTTTTTCTTTCTGGGGAGTTTTTCTTTATTCCTTTGTTTGAACTTATAATTCTCTGTCTAAGAAAAGATGAATAACTATTAGGGAAATATGATAACAGGACAAATTTCTTACATTTAACCTCTTCTTTTCTTGACGATGTGGCTTGTCCAAGAGTAGGAATGTGAAAGGAAGAATTCATGATATCGCGCTTGTGTTGCCATGAAAGCAAGCCAATATGGCTGCTTGAAACGGAAAGGGAACGATGGAAATCGAAATTTTTTACATTAGATGAATTGAAAAATAGGTAAGTTTGGTTCTTTTTAGGTCTGTTCAAACGTTTTGCAATTTTGTGGTGAATTCACACTCGAGAATTTTTTTTTGTTTGCTTTAGCGAGGGGTTTCCCCGAAAAAAAAGGAATGAGAAAAGACTCACGACTTTATGTTTTTTTAACTAAGTTTCGTGAATATCTCGTTGATCGTTTCCTTGAGAATGTCTCATGCACAGCTGACAGCCGGGCCTTTCCGAACAATTCTTACCTAAGTTGTTACCTTTTTAAATCTTTAGAATGAACTACTGCTCGGATTACTCTTTCGTCTCGCGTTTCATACAAGTTATTGCCGACAGCTTTGACTATGACTACCTCAGAGAATTTCGGACACAGTTTAGCATTCCTATGTTTGGAAGCATTACTCAGTATAAAATTTCTCTTGTACGCTATATCCCCTACTTCGAAAGAAATTTGCCTGCTTCTGAGGTTTTACCTTTTGGCATACGTTTCATGTGCGTGTTCTAACTCGGCTTTCAAACGTTGGTGTAAGATATTCATCTTACATGCTTTTGGTAGCCAATTCAATTCAGATTGATTCAATCCTCCTAAATCACGTAAAAGTTTGTACACTGATAAATGTTGGAACATTTGCTGCCCAAAAAGAGCTTCATAAGGTTACATGCCGATTGCCGAATGGATAGTCGAACGAAGAGCACTACCGATGGATATAAGGTGTAAATCCCAATTGAGTTGCTTCGTATCTATATAAGCACGAATAGCTGCTAACAGAGAGAAGTTCACTCGCTCACTAGCATTTGCTTGGGGTGAGTATATGGCGGTTTTATAATGTTTTACCCCGAACTTTTTCATCATATCCGCAAACTCTTTGCGAATGAACTGTGAACCGTTGTCTGTAAACAAGCTCTCCGGAACTCCGAATGTGAGTATGTAAATTTTGAATGTAAAATTTCCTCCTGCAAAAATTTCACAACAGATTGAGCGGTAGCTTTTCGGAGAGGTTTAACCACTACAAATTTTGTCAGTTGATCTAACACTATTACGATCTGTGTATTGTCGTTTCTAGACCTCGGATATGGACCCAAAAAATCCGCGTATAAGTGTTGAAATGGCCTGTCTACCACGAAAGCTTCCCCCATTTCTGCCCTCAAAGCGGTATTAGGAACTTTTGTAGTTTTACATATTTCGCTCTTTTCTATAAACTGCTTAACTTGAGAAGCCATACCAGGCCAAAAGAATCGTTCACGTAGTCGGTACAGAGTTTTAGCGATACCGCCATCCGCAGATCTTGGTGGGCAATGAGCCAGAGAAACGAGACTTTCAGTCAGCGCCGTCGGGATCCATAGCTTCCAAACCAAATCATCTTGGAGTGGATGCCCTGTACAGTGCCTGACTTTTTTTTAAACGAAATTGTCCGAAACTTGTAGGTCAGGCAGCTGATCTTTATTTTTACGGATGTGCTCCATAATTTGGCGATATTCCTCTGACTGAAAGTTAGAGTCATCCAAATCCACGTAGAGTACATCTGTGGGATTCGTTGACATCGACCCCGGCTGAGATACTTCTAGATGCAGTGCCTCTGATTCATATACTCGAGACAGAGCATCAGGCACTACATGTAAAGCTTCCGGTGTTCGATGCCAAAATCGAATCCCTGGAGTTTCATGCTCCAACGGGCTAACCTACCAGTCGGATCTCTCAGGCTCATTAGCCACTTTGAACTAGCGTGGTCGGTTATCACTGTAAAATGATAACCTTCTATGTAAGGCCTGAACTTGTGAATCCCCTTGACCGCAGCAAGACACTCTTGCTCCGTCACGGAATAATTTCGCTGAGCTGCGTTCAACTTTTGCGAGAAATAAAATATTGGGCGTTCATTACCAGTGTCATCTTTTTGACAAAGAACGCAGCCTATCCCTGACGCCGAAGCATCACAATGAATGATAAATTCTTCGGTGAAATCTGGATTCACCAAGACTGGTGCAGATGTCAAAGCTGTTTTTAAATCTTCGAATGCCTTAACCGCTCCTTCATCAAACAGAAACTTTTTTGATTTCTTAAGGGTGTCCGATAATGGTGCCGTCAGGGATGAAAAGTTATTCACGAATCTCCGATACCATCCGGCCATGCCTAAGAATCTCCTAACCTGTTTAGGCGTTTTTGGTACCGGGATTGCCGTTATTTTTACCGGATCGGCTTTCAGACAACCCTGAACCACTATATAACCTAAATACTGGAGTTCCTGGAAACAGAATTTAGATTTTTCGACGTTAATCGTTAAGCCCGCCTCCAGTAACTTTTTCCCTATTATACTCAACATTCTAATGTGTTCCTCAAAGTTACGTTAGATGATAAGTAGATCATCTAAGTAAACGAACACTTGTTCTCGTAACTCTTGAGGGACCACTTTTCCCATTAGATACGTCAAACTGTGCGCCGCATTTGAAAGACCGAAGGGCATCACTCGGAATTGATATTGAACATTTCTCCAGCGGTATCTGCCAGTACGCATCTTTCAGGTCCACACTTGAAATATAGTGTGTCTCTGAAAGGCGTGCTAGCAGGCCCTCAATATAAGCAATTGGGCTCGCATTCTTTTTAGTTACTTGGTTCACCTTCCAAAAGTCCAAGCACATGCGGTTCTTACCAGGTTTTCGTAACAATACGACTGGCGAACTCCAAGCGCTGGAACTTTCTTCGATGATCCCCAACTCAAGCATGCGATCCAATTCCTGATACAGTAGGGCTTGTATCGCTGGAGAGTGGAGATATAGGGTAGTGCCGTTGTTTTATAGGCGGTGCATCCCCGGTATCTATTGTGTGCTCCAATAGGTGAGTTTTCCCCAAGCCTTTCAAAGCGAATGACGGAATCGGGCCTATTGTAGTCTGAATTTTCTTGAAAGGTATTTGATTTCCTTTTAGATACTAGAGAATATTTCTCCCGAGGCAGCTGATACTAGCCCCTGAATCTAGTAGACCTAGCCAGCTTTCATTGAAAATCTCTACCGTCACGTATGGACGAGGATCTCCCGAAGTACAATCTAAAATGGCTGCCGCTATGTTCCGATAATAAAGTTTATTTCTTTTGATTCGGTCTCTCACCCGTTGTATTCTCTTTGTAGGCTGGGTAACTGTGACTATCCGTCTTCGAGCTTCATTATATGCTTTCTGGCGTTCATGTAAAGATTTTCTCGGTAAACTCGTGGTTTTGTTTAAATACTCGTCTGGTAATGTATTTGTGGACGTTTGTTTGTATAACGGTTTCAGTATTGTAATATCCTTATTTGTTTCTTAAATCCCGAGTTTGGAGTTCTCGAACAATTCCCCTCGGTTGCAGGATTGTTCCGTTTGTAGTTTCCCGTGCACTTGGGACAGTTTGGTGAAACTACATCTGCAAAGCCACAATGGTAACAGAACACTGTCCTCCTCGGATCTACACAATCTCGGAAATTATGCCCTACCTTATTGCAATTCCAACATTTTTGTGACTTAGCATCTCCACGCATTGCTTCCACCACCGTTGGAACCACTGGTGTTGAAATCATGTCTGGAACTTCGAGCTCATTTACGTTCCACCGTGAAGGCACGTTCAGAATATTTTGTGTAAATCTCGTTCTTGGAGTATCTTGTCTGTCTAAAAATTTTTCTATTTACCTGCAAACATAGGCCATTTCAGAGAAGCTATTAGTGTTAAAGGTGATTAACAATTCCCCCATTCGTCTGCGTAATTTTGTTTTATTAACTCAACCATTTCCTTAGCAGGTTTCGGAATGCGTAGCCTCGAGTTAATTTTTAACAGATCGTCATACAAATTGTTAAATGTTTCACTTTCGATCAGTCATCTTACGCGACAACTCAGAATCAGTTTCCAGAGTTCGGTACTGTTCTAAAAGAGCTTAACGAAGTGCTGGCCATGACGCGTATTGATTGCTTTTCAAAAACATTCAGAACCAATCTTCAGCGAATCCGCTGATGAAATGGTGGACATTAACTACAATTTCCTCCCAGGAAATATTATGACTTTTTTTAACCCTCTCTAGTGCATTCGAAGTTGTAGCTGGTGAGTCATTCAGATTCAAATTACCTAACTGAGCGAGGAAGTTCTCGACATTCGACCTTTGTGCAATTCAAAAGGATGAACAACCGAATTATTTGTGTTAGCTACCGCTTGTGGAACCCCTGAGAGTCTTGGTGGTACTACATTATAGAACGGGTCACATGAAACTTCTGGTCGATTAAGAGGAGGTATAACATTAGTTTGGGTTGGTGTTGTATTCTTGGCTAATGATTATCTCACTATCAACGCTACCTATTGTAATATACAGGCTTGACTCTTCGCTAACTCTTCCTTGAGAAAACGTTGGTCATCTGCCCTCTGCAAACCTATAGAGGCTGAAACGACTTCCTGAACATAGTTAGAAAACTGTGTAGTTTCATGCGAAAAATCTATGTCTCTCTGATTTGCATTAGCCGTGGAGTTAGCTTGACCTTGACCATCCGGTACTGTAATATTTTGCTCGTTGTTGTTAGCGTTTCCACTCGCGTTTTGATCTCCCTCGTTATCACTCCCGTTTCTCGATTGGTTACTTTGCGACATAGTTTCCCTGTTACCGCTTCTTAAACTATAGGTTCTGGGAAACGTTGACCTACCACGTCCCCTGCCGGTCATTGGATGTGCAAAAAAAACTTTTTCTCCTATTTTTTAAAATTTTTTAAATTTTCAAATAAATTTCTTTGAGCTGAATAATGCGACCTGATTTGGTTTATTTGAATCATGTAGCTATAAATCAATCAAATTAAAGTTCCTTTCTCTAATCAATAATAAATGATTTCATCCTAAATATTTCTCTATCTCCAAGAAAATTCTAAATGATACCTAATTATTTAAGCTCTGCACTCAAAAATCTTAAAATTAAACTACATATATCGTAACCTTTTAACCAAATTATATGTAGGATCTCTAAAAAAATAAAATAGGTAAGTTCTAAACGTTTTTCTTAAACATTAATTCAATAATAATAAAAATTTTTCAATAAGATTTCATACATATTAAGGGATGTGAAATATGATTCGAATGGACAAGGATGTTAAAAAAAATATTGGGGTCCCATCTCCTTACGTCTCAAGATAGGCTTGACAAAAAAAAACTTCTTAACCCTTTGGCTTTCTAACAATTTATCAGATGTAAGATCTAGGAAATGTACAATTTTTTACGATTTCGTGACGTCACAGCGGACGTGAGCTGGTGTACTCAACCTGACTCACCGGATAACGTATACTTGATCGCTTCCAAACTATACTTTTCCCCGATACTCCTACGTTGAAGTTAGTTTCATGGTTCAGCCGAGCAGACATGTGTCTTGCAATAACGTTGATTAAGATTTTGTTTTTGGTTTTTGCAACTGGTAAAGGTAGTAATCTACTCTACCTTCCGGACAAGATTACCTAAAACTCATCTTTACAAACAAAAAATAAACCTCTTGCTTGCCCTCCATGCAACAGTCAACCAGAAGAAAAACTCCGTGTAAGTTTATTCTATGCGCAAAACATTCGTTTTTTCATGTCGTTACAACTTGCAAAAGTCTAGAACCATCCTAACTTTCCGGATAACGTTCACCAAAAAAAAATCGGTTTACTTGCTTGCGTGATTATCTGTTCTGCCATTCTCAACCAAAAAAAAAACTTGTCTCCAGATAAGAACTTAGGTTTTTTTTCTTTTTTCTGTTATTAAAACATTGTTTTCTAATGAACATACGTAGACAATTCAAAATTTCAGGCCCCACGTTGGGCGCCATTCTGTAACGTGTGTGGTATAGTGCGGGTGTTCACGGGGGTGTACTTATATATATTTAAAACTGGAAAATATATATGGAAGTAAACTGCCCTCCGAAAATTCTCTACCCTTATGACGTATGGTCACAGAAACCCATTCGCCAATCCAGGCAGATCTCCGGAAGGCTGTCGGTTAGCGATTAATGTCACTGGCCTGCTAGCGGTTGCACGTCCTAAGCTCGTCGGTGGGGGGGATCTTGACTTAATTTTAACCGACGATGTTACACTTTGTCAGGAAAATTCCGAGATGTTGTTTGGAGTTACAATGTTTATACCGAAAAAAATAGAAGTTTAATCGGAGCCCGAAATTTGATATGTCTAAGCTTACAAAAGAAAAATTCAAAAAAAAAATAAAATCTTATAAAGGGTTGTGTAGGTGTAGGCACCTACCCTCCCTTGAGATGTGGCAGTTCTTCTCCACACTCACCAGTGTCTTTGCCGTCATTCTATAAAACAAAAACCCCAATTGTTAGAAACTCATGAACTTCTTTTTCTTAAAAGTTTAGTATGTTTCTGCGCTTTAAAAAAAAATAAAGAGTAAAAATACATCCACTTCGGGTACTCTAATGAAGAAAAACATGTTCAGAGTCCGTGCAAGTATAATCTTTCCCCATACTCCCTTATGTCTATTTCATCCTATCCTTGTCCCACTCTCCTTCATACTCACATCCAATATTCGAAGTCTTAAATCTTCTCATATTACGTACACTGAATGCAGAAGTAACCGTGAACATCGTTCTAAAGTGTATTTCTGAATCATGACAACTTTTGTATTAAGCCTTAAATATGTGATTATTGCTTGAATTTAAGGCCAAGTTCATTTCTTTTAAATCGTTTATTTACATTCCCAACCTTAGCTTATATACAAACAAAAAACTCTAAGTTCTCTTTGGCCTGGTTAAAAAAAAATGACTAGGTATTACCTGGTTAGCAAGAAAAATTTCTTAATTCGTTATATAATATGTACGTGTTACTCAAGTAACTTAAGTTCCTCTGTTATATGTTCTTTCTTATCTCTAATTCAAGAGCAAAACAAATAGTTACATATAATATATACGTATGTACTAATATATTAGGTAAATCAAACCAAATTGACTTCCTTTTTTTTGATTTCATTTATACTTCTTTTTTTTTTTATAAGTCGTATAGGGCAAATATATATATTCAAAAATTTATATATGTTTTACTTAAAAAAAAAAACAGAAAAAACTCACCAAATCAAGTTGTGCACAGCTCCTGTTGGTTTCTTTCGTTGACACATCTGCTCCTGTAACTAAATTTTTGAATAGAATTTTTGCCACTTTATCTTTATCTTCTTGTTTTGACTTCATTTATATTTTTTTTTTTTGCTTTTGGATTTTTTTCACTTCCCTTGTTTTCTGTATATATTTCTTTTTTTATTTTATTTTTGCTATTCTCTTTTTCTATGTAATAAGGTTTCACGGTTCTCACATCATTTATATTCACCTTTTTTTTCTTATTTTCTTTTTTTTTTTCTATTTCAGGCACCTTTTTTCTTCTTTCTGAACTATGTATTCCTTCTTTTAAACATTTGTATTTTGTTAACTTTATGATATTTCTTTTTTTAACTACTTTTCTTTTCTGCAATTGTCTTAACAACAATAATCTCTTATTTACTACAAAAAAAAAACTAATTAAAAACAAAAACCAGTCGGTCCAGCTCCTGCGCGGTTGACTTGAGAAAAATCACGAAACTACTACGGTCTGTGGTATCCGTATATTCCTTCTTTCTTAGATGCGTCGCTATGCGTTGCGTTGGTTTAATTGTATATATGTAGCTGTGAAACCTTTTTCATTTACTTCTCCTTCCTACATACGTAAGTGGACAGGTAAAAGTTGGCGTGATATTTGAAGTTTTCGATATTAGTGATCGCGATGATTTTTTTCTTTTTTTTTTGGTTCTCTTTTTTTTTGTTATCAAGATGTTCGGGGTAGCTCTGAGTTTTTGAGATGCCACATCATCAACAAAATAACAAGTAGAGGATATCCACTTCTTCTCACCCCCTCTTGTAATATGTATTGGTGTCCCACCCCTAGCAGGGATAGTAGTCTGTTGAGAAGGGTGAGTGGAAAAATTCCTCGCGGTGTACCTTTTTCAGAAGCATCTGTTTTCCTAGATAATATTTTTACTATTTTTCTTACCTTTTTTTTAAAAAAATGTAGCTATATTCTGTTTTTATTCAGGATTAGTTATACCAATTTAAATTTTATGGCATATGGGAAGGGTATATAATATCACACCAAATAAAAATTGGACCAGGTTGCGGTGTCGTGTGTGGTTAACCCAAAAAAAAAATTGGATGTGTCCCCTTCGTTTTTCTTTCTGGGGTGTTTTTCTTTCTGGGGAGTTTTTCTTTATTCCTTTGTTTGAACTTATAATTCTCTGTCTAAGAAAAGATGAATAACTATTAGGGAAATATGATAACAGGACAAATTTCTTACATTTAACCTCTTCTTTTCTTGACGATGTGGCTTGTCCAAGAGTAGGAATGTGAAAGGAAGAATTCATGATATCGCGCTTGTGTTGCCATGAAAGCAAGCCAATATGGCTGCTTGAAACGGAAAGGGAACGATGGAAATCGAAATTTTTTACATTAGATGAATTGAAAAATAGGTAAGTTTGGTTCTTTTTAGGTCTGTTCAAACGTTTTGCAATTTTGTGGTGAATTCACACTCGAGAATTTTTTTTTGTTTGCTATAGCTGAAGTTTGCTACAAAACTCGTTCCTTTGGCGAGGGGTTTCCCCGAAAAAAAAGGAATGAGAAAAGACTCACGACTTTATGTTTTTTTAACTAAGTTTCGTGAATATCTCGTTGATCGTTTCCTTGAGAATGTCTCATGCACAGCTGACAGCCGGGCCTTTCCGAACAATTCTTACCTAAGTTGTTACTTTTTTAAATCTTTAGAATGAACTACTGCTCGGATTACTCTTTCGTCTCGCGTTTCATACAAGTTATTGCCGACAGCTTTGACTATGACTACGTTAGAGAATTTCGGACACAGTTTAGCATTCCTATGTTTGGAAGCATTACTCAGTATAAAATTTCTCTTGTACGCTATATCCCCTACTTCCAAAGAAATTTGCCTGCTTCTGAGGTTTTACCTTTTGGCATACGTTTCATGTGCGTGTTCTAACTCGGCTTTCAAACGTTGGTGTAAGATAGTCATCTTACATGCTTTTGGTAGCCAATTCAATTCAGATTGATTCAATCCTCCTAAATCACGTAAAAGTTTGTACACTGATAAATGTTGGAACATTTGCTGCCCAAAAAGAGCTTCATAAGGTTACATGCCGATTGCCGAATGGATAGTCGAACGAAGAGCACTAGCGATGGATATAAGGTGTAAATCCCATTTGAGTTGCTTCGTATCTATATAAGCACGAATAGCTGCTAACAGAGAGAAGTTCACTCGCTCACTAGCATTTGCTTGGGGTGAGTATATGGCGGTTTTATAATGTTTTACCCCGAACTTTTTCATCATATCCGCAAACTCTTTGCGAATGAACTGTGAACCGTTGTCTGTAAACAAGCTCTCCGGAACTCCGAATGTGAGTATGTAAATTTTGAATGTAAAATTTCCTCCTGCAAAAATTTCACAACAGATTGAGCGGTAGCTTTTCGGAGAGGTTTAACCACTACAAATTTTGTCAGTTGATCTAACACTATTACGATCTGTGTATTGTCGTTTCTAGACCTCGGATATGGACCCAAAAAATCCGCGTATAAGTGTTGAAATGGCCTGTCTACTACGAAAACTTCCCCCATTTCTGCCCTCAAAGCGGTATTAGGAACTTTTGTAGTTTTACATATTTCGCTCTTTTCTATAAACTGCTTAACTTGAGAAGCCATACCAGGCCAAAAGAATCGTTCACGTAGTCGGTACAGAGTTTTAGCGATACCGCCATCCGCAGATCTTGGTGGGCAATGAGCCATAGAAACGAGACTTTCAGTCAGCGCCGTCGGGATCCATAGCTTCCAAACCAAATCATCTTGGAGTGGATGCCCTGTACAGTGCCTGACTTTTTTTTAAACGAAATTGTCCGAAACTTGTAGGTCAGGCAGCTGATCTTTATTTTTACGGATGTGCTCCATAATTTGGCGATATTCCTCTGACTGAAAGTTAGAGTCATCCAAATCCACGTAGAGTACATCTGTGGGATTCGTTGACATCGACCCCGGCTGAGATACTTCTAGATGCAGTGCCTCTGCTTCATATACTCGAGACAGAGCATCAGGCACTAAATGTAAAGCTTCCGGTGTTCGATGCCAAAATCGAATCCCTGGAGTTTCATGCTCCAACGGGCTAACCTACCAGTCGGATCTCTCAGGCTCATTAGCCACTTTGAACTAGCGTGGTCGGTTATCACTGTAAAATGATAACCTTCTATGTAAGGCCTGAACTTGTGAATCCCCTTGACCGCAGCAAGACACTCTTGCTCCGTCACGGAATAATTTCGCTGAGCTGCGTTCAACTTTTGCGAGAAATAAAATATTGGGCGTTCATTACCAGTGTCATCTTTTTGACAAAGAACGCAGCCTATCCCTGACGCCGAAGCATCACAAAGAATGATAAATTCTTCGGTGAAATCTGGATTCACCAAGACTGGTGCAGATGTCAAAGCTGTTTTTAAATCTTCGAATGCCTTAACCGCTCCTTCATCAAACAGAAACTTTTTTGATTTCTTAAGGGTGTCCGATAATGGTGCCGTCAGGGATGAAAAGTTATTCACGAATCTCCGATACCATCCGGCCATGCCTAAGAATCTCCTAACCTGTTTAGGCGTTTTTGGTACCGGGATTGCCGTTATTTTTACCGGATCGGCTTTCAGACAACCCTGACCCACTATATAACCTAAATATTGGAGTTCCTGGAAACAGAATTTAGATTTTTCGACGTTAATCGTTAAGCCCGCCTCCAGCAACTTTTTCTCTATTATACTCAACATTCTAATGTGTTCCTCAAAGTTACGTTAGATGATAAGTAAACGAACACTTGTTCTCGTAACTCTTGAGGGACCACTTTTCCCATTAGATACGTCAAACTGTGCGCCGCATTTGAAAGACCGAAG
The DNA here is from genome assembly GCA_932273885.2 of Leucozona laternaria. Lineage (NCBI taxonomy): Eukaryota > Metazoa > Arthropoda > Insecta > Diptera > Syrphidae > Leucozona > Leucozona laternaria. The sequence continues at coordinate 140,185,442 of OW026366.1, forward strand.
GGCATCACTCGGAATTGATATAATGGTCTACCGGGGACGGTGAATGCACTCTTTTCCCTTAAACATTTCTCCAGCGGTATCTGCCAGTACGCATCTTTCAGGTCCACACTTGAAATATAGTGTGTCTGTGAAAGGCGTGCTAGCAGGCCCTCAATATACGCAATTGGGCTCGCATTCTTTTTAGTTACTTGGTTCACCTTCCGAAAGTCCAAGCACATGCGGTTCTTACCAGGTTTTCGTACCAATACGACTGGCGAACTCCAAGCGCTGGAACTTTCTTCGATGATCCCCAACTCAAGCATGCGATCCAATTCCTGATACAGTAGGGCTTGTATCGCTGGAGAGTGGAGATATAGGGTAGTGCCGTTGTTTTATAGGCGGTGCATCCCCGGTATCTATTGTATGCTCCAATAGGTGAGTTTTCCCCAAGCCTTTCAAAGCGAATGACGGAATCGGGCCTATTGTAGTCTGAATTTTCTTGAAAGGTATTTGATTTCCTTTTAGATACTAGAGAATATTTCTCCCGAGGCAGCTGATACTAGCCCCTGAATCTAGTAGACCTAGCCAGCTTTCATTGAAAATCTCTACCGTCACGTATGGACGAGGATCTCCCGAAGTACAATCTAAAATGGCTGCCGCTATGTTCCGATAATAAAGTTTATTTCTTTTGATTCGGTCTCTCACCCGTTGTATTCTCTTTGTAGGCTGGGTAACTGTGACTATCCGTCTTCGAGCTTCATTATATGCTTTCTGGCGTTCATGTAAAGATTTTCTCGGTAAACTCGTGGTTTTGTTTAAATACTCGTCTGGTAATGTATTTGTGGACGTTTGTTTGTATAACGGTTTCAGTATTGTAATATCCTTATTTGTTTCTTAAATCCCGAGTTTGGAGTTCTCGAACAATTCCCCTCGGTTGCAGGATTGTTCCGTTTGTAGTTTCCCGTGCAGTTGGGACAGTTTGGTGAAACTACATCTGCAAAGCCACAATGGTAACAGAACACTGTCCTCCTCGGATCTACACAATCTCGGAAATTATGCCCTACCTTATTGCAATTCCAACATTTTTGTGACTTAGCATCTCCACGCATTGCTTCCACCACCGTTGGAACCACTGGTGTTGAAATCATGTCTGGAACTTCGAGCTCATTTACGTTCCACCGTGAAGGCACGTTCAGAATATTTTGTGTAAATCTCGTTCTTGGAGTATCTTGTCTGTCTAAAAATTTTTCTATTTACCTGCAAACATAGGCCATTTCAGAGAAGCTATTAGTGCTAAAGGTGATTAACAATTCCCCCATTCGTCTGCGTACATTTTGTTTTATTAACTCAACCATTTCCTTAGCAGGTTTCGGAATACGTAGCCTCGAGTTAATTTTTAACAGATCGTCATACAAATTGTTAAATGTTTCACTTTCGATCAGTCATCTTACGCGACAACTCAGAATCAGTTTCCAGAGTTCGGTACTGTTCTAAAAGAGCTTAACGAAGTGCTGGTCATGACGCGTATTGATTGCTTTTCAAAAACATTCAGAACCAATCTTCAGCGGATCCGCTGATGAAATGGTGGACATTAACTACAATTTCCTCCCAGGAAATATTATGACTTTTTTTAACCCTCTCTAGTGCATTCGAAGTTGTAGCTGGTGAGTCATTCAGATTCAAATTACCTAACTGAGCGAGGAAGTTCTCGACATTCGACCTTTGTGCAATTCAAAAGGATGAACAACCGAATTATTTGTGTTAGCTACCGCTTGTGGAACCCCTGAGAGTCTTGGTGGTACTACATTATAGAACGGGTCACCTGAAACTTCTGGTCGATTAAGAGGAGGTATAACATTAGTTTGGGTTGGTGTTGTATTCTTGGCTAATGATTATCTCACTATCAACGCTACCTATTGTAATATACAGGCTTGACTCTTCGCTAACTCTTCCTTGAGAAAACGTTGGTCATCTGCCCTCTGCAAACCTATAGAGGCTGAAACGACTTCCTGAACATAGTTAGAAAACTGTGTAGTTTCATGCCAAAAATCTATGTCTCTCTGATTTGCATTAGCCGTGGAGTTAGCTTGACCTTGACCGTCCGGTACTGTAATATTTTGCTCGTTGTTGTTAGCGTTTCCACTCGCGTTTTGGTCTCCCTCGTTATCACTCCCGTTTCTCGATTGGTTACTTTGCGACATAGTTTCCCTGTTACCGCTTCTTAAACTATAGGTTCTGGGAAACGTTGACCTACCACGTCCCCTGCCGGTCATTGGATGTGCAAAAAAAACTTTTTCTCCTATTTTTTAAATTTTTTTAAATTTTCAAATAAATTTCTTTGAGCTGAATAATGCGACCTGATTTGGTTTATTTGAATCATGTAGCTATAAATCAATCAAATTAAAGTTCCTTTCTCTAATCAGTAATAAATGATTTCATCCTAAATATTTCTCTATCTCCAAGAAAATTCTAAATGATACCTAATTATTTAAGCTCTGCACTCAAAAATCTTAAAATTAAACTACATATATCGTAATCTTTTAACCAAATTATATGTAGGATCTCTAAAAAAATAAAATAGGTAAGTTCTAAACGTTTTTCTTAAACATTAATTCAATAATAATAAAAATTGTTCAATAAGATTTCATACATATTAAGGGATGTGAAATATGATTCGAATGGACAAGGATGTTAAAAAAAATATTGGGGTCCCATCTCCTTACGTCTGAAGATAGGCTTCACAAAAAAAAACTTCTTAACCCTTTGGCTTTCTAACAATTTATCAGATGTAAGATCTAGGAAATGTACAATTTTTTACGATTTCGTGACGTCACAGCGGACGTGAGCTGGTGTACTCAACCTGACTCACCGGATAACGTATACTTGATCGCTTCCAAACTATACTTTTCCCCGATACTCCTACGTTGAAGTTAGTTTCATGGTTCAGCCGAGCAGACATGTGTCTTGCAATAACGTTGATTAAGATTTTGTTTTTGGTTTTTGCAACTGGTAAAGGTAGTAATCTACTCTACTTTCCGGACAAGATTACCTAAAACTCATCTTTACAAACAAAAAATAAACCTCTTGCTTGCCCTCCATGCAACAGTCAACCAGAAGAAAAACTCCGTGTAAGGATCGGACACAAAAGTAAGGAAGTTTATTCTATGCGCAAAACATTCGTTTTTTCATGTCGTTACAACTTGCAAAAGTCTAGAACCATCCTAACTTTCCGGATAACGTTCACCAAAAAAAATCGGTTTACTTGCTTGCGTGATTATCTGTTCTGCCATTCTCAACCAAAAAAAAACTTGTCTCCAGATAAGAACTTAGGTTTTTTTTCTTTTTTCTGTTATCAAAACATTGTTTTCTAATGAACATACGTAGACAATTCAAAATTTCGGGCCCCACGTTGGGCGCCTTTCTGTAACGTGTGTGGTATAGTGCGGGTGTTCACGGGGGTGTACTTATATATATTTAAAACTGGAAAATATATATGGAAGTAAGCTGCCCTCCGAAAATTCTCTACCCTTATGACGTATGGTCACAGAAACCCATTCGCCAATCCAGGCAGATCTCCGGAAGGCTGTCGGTTAGCGATTAATGTCACTGGCCTGCTAGCGGTTGCACGTCCTAAGCTCGTCGGTGGGGGGGATCTTGACTTAATTTTAACCGACTATGTTACACTTTGTCAGGAAAATTCCGAGATGTTGTTTGGAGTTACAATGTTTATACCGAAAAAAATAAAAGTTTAATCGGAGCCCGAAATTTGATATGTCTAGGCTTACAAAAGAAAAAATAAAATCTTATTAAGGGTTGTGTAGGTGTAGGCACCTACCCTCCCTTGAGATGTGGCAGTTCTTCTCCACACTCACCAGTGTCTTTGCCGTCATTCTATAAAACAAAAACCCCAATTGTTAGAAACTCATGAACTTCTTTTTCTTAAGAGTTTAGTATGTTTCTGCGCTTTAAAAAAAAATAAAGAGTAAAAATATGTCCACTTCGGGTACTCTAATGAAGAAAAACATGTTCAGAGTCCGTGCAAGTATAATCTTTCCCCATACTCCCTTATGTCTATTTCATCCTATCCTTGTCCCACTCTCCTTCATACTCACATCCAATATTCGAAGTCTTAAATCTTCTCATATTACGTACACTGAATGCAGAAGTAACCGTGAACATCGCTCTAAAGTGTATTTCTGAATCATGACAACTTTTGTATTAAGCCTTAAATATGTGATTATTGCTTGAATTTAAAGCCAAGTTCATTTCTTTTAAATCGTTTATTTACATTCCCAACCTTAGCTTATATACAAAAAAAAAAACTCTAAGTTCTCTTTGGCCTGGTTAAAAAAAAATGACTAGGTATTACCTGGTTAGCAAGAAAAATTTCTTAATTCGTTATATAATATGTACGTGTTACTCAAGTAACTTAAGTTCCTCTGTTATATGTTCTTTCTTATCTCTAATTCAAGAGCAAAACAAATAGTTACATATAATATATACGTATGTACTAATATATTAGGTAAATCAAACCAAATTGACTTCCTTTTTTTTGATTTCATTTATAATTCTTTTTTTTTTTATAAGTCGTATAGGGCAAAGATATATATTCAAAAATTTATATATGTTTTACTTAAAAAAAAAAACAGAAAAAACTCACCAAATCAAGTTGTGCACAGCTCCTGTTGGTTTCTTTCGTTGACACATCTGCTCCTTTAACTAAATTTTTGAATAGAATTTTTGCCACTTTATCTTTATCTTCTTGTTTTGACTTCATTTATATTTTTTTTTTTTGCTTTTGGATTTTTTTCACTTCCCTTGTTTTCTGTATATATTTCTTTTTTTATTTTATTTTTGCTATTCTCTTTTTCTATGTAATAAGGTTTCACGGTTCTCACATCATTTATATTCACCTTTTTTTTCTTATTTTCTTTTTTTTTTCTATTTCAGGCACCTTTTTTCTTCTTTCTGAACTATGTATTCCTTCTTTTAAACATTTGTATTTTGTTAACTTTATGATATTTCTTTTTTTAACTACTTTTCTTTTCTGCAAGTGTCTTAACAACAATAATCTCTTATTTACTACAAAAAAAAAAAACTATTTAAAAACGAAAACCAGTCGGTCCAGCTCCTGCGCGGTTGACTTGAGAAAAATCACGAAACTACTACGGTCTGCGGTATCCGTATATTCCTTCTTTCTTAGATGCGTCGCTATGCGTTGCGTTGGTTTAATTGTATATATGTAGATGTGAAACCTTTTTAATTTACTTCTCCTTCCTACATACGTAAGTGGACCGGTAAAAGTTGGCGTGATATTTGAAGTTTTCGATATTAGTGATCGCGATGATTTTTTTCTTTTTTTTTTTGGTTCTCTTTTTTTTTGTTATCAAGATGTTCGGGGTAGCTCTGAGTTTTTGAGATGCCACATCATCAAAAAAATAACAAGTAGAGGATATCCACTTCTTCTCACCCCCTCTTGTAATATGTATTGGTGTCCCACCCCTAGCAGGGATAGTAGTCTGTTGAGAAGGGTGAGTGGAAAAATTCCTCGCGGTGTACCTTTTTCAGAAGCATCTGTTTTCCTAGATAATATTTTTACTATTTTTCTTACCTTTTTTTTAAAAAAATGTAGCTATATTCTGTTTTTATTCAGGATTAGTTATACCAATTTAAATTTTATGGCATATGGGAAGGGTATATAATATCACACCAAATAAAAATTGGACCAGGTTGCGGTGTCGTGTGTGGTTAACCCAAAAAAAAAATTGGATGTGTCTCCTTCGTTTTTCTTTCTGGGGTGTTTTTCTTTCTGGGGAGTTTTTCTATATTCCTTTGTTTGAACTTATAATTCTCTGTCTAAGAAAAGATGAATAACTATTAGGGAAATATGATAACAGGACAAATTTCTTACATTTAACCTCTTCTTTTCTTGACGATGTGGCTTGTCCAAGAGTAGGAATGTGAAAGGAAGAATTCATGATATCGCGCTTGTGTTGCCATGAAAGCAAGCCAATATGGCTGCTTGAAACGGAAAGGGAACGATGGAAATCGAAATTTTTTACATTAGATGAATTGAAAAATAGGTAAGTTTGGTTCTTTTTAGGTCTGTTCAAACGTTTTGCAATTTTGTGGTGAATTCACACTCGAGAATTTTTTTTTGTTTGCTATAGCTGAAGTTTGCTACAAAACTCGTTCCTTTAGCGAGGGGTTTCCCCGAAAAAAAAGGAATGAGAAAAGACTCACGACTTTATGTTTTTTTAACTAAGTTTCGTGAATATCTCGTTGATCGTTTCCTTGAGAATGTCTCATGCACAGCTGACAGCCGGGCCTTTCCAAACAATTCTTACCTAAGTTGTTACTTTTTTTAAATCTTTAGAATGAACTACTGCTCGGATTACTCTTTCGTCTCGCGTTTCATACAAGTTATTGCCGACAGCTTTGACTATGACTACCTTAGAGAATTTCGGACACAGTTTAGCATTCCTATGTTTGGAAGCATTACTCAGTATAAAATTTCTCTTGTACGCTAGATCCCCTACTTCGAAAGAAATTTGCCTGCTTCTGCGGTTTTACCTTTTGGCATACGTTTCATGTGCGTGTTCTAACTCGGCTTTCAAACGTTGGTGTAAGATATTCATCTTACATGCTTTTGGTAGCCAATTCAATTCAGATTAATTCAATCCTCCTAAATCACGTAAAAGTTTGTACTCTGATAAATGTTGGAACATTTGCTGCCCAAAAAGAGCTTCATAAGGCGACATGCCGATTGCCGAGTGGATAGTCGAACAAAGAGCACTACCGATGGATATAAGGTGTAAATCCCATTTGAGTTGCTTCGTATCTATATAAGCACGAATAGCAGCTAACAGAGAGCGGTTCACTCGCTCACTAGCATTTGCTTGGGGTGAGTATATGGCGGTTTTATAATGTTTTACCCCGAACTTTTTCATCATATCCGCAAACTCTTTGCGAATGAACTGTGAACCGTTGTCTGTAAACAAGCTCTCCGGAACTCCGAATGTGAGTATGTAAATATTGAATGTAAAATTTCCTCCTGCAAAAATTTCACAACAGATTGAGCGGTAGCTTTTCGGAGAGGTTTAACCACTACAAATTTTGTCAGTTGATCTAACACTATTACGATCTGTGTATTGTCGTTTCTAGACCTCGGATATGGACCCAAAAAATCCGCGTATAAGTGTTGAAATGGCCTGTCTACTACGAAAGCTTCCCCCATTTCTGCCCTCAAAGCGGTATTAGGAACTTTTGTAGTTTTACATATTTCGCTCTTTTCTATAAACTGCTTAACTTGAGAAGCCATACCAGGCCAAAAGAATCGTTCACGTAGTCGGTACAGAGTTTAAGCGATACCGCCATCCGCAGATCTTGGTGGGCAATGAGCCAGAGAAACGAGACTTTCAGTCATCGCCGTCGGGATCCATAGCTTCCAAACCAAATCATCTTGGAGTGGATGCCCTGTACAGTGCCTGACTTTTTTTTAAACGAAATTGTCCGAAACTTGTCTTGTCGCCATAATTTGGCGATATTCCTCTGACTGAAAGTTAGAGTCATCCAAATCCACGTAGAGTACATCTGTGGGATTCGTTGACATCGACCCCGGCTGAGATACTTCTAGATGCAGTGCCTCTGCTTCATATACTCGAGACAGAGCATCAGGCACTACATGTAAAGCTTCCGGTGTTCGATGCCAAAATCGAATCCCTGGAGTTTCATGCTCCAACGGGCTAACCTACCAGTCGGATCTCTCAGGCTCATTAGCCACTTTGAACTAGCGTGGTCGGTTATCACTGTAAAATGATAACCTTCTATGTAAGGCCTGAACTTGTGAATCCCCTTGACCGCAGCAAGACACTCTTGCTCCGTCACGGAATAATTTCGCTGAGCTGCGTTCAACTTTTGCGAGAAATAAAATATTGGGCGTTCATTACCAGTGTCATCTTTTTGACAAAGAACGCAGCCTATCCCTGACGCCAAAGCATCACAAAGAATGATAAATTCTTCGGTGAAATCTGGATTCACCAAGACTGGTGCAGATGTCAAAGCTGTTTTTAAATCTTCGAATGCCTTAACCGCTCCTTCATCAAACAGAAACTTTTTTGATTTCTTAAGGGTGTCCGATAATGGTGCCGTCAGGGATGAAAAGTTATTCACGAATCTCCGATACCATCCGGCCATGCCTAAGAATCTCCTAACCTGTTTAGGCGTTTTTGGTACCGGGATTGCCGTTATTTTTACCGGATCGGCTTTCAGACAACCCTGAACCACTATATAACCTAAATACTGGAGTTCCTGGAAACAGAATTTAGATTTTTCGACGTTAATCGTTAAGCCCGCCTCCAGTAACTTTTTCCCTATTATACTCAACATTCTAATGTGTTCCTCAAAGTTACGTTAGATGATAAGTAGATCATCTAAGTAAACGAACACTTGTTCTCGTAACTCTTGAGGGACCACTTTTCCCATTAGATACGTCAAACTGTGCGCCGCATTTGAAAGACCGAAGGGCATCACTCGGAATTGATATTGAACATTTCTCCAGCGGTATCTGCCAGTACGCATCTTTCAGGTCCACACTTGAAATATAGTGTGTCTCTGAAAGGCGTGCTAGCAGGCCCTCAATATACGCAATTGGGCTCGCATTCTTTTTAGTTACTTGGTTCACCTTCCGAAAGTCCAAGCACATGCGGTTCTTACCAGGTTTTCGTACCAATACGACTGGCGAACTCCAAGCGCTGGAACTTTCTTCGATGATCCCCAACTCAAGCATGCGATCCAATTCCTGATACAGTAGGGCTTGTATCGCTGGAGAGTGGAGATATAGGGTAGTGCCGTTGTTTTATAGGCGGTGCATCCCCGGTATCTATTGTATGCTCCAATAGGTGAGTTTTCCCCAAGCCTTTCAAAGCGAATGACGGAATCGGGCCTATTGTAGTCTGAATTTTCTTGAAAGGTATTTGATTTCCTTTTAGATACTAGAGAATATTTCGCCCGAGGCAGCTGATACTAGCCCCTGAATCTAGTAGACCTAGCCAGCTTTCATTGAAAATCTCTACCGTCACGTATGGATGAGGATCTCCCGAAGTACAATCTAAAATGGCTCCCGCTATGTTCCGATAATAAAGTTTATTTCTTTTGATTCGGTCTCTCACCCGTTGTATTCTCTTTGTAGGCTGGGTAACTGTGACTATCCGTCTTCGAGCTTCATTATATGCTTTCTGGCGTTCATGTAAAGATTTTCTCGGTAAACTCGTGGTTTTGTTTAAATACTCGTCTGGTAATGTATTTGTGGACGTTTGTTTGTATAACGGTTTCAGTATTGTAATATCCTTATTTGTTTCTTAAATCCCGAGTTTGGAGTTCTCGAACGATTCCCCTCGGTTGCAGGATTGTTCCGTTTGTAGTTTCCCGTGCAGTTGGGACAGTTTGGTGAAACTACATCTGCAAAGCCACAATGGTAACAGAACACTGTCCTCCTCGGATCTACACAATCTCGGAAATTATGCCCTACCTTATTGCAATTCCAACATTTTTGTGACTTAGCATCTCCACGCATTGCTTCCACCACCGTTGGAACCACTGGTGTTGAAATCATGTCTGGAACTTCGAGCTCATTTACGTTCCACCGTGAAGGCACGTTCAGAATATTTTGTGTAAATCTCGTTCTTGGAGTATCTTGTCTGTCTAAAAATTTTTCTATTTACCTGCAAACATAGGCCATTTCAGAGAAGCTATTAGTGTTAAAGGTGATTAACAATTCCCCCATTCGTCTGCGTACATTTTGTTTTATTAACTCAACCATTTCCTTAGCAGGTTTCGGAATACGTAGCCTCGAGTTAACTTTTAACAGATCGTCATACAAATTGTTAAATGTTTCACTTTCGATCAGTCATCTTACGCGACAACTCAGAATCAGTTTCCAGAGTTCGGTACTGTTCTAAAAGAGCTTAACGAAGTGCTGGTCATGACGCGTATTGATTGCTTTTCAAAAACATTCAGAACCAATCTTCAGCGGATCCGCTGATGAAATAGTGGACATTAACTACAATTTCCTCCCAGGAAATATTATGACTTTTTTTAACCCTCTCTAGTGCATTCGAAGTTGTAGCTGGTGAGTCATTCAGATTCAAATTACCTAACTGAGCGAGGAAGTTCTCGACATTCGACCTTTGTGCAATTCAAAAGGATGAACAACCGAATTATTTGTGTTAGCTACCGCTTGTGGAACCCCTGAGAGTCTTGGTGGTACTACATTATAGAACGGGTCACCTGAAACTTCTGGTCGATTAAGAGGAGGTATAACATTAGTTTGGGTTGGTGTTGTATTCTTGGCTAATGATTATCTCACTATCAACGCTACCTATTGTAATATACAGGCTTGACTCTTCGCTAACTCTTCCTTGAGAAAACGTTGGTCATCTGCCCTCTGCAAACCTATAGAGGCTGAAACGACTTCCTGAACATAGTTAGAAAACTGTGTAGTTTCATGCGAAAAATCTATGTCTCTCTGATTTGCATTAGCCGTGGAGTTAGCTTGACCTTGACCGTCCGGTACTGTAATATTTTGCTCGTTGTTGTTAGCGTTTCCACTCGCGTTTTGGTCTCCCTCGTTATCACTCCCGTTTCTCGATTGGTTACTTTGCGACATAGTTTCCCTGTTACCGCTTCTTAAACTATAGGTTCTGGGAAACGTTGACCTACCACGTCCCCTGCCGGTCATTGGATGTGCAAAAAAAACTTTTTCTCCTATTTTTTAAATTTTTTTAAATTTTCAAATAAATTTCTTTGAGCTGAATAATGCGACCTGATTTGGTTTATTTGAATCATGTAGCTATAAATCAATCAAATTAAAGTTCCTTTCTCTAATCAGTAATAAATGATTTCATCCTAAATATTTCTCTATCTCCAAGAAAATTCTAAATGATACCTAATTATTTAAGCTCTGCACTCAAAAATCTTAAAATTAAACTACATATATCGTAACCTTTTAACCAAATTATATGTAGGATCTCTAAAAAAATAAAATAGGTAAGTTCGAAACGTTTTTCTTAAACATTAATTCAATAATAATAAAAATTGTTCAATAAGATTTCATACATATTAAGGGATGTGAAATATGATTCGAATGGACAAGGATGTTAAAAAAAATATTGGGGTCCCATCTCCTTACGTCTCAAGATAGGCTTGACAAAAAAAAACTTCTTAACCCTTTGGCTTTCTAACAATTTATCAGATGTAAGATCTAGGAAATGTACAATTTTTTACGATTTCGTGACGTCACAGCGGACGTGAGCTGGTGTACTCAACCTGACTCACCGGATAACGTATACTTGATCGCTTCCAAACTATACTTTTCCCCGATACTCCTAGGTTGAAGTTAGTTTCATGGTTCAGCCGAGCAGACATGTGTCTTGCAATAACGTTGATTAAGATTTTGTTTTTGGTTTTTGCAACTGGTAAAGGTAGTAATCTACTCTACTTTCCGGACAAGATTACCTAAAACTCATCTTTACAAACAAAAAATAAACCTCTTGCTTGCCCTCCATGCAACAGTCAACCAGAAGAAAAACTCCGTGTAAGGATCGGACACAAAAGTAAGGAAGTTTATTCTATGCGCAAAACATTCGTTTTTTCATGTCGTTACAACTTGCAAAAGTCTAGAACCATCCTAACTTTCCGGATAACGTTCACCAAAAAAAATCGGTTTACTTGCTTGCGTGATTATCTGTTCTGCCATTCTCAACCAAAAAAAAACTTGTCTCCAGATAAGAACTTAGGTTTTTTTTCTTTTTTCTGTTATCAAAACATTGTTTTCTAATGAACATACGTAGACAATTCAAAATTTCGGGCCCCACGTTGGGCGCCATTCTGTAACGTGTGTGGTATAGTGCGGGTGTTCACGGGGGTGTACTTATATATATTTAAAACTGGAAAATATATATGGAAGTAAACTGCCCTCCGAAAATTCTCTACCCTTATGACGTATGGTCACAGAAACCCATTCGCCAATCCAGGCAGATCTCCGGAAGGCTGTCGGTTAGCGATTAATGTCACTGGCCTGCTAGCGGTTGCACGTCCTAAGCTCGTCGGTGGGGGGGATCTTGACTTAATTTTAACCGACTATGTTACACTTTGTCAGGAAAATTCCGAGATGTTGTTTGGAGTTACAATGTTTATACCGAAAAAAATAAAAGTTTAATCGGAGCCCGAAATTTGATATGTCTAAGCTTACAAAAGAAAAATTCAAAGAAAAAATAAAATCTTATAAAGGGTTGTGTAGGTGTAGGCACCTACCCTCCCTTGAGATGTGGCAGTTCTTCTCCACACTCACCAGTGTCTTTGCCGTCATTCTATAAAACAAAAACCCCAATTGTTAGAATCTCATGAACTTCTTTTTCTTAAGAGTTTAGTATGTTTCTGCGCTTTAAAAAAAAATAAAGAGTAAAAATATGTCCACTTCGGGTACTCTAATGAAGAAAAACATGTTCAGAGTCCGTGCAAGTATAATCTTTCCCCATACTCCCTTATGTCTATTTCATCCTATCCTTGTCCCACTCTCCTTCATACTCACATCCAATATTCGAAGTCTTAAATCTTCTCATATTACGTACACTGAATGCAGAAGTAACCGTGAACATCGTTCTAAAGTGTATTTCTGAATCATGACAACTTTTGTATTAAGCCTTAAATATGTGATTATTGCTTGAATTTAAGGCCAAGTTCATTTCTTTTAAATCGTTTATTTACATTCCCAACCTTAGCTTATATACAAAAAAAAAACTCTAAGTTCTCTTTGGCCTGGTTAAAAAAAAATGACTAGGTATTACCTGGTTAGCAAGAAAAATTTCTTAATTCGTTATATAATATGTACGTGTTACTCAAGTAACTTAAGTTCCTCTGTTATATGTTCTTTCTTATCTCTAATTCAAGAGCAAAACAAATAGTTACATATAATATATACGTATGTACTAATATATTAGGTAAATCAAACCAAATTGACTTCCTTTTTTTTGATTTCATTTATAATTCTTTTTTTTTTTTTATAAGTCGTATAGGGCAAAGATATGTATTCAAAAATTTATATATGTTTTACTTAAAAAAAAAAACAGAAAAAACTCACCAAATCAAGTTGTGCACAGCTCCTGTTGGTTTCTTTCGTTGACACATCTGCTCCTGTAACTAAATTTTTGAATAGAATTTTTGCCACTTTAGCTTTATCTTCTTGTTTTGACTTCATTTATATTTTTTTTTTTTTGCTTTTGGATTTTTTTCACTTCCCTTGTTTTCTGTATATATTTCTTTTTTTATTTAATTTTTGCTATTCTCTTTTTCTATGTAATAAGGTTTCACGGTTCTCACGTCATTTATATTCACCTTTTTTTTCTTATTTTCTTTTTTTTTCTATTTCAGGCACCTTTTTTCTTCTTTCTGAACTATGTATTCCTTCTTTTAAACATTTGTATTTTGTTAACTTTATGATATTTCTTTTTTTAACTACTTTTCTTTTCTGCAAGTGTCTTAACAACAATAATCTCTTATTTACTACAAAAAAAAAAACTAATAAAAAACGAAAACCAGTCGGTCCAGCTCCTGCGCGGTTGACTTGAGAAAAATCACGAAACTACTACGGTCTGCGGTATCCGTATATTCCTTCTTTCTTAGATGCGTCGCTATGCGTTGCGTTGGTTTAATTGTATATATGTAGCTGTGAAACCTTTTTCATTTACTTCTCCTTCCTACATACGTAAGTGGACCGGTAAAAGTTGGCGTGATATTTGAAGTTTTCGATATTAGTGATCGCGATGATTTTTTTCTTTTTTTTTTTGGTTCTCTTTTTTTTTGTTATCAAGATGTTCGGGGTAGCTCAGAGTTTTTGAGATGCCACATCATCAAAAAAATAACAAGTAGAGGATATCCACTTCTTCTCACCCCCTCTTGTAATATGTATTGGTGTCCCACCCCTAGCAGGGATAGTAGTCTGTTGAGAAGGGTGAGTGGAAAAATTCCTCGCGGTGTACCTTTTTCAGAAGCATCTGTTTTCCTAGATAATATTTTTACTATTTTTCTTACCTTTTTTTAAAAAAATGTAGCTATATTCTGTTTTTATTCAGGATTAGTTATACCAATTTAAATTTTATGGCATATGGGAACGGTATATAATATCACACCAAATAAAAATTGGACCAGGTTGCGGTGTCGTGTGTGGTTAACCCAAAAAAAAAATTGGATGTGTCCCCTTCGTTTTTCTTTCTGGGGTGTTTTTCTTTCTGGGGAGTTTTTCTTTATTCCTTTGTTTGAACTTATAATTCTCTGTCTAAGAAAAGATGAATAACTATTAGGGAAATATGATAACAGGAAAAATTTCTTACATTTAACCTCTTCTTTTCTTGACGATGTGGCTTGTCCAAGAGTAGGAATGTGAAAGGAAGAATTCATGATATCGCGCTTGTGTTGCTATGAAAGCAAGCCAATATGGCTGCTTGAAACGGAAAGGGAACGATGGAAATCGAAATTTTTTACATTAGATGAATTGAAAAATAGGTAAGTTTGGTTCTTTTTAGGTCTGTTCAAACGTTTTGCAATTTTGTGGTGAATTCACACTCGAGAATTTTTTTTTGTTTGCTATAGCTGAAGTTTGCTACAAAACTCGTTCCTTTAGCGAGCGGTTTCCCCGAAAAAAAAGGAATGAGAAAAGACTCCCGACTTTATGTTTTTTTAACTAAGTTTCTGGAATATCTCGTTGATCGTTTCCTTGAGAATGTCTCATGCACAGCTGACAGCCGGGCCTTTCCGAACAATTCTTACCTAAGTTGTTACTTTTTTTAAATCTTTAGAATGAACTACTGCTCGGATTACTCTTTCGTCTCGCGTTTCATACAAGTTATTGCCGACAGCTTTGACTATGACTACCTTAGAGAATTTCGGACACAGTTTAGCATTCCTATGTTTGGAAGCATTACTCAGTATAAAATTTCTCTTGTACGCTATATCCCCTACTTCGAAAGAAATTTGCCTGCTTCTGCGGTTTTACCTTTTGGCATACGTTTCATGTGCGTGTTCTAACTCGGCTTTCAAACGTTGGTGTAAGATATTCATCTTACATGCTTTTGGTAGCCAATTCAATTCAGATTAATTCAATCCTCCTAAATCACGTAAAAGTTTGTACTCTGATAAATGTTGGAACATTTGCTGCCCAAAAAGAGCTTCATAAGGCGACATGCCGATTGCCGAATGGATAGTCGAACAAAGAGCACTACCGATAGATATAAGGTGTAAATCCCATTTGAGTTGCTTCGTATCTATATAAGCACGAATAGCAGCTAACAGAGAGCGGTTCACTCGCTCACTAGCATTTGCTTGGGGTGAGTATATGGCGGTTTTATAATGTTTTACCCCGAACTTTTTCATCATATCCGCAAACTCTTTGCGAATGAACTGTGAACCGTTGTCTGTAAACAAGCTCTCCGGAACTCCGAATGTGAGTATGTAAATTTTGAATGTAAAATTTCCTCCTGCAAAAATTTCACAACAGATTGAGCGGTAGCTTTTCGGAGAGGTTTAACCACTACAAATTTTGTCAGTTGATCTAACACTATTACGATCTGTGTATTGTCGTTTCTAGACCTCGGATATGGACCCAAAAAATCCGGGTATAAGTGTTGAAATGGCCTGTCTACTACGAAAGCTTCCCCCATTTCTGCCCTCAAAGCGGTATTAGGAACTTTTGTAGTTTTACATATTTCGCTCTTTTCTATAAACTGCTTAACTTGAGAAGCCATACCAGGCCAAAAGAATCGTTCACGTAGTCGGTACAGAGTTTTAGCGATACCGCCATCCGCAGATCTTGGTGGGCAATGAGCCAGAGAAACGAGACTTTCAGTCAGCGCCGTCGGGATCCATAGCTTCCAAACCAAATCATCTTGGAGTGGATGCCCTGTACAGTGCCTGACTTTTTTTTAAACGAAATTGTCCGAAACTTGTAGGTCAGGCAGCTGATCTTTATTTTTACGGATGTGCTCCATAATTTGGCGATATTCCTCTGACTGAAAGTTAGAGTCATCCAAATCCACGTAGAGTACATCTGTGGGATTCGTTGACATCGACCCCGGCTGAGATACTTCTAGATGCAGTGCCTCTGATTCATATACTCGAGACAGAGCATCAGGCACTACATGTAAAGCTTCCGGTGTTCGATGCCAAAATCGAATCCCTGGAGTTTCATGCTCCAACGGGCTAACCTACCAGTCGGATCTCTCAGGCTCATTAGCCACTTTGAACTAGCGTGGTCGGTTATCACTGTAAAATGATAACCTTCTATGTAAGGCCTGAACTTGTGAATCCCCTTGACCGCAGCAAGACACTCTCGCTCCGTCACGGAATAATTTCGCTGAGCTGCGTTCAACTTTTGCGAGAAATAAAATATTGGGCGTTCATTACCAGTGTCATCTTTTTGACAAAGAACGCAGCCTATCCCTGACGCCGAAGCATCACAAAGAATGATAAATTCTTCGGTGAAATCTGGATTCACAAAGACTGGTGCAGATGTCAAAGCTGTTTTTAAATCTTCGAATGCCTTAACCGCTCCTTCATCAAACAGAAACTTTTTTGATTTCTTAAGGGTGTCCGATAATGGTGCCGTCAGGGATGAAAAGTTATTCACGAATCTCCGATACCATCCGGCCATGCCTAAGAATCTCCTAACCTGTTTAGGCGTTTTTGGTACCGGGATTGCCGTTGTTTTTACCGGATCGGCTTTCAGACAACCCTGAACCACTATATAACCTAAATACTGGAGTTCCTGGAAACAGAATTTAGATTTTTCGACGTTAATCGTTAAGCCCGCCTCCAGTAACTTTTTCCCTATTATACTCAACATTCTAATGTGTTCCTCAAAGTTACGTTAGATGATAAGTAGATCATCTAAGTAAACGAACACTTGTTCTCGTAACTCTTGAGGGACCACTTTTCCCATTAGATACGTCAAACTGTGCGCCGCATTTGAAAGACCGAAGGGCATCACTCGGAATTGATATTGAACATTTCTCCAGCGGTATCTGCCAGTACGCATCTTTCAGGTCCACACTTGAAATATAGTGTGTCTCTGAAAGGCGTGCTAGCAGGCCCTCAATATAAGCAATTGGGCTCGCATTCTTTTTAGTTACTTGGTTCACCTTCCAAAAGTCCAAGCGCATGCGGTTCTTACCAGGTTTTCGTAACAATACGACTGGCGAACTCCAAGCGCTGGAACTTTCTTCGATGATCCCCAACTCAAGCATGCGATCCAATTCCTGATACAGTAGGGCTTGTATCGCTGGAGAGTGGAGATATAGGGTAGTGCCGTTGTTTTATAGGCGGTGCATCCCCGGTATCTATTGTGTGCTCCAATAGGTGAGTTTTCCCCAAGCCTTTCAAAGCGAATGACGGAATCGGGCCTATTGTAGTCTGAATTTTCTTGAAAGGTATTTGATTTCCTTTTAGATACTAGAGAATATTTCTCCCGAGGCAGCTGATACTAGCCCCTGAATCTAGTAGACCTAGCCAGCTTTCATTGAAAATCTCTACCGTCACGTATGGACGAGGATCTCCCGAAGTACAATCTAAAATGGCTGCCGCTATGTTCCGATAATAAAGTTTATTTCTTTTGATTCGGTCTCTCACCCGTTGTATTCTCTTTGTAGGCTGGGTAACTGTGACTATCCGTCGTCGAGCTTCATTATATGCTTTCTGGCGTTCATGTAAAGATTTTCTCGGTAAACTCGTGGTTTTGTTTAAATACTCGTCTGGTAATGTATTTGTGGACGTTTGTTTGTATAACGGTTTCAGTATTGTAATATCCTTATTTGTTTCTTAAATCCCGAGTTTGGAGTTCTCGAACAATTCCCCTCGGTTGCAGGATTGTTCCGTTTGTAGTTTCCCGTGCACTTGGGACAGTTTGGTGAAACTACATCTGCAAAGCCACAATGGTAACAGAACACTGTCCTCCTCGGATCTACACAATCTCGGAAATTATGCCCTACCTTATTGCAATTCCAACATTTTTGTGACTTAGCATCTCCACGCATTGCTTCCACCACCGTTGGAACCACCGGTGTTGAAATCATGTCTGGAACTTCGAGCTCATTTACGTTCCACCGTGAAGGCACGTTCAGAATATTTTGTGTAAATCTCGTTCTTGGAGTATCTTGTCTGTCTCAAAATTTTTCTATTTACCTGCAAACATAGGCCATTTCAGAGAAGCTATTAGTGTTAAAGGTGATTAACAATTCCCCCATTCGTCTGCGTAATTTTGTTTTATTAACTCAACCATTTCCTTAGCAGGTTTCGGAATGCGTAGCCTCGAGTTAATTTTTAACAGATCGTCATTCAAATTGTTAAATGTTTACGCGACAACTCAGAATCAGTTTCCAGAGTTCGGTACTGTTCTAAAAGAGCTTAACGAAGTGCTGAACATGACGCGTATTGATTGCTTTTCAAAAACATTCAGAACCAATCTTCAGCGGATCCGCTGATGAAATGGTGGACATTAACTACAATTTCCTCCCAGGAAATATTATGACTTTTTTTAACCCTCTCTAGTGCATTCGAAGTTGTAGCTGGTGAGTCATTCAGATTCAAATTACCTAACTGAGCGAGGAAGTTCTCGACATTCGACCTTTGTGCAATTCAAAAGGATGAACAACCGAATTATTTGTGTTAGCTACCGCTTGTGGAACCCCTGAGAGTCTTGGTGGTACTACATTATAGAACGGGTCACCTGAAACTTCTGGTCGATTAAGAGGAGGTATAACATTAGTTTGGGTTGGTGTTGTATTCTTGGCTAGTGATTATCTCACTATCAACGCTACCTATTGTAATATACAGGCTTGACTCTTCGCTAACTCTTCCTTGAGAAAACGTTGGTCATCTGCCCTCTGCAAACCTATAGAGGCTGAAACGACTTCCTGAACATAGTTAGAAAACTGTGTAGTTTCATGCGAAAAATCTATGTCTCTCTGATTTGCATTAGCCGTGGAGTTAGCTTGACCTTGACCATCCGGTACTGTAATATTTTGCTCGTTGTTGTTAGCGTTTCCACTCGCGTTTTGATCTCCCTCGTTATCACTCCCGTTTCTCGATTGGTTACTTTGCGACATAGTTTCCCTGTTACCGCTTCTTAAACTATAGGTTCTGGGAAACGTTGACCTACCACTTCCCCTGCCGGTCATTGGATGTGCAAAAAAAACTTTTTCTCCTATTTTTTAAAATTTTTTAAATTTTCAAATAAATTTCTTTGAGCTGAATAATGCGACCTGATTTGGTTTATTTGAATCATGTAGCTATAAATCAATCAAATTAAAGTTCCTTTCTCTAATCAGTAATAAATGATTTCATCCTAAATATTTCTCTATCTCCAAGAAAATTCTAAATGATACCTAATTATTTAAGCTCTGCACTCAAAAATCTTAAAATTAAACTACATATATCGTAACCTTTTAACCAAATTATATGTAGGATCTCTAAAAAAATAAAATAGGTAAGTTCTAAACGTTTTTCTTAAACATTAATTCAATAATAATAAAAATTGTTCCATAAGATTTCATACATATTAAGGGATGTGAAATATGATTCGAATGGACAAGGATGTTAAAAAAAATATTGGGGTCCCATCTCCTTACGTCTCAAGATAGGCTTGACAAAAAAAAACTTCTTAACCCTTTGGCTTTCTAACAATTTATCAGATGTAAGATCTAGGAAATGTACAATTTTTTACGATTTCGTGACGTCACAGCGGACGTGAGCTGGTGTACTCAACCTGACTCACCGGATAACGTATACTTGATCGCTTCTAAACTATACTTTTCCCCGATACTCCTACGTTGAAGTTAGTTTCATGGTTCAGCCGAGCAGACATGTGTCTTGCAATAACGTTGATTAAGATTTTGTTTTTGGTTTTTGCAACTGGTAAAGGTAGTAATCTACTCTACTTTCCGGACAAGATTACCTAAAACTCATCTTTACAAACAAAAAATAAACCTCTTGCTTGCCCTCCATGCAACAGTCAACCAGAAGAAAAACTCCGTGTAAGGATCGGACACAAAAGTAAGGAAGTTTATTCTATGCGCAAAACATTCGTTTTTTCATGTCGTTACAACTTGCAAAAGTCTAGAACCATCCTAACTTTCCGGATAACGTTCACCAAAAAAAATCGGTTTACTTGCTTGCGTGATTATCTGTTCTGCCATTCTCAACCAAAAAAAAACTTGTCTCCAGATAAGAACTTAGGTTTTTTTTCTTTTTTCTGTTATCAAAACATTGTTTTCTAATGAACATACGTAGACAATTCAAAATTTCGGGCCCCACGTTGGGCGCCATTCTGTAACGTGTGTGGTATAGTGCGGGTGTTCACGGGGGTGTACTTATATATATTTAAAACTGGAAAATATATATGGAAGTAAACTGCCCTCCGAAAATTCTCTACCCTTATGACGTATGGTCACAGAAACCCATTCGCCAATCCAGGCAGATCTCCGGAAGGCTGTCGGTTAGCGATTAATGTCACTGGCCTGCTAGCGGTTGCACGTCCTAAGCTCGTCGGTGGGGGGGATCTTGACTTAATTTTAACCGACTATGTTACACTTTGTCAGGAAAATTCCGAGATGTTGTTTGGAGTTACAATGTTTATACCGAAAAAAATAAAAGTTTAATCGGAGCCCGAAATTTGATATGTCTAAGCTTACAAAAGAAAAATTCAAAGAAAAAATAAAATCTTATAAAGGGTTGTGTAGGTGTAGGCACCTACCCTCCCTTGAGATGTGGCAGTTCTTCTCCACACTCACCAGTGTCTTTGCCGTCATTCTATAAAACAAAAACCCCAATTGTTAGAATCTCATGAACTTCTTTTTCTTAAGAGTTTAGTATGTTTCTGCGCTTTAAAAAAAAATAAAGAGTAAAAATATGTCCACTTCGGGTACTCTAATGAAGAAAAACATGTTCAGAGTCCGTGCAAGTATAATCTTTCCCCATACTCCCTTATGTCTATTTCATCCTATCCTTGTCCCACTCTCCTTCATACTCACATCCAATATTCGAAGTCTTAAATCTTCTCATATTACGTACACTGAATGCAGAAGTAACCGTGAACATCGCTCTAAAGTGTATTTCTGAATCATGACAACTTTTGTATTAAGCCTTAAATATGTGATTATTGCTTGAATTTAAGGCCAAGTTCATTTCTTTTAAATCGTTTATTTACATTCCCAACCTTAGCTTATATACAAAAAAAAAACTCTAAGTTCTCTTTGGCCTGGTTAAAAAAAAATGACTAGGTATTACCTGGTTAGCAAGAAAAATTTCTTAATTCGTTATATAATATGTACGTGTTACTCAAGTAACTTAAATTCCTCTGTTATATGTTCTTTCTTATCTCTAATTCAAGAGCAAAACAAATAGTTACATATAATATATACGTATGTACTAATATATTAGGTAAATCAAACCAAATTGACTTCCTTTTTTTTGATTTCATTTATAATTCTTTTTTTTTTTTATAAGTCGTATAGGGCAAAGATATGTATTCAAAAATTTATATATGTTTTACTTAAAAAAAAAAAACAGAAAAAACTCACCAAATCAAGTTGTGCACAGCTCCTGTTGGTTTCTTTCGTTGACACATCTGCTCCTGTAACTAAATTTTTGAATAGAATTTTTGCCACTTTATCTTTATCTTCTTGTTTTGACTTCATTTATATTTTTTTTTTTTTGCTTTTGGATTTTTTTCACTTCCCTTGTTTTCTGTATATATTTCTTTTTTTATTTAATTTTTGCTATTCTCTTTTTCTATGTAATAAGGTTTCACGGTTCTCACATCATTTATATTCACCTTTTTTTTCTTATTTTCTTTTTTTTTTCTATTTCAGGCACCTTTTTTCTTCTTTCTGAACTATGTATTCCTTCTTTTAAACATTTGTATTTTGTTAACTTTATGATATTTCTTTTTTTAACTACTTTTCTTTTCTGCAAGTGTCTTAACAACAATAATCTCTTATTTACTACAAAAAAAAAACTAATAAAAAACGAAAACCAGTCGGTCCAGCTCCTGCGCGGTTGACTTGAGAAAAATCACGAAACTACTACGGTCTGCGGTATCCGTATATTCCTTCTTTCTTAGATGCGTCGCTATGCGTTGCGTTGGTTTAATTGTATATATGTAGCTGTGAAACCTTTTTCATTTACTTCTCCTTCCTACATACGTAAGTGGACCGGTAAAAGTTGGCGTGATATTTGAAGTTTTCGATATTAGTGATCGCGATGATTTTTTTCTTTTTTTTTTTGGTTCTCTTTTTTTTTTGTTATCAAGATGTTCGGGGTAGCTCAGAGTTTTTGAGATGCCACATCATCAAAAAAATAACAAGTAGAGGATATCCACTTCTTCTCACCCCCTCTTGTAATATGTATTGGTGTCCCACCCCTAGCAGGGATAGTAGTCTGTTGAGAAGGGTGAGTGGAAAAATTCCTCGCGGTGTACCTTTTTCAGAAGCATCTGTTTTCCTAGATAATATTTTTACTATTTTTCTTACCTTTTTTTTAAAAAAATGTAGCTATATTCTGTTTTTATTCAGGATTAGTTATACCAATTTAAATTTTATGGCATATGGGAAGGGTATATAATATCACACCAAATAAAAATTGGACCAGGTTGCGGTGTCGTGTGTGGTTAACCCAAAAAAAAAATTGTATGTGTCCCCTTCGTTTTTCTTTCTGGGGTGTTTTTCTTTCTGGGGAGTTTTTCTTTATTCCTTTGTTTGAACTTATAATTCTCTGTCTAAGAAAAGATGAATAACTATTAGGGAAATATGATAACAGGACAAATTTCTTACATTTAACCTCTTCTTTTCTTGACGATGTGGCTTGTCCAAGAGTAGGAATGTGAAAGGAAGAATTCATGATATCGCGCTTGTGTTGCTATGAAAGCAAGCCAATATGGCTGCTTGAAACGGAAAGGGAACGATGGAAATCGAAATTTTTTACATTAGATGAATTGAAAAATAGGTAAGTTTGGTTCTTTTTAGGTCTGTTCAAACGTTTTGCAATTTTGTGGTGAATTCACACTCGAGAATTTTTTTTTGTTTGCTATAGCTGAAGTTTGCTACAAAACTCGTTCCTTTAGCGAGGGGTTTCCCCGAAAAAAAAGGAATGAGAAAAGACTCACGACTTTATGTTTTTTTAACTAAGTTTCTGGAATATCTCGTTGATCGTTTCCTTGAGAATGTCTCATGCACAGCTGACAGCCGGGCCTTTCCGAACAATTCTTACCTAAGTTGTTACTTTTTTTAAATCTTTAGAATGAACTACTGCTCGGATTACTCTTTCGTCTCGCGTTTCATACAAGTTATTGCCGACAGCTTTGACTATGACTACCTTAGAGAATTTCGGACACAGTTTAGCATTCCTATGTTTGGAAGCATTACTCAGTATAAAATTTCTCTTGTACGCTATATCCCCTACTTCGAAAGAAATTTGCCTGCTTCTGAGGTTTTACCTTTTGGCATACGTTTCATGTGCGTGTTCTAACTCGGCTTTCAAACGTTGGTGTAAGATATTCATCTTACATGCTTTTGGTAGCCAATTCAATTCAGATTAATTCAATCCTCCTAAATCACGTAAAAGTTTGTACTCTGATAAATGTTGGAACATTTGTTGCCCAAAAAGAGCTTCATAAGGCGACATGCCGATTGCCGAATGGATAGTGGAACAAAGAGCACTACCGATAGATATAAGGTGTAAATCCCATTTGAGTTGCTTCGTATCTATATAAGCACGAATAGCAGCTAACAGAGAGCGGTTCACTCGCTCACTAGCATTTGCTTGGGGTGAGTATATGGCGGTTTTATAATGTTTTACCCCGAACTTTTTCATCATATCCGCAAACTATTTGCGAATGAACTGTGAACCGTTGTCTGTAAACAAGCTCTCCGGAACTCCGAATGTGAGTATGTAAATTTTGAATGTAAAATTTCCTCCTGCAAAAATTTCACAACAGATTGAGCGGTAGCTTTTCGGAGAGGTTTAACCACTACAAATTTTGTCAGTTGATCTAACACTATTACGATCTGTGTATTGTCGTTTCTAGACCTCGGATATGGACCCAAAAAATCCGCGTATAAGTGTTGAAATGGCCTGTCTACCACGAAAGCTTCCCCCATTTCTGCCCTCAAAGCGGTATTAGGAACTTTTGTAGTTTTACATATTTCGCTCTTTTCTATAAACTGCTTAACTTGAGAAGCCATACCAGGCCAAAAGAATCGTTCACGTAGTCGGTACAGAGTTTTAGCGATACCGCCATCCGCAGATCTTGGTGGGCAATGAGCCAGAGAAACGAGACTTTCAGTCAGCGCCGTCGGGATCCATAGCTTCCAAACCAAATCATCTTGGAGTGGATGCCCTGTACAGTGCCTGACTTTTTTTTAAACGAAATTGTCCGAAACTTGTAGGTCAGGCAGCTGATCTTTATTTTTACGGATGTGCTCCATAATTTGGTGATATTCCTCTGACTGAAAGTTAGAGTCATCCAAATCCACGTAGAGTACATCTGTGGGATTCGTTGACATCGACCCCGGCTGAGATACTTCTAGATGCAGTGCCTCTGATTCATATACTCGAGACAGAGCATCAGGCACTACATGTAAAGCTTCCGGTGTTCGATGCCAAAATCGAATCCCTGGAGTTTCATGCTCCAACGGGCTAACCTACCAGTCGGATCTCTCAGGCTCATTAGCCACTTTGAACTAGCGTGGTCGGTTATCACTGTAAAATGATAACCTTCTATGTAAGGCCTGAACTTGTGAATCCCCTTGACCGCAGCAAGACACTCTCGCTCCGTCACGGAATAATTTCGCTGAGCTGCGTTCAACTTTTGCGAGAAATAAAATATTGGGCGTTCATTACCAGTGTCATCTTTTTGACAAAGAACGCAGCCTATCCCTGACGCCGAAGCATCACAAAGAATAATAAATTCTTCGGTGAAATCTGGATTCACCAAGACTGGTGCAGATGTCAAAGCTGTTTTTAAATCTTCGAATGCCTTAACCGCTCCTTCATCAAACAGAAACTTTTTTGATTTCTTAAGGGTGTCCGATAATGGTGCCGTCAGGGATGAAAAGTTATTCACGAATCTCCGATACCATCCGGCCATGCCTAAGAATCTCCTAACCTGTTTAGGCGTTTTTGGTACCGGGATTGCCGTTGTTTTTACCGGATCGGCTTTCAGACAACCCTGAACCACTATATAACCAAAATACTGGAGTTCCTGGAAACAGAATTTAGATTTTTCGACGTTAATCGTTAAGCCCGCCTCCAGTAACTTTTTCCCTATTATACTCAACATTCTAATGTGTTCCTCAAAGTTACGTTAGATGATAAGTAGATCATCTAAGTAAACGAACACTTGTTCTCGTAACTCTTGAGGGACCACTTTTCCCATTAGATACGTCAAACTGTGCGCCGCATTTGAAAGACCGAAGGGCATCACTCGGAATTGATATTGAACATTTCTCCAGCGGTATCTGCCAGTACGCATCTTTCAGGTCCACACTTGAAATATAGTGTGTCTCTGAAAGGCGTGCTAGCAGGCCCTCAATATAAGCAATTGGGCTCGCATTCTTTTTAGTTACTTGGTTCACCTTCCAAAAGTCCAAGCACATGCGGTTCTTACCAGGTTTTCGTAACAATACGACTGGCGAACTCCAAGCGCTGGAACTTTCTTCGATGATCCCCAACTCAAGCATGCGATCCAATTCCTGATACAGTAGGGCTTGTATCGCTGGAGAGTGGAGATATAGGGTAGTGCCGTTGTTTTATAGGCGGTGCATCCCCGGTATCTATTGTGTGCTCCAATAGGTGAGTTTTCCCCAAGCCTTTCAAAGCGAATGACGGAATCGGGCCTATTGTAGTCTGAATTTTCTTGAAAGGTATTTGATTTCCTTTTAGATACTAGAGAATATTTCTCCCGAGGCAGCTGATACTAGCCCCTGAATCTAGTAGACCTAGCCAGCTTTCATTGAAAATCTCTACCGTCACGTATGGACGAGGATCTCCCGAAGTACAATCTAAAATGGCTGCCGCTATGTTCCGATAATAAAGTTTATTTCTTTTGATTCGGTCTCTCACCCGTTGTATTCTCTTTGTAGGCTGGGTAACTGTGACTATCCGTCTTCGAGCTTCATTATATGCTTTCTGGCGTTCATGTAAAGATTTTCTCGGTAAACTCGTGGTTTTGTTTAAATACTCGTCTGGTAATGTATTTGTGGACGTTTGTTTGTATAACGGTTTCAGTATTGTAATATCCTTATTTGTTTCTTAAATCCCGAGTTTGGAGTTCTCGAACAATTCCCCTCGGTTGCAGGATTGTTCCGTTTGTAGTTTCCCGTGCACTTGGGACAGTTTGGTGAAACTACATCTGCAAAGCCACAATGGTAACAGAACACTGTCCTCCTCGGATCTACACAATCTCGGAAATTATGCCCTACCTTATTGCAATTCCAACATTTTTGTGACTTAGCATCTCCACGCATTGCTTCCACCACCGTTGGAACCACCGGTGTTGAAATCATGTCTGGAACTTCGAGCTCATTTACGTTCCACCGTGAAGGCACGTTCAGAATATTTTGTGTAAATCTCGTTCTTGGAGTATCTTGTCTGTCTCAAAATTTTTCTATTTACCTGCAAACATAGGCCATTTCAGAGAAGCTATTAGTGTTAAAGGTGATTAACAATTCCCCCATTCGTCTGCGTAATTTTGTTTTATTAACTCAACCATTTCCTTAGCAGGTTTCGGAATGCGTAGCCTCGAGTTAATTTTTAACAGATCGTCATACAAATTGTTAAATGTTTACGCGACAACTCAGAATCAGTTTCCAGAGTTCGGTACTGTTCTAAAAGAGCTTAACGAAGTGCTGAACATGACGCGTATTGATTGCTTTTCAAAAACATTCAGAACCAATCTTCAGCGGATCCGCTGATGAAATGGTGGACATTAACTACAATTTCCTCCCAGGAAATATTATGACTTTTTTTAACCCTCTCTAGTGCATTCGAAGTTGTAGCTGGTGAGTCATTCAGATTCAAATTACCTAACTGAGCGAGGAAGTTCTCGACATTCGACCTTTGTGCAATTCAAAAGGATGAACAACCGAATTATTTGTGTTAGCTACCGCTTGTGGAACCCCTGAGAGTCTTGGTGGTACTACATTATAGAACGGGTCACCTGAAACTTCTGGTCGATTAAGAGGAGGTATAACATTAGTTTGGGTTGGTGTTGTATTCTTGGCTAATGATTATCTCACTATCAACGCTACCTATTGTAATATACAGGCTTGACTCTTCGCTAACTCTTCCTTGAGAAAACGTTGGTCATCTGCCCTCTGCAAACCTATAGAGGCTGAAACGACTTCCTGAACATAGTTAGAAAACTGTGTAGTTTCATGCGAAAAATCTATGTCTCTCTGATTTGCATTAGCCGTGGAGTTAGCTTGACCTTGACCATCCGGTACTGTAATATTTTGCTCGTTGTTGTTAGCGTTTCCACTCGCGTTTTGATCTCCCTCGTTATCACTCCTGTTTCTCGATTGGTTACTTTGCGACATAGTTTTCCTGTTACCGCTTCTTAAACTATAGGTTCTGGGAAACGTTGACCTACCACGTCCCCTGCCGGTCATTGGATGTGCAAAAAAAAACTTTTTCTCCTATTTTTTAAAATTTTTTAAATTTTCAAATAAATTTCTTTGAGCTGAATAATGCGACCTGATTTGGTTTATTTGAATCATGTAGCTATAAATCAATCAAATTAAAGTTCCTTTCTCTAATCAGTAATAAATGATTTCATCCTAAATATTTCTCTATCTCCAAGAAAATTCTAAATGATACCTAATTATTTAAGCTCTGCACTCAAAAATCTTAAAATTAAACTACATATATCGTAACCTTTTAACCAAATTATATGTAGGATCTCTAAAAAAATAAAATAGGTAAGTTCTAAACGTTTTTCTTAAACATTAATTCAATAATAATAAAAATTGTTCAATAAGATTTCATACATATTAAGGGATGTGAAATATGATTCGAATGG
This sequence comes from Leucozona laternaria, assembly GCA_932273885.2. Lineage (NCBI taxonomy): Eukaryota > Metazoa > Arthropoda > Insecta > Diptera > Syrphidae > Leucozona > Leucozona laternaria. Next base: position 140,213,541 of record OW026366.1, read on the forward strand.
ACAAGGATGTTAAAAAAAATATTGGGGTCCCATCTCCTTACGTCTCAAGATAGGCTTGACAAAAAAAAACTTCTTAACCCTTTGGCTTTCTAACAATTTATCAGATGTAAGATCTAGGAAATGTACAATTTTTTACGATTTCGTGACGTCACAGCGGACGTGAGCTGGTGTACTCAACCTGACTCACCGGATAACGTATACTTGATCGCTTCCAAACTATACTTTTCCCCGATACTCCTACGTTGAAGTTAGTTTCATGGTTCAGCCGAGCAGACATGTGTGTTGCAATAACGTTGATTAAGATTTTGTTTTTGGTTTTTGCAACTGGTAAAGGTAGTAATCTACTCTACTTTCCGGACAAGATTACCTAAAACTCATCTTTACAAACAAAAAATAAACCTCTTGCTTGCCCTCCATGCAACAGTCAACCAGAAGAAAAACTCCGTGTAAGGATCGGACACAAAAGTAAGGAAGTTTATTCTATGCGCAAAACATTCGTTTTTTCATGTCGTTACAACTTGCAAAAGTCTAGAACCATCCTAACTTTCCGGATAACGTTCACCAAAAAAAATCGGTTTACTTGCTTGCGTGATTATCTGTTCTGCCATTCTCAACCAAAAAAAAACTTGTCTCCAGATAAGAACTTAGGTTTTTTTTCTTTTTTCTGTTATCAAAACATTGTTTTCTAATGAACATACGTAGACAATTCAAAATTTCGGGCCCCACGTTGGGCGCCATTCTGTAACGTGTGTGGTATAGTGCGGGTGTTCACGGGGGTGTACTTATATATATTTAAAACTGGAAAATATATATGGAAGTAAACTGCCCTCCGAAAATTCTCTACCCTTATGACGTATGGTCACAGAAACCCATTCGCCAATCCAGGCAGATCTCCGGAAGGCTGTCGGTTAGCGATTAATGTCACTGGCCTGCTTATTATGTAATATTATGACTTTTTTTAACCCTCTCTAGTGCATTCGAAGTTGTAGCTGGTGAGTCATTCAGATTCAAATTACCTAACTGAGCGAGGAAGTTCTCGACATTCGACCTTTGTGCAATTCAAAAGGATGAACAACCGAATTATTTGTGTTAGCTACCGCTTGTGGAACCCCTGAGAGTCTTGGTGGTACTACATTATAGAACGGGTCACCTGAAACTTCTGGTCGATTAAGAGGAGGTATAACATTAGTTTGGGTTGGTGTTGTATTCTTGGCTAATGATTATCTCACTATCAACGCTACCTATTGTAATATACAGGCTTGACTCTTCGCTAACTCTTCCTTGAGAAAACGTTGGTCATCTGCCCTCTGCAAACCTATAGAGGCTGAAACGACTTCCTGAACATAGTTAGAAAACTGTGTAGTTTCATGCGAAAAATCTATGTCTCTCTGATTTGCATTAGCCGTGGAGTTAGCTTGACCTTGACCATCCGGTACTGTAATATTTTGCTCGTTGTTGTTAGCGTTTCCACTCGCGTTTTGATCTCCCTCGTTATCACTCCCGTTTCTCGATTGGTTACTTTGCGACATAGTTTCCCTGTTACCGCTTCTTAAACTATAGGTTCTGGGAAACGTTGACCTACCACGTCCCCTGCCGGTCATTGGATGTGCAAAAAAAACTTTTTCTCCTATTTTTTAAAATTTTTTAAATTTTCAAATAAATTTCTTTGAGCTGAATAATGCGACCTGATTTGGTTTATTTGAATCATGTAGCTATAAATCAATCAAATTAAAGTTCCTTTCTCTAATCAGTAATAAATGATTTCATCCTAAATATTTCTCTATCTCCAAGAAAATTCTAAATGATACCTAATTATTTAAGCTCTGCACTCAAAAATCTTAAAATTAAACTACATATATCGTAACCTTTTAACCAAATTATATGTAGGATCTCTAAAAAAATAAAATAGGTAAGTTCTAAACGTTTTTCTTAAACATTAATTCAATAATAATAAAAATTGTTCAATAAGATTTCATACATATTAAGGGATGTGAAATATGATTCGAATGGACAAGGATGTTAAAAAAAATATTGGGGTCCCATCTCCTTACGTCTCAAGATAGGCTTGACAAAAAAAAACTTCTTAACCCTTTGGCTTTCTAACAATTTATCAGATGTAAGATCTAGGAAATGTACAATTTTTTACGATTTCGTGACGTCACAGCGGACGTGAGCTGGTGTACTTAACCTGACTCACCGGATAACGTATACTTGATCGCTTCCAAACTATACTTTTCCCCGATACTCCTACGTTGAAGTTAGTTTCATGGTTCAGCCGAGCAGACATGTGTCTTGCAATAACGTTGATTAAGATTTTGTTTTTGGTTTTTGCAACTGGTAAAGGTAGTAATCTACTCTACTTTCCGGACAAGATTACCTAAAACTCATCTTTACAAACAAAAAATAAACCTCTTGCTTGCCCTCCATGCAACAGTCAACCAGAAGAAAAACTCCGTGTAAGGATCGGACACAAAAGTAAGGAAGTTTATTCTATGCGCAAAACATTCGTTTTTTCATGTCGTTACAACTTGCAAAAGTCTAGAACCATCCTAACTTTCCGGATAACGTTCACCAAAAAAAATCGGTTTACTTGCTTGCGTGATTATCTGTTCTGCCATTCTCAACCAAAAAAAAACTTGTCTCCAGATAAGAACTTAGGTTTTTTTTCTTTTTTCTGTTATCAAAACATTGTTTTCTAATGAACATACGTAGACAATTCAAAATTTGGGGCCCCACGTTGGGCGCCATTCTGTAACGTGTGTGGTATAGTGCGGGTGTTCACGGGGGTGTACTTATATATATTTAAAACTGGAAAATATATATGGAAGTAAACTGCCCTCCGAAAATTCTCTACCCTTATGACGTATGGTCACAGAAACCCATTCGCCAATCCAGGCAGATCTCCGGAAGGCTGTCGGTTAGCGATTAATGTCACTGGCCTGCTAGCGGTTGCACGTCCTAAGCTCGTCGGATGGGGGGGATCTTGACTTAATTTTAACCGACGATGTTACACTTTGTCAGGAAAATTCCGAGATGTTGTTTGGAGTTACAATGTTTATACCGAAAAAAATAAAAGTTTAATCGAAGCCCGAAATTTGATATGTCTAAGCTTACAAAAGAAAAATTCAAAGAAAAAATAAAATCTTATAAAGGGTTGTGTAGGTGTAGGCACCTACCCTCCCTTGAGATGTGGCAGTTCTTCTCCACACTCACCAGTGTCTTTGCCGTCATTCTATAAAACAAAAACCCCAATTGTTAGAAACTCATGAACTTCTTTTTCTTAAGAGTTTAGTATGTTTCTGCACTTTAAAAAAAAATAAAGAGTAAAAATATGTCCACTTCGGGTACTCTAATGAAGAAAAACATGTTCAGAGTCCGTGCAAGTATAATCTTTCCCCATACTCCCTTATGTCTATTTCATCCTATCCTTGTCCCACTCTCCTTCATACTCACATCCAATATTCGAAGTCTTAAATCTTCTCATATTACGTACACTGAATGCAGAAGTAACCGTGAACATCGCTCTAAAGTGTATTTCTGAATCATGACAACTTTTGTATTAAGCCTTATATATGTGATTATTGCTTGAATTTAAAGCCAAGTTCATTTCTTTTAAATCGTTTATTTACATTCCCAACCTTAGCTTATATACAAAAAAAAAACTCTAAGTTCTCTTTGGCCTGGTTAAAAAAAAATGACTAGGTATAACCTGGTTAGCAAGAAAAATTTCTTAATTCGTTATATAATATGTACGTGTTACTCAAGTAACTTAAGTTCCTCTGTTATATGTTCTTTCTTATCTCTAATTCAAGAGCAAAACAAATAGTTACATATAATATATACGTTAGGGTGTCCCGACAAATTTTTTTTTGGATTTTCCGAACAAAAGACCTCTCAAAACTTGCGTAATTGGACTTAGATTACAAAAATATATAAAAAAAAAATATTAAAATTTGTCTAGGGGGTTGTACCGACCCTCAAAATTTTGACAAATTGATATTTTTATGCTTTTTTTCCCTTCCTTAATTTCGGTTCCTGAGCTACTATTTATTATAAAATATTAACTTTTTGATCTTATTAGGTTAAGAACATATTTGACGTTTTGATTTGTATGCAACAATACGTTTCCAGCGGTTTCAAATTTATAAGGTTTTAAGCTAAAAATACCCCCAATAGGGGACCAAAATTGATTTTTTTTAATTTTTGGCGCATATTGCTATTATCATCATTTTCCTGGAACTTAAAACCACTGCTCTATAAATCTGACACAATTTGAATTAAAGTTTCTATACCTATCCGATTTTGAAGAAAAATTTGTTTATAAATTTGAGGCCTACCTGCACAAATGACTTAATTTATTGATGTCCTTTAAGGATATGGGTTTTTACCTGTTTCCTACCTGTAAAATACACAACTCAATCCGGTAATAAAGTCGGATTTAAAACTGAAGGCTGTTTTCTACCTGACAAATATCTACACAATTCAATTCGGTAATAAAGTCGGATTTAAAGCGCAAGGATTTGAAAAGTGGACAAATATGGGAAAAACCACATATGTGGTTTATTGAGGAAACGTAGAGGTTTTTCATTCACCATTTGTTTATGACTAAATGAGTTGTTGAACTCCATAATTTGTAGACCTGATCTTATAAAAAAGCCACACTTTGAAGTCCTTAGTATTCATTCGAGATCCTCAACGGGTTGTGTAAAGTGCGTTGTAACAGTTTTAAAAGCAATTTTTGTGATTTTTTTAAAATAATGAGTTCAAGACGTAGTGGGACTACTTGTGCTATATTGGGATCATACAAAAAACTTGACGATCGGCAGCTACCAACTACAAGAGATGTCATTAAATTCATTTTGTTTGTAAGGAACGAACTAAAACTTAAATTCAACGGAAAGGATCCTTCCCATTCAGAAATATATGCGATTGTTTTTGAAGAAATCGACAATATTTGGGCTAAAGCTTCGATTCCAATTGTAACTAAGGAAAGAGTTATTCAATTACTTAAATCCTGTTTCGAAAGGCACAATATTGTGAAGCGATACCCCAAAAGCAAACAAAATGCTAGTTTCGAAATCAAACTGAAGTGTTTTTTAGAGTCATCTGAGAAGCTTTTCGACGTTGCTGCTTGTAAATGCACTTCATTTGAAACTTGTTCGTGTTTAAAACCAAAGAAAGCTCCCATCCATGAGAGAAGTTTTTTGTTGGATCAAAGAAATGAAAGGAAAATGGTTATAAGCGGGGTGGACAAGAAAGAAACAAATATCTTGAAGAAACAGCAGAGGCAAATTGAAGAGTCAAAGAGGGAAGCAAAAAAATGGTCTACGCAGGAAACGGATATTGTCTCAGGAAACTGCAATGAAGAGTTGGTGCGTGAATCTTCCCCAGAAACACATTCAGTAACAGAGGCATCCCCAACAAACCCCCCTTTGGCAAAGGCACCATCGACTTCAAGAGCTTATCGCAATAGATTGATGTTGCCAACAGTTGCCAAGGTATGTGATCGATACGGTTTATCGACGCGATCTGCTGCTGCTGTCGCTTCTGCTGTTTTGGCTGATGTCGGCTTGGTTTCTTCCAAAGATTCAACTCTTGTTATAGACAAAAATAAGATCCACCGAGCTGTATCGAAATCACGTAAAGAAGCTTTAGAAGATATTGGAGGTATTGCTATAAAAAGCATTTACTTTGATGGAAAAAAGGACAAGACCCAGATAAATGAGAAAATATGGGCGCGTTATCACCGTAAAGAAATTTTTGAAGAACACATCTCAATTTTGGCAGAACCTTGATCAATTTACTTGGGACACACAACACCAGGTCGTGGCACCGCAAAAGGGATTTTTACTTCCATCACAACCTTTTTAGAGAGTCAAGGTTAGAATTTAGATGACGTGCTTTGCATTGGATGTGACGGAACTGCAACTAACACTGGTTGGAAGGGAGGCGTCATTCAATACTTAGAGGAGTTCTTGAATAGACCGCTGCAATGGTGTATTTGCATGCTTCACGCCAATGAGTTACCTCTTCGTCATTTATTCTTGACATTAGATGGTTGCACTTCGGGTCCTAGAGAATATTCTGGACCTATTGGGAAACAATTAGCTGATTGCGAAACTAAAACCACCGTGAGCTTTTGTGCAGTGGCTGGTAATATGCCTGACTTGCCGGAAAATGTGGTTGATGAACTCAGTACGGATCAAAAATATCTTTATCAGATATGTCAAGCTGTATCTACTGGTTTCTGTTCTCCTGAGCTGGCAAACCGTCAAACTGGAAAAATGGCGCACTCGAGATGGCTTACTTCAGCTAATCGCATACTGAGACTTTATGTTAGTACTCTTCGTCCATCAGAGAATTTGCTATTGCTTGTCAACTACGTCGTCAAAGTATACGGCTCAATTTGGTTCCGAATCAAGCGACAGGCGTCTTTTAAGGATGGAGCCAAACATATTTTCCAATTAATTATGTACTCTCGATATTTACCCGAAAATTTGAGATGTGTTGTGGATTCTGTTATAGAAAGAAATGCTTATTTTGCACATCCAGAAAACCTGCTTATCAGTATGTTGTTTGATGAAAAGGACCACATTCGGGAGCTGGCATTGCGAAGAATAAAAAAAGCTAGAGAAGCTGAAAATATCAACAAACGCGGGATATATAAACCACCAAAGATCAACTTCTCTGCTAAAGATTATACCGAAATTATTTTGTGGTACGAAAGTCAGGTAACATCACCCCCGGTTCTTCGACATATTTCTTTTGAAGACCTTCACATCATGGCAAAAGATAAGAGCTTGGAAATTGTTGACTTTCCCTGTCACACCCAATCTGTGGAAAGATGTGTTAAACTGGTAACAGAGGCATCACAGAGTGTAACTGACCCTACTTCTAGAGATGGCTTTATTAAAAACAAGTTGAAATCTCGTGCAGAAATGCCAAATTTTGGACACAAAAATAAGTTTAAATTCTAAGGTTATGTCATTAATTAAAAATTATTTCTTGCTTATTTTGTTTTTATGTGATTTTTTTAAATAATATTAATAATAAAATACGTTTAAAACTTAATTTTTTATAGTTTTATTCAAACGGTTAAAGTATGTAAAAACATGAAATTTAAAAATCTTCAAAGCCCGGTACTACCCCCAAGATAACATGTTCTTTCAGTTTTTTTGACGTTTTCTTTATCTGTTTAAAATTACGCAAATTTTGATACCCCTTTTGATAGTGTAGCTCGAAAACAAATTTTTCTCATACATCGACGGGACACCCTAATATACGTATGTACTAATATATTAGGTAAATCAAACCAAATTGACTTCCTTTTTTTTGATTTCATTTATAATTCTTTTTTTTTTTTTATAAGTCGTATAGGGCAAAGATATATATTCAAAAATTTATATATGTTTTACTTAAAAAAAAAAAACAGAAAAAACTCACCAAATCAAGTTGTGCACAGCTCCTGTTGGTTTCTTTCGTTGACACATCTGCTCCTGTAACTAAATTTTTGAATAGAATTTTTGCCACTTTATCTTTATCTTCTTGTTTTGACTTCATTTATATTTTTTTTTTTTGCTTTTGGATTTTTTTCACTTCCCTTGTTTTCTGTATATATTTCTTTTTTTATTTTATTTTTGCTATTCTCTTTTTCTATGTAATAAGGTTTCACGGTTCTCACATCATTTATATTCACCTTTTTTTTCTTATTTTCTTTTTTTTTTCTATTTCAGGCACCTTTTTTCTTCTTTCTGAACTATGTATTCCTTCTTTTAAACATTTGTATTTTGTTAGCTTTATGATATTTCTTTTTTTAACTACTTTTCTTTTCTGTAAGTGTCTTAACAACAATAATCTCTTATTTACTACAAAAAAAAAAACTAATAAAAAACGAAAACCAGTCGGTCCAGCTCCTGCGCGGTTGACTTGAGAAAAATCACGAAACTACTACGGTCTGCGGTATCCGTATATTCCTTCTTTCTTAGATGCGTCGCTATGCGTTGCGTTGGTTTAATTGTATATATGTAGCTGTGAAACCTTTTTCATTTACTTCTCTTTCCTACATACGTAAGTGGACCGGTAAAAGTTGGCATGATATTTGAAGTTTTCGATATTAGTGATCGCGATGATTTTTTTCTTTTTTTTTTTGGTTCTCTTTTTTTTTGTTATCAAGATGTTCGGGGTAGCTCAGAGTTTTTGAGATGCCACATCATCAAAAAAATAACAAGTAGAGGATATCCACTTCTTCTCACCCCCTCTTGTAATATGTATTGGTGTCCCACCCCTAGCAGGGATAGTAGTCTGTTGAGAAGGGTGAGTGGAAAAATTCCTCGCGGTGTACCTTTTTCAGAAGCATCTGTTTTCCTAGATAATATTTTTACTATTTTTCTTACCTTTTTTTTAAAAAAATGTAGCTATATTCTGTTTTTATTCAGGATTAGTTATACCAATTTAAATTTTATGGCATATGGGAAGGGTATATAATATCACACCAAATAAAAATTGGACCAGGTTGCGGTGTCGTGTGTGGTTAACCCAAAAAAAAAATTGGATGTGTCCCCTTCGTTTTTCTTTCTGGGGTGTTTTTCTTTCTGGGGAGTTTTTCTTTATTCCTTTGTTTGAACTTATAATTCTCTGTCTAAGAAAAGATGAATAACTATTAGGGAAATATGATAACAGGACAAATTTCTTACATTTAACCTCTTCTTTTCTTGACGATGTGGCTTGTCCAAGAGTAGGAATGTGAAAGGAAGAATTCATGATATCGCGCTTGTGTTGCCATGAAAGCAAGCCAATATGGCTGCTTGAAACGGAAAGGGAACGATGGAAATCGAAATTTTTTACATTAGATGAATTGAAAAATAGGTAAGTTTGGTTCTTTTTAGGTCTGTTCAAACGTTTTGCAATTTTGTGGTGAATTCACACTCGAGAATTTTTTTTTGTTTGCTATAGCTGAAGTTTGCTACAAAACTCGTTCCTTTAGCGAGGGGTTTCCCCGAAAAAAAAGGAATGAGAAAAGACTCACGACTTTATGTTTTTTTAACTAAGTTTCGTGAATATCTCGTTGATCGTTTCCTTGAGAATGTCTCATGCACAGCTGACAGCCGGGCCTTTCCGAACAATTCTTACCTAAGTTGTTACTTTTTTAAATCTTTAGAATGAACTACTGCTCGGATTACTCTTTCGTCTCGCGTTTCATACAAGTTATTGCCGACAGCTTTGACTATGACTACCTTAGAGAATTTCGGACACAGTTTAGCATTCCTATGTTTGGAAGCATTACTCAGTATAAAATTTCTCTTGTACGCTATATCCCCTACTTCGAAAGAAATTTGCCTGCTTCTGCGGTTTTACCTTTTGGCATACGTTTCATGTGCGTGTTCTAACTCGGCTTTCAAACGTTGGTGTAAGATATTCATCTTACATGCTTTTGGTAGCCAATTCAATTCAGATTAATTCAATCCTCCTAAATCACGTAAAAGTTTGTACTCTGATAAATGTTGGAACATTTGCTGCCCAAAAAGAGCTTCATAAGGCGACATGCCGATTGCCGAATGGATAGTCGAACAAAGAGCACTACCGATGGATATAAGGTGTAAATCCCATTTGAGTTGCTTCGTATCTATATAAGCACGAATAGCAGCTAACAGAGAGCGGTTCACTCGCTCACTAGCATTTGCTTGGGGTGAGTATATGGCGGTTTTATAATGTTTTACCCCGAACTTTTTCATCATATCCGCAAACTCTTTGCGAATGAACTGTGAACCGTTGTCTGTAAACAAGCTCTCCGGAACTCCGAATGTGAGTATGTAAATTTTGAATGTAAAATTTCCTCCTGCAAAAATTTCACAACAGATTGAGCGGTAGCTTTTCGGAGAGGTTTAACCACTACAAATTTTGTCAGTTGATCTAACACTATTACGATCTGTGTATTGTCGTTTCTAGACCTCGGATATGGACCCAAAAAATCCGCGTATAAGTGTTGAAATGGCCTGTCTACTACGAAAGCTTCCCCCATTTCTGCCCTCAAAGCGGTATTTGGAACTTTTGTAGTTTTACATATTTCGCTCTTTTCTATAAACTGCTTGACTTGAGAAGCCATACCAGGCCAAAAGAATCGTTCACGTAGTCGGTACAGAGTTTTAGCGATACCGCCATCCGCAGATCTTGGTGGGCAATGAGCCAGAGAAACGAGACTTTCAGTCAGCGCCGTCGGGATCCATAGCTTCCAAACCAAATCATCTTGGAGTGGATGCCCTGTACAGTGCCTGACTTTTTTTTAAACGAAATTGTCCGAAACTTGTAGGTCAGGGAGCTGATCTTTATTTTTACGGATGTGCTCCATAATTTGGCGATATTCCTCTGACTGAAAGTTAGAGTCATCCAAATCCACGTAGAGTGCATCTGTGGGATTTGTTGAAATCGACCCCGGCTGAGATACTTCTAGATGCAGTGCCTCTGCTTCATATACTCGAGACAGAGCATCAGGCACTACATGTAAAGCTTCCGGTGTTCGATGCCAAAATCGAATCCCTGGAGTTTCATGCTCCAACGGGCTAACCTACCAGTCGGATCTCTCAGGCTCATTAGCCACTTTGAACTAGCGTGGTCGGTTATCACTGTAAAATGATAACCTTCTATGTAAGGCCTGAACTTGTGAATCCCCTTGACCGCAGCAAGACACTCTCGCTCCGTCACGGAATAATTTCGCTGAGCTGCGTTCAACTTTTGCGAGAAATAAAATATTGGGCGTTCATTACCAGTGTCATCTTTTTGACAAAGAACGCAGCCTATCCCTGACGCCGAAGCATCACAAAGAATGATAAATTCTTCGGTGAAATCTGGATTCACCAAGACTGGTGCAGATGTCAAAGCTGTTTTTAAATCTTCGAATGCCTAAACCGCTCCTTCATCAAACAGAAACTTTTTTGATTTCTTAAGGGTGTCCGATAATGGTGCCGTCAGGGATGAAAAGTTATTCACGAATCTCCGATACCATCCGGCCATGCCTAAGAATCTTCTAACCTGTTTAGGCGTTTTTGGTACCGGGATTGCCGTTATTTTTACCGGATCGGCTTTCAGACAACCCTGACCCACTATATAACCTAAATACTGGAGTTCCTGCAAACAGAATTTAGATTTTTCGACGGTAATCGTTAAGCCCGCCTCCAGTAACTTTTTCCCTATTATACTCAACATTCTAATGTGTTCCTCAAAGTTACGTGAGATGATAAGTAGATCATCTAAGTAAACGAACACTTGTTTTCGTAACTCTTGAGGGACCACTTTTCCCATTAGATACGTCAAACTGTGCGCCGCATTTGAAAGACCGAAGGGCATCACTCGGAATTGATATAATGGTCTACCGGGGACGGTGAATGCACTCTTTTCCCTTGAACATTTCTCCAGCGGTATCTGCCAGTACGCATCTTTCAGGTCCACACTTGAAATATAGTGTGTCTCTGAAAGGCGTGCTAGCAGGCCCTCAATATAAGCAATTGGGCTCGCATTCTTTTTAGTTACTTGGTTCACCTTCCGAAAGTCCAAGCACATGCGGTTCTTACCAGGTTTTCGTACCAATACGACTGGCGAACTCCAAGCGCTGCAACTTTCTTCGATGATCCCCAACTCAAGCATGCGATCCAATTCCTGATACAGTAGGGCTTGTATCGCTGGAGAGTGGAGATATAGGGTAGTGCCGTTGTTTTATAGGCGGTGCATCCCCGGTATCTATTGTATGCTCCAATAGGTGAGTTTTCCGAAAGCCTTTCAAAGCGAATGACGGAATCGGGCCTATTGTAGTCTGAATTTTCTTGAAAGGTATTTGATTTCCTTTTAGATACTAGAGAATATTTCTCCCGAGGCAGCTGATACTAGCCCCTGAATCTAGTAGACCTAGCCAGCTTTCATTGAAAATCTCTACCGTCACGTATGGACGAGGATCTCCCGAAGTACAATCTAAAATGGCTGCCGCTATGTTCCGATAATAAAGTTTATTTCTTTTGATTCGGTCTCTCACCCGTTGTATTCTCTTTGTAGGCTGGGTAACTGTGACTATCCGTCTTCGAGCTTCATTATATGCTTTCTGGCGTTCATGTAAAGATTTTCTCGGTAAACTCGTGGTTTTGTTTAAATACTCGTCTGGTAATGTATTTGTGGACGTTTGTTTGTATAACGGTTTCAGTATTGTAATATCCTTATTTGTTTCTTAAATCCCGAGTTTGGAGTTCTCGAACAATTCCCCTCGGTTGCAGGATTGTTCCGTTTGTAGTTTCCCGTGCACTTGGGACAGTTTGGTGAAACTACATCTGCAAAGCCACAATGGTAACAGAACACTGTCCTCCTCGGATCTACACAATCTCGGAAATTATGCCCTACCTTATTGCAATTCCAACATTTTTGTGACTTAGCATCTCCACGCATTGCTTCCACCACCGTTGGAACCAATGGTGTTGAAATCATGTCTGGAACTTCGAGCTCATTTACGTTCCACCGTGAAGGCACGTTCAGAATATTTTGTGTCAATCTCGTTCTTGGAGTATCTTGTCTGTCTAAAAATTTTTCTATTTACCTGCAAACATAGGCCATTTCAGAGAAGCTATTAGTGTTAAAGGTGATTAACAATTCCCCCATTCGTCTGCGTAATTTTGTTTTATTAACTCAACCATTTCCTTAGCAGGTTTCGGAATGCGTAGCCTCGAGTTAATTTTTAACAGATCGTCATACAAATAGTTAAATGTTTCACTTTCGATCAGTCATCTTACGCGACAACTCAGAATCAGTTTCCAGAGTTCGGTACTGTTCTAAAAGAGCTTAACGAAGTGCTGGCCATGACGCGTATTGATTGCTTTTCAAAAACATTCAGAACCAATCTTCAGCGGATCCGCTGATGAAATGGTGGACATTAACTACAATTTCCTCCCAGGAAATATTATGACTTTTTTTAACTCTCTCTAGTGCATTCGAAGTTGTAGCTGGTGAGTCATTCAGATTCAAATTACCTAACTGAGCGAGGAAGTTCTCGACATTCGACCTTTGTGCAATTCAAAAGGATGAACAACCGAATTATTTGTGTTAGCTACCGCTTGTGGAACCCCTGAGAGTCTTGGTGGTACTACATTATAGAACGGGTCACCTGAAACTTCTGGTCGATTAAGAGGAGGTATAACATTAGTTTGGGTTGGTGTTGTATTCTTGGCTAATGATTATCTCACTATCAACGCTACCTATTGTAATATACAGGCTTGAATCTTCGCTAACTCTTCCTTGAGAAAACGTTGGTCATCTGCCCTCTGCAAACCTATAGAGGCTGAAACGACTTCCTGAACATAGTTAGAAAACTGTGTAGTTTCATGCGAAAAATCTATGTCACTCTGATTTGCATTAGCCGTGGAGTTAGCTTGACCTTGACCGTCCGGTACTGTAATATTTTGCTCGTTGTTGTTAGCGTTTCCACTCGCGTTTTGATCTCCCTCGTTATCACTCCCGTTTCTCGATTGGTTACTTTGCGACATAGTTTCCCTGTTACCGCTTCTTAAACTATAGGTTCTGGGAAACGTTGATCTACCACGTCCCCTGCCGGTCATTGGATGTGCAAAAAAAACTTTTTCTCCTATTTTTTAAAATTTTTTTAAATTTTCAAATAAATTTCTTTGAGCTGAATAATGCGACCTGATTTGGTTTATTTGAATCATGTAGCTATAAATCAATCAAATTAAAGTTCCTTTCTCTAATCAGTAATAAATGATTTCATCCTAAATATTTCTCTATCTCCAAGAAAATTCTAAATGATACCTAATTATTTAAGCTCTGCACTCAAAAATCTTAAAATTAAACTACATATATCGTAACCTTTTAACCAAATTATATGTAGGATCTCTAAAAAAATAAAATAGGTAAGTTCTAAACGTTTTTCTTAAACATTAATTCAATAATAATAAAAATTGTTCAATAAGATTTCATACATATTAAGGGATGTGAAATATGATTCGAATGGACAAGGATGTTAAAAAAAATATTGGGGTCCCATCTCCTTACGTCTCAAGATAGGCTTGACAAAAAAAAACTTCTTAACCCTTTGGCTTTCTAACAATTTATCAGATGTAAGATCTAGGAAATGTACAATTTTTTACGATTTCGTGACGTCACAGCGGACGTGAGCTGGTGTACTCAACCTGACTCACCGGATAACGTATACTTGATCGCTTCCAAACTATACTTTTCCCCGATACTCCTACGTTGAAGTTAGTTTCATGGTTCAGCCGAGCAGACATGTGTCTTGCAATAACGTTGATTAAGATTTTGTTTTTGGTTTTTGCAACTGGTAAAGGTAGTAATCTACTCTACTTTCCGGACAAGATTACCTAAAACTCATCTTTACAAACAAAAAATAAACCTCTTGCTTGCCCTCCATGCAACAGTCAACCAGAAGAAAAACTCCGTGTAAGGATCGGACACAAAAGTAAGGAAGTTTATTCTATGCGCAAAACATTCGTTTTTTCATGTCGTTACAACTTGCAAAAGTCTAGAACCATCCTAACTTTCCGGATAACGTTCACCAAAAAAAATCGGTTTACTTGCTTGCGTGATTATCTGTTCTGCCATTCTCAACCAAAAAAAAACTTGTCTCCAGATAAGAACTTAGGTTTTTTTTCTTTTTTCTGTTATCAAAACATTGTTTTCTAATGAACATACGTAGACAATTCAAAATTTCGGGCCCCACGTTGGGCGCCATTCTGTAACGTGTGTGGTATAGTGCGGGTGTTCACGGGGGTGTACTTATATATATTTAAAACTGGAAAATATATATGGAAGTAAACTGCCCTCCGAAAATTCTCTACCCTTATGACGTATGGTCACAGAAACCCATTCGCCAATCCAGGCAGATCTCCGGAAGGCTGTCGGTTAGCGATTAATGTCACTGGCCTGCTAGCGGTTGCACGTCCTAAGCTCGTCGGTGGGGGGGATCTTGACTTAATTTTAACCGACGATGTTACACTTTGTCAGGAAAATTCCGAGATGTTGTTTGGAGTTACAATGTTTATACCGAAAAAAATAAAAGTTTAATCGGAGCCCGAAATTTGATATGTCTAAGCTTACAAAAGAAAAATTCAAAGAAAAAATAAAATCTTATAAAGGGTTGTGTAGGTGTAGGCACCTACCCTCCCTTAAGATGTGGCAGTTCTTCTCCACACTCACCAGTGTCTTTGCCGTCATTCTATAAAACAAAAACCCCAATTGTTAGAAACTCATGAACTTCTTTTTCTTAAGAGTTTAGTATGTTTCTGCGCTTTAAAAAAAAATAAAGAGTAAAAATATGTCCACTTCGGGTACTCTAATGAAGAAAAACATGTTCAGAGTCCGTGCAAGTATAATCTTTCCCCATACTCCCTTATGTCTATTTCATCCTATCCTTGTCCCACTCTCCTTCATACTCACATCCAATATTCGAAGTCTTAAATCTTTTCATATTACGTACACTGAATGCAGAAGTAACCGTGAACATCGCTCTAAAGTGTATTTCTGAATCATGACAACTTTTGTATTATGCCTTAAATATGTGATTATTGCTTGAATTTAAAGCCAAGTTCATTTCTTTTAAATCGTTTACATTCCCAACCTTAGCTTATATACAAAAAAAAAACTCTAAGTTCTCTTTGGCCTGGTTAAAAAAAAATTACTAGGTATTACCTGGTTAGCAAGAAAAATTTCTTAATTCGTTATATAATATGTACGTGTTACTCAAGTAACTTAAGTTCCTCTGTTATATGTTCTTTCTTATCTCTAATTCAAGAGCAAAACAAATAGTTACATATAATATATACGTATGTACTAATATATTAGGTAAATCAAACCAAATTGACTTCCTTTTTTTTGATTTCATTTATAATTCTTTTTTTTTTTATAAGTCGTATAGGGCAAAGATATATATTCAAAAATTTATATATGTTTTACTTAAAAAAAAAAAAACAGAAAAAACTCACCAAATCAAGTTGTGCACAGCTCCTGTTGGTTTCTTTCGTTGGCACATCTGCTCCTGTAACTAAATTTTTGAATAGAATTTTTGCCACTTTATCTTTATCTTCTTGTTTTGACTTCATTTATATTTTTTTTTTTTGCTTTTGGATTTTTATCACTTCCCTTGTTTTCTGTATATATTTCTTTTTTTATTTTATTTTTGCTATTCTCTTTTTCTATGTAATAAGGTTTCACGGTTCTCACATCATTTATATTCACCTTTTTTTTCTTATTTTCTTTTTTTTTTCTATTTCAGGCACCTTTTTTCTTCTTTCTGAACTATGTATTCCTTCTTTTAAACATTTGTATTTTGTTAACTTTATGATATTTCTTTTTTTAACTACTTTTCTTTTCTGCAAGTGTCTTAACAACAATAATCTCTTATTTACTACAAAAAAAAAACTAATAAAAACGAATACCAGTCGGTCCAGCTCCTGCGCGGTTGACTTGAGAAAAATCACGAAACTACTACGGTCTGCGGTATCCGTATATTCCTTCTTTCTTAGATGCGTCGCTATGCGTGGCGTTGGTTTAATTGTATATATGTAGCTGTGAAACCTTTTTCATTTACTTCTCCTTCCTACATACATAAGTGGACCGGTAAAAGTTGGCGTGATATTTGAAGTTTTCGATATTAGTGATCGCGATGATTTTTTTCTTTTTTTTTTTGGTTCTCTTTTTTTTTGTTATCAAGATGTTCGGGGTAGCTCTGAGTTTTTGAGATGCCACATCATCAAAAAAATAACAAGTAGAGGATATCCACTTCTTCTCAACCCCTCTTGTAATATGTATTGGTGTCCCACCCCTAGCAGGGATAGTAGTCTGTTGAGAAGGGTGAGTGGAAAAATTCCTCGCGGTGTACCTTTTTCAGAAGCATCTGTTTTCCTAGATAATATTTTTACTATTTTTCTTACCTTTTTTTTAAAAAAATGTAGCTATATTCTGTTTTTATTCAGGATTAGTTATACCAATTTAAATTTTATGGCATATGGGAAGGGTATATAATATCACACCAAATAAAAATTGGACCAGGTTGCGGTGTCGTGTGTGGTTAACCCAAAAAAAAAAATTGGATGTGTCCCCTTCGTTTTTCTTTCTGGGGTGTTTTTCTTTCTGGGGAGTTTTTCTTTATTCCTTTGTTTGAACTTATAATTCTCTGTCTAAGAAAAGATGAATAACTATTAGGGAAATATGATAACAGGACAAATTTCTTACATTTAACCTCTTCTTTTCTTGACGATGTGGCTTGTCCAAGAGTAGGAATGTGAAAGGAAGAATTCATGATATCGCGCTTGTGTTGCCATGAAAGCAAGCCAATATGGCTGCTTGAAACGGAAAGGGAACGATGGAAATCGAAATTTTTTACATTAGATGAATTGAAAAATAGGTAAGTTTGGTTCTTTTTAGGTCTGTTCAAACGTTTTGCAATTTTGTGGTGAATTGACACTCGAGAATTTTTTTTTGTTTGCTATAGCTGAAGTTTGCTACAAAACTCGTTCCTTTAGCGAGGGGTTTCCCCGAAAAAAAAGGAATGAGAAAAGACTCACGACTTTATGTTTTTTTAACTAAGTTTCGTGAATATCTCGTTGATCGTTTCCTTGAGAATGTCTCATGCACAGCTGACAGCCGGGCCTTTCCGAACAATTCTTACCTAAGTTGTTACTTTTTTAAATCTTTAGAATGAACTACTGCTCGGATTACTCTTTCGTCTCGCGTTTCATACAAGTTATTGCCGACAGCTTTGACTATGACTACCTTAGAGAATTTCGGACACAGTTTAGCATTCCTATGTTTGGAAGCATTACTCAGTATAAAATTTCTCTTGTACGCTATATCCCCTACTTCCAAAGAAATTTGCCTGCTTCTGAGGTTTTACCTTTTGGCATACGTTTCATGTGCGTGTTCTAACTCGGCTTTCAAACGTTGGTGTAAGATATTCATCTTACATGCTTTTGGTAGCCAATTCAATTCAGATTAATTCAATCCTCCTAAATCACGTACAAGTTTGTACTCTGATAAATGTTGGAACATTTGCTGCCCAAAAAGAGCTTCATAAGGCGACATGCCGATTGCCGAATGGATAGTCGAACAAAGAGCACTACCGATGGATATAAGGTGTAAATCCCATTTGAGTTGCTTCGTATCTATATAAGCACGAATAGCAGCTAACAGAGAGCGGTTCACTCGCTCACTAGCATTTGCTTGGGGTGAGTATATGGCGGTTTTATAATGTTTTACCCCGAACTTTTTCATCATATCCGCAAACTCTTTGCGAATGAACTGTGAACCGTTGTCTGTAAACAAGCTCTCCGGAACTCCGAATGTGAGTATGTAAATTTTGAATGTAAAATTTCCTCCTGCAAAAATTTCACAACAGATTGAGCGGTAGCTCTTCGGAGAGGTTTAACCACTACAAATTTTGTCAGTTGATCTAACACTATTACGATCTGTGTATTGTCGTTTCTAGACCTCGGATATGGACCCAAAAAATCCGCGTATAAGTGTTGAAATGGCCTGTCTACCACGAAAGCTTCCCCCATTTCTGCCCTCAAAGCGGTATTAGGAACTTTTGTAGTTTTACATATTTCGCTCTTTTCTATAAACTGCTTAACTTGAGAAGCCATACCAGGCCAAAAGAATCGTTCACGTAGTCGGTACAGAGTTTTAGCGATACCGCCATCCGCAGATCTTGGTGGGCAATGAGCCAGAGAAACGAGACTTTCAGTCAGCGCCGTCGGGATCCATAGCTTCCAAACCAAATCATCTTGGAGTGGATGCCCTGTACAGTGCCTGACTTTTTTTTTAAACGAAATTGTCCGAAACTTGTAGGTCAGGCAGCTGATCTTTATTTTTACGGATGTGCTCCATAATTTGGCGATATTCCGCTGACTGAAAGTTAGAGTCATCCAAATCCACGTAGAGTACATCTGTGGGATTCGTTGACATCGACCCCGGCTGAGATACTTCTAGATGCAGTGCCTCTGCTTCATATACTCGAGACAGAGCATCAGGCACTACATGTAAAGCTTCCGGTGTTCGATGCCAAAATCGAATCCCTGGAGTTTCATGCTCCAACGGGCTAACCTACCAGTCAGATCTCTCAGGCTCATTAGCCACTTTGAACTAGCGTGGTCGGTTATCACTGTAAAATGATAACCTTCTATGTAAGGCCTGAACTTGTGAATCCCCTTGACCGCAGCAAGACACTCTCGCTCCGTCACGGAATAATTTCGCTGAGCTGCGTTCAACTTTTGCGAGAAATAAAATATTGGGCGTTCATTACCAGTGTCATCTTTTTGACAAAGAACGCAGCCTATCTCTGACGCCGAAGCATCACACAGAATGATAAATTCTTCGGTGAAATCTGGATTCACCAAGACTGGTGCAGATTTCAAAGCTGTTTTTAAATCTTCGAATGCCTTAACCGCTCCTTCATCAAACAGAAACTTTTTTGATTTCTTAAGGGTGTCCGATAATGGTGCCGTCAAAGATGAAAAGTTATTCACGAATCTCCGATACCATCCGGCCATGCCTAAGAATCTCCTAACCTGTTTAGGCGTTTTTGGTACCGGGATTGCCGTTATTTTTGGCGGATCGGCTTTCAGACAACCCTGACCCACTATATATTATATATATAGTGTATAGTATTATATATATATAATACTGGAGTTCCTGGAAACAGAATTTAGATTTTTCGACGTTAATCGTTAAGCCCGCCTCCAGTAACTTTTTCCCTATGATACTCATAATTCTAATGTGTTCCTCAAAGGTACGTGAGATGATAAGTAGATCATCTAAGTAAACGAACACTTGTTTTCGTAACTCTTGAGGGACCACTTTTCCCATTAGATACGTCAAACTGTGCGCCGCATTTGAAAGACCGAAGGGCATCACTCGGAATTGATGTAATGGTCTTCCGGGGACGGTGAATACAGTCTTTTCCCTTGAACATTTCTCCAGCGGTATCTGCCAGTACGCATCTTTCAGGTCCACACTTGAAATATAGTGTGTCTCTGAAAGGCGTGCTAGCAGGCCCTCAATATAAGCAATTGGGCTCGCATTCTTTTTAGTTACTTGGTTCACCTTCCGAAAGTCCAAACACATGCGGTTCTTACCAGGTTTTCGTACCAATACGACTGGCGAACTCCAAGCGCTGGAACTTTCTTCGATGACCCCCAACTCAAGCATGCCATCCAAAACCTGATACAGTAGGGCTTGTATCGCTGGAGAGTGGAGATATAGGGTAGTGCCGTTGTTTTATAGGCGGTGCATCCCCGGTATCTATTGTATGTTCCAATAGGTCAGTTTTCCCCAAGCCTTTCAAAGCGAATGACGGAATCGGGCCTATTGTAGTCTGAAGCGTTTTACGTTCCTGAGCAGTGAGTTGACATTCAACTGCAGATTCATGCACTTTTTCTGTTTGTTTATCAAACGAGATCCCTGAAACCAAAGTAGGAGCGATTTGGAATTCATTCCAGAAATCTATTCCTAAATACAAGCGTTGAGCTAATGATGGAACAATGTAAAAGTCTATCTTCTTGACTTCCCCTTTATATCGGACCTCGGCAGATACCACCCCCACTATATTTTGTATATGACCATCGGCGGTAGAAACTGATGCTGAAATTTTCTTGAAAGGTATTTGATTTCCTTTTAGATACTAGAGAATATTTCTCCCGAGGCAGCTGATACTAGCCCCTGAATCTAGTAGACCAAGCCAGCTTTCATTGAAAATCTCTACCGTCACGTATGGACGAGGATCTCCCGAAGTACAATCTAAAATGGCTGCCGCTATGTTCCGATAATAAAGTTTCTTTCTTTTGATTCGGTCTCTCACCCGTTGTATTCTCTTTGTAGGCTGGGTAACTGTGACTATCCGTCTTCGAGCTTCATCATATGCTTTCTGGCGTTCATGTAAAGATTTTCTCAGTAAACTCGTGGTTTTGTTTAAGGTCTCGTCTGGTAATGTATTTGTGGACGTTTGTTTGTATAACGGTTTCAGTATTGTAATATCCTTATTTGTTTCTAAAATCCCGAATTTGGAGTTCTCGAACAATTCCCCTCGGTTGCAGGATTGTTCCGTTTGTAGTTTCCCGTGCACTTGGGACAGTTTGGTGAAACTACATCTGCAAAGCCACAACGGTAACAGAACACTGTCCTCCTCGGATCTACACAATCTCGGAAATTATACCCTACCTTATTGCAATTCCAACATTTTTGTGACTTAGCATCTCCACGCATTGCTTCCACCACCGTTGGAACCACTGGTGTTGAAATCATGTCTGGAACTTCGAGCTCATTTACGTTCCGCCGTGAAGGCACGTTCAGAATATTTTGTGTAAATCTCGTTCTTGGAGTATCTTGTCTGTCTAAAAATTTTTCTATTGACCTGCAAACATAGGCCATTTCAGAGAAGCTATTAGTGTTAAAGGTGATTAACAATTCCCCCATTTGTCTGCGTACATTTTGTTTTATTAACTCAACCATTTCCTTAGCAGGTTTCGGAATGCGTAGCCTCGAGTTAATTTTTAACAGATCGTCATTCAAATTATTAAATGTTTCACTTTCGATCAGTCATCTTACGCGACAACTCAGAATCAGTTTCCAGAGTTCGGTACTGTTCTAAAAGAGCTTCACGAAGTGCTGGCCATGATGCGTGTTGATTGCTTTTCAAAAACATCCAGAACCAATCTTCAGCGGATCCGCTGATGAAATGGGGGACATTAACTACAATTTCCTCCCAGGAAACATTATGACTATTTTTAACCCTCTCTAGTGCATTCGAAGTTGTAGCTGGTGAGTCATTCAGATTCAAATTACCTAACTGAGCGATGAAGTTCTCGACATTCGACCTTTGTGCAATTCAAAAGGATGAAAAACCGAATTATTTGTGTTAGCTACCGCTTGTGGAACCCCTGAGGGTCTTGGTGGTACTACATTATAGAACGGGTCACCTGAAACTTCTGGTCGAATAAGAGGGTGTATAACATTAGTTTGGGTTGGTGTTGTAGTCTTGGCTAATGATTCCCTCACTATCAACGCTACCTAGTGTAATATACAGGCTTGACTCTTCGCTAACTCTTCCTTGAGAAAACGTTGGTCCTCTGCCCTCTGCAAACCTATAGAGGCTGAAACGACTTCCTGAACATAGTAAGAAAACTGTGTAGTTTCATGCGACAAATCTATGTCTCTCTGATTGGAATTAGCCGTGGAGTTAGCTTGACCTTGACCGTCCGGTACTGTAATATTTTGCTCGTTGTTGTTAGCGTTTCCACTCGCGTTTTGATCTCCCTCGTTATCACTCCCGTTTCTCGATTGGTTACTTTGCGACATAGTTTCCCTGTTACCGCTTCTTAAACTATAGGTTCTGGGAAACGTTGACCTACCACGTCCCCTGCCGGTCATTGGATGTGCAAAAAAAACTTTTTCTCCTATTTTTTAAATTTTCAAATAAATTTCTTTGAGCTGAATAATGCGACCTGATTTGGTTTATTTGAATCATGTAGCTATAAATCAATCAAATTAAAGTTCCTTTCTCTAATCAGTAATAAATGATTTAATCCTAAATATTTCTCTATCTCCAAGAAAATTCTAAATGATACCTAATTATTTAAGCTCTGCACTCAAAAATCTTAAAATTAAACTACATATATCGTAACCTTTTAACCAAATTATATGTAGGATCTCTAAAAAAATAAAATAGGTAAGTTCTAAACGTTTTTCTTAAACATTAATTCAATAATAATAAAAATTGTTCAATAAGATTTCATACATATTAAGGGATGTGAAATATGATTCGAATGGACAAGGATGTTAAAAAAAATATTGGGGTCCCATCTCCTTACGTCTCAAGATAGGCTTGACAAAAAAAAACTTCTTAACCCTTTGGCTTTCTAACAATTTATCAGATGTAAGATCTAGGAAATGTACAATTTTTTACGATTTCGTGACGTCACAGCGGACGTGAGCTGGTGTACTCAACCTGACTCACCGGATAACGTATACTTGATCGCTTCCAAACTATACTTTTCCCCGATACTCCTACGTTGAAGTTAGTTTCATGGTTCAGCCGAGCAGACATGTGTCTTGCAATAACGTTGATTAAGATTTTGTTTTTGGTTTTTGCAACTGGTAAAGGTAGTAATCTACTCTACTTTCCGGACAAGATTACCTAAAACTCATCTTTACAAACAAAAAATAAACCTCTTGCTTGCCCTCCATGCAACAGTCAACCAGAAGAAAAACTCCGTGTAAGGATCGGACACAAAAGTAAGGAAGTTTATTCTATGCGCAAAACATTCGTTTTTTCATGTCGTTACAACTTGCAAAAGTCTAGAACCATCCTAACTTTCCGGATAACGTTCACCAAAAAAAATCGGTTTACTTGCTTGCGTGATTATCTGTTCTGCCATTCTCAACCAAAAAAAAACTTGTCTCCAGATAAGAACTTAGGTTTTTTTTCTTTTTTCTGTTATCAAAACATTGTTTTCTAATGAACATACGTAGACAATTCAAAATTTCGGGCCCCACGTTGGGCGCCATTCTGTAACGTGTGTGGTATAGTGCGGGTGTTCACGGGGGTGTACTTATATATATTTAAAACTGGAAAATATATATGGAAGTAAACTGCCCTCCGAAAATTCTCTACCCTTATGACGTATGGTCACAGAAACCCATTCGCCAATCCAGGCAGATCTCCGGAAGGCTGTCGGTTAGCGATTAATGTCACTGGCCTGCTAGCGGTTGCACGTCCTAAGCTCGTCGGTGGGGGGGATCTTGACTTAATTTTAACCGACGATGTTACACTTTGTCAGGAAAATTCCGAGATGTTGTTTGGAGTTACAATGTTTATACCGAAAAAAATAAAAGTTTAATCGGAGCCCGAAATTTGATATGTCTAAGCTTACAAAAGAAAAATTCAAAGAAAAAATAAAATCTTATAAAGGGTTGTGTAGGTGTAGGCACCTACCCTCCCTTGAGATGTGGCAGTTCTTCTCCACACTCACCAGTGTCTTTGCCGTCATTCTATAAAACAAAAACCCCAATTGTTAGAAACTCATGAACTTCTTTTTCTTAAGAGTTTAGTATGTTTCTGCGCTTTAAAAAAAAATAAAGAGTAAAAATATGTCCACTTCGGGTACTCTAATGAAGAAAAACATGTTCAGAGTCCGTGCAAGTATAATCTTTCCCCATACTCCCTTATGTCTATTTCATCCTATCCTTGTCCCACTCTCCTTCATACTCACATCCAATATTCGAAGTCTTAAATCTTCTCATATTACGTACACTGAATGCAGAAGTAACCGTGAACATCGCTCTAAAGTGTATTTCTGAATCATGACAACTTTTGTATTAAGCCTTAAATATGTGATTATTGCTTGAATTTAAAGCCAAGTTCATTTCTTTTAAATCGTTTATTTACATTCCCAACCTTAGCTTATATACAAAAAAAAAACTCTAAGTTCTCTTTGGCCTGGTTAAAAAAAAATGACTAGGTATTACCTGGTTAGCAAGAAAAATTTCTTAATTCGTTATATAATATGTACGTGTTACCCAAGTAACTTAAGTTCCTCTGTTATATGTTCTTTCTTATCTCTAATTCAAGAGCAAAACAAATAGTTACATATAATATATACGTATGTACTAATATATTAGGTAAATCAAACCAAATTGACTTCCTTTTTTTTGATTTCCTTTATAATTCTTTTTTTTTTTTATAAGTCGTATAGGGCAAAGATATATATTCAAAAATTTATATATGTTTTACTTAAAAAAAAAACAGAAAAAACTCACCAAATCAAGTTGTGCACAGCTCCTGTTGGTTTCTTTCGTTGACACATCTGCTCCTGTAACTAAATTTTTGAATAGAATTTTTGCCACTTTATCTTTATCTTCTTGTTTTGACTGTTTTCTGTATATATTTCTTTTTTTATTTTATTTTTGCTATTCTCTTTTTCTATGTAATAAGGTTTCACGGTTCTCACATCATTTATATTCACCTTTTTTTTCTTATTTTCTTTTTTTTTTCTATTTCAGGCACCTTTTTTCTTCTTTCTGAACTATGTATTCCTTCTTTTAAACATTTGTATTTTGTTAACTTTATGATATTTCTTTTTTTAACTACTTTTCTTTTCTGCAAGTGTCTTAACAACAATAATCTCTTATTTACTAAAAAAAAAAAAAACTAATAAAAAACGAAAACCAGTCGGTCCAGCTCCTGCGCGGTTGACTTGAGAAAAATCACGAAACTACTACGGTCTGCGGTATCCGTATATTCCTTCTTTCTTAGATGCGTCGTTATGCGTTGCGTTGGTTTAATTGTATATATGTAGCTGTGAAACCTTTTTCATTTACTTCTCCTTCCTACATACGTAAGTGGACCGGTAAAAGTTGGCGTGATATTTGAAGTTTTCGATATTAGTGATCGCGATGATTTTTTTCTTTTTTTTTTTGGTTCTCTTTTTTTTTGTTATCAAGATGTTCGGGGTAGCTCTGAGTTTTTGAGATGCCACATCATCAAAAAAATAACAAGTAGAGGATATCCACTTCTTCTCACCCCCTCTTGTAATATGTATTGGTGTCCCACCCCTAGCAGGGATAGTAGTCTGTTGAGAAGGGTGAGTGGAAAAATTCCTCGCGGTGTACCTTTTTCAGAAGCATCTGTTTTCCTAGATAATATTTTTACTATTTTTCTTACCTTTTTTTTAAAAAAATGTAGCTATATTCTGTTTTTATTCAGGATTAGTTATACCAATTTAAATTTTATGGCATATGGGAAGGTTATATAATATAACACCAAATAAAAATTGGACCAGGTTGCGGTGTCGTGTGTGGTTAGCCCAAAAAAAAAAATTGGATGTGTCCCCTTCGTTTTTCTTTCTGGGGAGTTTTTCTTTATTCCTTTGTTTGAACTTATAATTCTCTGTCTAAGAAAAGATGAATAACTATTAGGGAAATATGATAACAGGACAAATTTCTTACATTTAACCTCTTCTTTTCTTGACGATGTGGCTTGTCCAAGAGTAGGAATGTGAAAGGAAGAATTCATGATATCGCGCTTGTGTTGCCATGAAAGCAAGCCAATATGGCTGCTTGAAACGGAAAGGGAACGATGGAAATCGAAATTTTTTACATTAGATGAATTGAAAAATAGGTAAGTTTGGTTCTTTTTAGGTCTGTTCAAACGTTTTGCAATTTTGTGGTGAATTCACACTCGAGAATTTTTTTTTGTTTGCTATAGCTGAAGTTTGCTACAAAACTCGTTCCTTTAGCGAGGGGT
This sequence comes from Leucozona laternaria, assembly GCA_932273885.2. Taxonomy (NCBI): domain Eukaryota; kingdom Metazoa; phylum Arthropoda; class Insecta; order Diptera; family Syrphidae; genus Leucozona; species Leucozona laternaria. The sequence continues at coordinate 140,239,837 of OW026366.1, forward strand.
TTCCCCGAAAAAAAAGGAATGAGAAAAGACTCACGACTTTATGTTTTTTTAACTAAGTTTCGTGACTATCTCGTTGATCGTTTCCTTGAGAATGTCTCATGCACAGCTGACAGCCGGGCCTTTCCGAACAATTCTTACCTAAGTTGTTACTTTTTTAAATCTTTAGAATGAACTACTGCTCGGATTACTCTTTCGTCTCGCGTTTCATACAAGTTATTGCCGACAGCTTTGACTATGACTACCTTAGAGAATTTCGGACACAGTTTAGCATTCCTATGTTTGGAAGCATTACTCAGTATAAAATTTCTCTTGTACGCTATATCCCCTACTTCGAAAGAAATTTGCCTGCTTCTGCGGTTTTACCTTTTGGCATACGTTTCATGTGCGTGTTCTAACTCGGCTTTCAAACGTTGGTGTAAGATATTCATCTTACATGCTTTTGGTAGCCAATTCAATTCAGATTAATTCAATCCTCCTAAATCACGTAAAAGTTTGTACTCTGATAAATGTTGGAACATTTGCTGCCCAAAAAGAGCTTCATAAGGCGACATGCCGATTGCCGAATGGATAGTCGAACAAAGAGCACTACCGATGGATATAAGGTGTAAATCCCATTTGAGTTGCTTCGTATCTATATAAGCACGAATAGCAGCTAACAGAGAGCGGTTCACTCGCTCACTAGCATTTGCTTGGGGTGAGTATATGGCGGTTTTATAATGTTTTACCCCGAACTTTTTCATCATATCCGCAAACTCTTTGCGAATGAACTGTGAACCGTTGTCTGTAAACAAGCTCTCCGGAACTCCGAATGTGAGTATGTAAATTTTGAATGTAAAATTTCCTCCTGCAAAAATTTCACAACAGATTGAGCGGTAGCTCTTCGGAGAGGTTTAACCACTACAAATTTTGTCAGTTGATCTAACACTATTACGATCTGTGTATTGTCGTTTCTAGACCTCGGATATGGACCCAAAAAATCCGCGTATAAGTGTTGAAATGGCCTGTCTACCACGAAAGCTTCCCCGATTTCTGCCCTCAAAGCGGTATTAGGAACTTTTGTAGTTTTACATATTTCGCTCTTTTCTATAAACTGCTTAACTTGAGAAGCCATACCAGGCCAAAAGAATCGTTCACGTAGTCGGTACAGAGTTTTAGCGATACCGCCATCCGCAGATCTTGGTGGGCAATGAGCCAGAGAAACGAGACTTTCAGTCAGCGCCGTCGGGATCCATAGCTTCCAAACCAAATCATCTTGGAGTGGATGCCCTGTACAGTGCCTGACTTTTTTTTAAACGAAATTGTCCGAAACTTGTAGGTCAGGCAGCTGATCTTTATTTTTACGGATGTGCTCCATAATTTGGCGATATTCCTCTGACTGAAAGTTAGAGTCATCCAAATCCACGTAGAGTACATCTGTGGGATTCGTTGACATCGACCCCGGCTGAGATACTTCTAGATGCAGTGCCTCTGCTTCATATACTCGAGACAGAGCATCAGGCACTACATGCAAAGCTTCCGGTGTTCGATGCCAAAATCGAATCCCTGGAGTTTCATGCTCCAACGGGCTAACCTACCAGTCGGATCTCTCAGGCTCATTAGCCACTTTGAACTAGCGTGGTCGGTTATCACTGTAAAATGATAACCTTCTATGTAAGGCCTGAACTTGTGAATCCCCTTGACCGCAGCAAGACACTCTCGCTCCGTCACGGAATAATTTCGCTGAGCTGCGTTCAACTTTTGCGAGAAATAAAATATTGGGCGTTCATTACCAGTGTCATCTTTTTGACAAAGAACGCAGCCTATCCCTGACGCCGAAGCATCACACAGAATGATAAATTCTTCGGTGAAATCTGGATTCACCAAGACTGGTGCAGATTTCAAAGCTGTTTTTAAATCTTCGAATGCCTTAACCGCTCCTTCATCAAACAGAAACTTTTTTGATTTCTTAAGGGTGTCCGATAATGGTGCCGTCAAAGATGAAAAGTTCTTCACGAATCTCCGATACCATCCGGCCATGCCTAAGAATCTCCTAACCTGTTTAGGCGTTTTTGGTACCGGGATTGCCGTTATTTTTGGCGGATCGGCTTTCAGACAACCCTGACCCACTATATAACCTAAATACTGGAGTTCCTGGAAACAGAATTTAGATTTTTCGACGTTAATCGCTAAGCCCGCCTCCAGTAACTTTTTCCCTATGATACTCATAATTCTAATGTGTTCCTCAAAGGTACGTGAGATGATAAGTAGATCATCTAAGTAAACGAACATTTGTTTTCGTAACTCTTGAGGGACCACTTTTCCCATTAGATATGTCAAACTGTGCGCCGCATTTGAAAGACCGAAGGGCATCACTCGGAATTGATGTAATGGTCTTCCGGGGACGGTGAATACAGTCTTTTCCCTTGAACATTTCTCCAGCGGTATCTGCCAGTACGCATCTTTCAGGTCCACACTTGAAATATAGTGTGTCTCTGAAAGGCGTGCTAGCAGGCCCTCAATATAAGCAATTGGGCTCGCATTCTTTTTAGTTACTTGGTTCACCTTCCGAAAGTCCAAACACATGCGGTTCTTACCAGATTTTCGTACCAATACGACTGGCGAACTCCAAGCGCTGGAACTTTCTTCGATGACCCCCAACTCAAGCATGCGATCCAAAACCTGATACAGTAGGGCCTGTATCGCTGGAGAGTGGAGATATAGGGTAGTGCCGTTGTTTTATAGGCGGTGCATCCCCGGTATCTATTGTATGCTCCAATAGGTGAGTTTTCCCCAAGCCTTTCAAAGCGAATGACGGAATCGGGCTTATTGTAGTCTGAAGCGTTTTACGTTCCTGAGCAGTGAGTTGACATTCAACTGCAGATTCATGCACTTTTTCTGTTTGTTTATCAAACGAGATCCCTGAAACCAAAGTAGGAGCGATTTGGAATTCATTCCAGAAATCTATTCCTAAATACAAGCGTTGAGCTAATGATGGAACAATGTAAAAGTCTATCTTCTTGACTTCCCCTTTATATCGGACCTCGGCAGATACCACCCCCACTATATTTTGTCTTTGACCATCGGCGGTAGAAACTGATGCTGAAATTTTCTTGAAAGGTATTTGATTTCCTTTTAGATACTAGAGAATATTTCTCCCGAGGCAGCTGATACTAGCCCCTGAATCTAGTAGACCAAGCCAGCTTTCATTGAAAATCTCTACCGTCACGTATGGACGAGGATCTCCCGAAGTACAATCTAAAATGGCTGCCGCTATGTTCCGATAATAAAGTTTCTTTCTTTTGATTCGGTCTCTCACCCGTTGTATTCTCTTTGTAGGCTGGGTAACTGTGACTATCCGTCTTCGAGCTTCATTATATGCTTTCTGGCGTTCATGTAAAGATTTTCTCGGTAAACTCGTGGTTTTGTTTAAATACTCGTCTGGTAATGTATTTGTGGACGTTTGTTTGTATAACGGTTTCAGTATTGTAATATCCTTATTTGTTTCTAAAATCCCGAGTTTGGAGTTCTCGAACAATTCCCCTCGGTTGCAGGATTGTTCCGTTTGTAGTTTCCCGTGCACTTGGGACAGTTTGGTGAAACTACATCTGCAAAGCCACAACGCTAACAGAACACTGTCCTCCTCGGATCTACACAATCTCGGAAATTATACCCTACCTTATTGCAATTCCAACATTTTTGTGACTTAGCATCTCCACGCATTGCTTCCACCACCGTTGGAACCACTGGTGTTGAAATCATGTCTGGAAGTTCGAGCTCATTTACGTTCCGCCGTGAAGGCACGTTCAGAATATTTTGTGTAAATCTCGTTCTTGGACTATCTTGTCTGTCTAAAAATTTTTCTATTGACCTGCAAACATAGGCCATTTCAGAGAAGCTATTAGTATTAAAGGTGATTAACAATTCCCCCATTTGTCTGCGTACATTTTGTTTTATTAACTCAACCATTTCCTTAGCAGGTTTCGGAATGCGTAGCCTCGAGTTAATTTTTAACAGATCGTCATTCAAATTTTTAAATGTTTCACTTTCGATCAGTCATCTTACGCGACAACTCAGAATCAGTTTTCAGAGTTCGGGACTGTTCATAAAGAGCTTCACGAAGTGCTGGCCATGACGCGTGTTGATTGCTTTTCAAAAACATCCAGAACCAATCTTCAGCGGATCCGCTGATGAAATGGTGGGCATTAACTACAATTTCCTCCCAGGAAACATTATGACTATTTTTAACCCTCTCTAGTGCATTCGAAGTTGTAGCTGGTGAGTCATTCAGATTCAAATTACCTAACTGAGCGATGAAGTTCTCGACATTCGACCTTTGTGCAATTCAAAAGGATGAAAAACCGAATTATTTGTGTTAGCTACCGCTTGTGGAACCCCTGAGGGTCTTGGTGGTACTACATTATAGAACGGGTCACCTGAAACTTCTGGTCGATTAAGAGGAGGTATAACATTAGTTTGGGTTGGTGTTGTAGTCTTGGCTAATGATTCCCTCACTATCAACGCTACCTAGTGTAATTTACAGGCTTGACTCTTCGCTAACTCTTCCTTGAGAAAACGTTGGTCCTCTGCCCTCTGCAAACCTATAGAGGCTGAAACGACTTCCTGAACATAGTTAGAAAACTGTGTAGTTTCATGCGAAAAATCTATGTCTCTCTGATTTGAATTAGCCGTGGAGTTAGCTTGACCTTGACCGTCCAGTACTGTAATATTTTGCTCGTTGTTGTTAGCGTTTCCACTCGCGTTTTGATCTCCCTCGTTATCACTCCCGTTTCTCGATTGGTTACTTTGCGACATAGTTTCCCTGTTACCGCTTCTTAAACTATAGGTTCTGGGAAACGTTGACCTACCACGTCCCCTGCCGATCATTGGATGTGCAAAAAAAACTTTTTCTCCTATTTTTTAAATTTTCAAATAAATTTCTTTGAGCTGAATAATGCGACCTGATTTGGTTTATTTGAATCATGTAGCTATAAATCAATCAAATTAAAGTTCCTTTCTCTAATCAGTAATAAATGATTTAATCCTAAATATTTCTCTATCTCCAAGAAAATTCTAAATGATACCTAATTATTTAAGCTCTGCACTCAAAAATCTTAAAATTAAACTACATATATCGTAACCTTTTAACCAAAATATATGTAGGATCTCTAAAAAAAAAAATAGGTTAGTACTAAACGTTTTTCTTAAACATTAATTCAATAATAATAAAAATTGTTCAATAAGATTCCATATATATTAAGGGATGTGAAATATGATTCCAATGGACAAGGATGTTAAAAAAAATATTGGGGTCCCATCTCCTTACGTCTGAAGATAGGCTTGACAAAAAAAAACTTCTTAACCCTTTGGCTTTCTAACAATTTATCAGATGTAAGATCTAGGAAATGTACAATTTTTTACGATTTCGTGACGTCACAGCGGACGTGAGCTGGTGTACTCAACCTGACTCACCGGATAACGTATACTTGATCGCTTCCAAACTATACTTTTCCCCGATACTCCTACGTTGAAGTTAGTTTCATGGTTCAGCCGAGCAGACATGTGTCTTGCAATAACGTTGATTAAGATTTTGTTTTTGGTTTTTGCAACTGGTAAAGGTAGTAATCTACTCTACTTTCCGGACAAGATTACCTAAAACTCATCTTTACAAACAAAAAATAAACCTCTTGCTTGCCCTCCATGCAACAGTCAACCAGAAGAAAAACTCCGTGTAAGGATCGGACACAAAAGTAAGGAAGTTTATTCTATGCGCAAAACATTCGTTTTTTCATGTCGTTACAACTTGCAAAAGTCTAGAACCATCCTAACTTTCCGGATAACGTTCACCAAAAAAAATCGGTTTACTTGCTTGCGTGATTATCTGTTCTGCCATTCTCAACCAAAAAAAAACTTGTCTCCAGATAAGAACTTAGGTTTTTTTTCTTTTTTCTGTTATCAAAACATTGTTTTCTAATGAACATACGTAGACAATTCAAAATTTCGGGCCCCACGTTGGGCGCCATTCTGTAACGTGTGTGGTATAGTGCGGGTGTTCACGGGGGTGTACTTATATATATTTAAAACTGGAAAATATATATGGAAGTAAACTGCCCTCCGAAAATTCTCTACCCTTATGACGTATGGTCACAGAAACCCATTCGCCAATCCAGGCAGATCTCCGGAAGGCTGTCGGTTAGCGATTAATGTCACTGGCCTGCTAGCGGTTGCACGTCCTAAGCTCGTCGGTGGGGGGGATCTTGACTTAATTTTAACCGACGATGTTACACTTTGTCAGGAAAATTCCGAGATGTTGTTTGGAGTTACAATGTTTATACCGAAAAAAATAAAAGTTTAATCGGAGCCCGAAATTTGAAATGTCTAAGCTTACAAAAGAAAAATTCAAAGAAAAAATAAAATCTTATAAAGGGTTGTGTAGGTGTAGGCACCTACCCTCCCTTGAGATGTGGCAGTTCTTCTCCACACTCACCAGTGTCTTTGCCGTCATTCTATAAAACAAAAACCCCAATTGTTAGAAACTCATGAACTTCTTTTTCTTAAGAGTTTAGTATGTTTCTGCGCTTTAAAAAAAAATAAAGAGTAAAAATATGTCCACTTCGGGTACTCTAATGAAGAAAAACATGTTCAGAGTCCGTGCAAGTATAATCTTTCCCCATACTCCCTTATGTCTATTTCATCCTATCCTTGTCCCACTCTCCTTCATACTCACATCCAATATTCGAAGTCTTAAATCTTCTCATATTACACTGAATGCAGAAGTAACCGTGAACATCGCTCTAAAGTGTATTTCTGAATCATGACAACTTTTGGATTAAGCCTTAAATATGTGATTATTGCTTGAATTTAAAGCCAAGTTCATTTCTTTTAAATCGTTTATTTACATTCCCAACCTTAGCTTATATACAAAAAAAAAAACTCTAAGTTCTCTTTGGCCTGGTTAAAAAAAAATGACTAGGTATTACCTGGTTAGCAAGAAAAATTTCTTAATTCGTTATATAATATGTACGTGTTACTCAAGTTACTTAAGTTCCTCTGTTATATGTTCTTTCTTATCTCTAATTCAAGAGCAAAACAAATAGTTACATATAATATATACGTATGTACTAATATATTAGGTAAATCAAACCAAATTGACTTCCTTTTTTTTTGATTTCATTTATACTTCTTTTTTTTTTTTATAAGTCGTATAGGGCAAAGATATATATTCAAAAATTTATATATGTTTTACTTAAAAAAAAAACAGAAAAAACTCACCAAATCAAGTTGTGCACAGCTCCTGTTGGTTTCTTTCGTTGACACATCTGCTCCTGTAACTAAATTTTTGAATAGAATTTTTCCACTTTATCTTTATCTTCTTGTTTTGACTTCATTTATATTTTTTTTTTTTTGCTTTTGGATTTTTTTCACTTCCCTTGTTTTCTGTATATATTTCTTTTTTTATTTAATTTTTGCTATTCTCTTTTTCTATGTAATAAGGTTTCACGGTTCCCACATCATTTATATTCACCTTTTTTTTCTTATTTTCTTTTTTTTTTCTATTTCAGGCACCTTTTTTCTTCTTTCTGAACTATGTATTCCTTCTTTTAAACATTTGTATTTTGTTAACTTTATGATATTTCTTTTTTTAACTACTTTTCTTTTCTGCAAGTGTCTTAACAACAATAACCTCTTATTTACTACAAAAAAAAACTAATAAAAAACGAAAACCAGTCGGTCCAGCTCCTGCGCGGTTGACTTGAGAAAAATCGCGAAACTACTACGGTGACGGTCTGCTGTATCCGTATATTCCTTTTTTCTTAGATGCGTTGCTATGCGTTGCGTTGGTTAAATTGTATATATGTAGCTGTGAAACCTTTTTCATTTACTTCTCCTTCCTACATACGTAAGTGGACCGGTAAAAGTTGGCGTGATATTTGAAGTTTTCGATATTAGTGATCGCGATGATTTTTTTCTTTTTTTTTGTTATCAAGATGTTCGGGGTAGCTCTGAGTTTTTGAGATGCCACATCATCAAAAAAATAACAAGTAGAGGATATCCACTTCTTCTCACCCCCTCTTGTAATATGTATTGGTGTCCCACCCCTAGCAGGGATAGTAATCTGTTGAGAAGGGTGAGTGGAAAAATTCCTCGCGGTGTACCTTTTTGTTATATAAGATAAGAGAACATTTTTCTGTGCGATTCAGAAGCATCTGTTTTCCTAGATAATATTTTTATTATTTTTCTTACCTTTTTTTTTTAAAAAAATAGCTATAATCTGTTTTTATTCAGGATTAGTTATACCAATTTAAATTTTATGGCATATGGGAAGGGTATATAATATCACACCAAATAAAAATTGGACCAGGTTGCGGTGTCGTGTGTGGTTAACCCAAAAAAAAAAATTGGATGTGTCCCCTTCGTTTTTCTTTCTGGGGTGTTTTTCTTTCTGGGGAGTTTTTCTTTATTCCTTTGTTTGAACTTATAATTCTCTGTCTAAGAAAAGATGAATAACTATTAGGGAAATGTGATAACAGGACAAATTTCTTACATTTAACCTCTTCTTTTCTTGACGATGTGGCTTGTCCAAGAGTAGGAATGTGAAAGGAAGAATTCATGATATCGCGCTTGTGTTGCCATGAAAGCAAGCCAATATGGCCGTTGATCGTTTCCTTGAGAATGTCTCATGCACAGCTGACAGCCGGGCCTTTCCGAACAATTCTTACCTAAGTTGTTACGTTTTTATATCTTTAGAATCAACTACTGCTCGGATTCCTTTTTCGTCTCGCGTTTCATACAAGTTATTGCCGACAGCTTTGACTATGACTACCTTAGAGAATTTCGGACACAGTTTAGCATTCCTATGTTTGGAAGCATTACTCAGTATAAAATTTCTCTTGTACGCTATATCCCCTACTTCGAAAGAAATTTTGCCTGCTTCTGCGGTTTTACCTTTTGGCATACGTTTCATGTGCGTGTTCTAACTCGGCTTTCAAACGTTGGTGTAAGATATTCATCTTACATGCTTTTGGTAGCCAATTCAATTCAGATTAATTCAATCCTCCTAAATCACGTAAAAGTTTGTACTCTGATAAATGTTGGAACATTTGCTGCCCAAAAAGAGCTTCATAAGGCGACATGCCGATTGCCGAATGGATAGTCGAACAAAGAGCACTACCGATGGATATAAGGTGTAAATCCCATTTGAGTTGCTTCGTATCTATATAAGCACGAATAGCAGCTAACAGAGAGCGGTTCACTCGCTCACTAGCATTTGCTTGGGGTGAGTATATGGCGGTTTTATTATGTTTTACCCCGAACTTTTTCATCATATCCGCAAACTCTTTGCGAATGAACTGTGAACCGTTGTCTGTAAACAAGCTCTCCGGAACTCCGAATGTGAGTATGTAAATTTTGAATGTAAAATTTCCTCCTGCAAAAATTTCACAACAGATTGAGCGGTAGCTTTTCGGAGAGGTTTAACCACTACAAATTTTGTCAGTTGATCTAACACTATTACGATCTGTGTATTGTCGTTTCTAGACCTCGGATATGGACCCAAAAAATCCGCGTATAAGTGTTGAAATGGCCTGTCTACTACGAAAACTTCCCCCATTTCTGCCCTCAAAGCGGTATTAGGAACTTTTGTAGTTTTACATATTTCGCTCTTTTCTATAAACTGCTTAACTTGAGAAGCCATACCAGGCCAAAAGAATCGTTCACGTAGTCGGTACAAAGTTTTAGCGATACCGCCATCCGCAGATCTTGGTGGGCAATGAGCCAGAGAAACGAGACTTTCAGTCAGCGCCGTCGGGATCCATAGCTTCCAAACCAAATCATCTTGGAGTGGATGCCCTGTACAGTGCCTGACTTTTTTTTAAACGAAATTGTCCGAAACTTGTAGGTCAGGCAGCTGATCTTTATTTTTACGGATGTGCTCCATAATTTGGCGATATTCCTCTGACTGAAAGTTAGAGTCATCCAAATCCACGTAGAGTACATCTGTGGGATTCGTTGACATCGACCCCGGCTGAGATACTTCTAGATGCAGTGCCTCTGCTTCATATACTCGAGACAGAGCATCAGGCACTACATGTAAAGCTTCCGGTGTTCGATGCCAAAATCGAATCCCTGGAGTTTCATGCTCCAACGGGCTAACCTACCAGTCATCTCTCAGGCTCATTAGCCACTTTAAACTAGCGTGGTCGGTTATCACTGTAAAATGATAACCTTCTATGTAAGGCCTGAACTTGTGAATCCCCTTGACCGCAGCAAGACACTCTTGCTCCGTCACGGAATAATTTCGCTGAGCTGCGTTCAACTTTTGCGAGAAATAAAATATTGGGCGTTCATTACCAGTGTCATCTTTTTGACAAAGAACGCAGCCTATCTCTGACGCCGAAGCATCACACAGAATGATAAATTCTTCGGTGAAATCTGGATTCACCAAGACTGGTGCAGATTTCAAAGCTGTTTTTAAATCTTCGAATGCCTTAACCGCTCCTTCATCAAACAGAAACTTTTTTGATTTCTTAAGGGTGTCCGATAATGGTGCCGTCAGGGATGAAAAGTTATTCAGGAATCTCCGATACCATCCGGCCATGCCTAAGAATCTCCTAACCTGTTTAGTCGTTTTTGGTACCGGGATTGCCGTTATTTTTGGCGGATCGGCTTTCAGACAACCCTGACCCACTATGTCACGGTAATATTTACCGCAACAAAAGTCACTCTTTCAATTGTCCAAATCCTTGTTCCTTCCTTCTCCATTTCTTCTTTTCCCCTACAGGTGTTCATTTCAATATACTGAGAGAAAGAGAAGGGCAGCCATGGTCCATCAGCCATCGGTTCATTCTCTCAGTATTTTGAAATAACAAAACTGAAATTGTCAAATTTTGACATTTGAAGTGGATGGGTGATCCAATTTACTGCGTCGATCTCGTGTGGGTGACAGATGGTCCCCAGTACAAACCAAGCTATTGACAGACGGATGGTCTGGTCAATCCAAATCCAGAAAATAGCCCGAGCGACACTTGGTCCTCGGTTGCGGAAGTTACTCCTTGTGAGAATGGCTTGCTGCCCAACCTATCATTCAAATATACATACATATATATATTAAATTTATTTGTAAAAGATGGAACGTTAACGGCTAGCCCCACACATTCCCAAAATCTGCGCAAAAGTCCAACGGTTTCGATTAAATTCGCGATATAGGATATTTTATACTGCCAATCTCTCCTCAAAAATTGTGTTTTGAATATCTTTTCACCTATTTTCAGTACAAGTGTTTTTCTAATTGTCGGGGACAAATGAACGCGAAAAAAAAATATTGAGTTTCTTTTCAGTTTTCCGAAACTTTCTTTTAAAAAAAGGTTTAGTGGGTGAGAATAGGTGGCTGAATGCACCCATTGAATTGCCGCCCACTGGAAGTCATACAAGTGGTCGGCGAATTCAATGGTGACGGTGCACAAAGCTGGGGTGTAAAGTGCGAGTAGGAAAGGCTGTTGGGTTTCAACTACGTTGGCTCACTCACGCCAATATGCTGAGTGTTGCTGAGTAATGACGTGACCGAAACCCACGTCACTGATTGGCCGAAAGCACTAGGGCATTGGAAAAAAAGAAGAGGTCGTCCAGGCATGGTGAAAGCCTGGAAGATCACTTTTTACCCAGATTTAGAGCGAACGACAAGTTGAGAAGAATCGAGGAAATTTTTGGAAAGAAAGAAAAGAAATTCAAGTGCGTTTTTTTTGTGGAAAAAATTTAATTTTGTGAAAAAGGAAGAAGAAGGTTTTTGGAGAACTTTTTTTTAAGAAAAGAAGATAGTGAAAGTTGGTGGAGGGAGATTAATCTCAGAGAGGCCGGAGGAGTTGGCAGTTTCGTTTTTTTTAACAGATAAGTATAGTGGTAGTCCCTTTGGACGCAAAATAGTTTTTTTTTTATGAGTTTTATTTCCGTTTTATTTGTGTACGACTTAATAAAGAAGTCTTTATATCGGTTTGGCTTTTGCTTGCGTAAATTTCCGAAATTGCGGAACTCGTGACCCGTTTAGTTTATCCGGTTATTCCTTTCGGGACGAAGTGTTAACGGTCCATCTTTGTTTTAAAGCATTCTTTGTTCTCTTTTGTTCAAAAGATCTTGGGTTTTAGCCCTCCGTTTGCAAGGTTTCCCAAGCAAGTTAAATTCATTAAAATCCCTAATTTTTCCAAACTTAAATTTGTTCTTATTATTTAATAATTGCTTTCACCGTCGGTTTCGCTCCAAAGGTTTGCAATTTCCTTATTTTTCAAAAAAATTGCTGGCGCCCCTTTTTCTTTTATTTTTAGGTACTTCGCCCCTGTGGCATACAATAAACATCATCTTTTAATTAATTCGTCGAATCAATTTTATTCGGCACAATAAAAATTTAAATCGTGAAAACCCACCCCTAATTGTGACCTAGCCGTGGTGGTAGCATTGGAAGTGCTACCTGTTGCACTTCTTGGAAATCGAACTTGTTTTCGTTTCCCATTTTTCCTTTGGTTGACATTCGTCTAACCAAACGTCGTGATATACTCGTCGCTGCCGGTCGTGTTATTTTTTTTTTAGTTCGTTCGTTCGTATGAAAGTAATTAGTTTTAATAATATTTATTTGTTTTGTTCGGTTTCGGTATCGGTCAATAAAAGTGCAACAAATTGGCACCCGAACGTGGGGCTTTGAAAGTGCAGAACATTCCGCCAAAAAAAAAAAAATTTTTCGTTGTTGTTTGCAGTGTTTAGGGAAGTTTTCGTTTAATTTGCTTTGTACTTTTTTACTTTCGTTGTTCTTTTTTCTCTTCCCCCAGGAAAATAATCGTGTTGAAAAGTTGTGGAAACTGTGGTTATCTTTTGGAAAAACATATCTATTAATTGAAGCTGGAATAGTTCTTACATGTGAATTTAATAGTGATAGCTAGTGGAATACATACCTACGTACATAACATATACCTACCTACAGTGGTTTGTCTGGTTATTTATTTTCTAAAGAGTGAGTACCTATACCTACCAAATATTTTTTCATTTTCTTATGATTTAATTATCTTTTTTGTGAGTCGGAAATTAATTCCTTCTTTTAAACATACATATATATACATATTTTTTCTATATCCCTTAAGTGTCGCATAAATTTTCGTTGAAATTTTATTTACGGTGCCTATATACTTTATACATACCTATAAAGCCCGTTTGAATTGTTTACCTTAGTGATCGTGATTGATATATTTTTCTCACTCTAACAATCGTGTTGGTTTGAGTTATTTTGTTGAGTCTTTTTGTGGCATTTTTGGATTTCGCTTCGACAAAAAAAAAAACATTTGTTTACAATAAATTGAATAGGATTATAATCCTGTGTGACATTATCCCAAGTTCTCTTTGTTTTTCGGTGATTTTTGTTGTTATCTTGCGATCGATAATCTGAGTTTTTTTTTTAATTGGTGGAAATTACTTTATGTAACATATACCTACAGTGTTGTGTGAAAATTTACTACAGGTGAAATAAATTGATTTAGCAAATAATTTAGTTTTTTCTTTTTGTGATTCTTTTTTTTGTGCGTTGGTTGAGTGACAATAATTTTTTTTGTTGATAAAGTTTTTTTGTTAGAACAAAATCGGCTGGGTGTGGATTTTGTTTGCTTCTTGCAATATTTTGATTTATTCTTCTTTTTAATCGTTATTGGTTTTATTTTTATTGGTTATCGTTTTTTATTGTTATTGGTAGAATAATCAACTGGGTGTTGATTACGATAATTTCGGCGTTACAATATTGAATCGACCGGGTGTTGATTTTAATACTTTTATAATTCGTGGTAAATAAATAATTAATTGCATTTTTGTTTGCTATTTTTGGATTTTAGATTTAGACTTGTTTCATTCTTAGCTAAAGCTTTTGGTTGGTTTCGCGTGTTTTTTTTTAATAGGCAGGGCCTAACAATCAACTGGGTGTTGATTGTGGTTATTTTTTTTTCTCCAATTTTGAAATATTTACCTTGTTTTTTTTGTTATTTTTTTATTTTCGAAGTAACTATGGATGTCAATCGTTTAAGTAAAGAGGAACTAGTTTACGAGTTAGTTGCCCGCGGCTTAAAAGAAGGTACGGTGGATAACATGAGGATGACGCTTAGAGCATCCCGTACTCTAGAGCGTTCGGGTTCTATATCTTCGGAAAGCCCGCATTACCCTTTTTCTTTTGAGGATGATTTGAAGGCTGTTCGAACAAAAGCGTTAGAAATTAGGGATCTTTTGAAAACGCCGCCGAAGAATCCGAAGTCTTCGGAATATTTAAAGATTTTGACCAAGATTGAATGGTCGTTAGGTAGGATTAATAGGGCGAAGGCAGAGTCAACAGATGAGGTCAATGAGGTGGCCGACATTAAGGGGGAGTTGCTGCTACTTATGGCAATTTTAACTGAAGGAGGTGAGGAGACACCTCAGCCTAAAAATCAAGGAGACAAGTCGACAGCAGGCCTGGATGCGTTGCCAACTGCACATGTCGGCCAACGTGCGAGTTCAGGACTCCAGTTACAGGTCGAAGCCTGTGACCGGTTTCCTGAGCGTATCGAAAAGTGGAATTTGAAGTTTACTGGTGAGCGAAGTGACTCCGTAAACTCATTTTTGGAAAGGGTAGAAGAGCTACGAGAATCGCGAGGGGTTTCAAGTTCAAGGCTATTTAGGTCGGCAGTTGATCTGTTCACGGGGAAGGCACTTCTTTGGTTCAGGGCGATGAGGGAAACCATTTCAACTTGGGAAGAGTTAGTTAGGGAATTGAAGTTGGAGTTTTTACCCTCCAACTATGACGACCTCTTAATGGATGAGGTCAGGCGGCGTACCCAGGGTAAAGATGAGTCGATGGGGATCTACATCGCACTCATGCAGACCCTTTTTAAAAGATTTTCGGAGCCTCTGAGTGAGAATAGGAAGTTGTCCATTCTCATGAAGAATATTGCTCCGTTCTACCAGACGCAATTGGGGTTGGCTGATATTAAATCAGTCAACGAACTCGTTGCGTTGGGTAGAAAATTAGAGACGATTAGGACCAACGTCGAATCTTTCATCCCACCTCCTAGCAACCGTTCCAGGCAGTCTTTGGAGCCTGATGTTGCTTATGTTGCTTCCGTTCAGGAAACAAGAGCAACAGTTGCAGTTGATAGACACCCACCACCTCGTAGGCCCACTCGATGCTTCAACTGCAATGGGGAAGGACATTTTTCAAACACCTGTTCCGCTCCTAGGAGATGTTTTGGTTGTGGGGCTACAGGGACAACCCGACGCGATTGTAGACGCTGTTCGGGAAACGGGCAACGGACTCTTGGGCCAGCAGGACAAGAGCGCCGTCGCGTTTAAACGGGTCGCCTGCTGACGACCAGCTGGCGACAAAAGTTAAACTCGGTTTCACGTTAGAGACAAGTGGAGATGATAGGCGGCCATATTTAGGAATCAACATTTATGGGATTAGGTTTTTAGGACTTTTGGATTCGGGGGCTTCCCGAACAATAATATGTAGGGACGTCTGGAGGGTTCTTAAGGATTTAGGTTTAGGATTAGAAGATAGCAATATTAGGCAGGTTCAGTTAGCAGATGGTGCAGGTGTAGGAGTTTTAGGAAAAGTTAACTTACCAATAGTTGTGGAAGATAAATCGGTTTTGATCGAATGTTTAGTAATACCTTCACTCCCACATGCGATGATCCTTGGTGCGGATTTTTGGGCACTATCGGGAATCGTCCCGGATCTTCGATCACGCATGTGGAGCTTTTCAAGCCAAGAGATGGTGGCTTCGATTAATAGCACGTCTATCACAGAAGAGTCTGAGTTAGACGATGAGCAGAGGGCACAGCTAAATATTTTAGTTGAAGATTTGTTTAGGGACATGCCAGAAGGGCTTGGAGTTACAAATAGGGTTGAACACATCATTAGGACGACGTCAGAACCAATTAAACAAAGGTACTATCCGGTTTCACCGGCGATGCAGGTACACATCGACAAATCCCTTAAGGAAATGTTAGATGAGAATGTGATTGAAAAATCAAACAGCCCTTGGGCTTCTCCTATAGTGTTAATTAAGAAAAAGGATGATACCTTTAGGTTCTGCGTCGATTATAGAAAATTAAATCAGGTTACAGAAAGGGATGCTTATCCACTTCCAATAATCTCGGCGATTTTGGATAAGCTTAGGAATGCTAGGTTTCTTACATCGCTTGACATTAAGTCAGCTTATTGGCAAATTCCTATGTCGGAAGAATCTCGAAAGTTTACAGCTTTCACGGTTCCGGGTAGGGGTTTGTTTCAATTTAAACGCATGCCTTTTGGATTGCACAATGCTCCTGCAACATGGCAGAGGTTCATTGATAGCGTTTTAGGACCAGAGTTGGAGCCATTCGTTTTTGTGTATCTGGACGATATTATTATCGTAACAGATACTTTTGAAAAACACTTAGAAATTCTTAACGAAGTTTTAAAGAGACTTCGTGACGCAGGGTTAAAAGTAGGGCGGGATAAATGCAATTTTTGCAGGCCATCCCTTAAATTTTTAGGTTATGTAGTAGATAGGAACGGATTACACGTTGATCCGGAAAAAGTTGAGAGTATGGTTAGGATACCTGCACCCAAAAATGTTAAGGAAGTTAGAAGTTTTGTAGGGACTGTTTCTTGGTACAGGCGTTTTGTACCGAATTTTGCAACAGTAGTTAGGCCTTTAACTGATTTGCTGAAAAAGAGCAAAAAATTCGTCTGGACTGAGGAATGTGAAGACTCTTTTAGGAAAGCCAAGGAATACTTGATCACGGCTCCCATTTTGACCTGTCCCGATTTCAGTCTTCCATTTGTGGTCCAAACAGACGCTTCTGATTACGGTATCGGGGCCGTACTTACCCAAACTTTTGAGGAGGGGGAAAAGGTAATTTGTTACCTAAGTAGGTCACTGAATAGAAGTGAGAGGAACTATTCCACTACTGAGAAGGAATGTTTAGGGGTTTTGTGGGCGGTTGAGAAGTTGCGGCCGTACATCGAAGGAGTTCGATTCACGGTCATAACAGATCATTACTCACTTGTTTGGTTGAGTAACCTCAAGGACCCACAAGGTAGATTAGCGCGATGGGCGGTTCGCCTTCAGCAGTTCGATTTCAAGATCATTCATCGCAAGGGAAAAGACCATGTCGTGCCGGACATGTTATCTCGGGGAGTTCCAGTAGTGGCTGGGATTTCGGATGAGGATTTAGACCCTTGGGTGTCGAAAATGGTTTCGGCAGTTGAGTCGAATCCGTTAGATTATCCTGCTTGGAGAGTAGAAAGTGGCCGACTATATAAGTTTGTCAAATCGACACATATAGTCGTGCATGAAAATAATGAAGAGTGGAAGTTAGTGGTAGGCAAAAGTGATAGGTTAGGGATTTTGAAAGATTGCCATGATAGTCCGTTAGCTGGACACATGGGGGTGCGAAAAACGTTCGCTAGAGTAGGAGCTAGGTACTATTGGCCGAAAATGAGAAGAGATGTTGCAAGTTATGTTAGGAAATGTAGCATTTGTCAGCAAGTGAAACCAGTGAATGATAAACCAGCCGGTCTAATGACTGAGAGGATAGGAGTTTCTTCTCCGTGGGAGATGGTAAGTGTGGATTTAGTAGGGCCGTTACCCAAGTCGAGTAGAGGATTTATGTACATCCTTACAGTTGTAGATTACCTCACTAAGTTTCCGTTGCTATTCGCACTAAGGTCTGCTACTGCAAAGGCAGTATGCAAAGAGTTGGAGGATAATGTTTTCCTGTTATTTGGAGTTCCGAAAGTTGTCATCTGCGACAATGGTCCTCAATTTAGGAGTAGGGAATTAAAACAGCTTTGTGAGGGATATTCAACTAAGATTAGGTTTACACCACACTATCATCCTCAGGCTAACCCTGCGGAGAGGATCAACCAAATTATTAAGACTACGTTGAGAGCTTATGTTTCAGAGAATCACCGAATTTGGGATTCTCAATTAGCTAAGGTAGCTTGTGCTATACGCACCTCTCAACATGAGGTATTAGGAGTTTCACCTTACTACGCCAATTTCGGCAAAGAAATGTCTACGAGTGGTAGGGAAGAAGTTACAATTAGTGATCAGGGTATAGACAGAAATCAAACCATAGAATCAGTAGGAGAAATAGGGGAAAGGTTTAGGAGACTTAGGGCGGATATAGCTGTCAAACTTCGAACAGCTTCCAAGAAATCTGCAGAAGCATACAACCTCAGGAGGAGAGATATTCAATATCTTCCGAATGATGTTGTATGGCGCAGAAATTTTGATTTGTCGAATGCGGCAAACTACTATGCTGCAAAATTGGCACCGAAGTATGTCGGGCCTTTTAAAATTCGGAAAAGGTTATCTCCTTGGACATATGTCCTTGAAGATGACAATGGAAAAGATCGTGGCACTTGGCATACGAAAGATCTCAAACCGTATAATGGTTCTTCTGAAAATGATTGAGTCTAAAAAGTCCCAAGTAAAGTAATTTTTTTTTGTTTGTTTGTTTTGAATTTTCACTTTTTTTTGGTTTTGATTGGATTTTTTTTTTGTTTGTTTTAGACTGCCATATTTGGCCTGATGGGTTTCTTTGTTGTTTCGTTTACCAAGCCCATCCGTAGGAAATGGTTTACTTTTGTCAAAAGGTAAACACATTTCCAAGGAGGAAAGGGTGGAGTTTGTCACGGTAATATTTACCGCAACAAAAGTCACTCTTTCAATTGTCCAAATCCTTGTTCCTTCCTTCTCCATTTCTTCTTTTCCCCTACAGGTGTTCATTTCAATATACTGAGAGAAAGAGAAGGGCAGCCATGGTCCATCAGCCATCGGTTCATTCTCTCAGTATTTTGAAATAACAAAACTGAAATTGTCAAATTTTGACATTTGAAGTGGATGGGTGATCCAATTTACTGCGTCGATCTCGTGTGGGTGACAGATGGTCCCCAGTACAAACCAAGCTATTGACAGACGGATGGTCTGGTCAATCCAAATCCAGAAAATAGCCCGAGCGACACTTGGTCCTCGGTTGCGGAAGTTACTCCTTGTGAGAATGGCTTGCTGCCCAACCTATCATTCAAATATACATACATATATATATTAAATTTATTTGTAAAAGATGGAACGTTAACGGCTAGCCCCACACATTCCCAAAATCTGCGCAAAAGTCCAACGGTTTCGATTAAATTCGCGATATAGGATATTTTATACTGCCAATCTCTCCTTCTCAAAAATTGTGTTTTGAATATCTTTTCACCTATTTTCAGTACAAGTGTTTTTCTAATTGTCGGGGACAAATGAACGCGAAAAAAAAATATTGAGTTTCTTTTCAGTTTTCCGAAACTTTCTTTTAAAAAAAGGTTTAGTGGGTGAGAATAGGTGGCTGAATGCACCCATTGAATTGCCGCCCACTGGAAGTCATACAAGTGGTCGGCGAATTCAATGGTGACGGTGCACAAAGCTGGGGTGTAAAGTGCGAGTAGGAAAGGCTGTTGGGTTTCAACTACGTTGGCTCACTCACGCCAATATGCTGAGTGTTGCTGAGTAATGACGTGACCGAAACCCACGTCACTGATTGGCCGAAAGCACTAGGGCATTGGAAAAAAAGAAGAGGTCGTCCAGGCATGGTGAAAGCCTGGAAGATCACTTTTTACCCAGATTTAGAGCGAACGACAAGTTGAGAAGAATCGAGGAAATTTTTGGAAAGAAAGAAAAGAAATTCAAGTGCGTTTTTTTTGTGGAAAAAATTTAATTTTGTGAAAAAGGAAGAAGAAGGTTTTTGGAGAACTTTTTTTTAAGAAAAGAAGATAGTGAAAGTTGGTGGAGGGAGATTAATCTCAGAGAGGCCGGAGGAGTTGGCAGTTTCGTTTTTTTTAACAGATAAGTATAGTGGTAGTCCCTTTGGACGCAAAATAGTTTTTTTTTTATGAGTTTTATTTCCGTTTTATTTGTGTACGACTTAATAAAGAAGTCTTTATATCGGTTTGGCTTTTGCTTGCGTAAATTTCCGAAATTGCGGAACTCGTGACCCGTTTAGTTTATCCGGTTATTCCTTTCGGGACGAAGTGTTAACGGTCCATCTTTGTTTTAAAGCATTCTTTGTTCTCTTTTGTTCAAAAGATCTTGGGTTTTAGCCCTCCGTTTGCAAGGTTTCCCAAGCAAGTTAAATTCATTAAAATCCCTAATTTTTCCAAACTTAAATTTGTTCTTATTATTTAATAATTGCTTTCACCGTCGGTTTCGCTCCAAAGGTTTGCAATTTCCTTATTTTTCAAAAAAATTGCTGGCGCCCCTTTTTCTTTTATTTTTAGGTACTTCGCCCCTGTGGCATACAATAAACATCATCTTTTAATTAATTCGTCGAATCAATTTTATTCGGCACAATAAAAATTTAAATCGTGAAAACCCACCCCTAATTGTGACCTAGCCGTGGTGGTAGCATTGGAAGTGCTACCTGTTGCACTTCTTGGAAATCGAACTTGTTTTCGTTTCCCATTTTTCCTTTGGTTGACATTCGTCTAACCAAACGTCGTGATATACTCGTCGCTGCCGGTCGTGTTATTTTTTTTTAGTTCGTTCGTTCGTATGAAAGTAATTAGTTTTAATAATATTTATTTGTTTTGTTCGGTTTCGGTATCGGTCAATAAAAGTGCAACAACTATATAACCTAAATACTGGAGTTCCTGGAAACAGAATTTAGATTTTTCGACGTTAATCGTTAAGCCCGCCTCCAGTAACTTTTTTCCTATGATACTCATAATTCTAATGTGTTCCTCAAAGGTACGTGAGATGATAAGTAGATCATCTAAGTAAACGAACACTTGTTCTCGTAACTCTTGAGGGACCACTTTTCCCATTAGATACGTCAAACTGTGCGCCGCATTTGAAAGACCGAAGGGCATCACTCGGAATTGATATAATGGTCTACCGGGGACGGTGAATGCAGTCTTTTCCCTTGAACATTTCTCCAGCGGTATCTGCCAGTGCGCTTCTCTCAGGTCCACACTTGAAATATAGTGTGTCTCTGAAAAGCGTGCTAGCAGGCCCTCAATATAAGCAATTGGGCTCGCATTCTTTTTAGTTACTTGGTTCACCTTCCGAAAGTCCAAACACATGCGGTTCTTACCAGGTTTTCGTACCAATACGACTGGCGAACTCCAAGCGCTGGAACTTTCTTCGATGACCCCCAACTCAAGCATGCGATCCAAAACCTGATACAGTAGGGCTTGTATCGCTGGAGAGTGGAGATATAGGGTAGTGCCGTTGTTTTATAGGCGGTGCATCCCCGGTATCTATTGTATGCTCCAATAGGTGAGTTTTCCCCAAGCCTTTCAAAGCGAATGACGGAATCGGGCCTATTGTAGTCTGAAGCGTTTTACGTTCCTGAGCAGTGAGTTGACATTCAACTGCATATTCATGCACTTTTTCTGTTTGTTTATCAAACGAGATCCCTGAAACCAAAGTAGGAGCGATTTGGAATTCATTCCAGAAATCTATTCCTAAATACAAGCGTTGAGCTAATGATGGAACAATGTAAAAGTCTATCTTCTTGACTTCCCCTTTATATCGAAGCTCGGCAGATACCACCCCCACTATATTTTGTCTTTGACCATCGGCGGTAGAAACTGATGCTGAAATTTTCTTGAAAGGTATTTGATTTCCTTTTAGATACTAGAGAATATTTCTCCCGAGGCAGCTGATACTAGTCCCTGAATCTAGTAGACCAAGCCAGCTTTCATTGAAAATCTCTACCGTCACGTATGGACGAGGATCTCCCGAAGTACATTCTAAAATGGCTGGCGCTATGTTCCGATAATAAAGTTTCTTTCTTTTGATTCGGTCTCTCACCCGTTGTATTCTCTTTGTAGGCTGGGTAACTGTGACTATCCGTCTTCGAGCTTCATCATATGCTTTCTGGCCTTCATGTAAAGATTTTCTCGGTAAACTCGTGGTTTTGTTTAAAGTCTCGTCTGGTAATGTTTTTGTGGACGTTTGTTTGTATAACGGTTTCAGTATTGTTATATCCTTATTTGTTTCTAAAATCCCGAGTTTGGAGTTCTCGAACAATTCCCCTCGGTTGCAGTATTGTTCCGTTTGTAGTTTCCCGTGCACTTGGGACAGTTTGGTGAAACTACATCTGCAAAGCCACAACGGTAACAGAACACTTTCCTCCTCGGATCTACACAATCTCGGAAATTATACCCTACCTTATTGCAATTCCAACATTTTTGTGACTTAGCATCTCCACGCATTGCTTCCACCACCGTTGGAACCACTGGTGTTGAAATCATGTCTGGAACTTCGAGCTCATTTACGTTCCGCCGTGAAGGCACGTTCAGAATATTTTGTGTAAATCTCGTTCTTGGAGTATCTTGTCTGTCTAAACATTTTTCTATTGACCTGCAAACATAGGCCATTTCAGAGAAGCTATTAGTGTTAAAGGTGATTAACAATTCCCCATTTCGTCTGCGTACATTTTGTTTTATTAACTCAACCATTTCCTTAGCAGGTTTCGGAATGCGTAGCCTCGAGTTAATTTTTAACAGATCGTCATACAAATTGTTAAATGTTTCACTTTCGATCAGTCATCTTACGCGACAACTCAGAATCAGTTTCCAGAGTTCGGTACTGTTCTAAAAGAGCTTAACGAAGTGCTGGCCATGACGCGTATTGATTGCTTTTCAAAAACATTCAGAACCAATCTTCAGCGGATCCGCTGATGAAATGGTGGACATTAACTACAATTTCCTCCCAGGAAACATTATGACTATTTTTAACCCTCTCTAGTGCATTCGAAGTTGTAGCTGGTGAGTCATTCAGATTCAAATTACCTAACTGAGCGAGGAAGTTCTCGACATTCGACCTTTGTGCCATTTCAAAAGGATGAACAACCGAATTATTTGTGTTAGCTACCGCTTGTGGAACCCCTGAGGGTCTTGGTGGTACTACATTATAGAACAGGTCACCTGAAACTTCTGGTCGATTAAGAGGAGGTATAACATAAGTTTACCACTATCAACGCTACCTAGTGTAATATACAGGCTTGACTCTTCGCTAACTCTTCCTTGAGAAAACGTTGGTCCTCTGCCCTCTGCAAACCTATAGAGGCTGAAACGACTTCCTGAACATAGTTAGAAAACTGTGTAGTTTCATGCGACAAATCTATGTCTCTCTGATTTGAATTAGCCGTGGAGTTAGCTTGACCTTGACCGTCCGGTACTGTAATATTTTGCTCGTTGTTGTTAGCGTTTCCACTCGCGTTTTGATCTCCCTCGTCATCACTCGGGTTTGCACTCCCGTTTCTCGATTGGTTACTTTGCGACATAGTTTCCCTGTTACCCTTCTTAAGTTATAAGTTCTGGGAAACGTTGACCTACCACGTCCCCTGCCGGTCATTGGATGTGCAAAAAAAACTTTTTCTCCTATTTTTTAAAACTTTTTAAATTTTCAAATAAATTTATTTGAGCTGAATAATGCGACCTAATTTGGTTTATTTGAATCATGTCTAAATGATACCTAATTATTTAAGCTCTGCACTCAAAAATCTTAAAATTAAACTACATATAAAACAAATTCAAATATTCAACAAAATCAGAAAAAATACAGAACTTAAGCATTTATCGAAACTCAATAAACTTAAACAAACACACATCAGAAAACTTGGTATCGCTTATAATGAAGACTGGTTTGTCAACAAAACCGAAATTGTTTTTCCTGAAGAGAGCCGTTGGCTTCTCTCACTCGGTAAAAAATTTGCATTACCTATACACCGAAATAATTTCTCTCTCATACACATCATTGCAGGCATAGAACAATGCATACAAAAACTGGAAGACGACAAAGAAAAAGACATTGCTAGACACAATATTGCGAATAGAATACAAACTTACAAAAGAAAAATTAAAAATACCATAAAAGAAAAATTAAAAATACCATAAAAGAAAAATTCATTCTTAGAACATATAAAAAAACACAACTATTAATAAGAAATCACAAGGATGAAATAATAGTAACCGACGCAGACAAAGGAAATAAAACGGTCATCATGTACAAAGATGACTATAACAACAAAATGAACAAATTACTAGATGATAGAAATACATACAAATCACAGAGAACAGACCCAACATCAAAACTACAAAAAGCAAACAACGACATAATCAGTGATCTATTCAAACAGAAATATATAGATTCAAGAACTAAAAATAAACTAACACGTTCCGCAGCCTCCGCACCTACATTATACGGACTTCCAAAAATCCAAAAACCAGACCTTCCACTTAGACCGATCTCATCGTCAATGAATGTACCGTGTTACAACTCGGCCAAATTCATTGGAGAAATACTGAAACAAATTGTATCTACCGGTTATAATATTCGCAATGCAATAAGACTCAAAGAAAAACTGGTTGACATGTAACTAGAAGACGATGACATCTTAGTCTCATTTGATGTGATATTTTTATTTACCAACATTCCGACGTACATTGCAATCAAAAATATAATGAAGCAATGGGAAAAGTTAAAAGAACACACAAGCATACCAAAACCGCAGTTTCTTAAGATTTTGCAATGTTGTCTGAAAGATAATAATTATTTTTTATATAACAACAAAATATACAACCAAATATTCGGGATGCCAATGGGAAACCCCCTCTCACCCACCATAGCCGACATCGTATTAGACAATCTTCTTGACGATACAATAGAAAGCCTTAATACATTAGATATACAAATTAAATTTATAACAATATACGTAGATGACATTTTTGCAGTAATCAGAAAACAAGACAAGGATATAATTCTTAGCACTCTAAACAAATATCATGAAAAAATACAATTTACAATAGAAACAGAGAAAAACGAATATTTACCATACCTATCTGGATACCTTAATGTATAGAACAAATAACAGAATAATTTTTAATTGGAACACAAAACCTATTGCATCGGGGAGAATGATAAACTATTCATCAACACAACCCCAAAAATACAAAATAAACACTGCCAAAAATTTCACCAGTCAAATTCTGGATATTAGCGACAAAAAATTTCACCACGAAAACATTGTAAAAATAAAAAACTTTCTCCTCATGAACAATTTTCCACATAAAACAATAAACGAATTAATTTCTGACAAAAATAATCAAATTAAATTTAACAACAACCAACAAAATCAAGAACAGAAAAGAGCCAAAAATGACAACATCATATTCCACAGTATAAGCTTCATCCCAAAACTCACAAATAACAAAAACCTATATCAGACAATACAAATAGACAAAGAGAAAACATCATTCGCTCACAGATCAAATCAAACACCCAGCAGAATATTTACACGCACTAAACCACCCTTACAAAATGAACAACTACATGACGTGGTATACGAAATAAAATGTAAAGGCAAGAGGGACGAAGTATGCGATCTCATCTATATTGGCACAACCAAACGCACATTAGCAACGAGAAAAGCCGAACATAAACTGACATCAAGAAAAATAGACCATCGACGGGACTCTCACAGCATATGACGGAAAGAGGACACATTGCTGATTTTGAAGATTTAAGAGTTTTAGACAGGGATAAAAACATGAATAAGAGATTCACACTGGAGAGCTTACGAATCCAACATCAAGAGAGTTATGAACTTCAAAGAGGACAAAGACAATTTAAGCGCAAGCTACAGTGCAATCATATTATAAGTTATGTGATATTAGTTAGTTAAAAAAAATTTGTGTGTCTTTGCTTTGAGTTTTAAATTATTTATCTATTTGTCCAGTGTTATATACAACATACAAAATTTATTTTATACAGAAGTGCAATAGATATAAATGTCAAGTAAATTAAAATAACTCAACTAAATGTAAAAACATGAAATAAGTATGTAAAGGGTTTTCCAATAAGAGGTGTTATTTTGAATAGCCCGCTATTTCGGTAGCTGTCACTTTTGAAGCTGTCATTTTTTGACATTTGACAAGTAGAAACTACGCCATTAGTAAAAATGGAACGATATACGCTTCAACAACGCATTGAAATTATTAAAATTCACTATAAAAATGGTGAAAATTTGGCAGAGCCGGTTCGTAAAACTAAAACATTTTTGGGTCGTCGTGAAGCACCTTGTCGGACCGCAATACAGAAATTGGTGGACAAAATCGAGCTGTTGGGACAAGTGTGTGATGTAAAACCCGTGCACGTCGCTCAAGAACAACTGAGAATATTGCTGTTGTAGCCCAAAGTGTTGAAGAAAACCCAGGTTTGTCCATTCCTCGTCGTTCTTTGGAATTAGGCATTCCACAAACGTCATTACACCGTATTTTGCATAAAGACTTGGGTCTTAAGGCTTATAAAGTTCAGTTAACACAAGAACTCAAGCCGGCTGATCATCAATAACGTCGGGTCTTTGCTGATTGGGTCCTTGAAATTCATGAAAATGATCCGGAATTTCATCGAAAAATCATCTTGACTGATGAGGCCCATTTCCACCTCGGAGGCTACGTCAACAAGCAAAACTGTCGCATCTGGGGCTCGGAAAACCCAAGAGTTATTGTTGAAAAGCCTCTCCATCCTCAACGCGTGACTATTTGGTGCGGTTTATGGTCCGGCGGGGTCATTGGACCTTACTTTTTCGAAAATGAGGCTGGAGCAACAGTTACGGTCAATGGATTGCGCTATCGAGAGATGATTAATGATTTTTTATGGCCGGAATTGGATGGTATTGATCTGGACAACGTTTACTTTCAACAAGACGGCGCTACGTGCCACACAAGCAATGAAACCATCGATCTTTTACGGGAAAAGTTTCCGGACCGTGTTATCTCTCGAAGAGGTGGTCACAATTGGCCACCGAGATCTTGTGATTTAACACCTTGCGACTTCTTCCTTTGGGGTCACGTGAAAGATAAGGTCTACGCCAACAGCCCAGCGTCGATTCAAGACCTCAAAGATGGAATTCGTGAGGCTATCGAGGACATAGGGCAGCCACTTTGCGATTTGGTTATGGAAAATTTCATGAAAAGGATATGGTCCTGTAAGCGTGGTCGTGGCGGCCATTTGGCTGATGTTGTGTTTCATTATTAACGGCATACCTTCCTCTTTATAATGAATTAAACATCGGATCATCTATCTCAAAAAATGCTATTTTTCTTTGAATATCAAAATAACACCTCTTATTGGAAAACCCTTTACAAAAAATTTAATATATGAAAATAAGTTTTGATTCAACATTGTATTGTTATAGGTCCAATAAATAATTATTATCCCCTTGATAATGTTGGAAAATAACCAACGAAACGTCGGGAAATATTAATTAAAAAAATATGGATTAATTGTTTTAATTGCATACAGAAAATAGTGATCAAAAAAGCGCAACAAACATATTTCATATACTTACATATTGAAAACCCGAAAAGAAAGAACATCGAGTGGAATTTCAGAAAATTTCTAAAAAAGGTATAGTACTTCTCAAGTAACTACTTCTCCAAATGAATATGAGTTACGTATACCTTGCCTGCGACACCAAGTAACATCCTCAGCTTTTGGCCAACAGCCACAAACACCGAACTTCGGTAATCTAACCGCTGATGATTTCTTATGCCGATTGAACAATATGCATATTACTGGCCCATCAACAGATTCTAGGAGAACTCTATGTCAACGCTCCTCCTCATGTTGGTTCAGATACTGCAGGTTATAAAATGCACAGTTTCCATAAGTCGATGAATTCATATTTCTTTTAGAACGACTGAAGGAATGTTATGGTGCTACTTAGCCTGAAATTGTCTCGCATTTTCACCAGTTTGTATCTGGTCAATCTGAAACGTGGTTTTGGGTATTCATGAAGGCCCATCCTGCAGCCGATTGGTTTACTTTACGTATTGCACTTATTGGCCAGTTCCGTTCGCTAGAAACTGACTCAGAACTGACCAGAAAAATGATGGATCGACGACAAGGCCAAACTGAGAAATTTGATGATTTCTACATGGACCTCCAAAAGAAAAAAATAGGCTTCATACTCCCAAACCTGACTTCGAGCTAATTAGCTTAATCAAACAGAACGTCCGTAGGTGGATGGGTGAGTTGTTTCTAACGTTCCAAACACCAAGTCTCCAAGAAATGGTCTACATCTGTAGACAAATCGAAAAATATATATTTGACCAAGATAGCCAGAAATGTAAGATACAGGTTCCCCAATTTCGTAGATATGTAAACGAAGTTGACCTTGAGGAAACACATGCCTCAGCAATAGTTGATAATTTTCTTGAAGCAGTACAGATAAAAAGAGATTCCAGTTCTTACACCTGCTGGAACTGCAAAACTATCGGTCATAGCTATATAAAATGTCCTGCTCCTCAAAGATCTCTTTATTGTTTTAAATGTGAGAAAAAGGATACCACATCTCCCAAATGTCCATACCCATAGTGTCCAGGAATCTTCAGAAAGAGCAATCTGAACCCCGGAACAAATTGCTCTTTGAACAAAAATTAGGATTTACAAATTTAGACCATTCTTTCGTATTTCAACATAAAACTATAAATAATCTGAAAGATGTATCTCACAAGCCATCGCAAATTGAAAAGGATTTAATCTTACAGCCAAATAAAGATCACGCTATACAAATTTTAAAAAGACAAATCGAAATCAATTCAAAAGATACCCAGCTTCCAATAACAGCAAAAGTAGAGTGTTTGGCAAGAAAATCATTACATGAACGCCTAGTAGCATACCACGCAGCTAGGGATAGAATATTTGGACCTCGGTCGCGTCCAGTATCTAAGCGTGTCTTAAGAATCCGTGAAAAGGTCAAATCCAAAAAGCTATGTCGGAAATGCATAGAAACAACCACTCTTTGCTTTGGATGATCGTCGCCCATATGCGAAGATGACGATATGCAGTGAAACAATGTTGGGTCTGCTTGACAGTGGCGCCAGCATAAGTTGTTTGGGACGAGGTGGACAGGAGCTACTTAAAAAATTGGGTATTTCATGCAAGAATTTCTGTGCTAACTTCAAGACAGCGGACGGAAAAAATCAAGCCGTAGATGCATTCATATTTCATATAAAAATCAAGCCGTAGATGCATTCATATTTCATATAAAGGTCTTACTAAAGACATTGACCTATTTGTAGTCCCTTCCTTGAAACAGAAGTTATACTTAGGCATATATTTTTGGGTAGCCTTCAATCTAGCACCTCAGATAATTTCTGAGATTTAAGTAGAAAAACTTCCCTCAAGTAATTGTTTTAAAGCACATGAGTTATCAGAGGATCAATCTAGGAAACTTAAAGCAGCCATTAGCATGTACCCGTCGTTTGCCATATATGGCTTTGGGCGGACAACGCAAGAGGAACATTTCATTGACACAGGGGATGCCAGGCCCATAAAGTAGCGGCATTATCCCGTATCCCCCGCGATACAAGAGTTAATGTACGAAGAATAAGATAGAATGATGAAATTGGACATCATTCAAGAGAGCAATAGCGCATGGAGCTCTCCTGTAGTCTTAGTACGCAAGCCCGGCAGAAACCGGTTGTGCTTGGACTACAGGAAAGTGAATGCTGTATACAAAAACGATGCGTACCCGCTCCACCCAATTGAGGGTTTATTGTCCGGTGTGGGGGATACAGTGTACATTTCTAGTATAGATCTCAAAGATGCGTTCTTCCGGATCCCACTAGAAAAGTCATAAAGGGAAAAAACAGCCATTACGGTGCCTGGTAAACCTCTTATAGAGTTCGTGGTGATGCCTTTTGGACTTTGCGGTGGTGTTCAACGCACAGAGCTGAAAAAAATGTATTCCCATATGTAGATGATCTTCTGGTAGTTTCACGTACTTTCGATGAACACATAAAAATTCTTATGCAACTTGCTAGTAGGCTATGTACCTACTGCAGGCTTAACTATAAATGTAGAGAAATCGAAGTTTTGCTATAAACAATTGAAATGTTGTCGATTTTTACAAACTGATTAAAACAAAGTAGCAGCTGTAAGAGACTTCCCTGTTCCGACTACTCAGCGCCAAGTGCGAAGATTTTTAGGTATGTCAGGGTGGTATAGGAGATTTATCCGTGATTATGCTACTCTTGCTTCCCCCATAACAAACACAATTAGAAAAGGGGTGAAGTTTGAATTTAATGAGGAGGCCTTAAAAGCTTTTAATACAATAAAAGATATGTTGACGACTGCACTCGTCCTGGTTAACCCTGATTTCTCAAAGCCATTCATAATTCTCTGTGACGCTTCCGATTGGATGTGTTTTGTGCCAATTGGACCAAGATGCAGCAGAGCGTCCAATCTATTATTACTCCCACAAACTGAATGGTGCACACAGAAATTAGAGTGTTACAGAGCGAAAATGCTCTGTAATGCGAGTGCAAAACTTCCGTCCTTATGTGGAGGGTTACAGATTCAAAATAATAACAGACCATGCGAGTCTTAAATGGCTTATGGGTCAGCAGAACCTTTGTGGACGATTGGCCTGATGGAGCCTCAAACTTCAAGAGTATGATTTTCAAATTGTCTCCAGAGTATATGCTCACTAGTCAGCTGATTTTTCTGGCTCATCGGCCAGCGTAGGCTTCGCATGGAGGGATTGCGAAAACCCTTCACCGGCTCAAGCAAACTTTTTTTTGACCAAATATGGCTAATCAAGTTAAAAATTTCATAGGGAATTGCGATACTTGCAAAACATCCAAAGCATAGAATCAAATACTGCGCGAACAAATGGAAAAACCTTTTGTAGCAGACTACCCGTTTCAACATTTATATGTTGACTTTCTTGGACCATATCCGCGCCAAAGAAAGGAAACATTTATATCATAGTTACACTTGATCAATTATCAAAATTTGTTTTAATTAAAGCTCTTGGGAAAGCCACATCTGAAACTGCGATTCAATACCTATACGAACAAGTATTTTGTTTGTTCGGCGTTTCAGAGTCTATAATGACGGACAACGGAAAACAATTTACAAGTTCTTGTTTCAAAACATTTTTGAATTCTATAGGAGTGCAACACATTAAAACCGCCTTTTATGCACTCCAAGCTTATGCTAGTGAAAGAGTCAAGCGCTCCATTTGTAATATGCATATTACTGGCCCATCAACAAATTCTAGGAGAACTCCATGTCAACGCTCCTCCTTATATTGGTTCAGATACTGCAGGTTATAAAATGCACAGTTTCCATAAGTCGATGAATTCATATTTCGATTAGAACGACTGAAGGAATGTTATGGTGCTACTTAGCCTGAAATTGTCTCGTATTTTCACCAGTTTGTATCTGGTCAATCTGAAACGTGGTTTTGGGTATTCATGAAGGCCCATCCTGCAGCCGATTGGTTTACTTTACGTATTGCACTTATTGACCAGTTCCGTTCGCTAGAAACTGACTCAGAATTGACCAGAAAAATGATGGATCGACTACAAGGCCAAACTGATAAATTTGATGATTTCTGCATGGACCTCCAAAAGATGAAAACTATGCTTCGTACTCCCAAACCTGACTTCGAGCTAATTAGCTTAATCAAACAGAACGTCCGTAGATGGATGGGTGAGTTGTTTCTAACGTTCCAAACACCAAGTCTCCAAGAAATGGTCTACATCTGTAGAAAAATCGAAAAATATATATATGACCAAGATAGCCAGAAATGTAAGATACAGGTTCCTCAATTTCCTAGATATGTAAACGAAGTTGACCTTGAGGAAACACATTCCTCAGCAATAGTTGATGATTGTATTGAAGCAGTACAGATAAAAAGAGATTCCAGTTCTTACACCTGCTGGAACTGCAAAACTTACCGTCATAGCTATATAAAATGTCCTGCTCCTCAAAGATCTCTTTTTTGTTTCAAATGTGGGAAAAAGGATACCACATCTCCCAAATGTCCATACCCATAGTGTCCGGAAAACTTCAGAAAGAGCAATCTGAACCCCGGAACAAATTGCTCTTTGAACAAAAATTAGGATTTACAACTTTAGACCATTCTTTCGTACTTCAACATAAGACTATAAATAATCTGAAAGATGTATCTCACAAGCCATCGCAAATTGAAAAGGATTTAATCTTACAGCCAAATAAAGATCACGCTATACAAATTTTAAAAAGACAAATCGAAATCAATCCTAAAGATACACAGCTTCCAATAACAGCAAAAGTAGAGTGTCCGCCAAGAAAATCATTGCATGAACGCCTAGTAGCATACTACACAGCTAGGGATAGAATATTTGGACCTCGGTCGTGTCCAGTATCTAAGCGTGTCTTAAGAATCCTTGAAAAGGTCAAATCTAAAAAGCTATGTCGATAATGCATAGAAACAACCACTCTTTGCTCACTGGATGATCGTCGCCCATATGCGGAGGTGACGATATGCAGTGAAACAATGTTGGCGCTGCTGGACAGGAGCTACTTAAAAAATTGGGTATTTCATGCAAGAATTTCTGTGCTAACGTCAAGACAGCGGACGAAAAAAATCAAGCCGTAGATGCATTCATATTTCATATAAAGGTCTTACTAAAGACATTGACCTATTTGTAGTCCCTTCCTTGAAACAGAAGTTATACTTAGGCATACATTTTTTGGTAGCCTTCAATCTAGCACCTCAGATAATTTCTGAGATTTAAGTAGAAAAACTTCCCTCAAGTAATTGTTTTAAAGCACATGAGTTATCAGAGGATCAATCTAGGAAACTTAAAGCAGCCATTAGCATGTACCCATCGTTTGCCATATATGGCTTTGGGCGGACAACGCAAGAGGAACATTTCATTGACACAGGGGATGCCAGGCCCATAAAGTAGCGGCATTATCCCGTATCCCCCGCGATACAAGAGTTAATGTACGAAGAATTAGATAGAATGATGGAATTGGTCATCATTCAAGAGAGCAATAGCGCATGGAGCTCTCCTGTAGTCTTAGTACGGAAGCCCGGCAGAAACCGGTTGTGCTTGGACTACAGGAAAGTGAATGCTGTATACAAAAACGATGCGTACCCGCTCCACCCAATTGAGGGTTTATTGTCCGGTGTGGGGGATACAGTGTACATTTCTAGTATAGATCTCAAAGATGCGTTCTTCCAGATCCCACTAGAAAAGTCATAAAGGGAAAAAACAGCCATTACGGTGCCTGGTAAACCTCTTATAGAGTTCGTGGTGATGCCTTTTGTACTTTGCGGTGGTGTTCAACGCATGTGTCGCCTCATGGACAAAGTGGTG
The DNA here is from genome assembly GCA_932273885.2 of Leucozona laternaria. NCBI lineage: Eukaryota > Metazoa > Arthropoda > Insecta > Diptera > Syrphidae > Leucozona > Leucozona laternaria. Next base: position 140,273,012 of record OW026366.1, read on the forward strand.
ACCACAGAGCTGAAAAAAATGTATTCCCATATGTAAATGATCTTCTGGTAGTTTCACGTACTTTCGATGAACACATAAAAATTCTTATGCAACTTGCTAGTAGGCTATGTACCTACTGCAGGCTTAACTATAAATGTAGAGAAATCGAAGTTTTGCTATAAACAATTGAAATGTTGTCCATTTTTACAAACTGATTAAAACAAAGTAGCAGCTGTAAGAGACTTCCCTGTTCCGACTACTCAGCGCCAAGTGCGAAGATTTTTAGGTATGTCAGGGTGGTATAGGAGATTTATCCGTGATTATGCTACTCTTGCTACCCCCATAACAAACACAATTAGAAAAGGGGTGAAGTTTGAATTTAATAAGGAGGCCTTAAAAGCTTTTAATACAATAAAAGATATGTTGACGACTGCACTCGTCCTGGTTAACCCTGATTTCTCAAAGCCATTCATAATTCTCTGTGACGCTTCCGATTGGATGTGTTTTGTTCCAATTGGACCAAGATGCAGCAGAGCGTCCAATCTATTATTACTCCCACAAACTGAATGGTGCACACAGAAATTAGAGTGTTACAGAGCGGGAATGCTCTGTAATAGAAGTGCAAAACTTCCGTCCTTATGTGGAGGGTTACAGATTCAAAATAATAACAGACCATGCGAGTCTTAAATGGCTTATGGGTCAGCAGAACCTTAGTGGACGATTGGCCCGATGGAGCCTCAAACTTCAAGAGTATGATTTTGAAATTGTCTCCAGAGTATATGCTCACTAGTCAGCTGATTTTTCTGGCTCATCGGCCAGCGTAGGCTTCGCATGGAGGGATTGCGAAAACCCTTCACCGGCTCAAGCAAACTTTTTTTTGGCCAAATATGGCTAATCAAGTTAAAAATTTCATAGGGAATTGCGATACTTGCAAAACATCTAAAGCATAGAATCAAATACTGCGCGAACAAATGGGAAAACCTTTTGTAGTAGACTTCCCGTTTCAACATTTATATGTTGACTTTCTTGGACCATATCCGCGGTCAAAGAAAGGAAACATTTATATCATAGTTACACTTGATCAATTATCAAAATTTGTTTTAATTAAAGCTCTTGGGAAAGCCACATCTGAAACTGCGATTCAATTCCCACACGGACAAGTATTTTGTTTGTTCGGCGTTCCAGAGTCTATAATGACGGACAACGGAAAACAATTTACAAGTTCTTGTTTCAAAACATTTTTGAATTCTATAGGAGTGCAACACATTAAAACCGCCTCTTATGCACTCCAAGCTAATGCTAGTGAAAGGGTCAAGCGCTCCATTTGTAATATGCATATTACTGGCCCATCAACGGATTTTAGGAGAACTCCATGTCAACGCTCCTCCTTATATTGGTTCAGATACTGCAGGTTATAAAATGCACAGTTTCCATAAGTCGATGAATTCATATTTCGATTAGAACGACTGAAGGAATGTTTGTATCTGGTCAATCTGAAACGTGGTTTTGGGTATTCATGAAGGCCCATCCTGCAGCCGATTGGTTTACTTTACGTATTGCACTTATTGACCAGTTCCGTTCGCTAGAAACTGACTCAGAATTGACCAGAAAAATGATGGATCGACTACAAGGCCAAACTGATAAATTTGATGATTTCTGCATGGACCTCCAAAAGATGAAAACTATGCTTCGTACTCCCAAACCTGACTTCGAGCTAATTAGCTTAATCAAACAGAACGTCCGTAGATGGATGGGTGAGTTGTTTCTAACGTTCCAAACACCAAGTCTCCAAGAAATGGTCTACATCTGTAGAAAAATCGAAAAATATATATATGACCAAGATAGCCAGAAATGTAAGATACAGGTTCCTCAATTTCCTAGATATGTAAACGAAGTTGACCTTGAGGAAACACATTGATCAGCAATAGTTGATGATTGTATTGAAGCAGTACAGATAAAAAGAGATTCCAGTTCTTACACCTGCTGGAACTGCAAAACTTACCGTCATAGCTATATAAAATGTCCTGCTCCTCAAAGATCTCTTTTTTGTTTCAAATGTGGGAAAAAGGATACCACATCTCCCAAATGTCCATACCCATAGTGTCCGGAAAACTTCAGAAAGAGCAATCTGAACCCCGGGACAAATTGCTCTTTGAACAAAAATTAGGATTTACAACTTTAGACCATTCTTTCGTACTTCAACATAAGACTATAAATAATCTGAAAGATGTATCTCACAAGCCATCGCAAATTGAAAAGGATTTAATCTTACAGCCAAATAAAGATCACGCTATACAAATTTTAAAAAGACAAATCGAAATCAATCCTAAAGATACACAGCTTCCAATAACAGCAAAAGTAGAGTGTCCGCCAAGAAAATCATTGCATGAACGCCTAGTAGCATACTACACAGCTAGGGATAGAATATTTGGACCTCGGTCGTGTCCAGTATCTAAGCGTGTCTTAAGAATCCTTGAAAAGGTCAAATCTAAAAAGCTATGTCAATAATGCATAGAAACAACCACTCTTTGCTCACTGGATGATCGTCGCCCATATGCGGAGGTGACGATATGCAGTGAAACAATGTTGGGGCTGCTGGACAGGAGCTACTTAAAAAATTGGGTATTTCATGCAAGAATTTCTGTGCTAACGTCAAGACAGCGGACGAAAAAAATCAAGCCGTAGATGCATTCATATTTCATATAAAGGTCTTACTAAAGACATTGACCTATTTGTAGTCCCTTCCTTGAAACAGAAGTTATACTTAGGCATACATTTTTTGGTAGCCTTCAATCTAGCACCTCCGATAATTTCTGAGATTTAAGTAGAAAAACTTCCCTCAAGTAATTGTTTTAAAGCACATGAGTTATCAGAGGATCAATCTAGGAAAATTAAAGCAGCCATTAGCATGTACCCGTCGTTTGCCATATATGGCTTTGGGCGGACAACGCAAGAGGAACATTTCATTGACACAGGGGATGCCAGGCCCATAAAGTAGCGGCATTATCCCGTATCCCCCGCGATACAAGAGTTAATGTACGAAGAATTAGATAGAATGATGAAATTGGTCATCATTCAAGAGAGCAATAGCGCATGGAGCTCTCCTGTAGTCTTAGTACGCAAGCCCGGCAGAAACCGGTTGTGCTTGGACTACAGGAAAGTGAATGCTGTATACAAAAACGATGCGTACCCGCTCCACCCAATTGAGGGTTTATTGTCCGGTGTGGGGGATACAGTGTACATTTCTAGTATAGATCTCAAAGATGCGTTCTTCCAGATCCCACTAGAAAAGTCATAAAGGGAAAAAACAGCCATTACGGTGCCTGGTAAACCTCTTATAGAGTTCGTGGTAATGCCTTTTGGACTTTGCGGTGGTGTTCAACGCACAGAGCTGAAAAAAATGTATTCCCATATGTAGATGATCTTCTGGTAGTTTCACGTACTTTCGATGAACACATAAAAATTCTTATGCAACTTGCTAGTAGGCTATGTACCTACTGCAGGCTTAACTATAAATGTAGAGAAATCGAAGTTTTGCTATAAACAATTGAAATGTTGTCGATTTTTACAAACTGATTAAAACAAAGTAGCAGCTGTAAGAGACTTCCCTGTTCCGACTAGTCAGCGCCAAGTGCGAAGATTTTTAGGTATGTCAGGGTGGTATAGGAGATTTATCAGTGATTATGCTACTCTTGCTACCCCCATAACAAACACAATTAGAAAAGGGGTGAAGTTTGAATTTAATAAGGAGGCCTTAAAAGCTTTTAATACAATAAAAGATATGTTGACGACTGCACTCGTCCTGGTTAACCCTGATTTCTCAAAGCCATTCATAATTCTCTGTGACGCTTCCGATTGGATGTGTTTTGTGCCAATTGGACCAAGATGCAGCAGAGCGTCCAATCTATTATTACTCCCCCAAACTGAATGGTGCGCACAGAAATTAGAGTGTTACAGAGCGGGAATGCTCTGTAATAGAAGTGCAAAACTTCCGTCCTTATGTGTAGGGTTACAGATTCAAAATAATAACAGACCATGCGAGTCTTAAATGGCTTATGGGTCAGCAGAACCTTTGTGGACGATTGGCCCGATGGAGCCTCAAACTTCAAGAGTATGATTTTGAAATTGTCTCCAGAGTATATGCTCACTAGTCAGCTGATTTTTCTGGCTCATCGGCCAGCGTAGGCTTCCCATGGAGGGATTGCGAAAACCCTTCACCGGCTCAAGCAAACTTTTTTTTGGCCAAATATGGCTAATCAAGTTAAAAATTTCATAGGGAATTGCGATACTTGCAAAACATCTAAAGCATAGAATCAAATACTGCGCGAACAAATGGGAAAACCTTTTGTAGTAGACTACCCGTTTCAACATTTATATGTTGACTTTCTTGGACCATATCCGCGGTCAAAGAAAGGAAACATTTATATCATAGTTACACTTGATCAATTATCAAAATTTGTTTTAATTAAAGCTCTTGGGAAAGCCACATCTGAAACTGCGATTCAATTCCTACACGAACAAGTATTTTGTTTGTTCGGCGTTCCAGAGTCTATAATGACGGACAACGGAAAACAATTTACAAGTTCTTGTTTCAAAACATTTTTGAATTCTATAGGAGTGCAACACATTAAAACCGCCTCTTATGCACTCCAAGCTAATGCTAGTGAAAGGGTCAAGCGCTCCATTTGTAATATGCATATTACTGGCCCATCAACGGATTTTAGGAGAACTCCATGTCAACGCTCCTCCTTATATTGGTTCAGATACTGCAGGTTATAAAATGCACAGTTTCCATAAGTCGATGAATTCATATTTCGATTAGAACGACTGAAGGAATGTTATGGTGCTACTTAGCCTGAAATTGTCTCGCATTTTCACCAGTTTGTATCTGGTCAATCTGAAACGTGGTTTTGGGTATTCATGAAGGCCCATCCTGCAGCCGATTGGTTTACTTTACGTATTGCACTTATTGACCAGTTCCGTTCGCTAGAAACTGACTCAGAACTGACCAGAAAAATGATGGATCGACGACAAGGCCAAACTGAGAAATTTGATGATTTCTACATGGACCTCCAAAAGAAAAAAAATAGGCTTCATACTCCCAAACCTGACTTCGAGCTAATTAGCTTAATCAAACAGAACGTCCGTAGATGGATGGGTGAGTTGTTTCTAACGTTCCAAACACCAAGTCTCCAAGAAATGGTCTACATCTGTAGACAAATCGAAAAATATATATTTGACCAAGATAGCCAGAAATGTAAGATACAGGTTCCCCAATTTCGTAGATATGTAAACGAAGTTGACCTTGAGGAAACACATACCTCAGCAATAGTTGATGATTTTCTTGAAGCAGTACAGATAAAAAGAGATTCCAGTTCTTACACCTGCTGGAACTGCAAAACTATCGGTCATAGCTATATAAAATGTCCTGCTCCTCAAAGATCTCTTTATTGTTTTAAATGTGAGAAAAAGGATACCACATCTCCCAAATGTCCATACCCATAGTGTCCAGGAATCTTCAGAAAGAGCAATCTGAACCCCGGAACAAATTGCTCTTTGAACAAAAATTAGGATTTACAAATTTAGACCATTCTTTCGAATTTCAACATAAAACTATAAATAATCTGAAAGATGTGTCTCACAAGCCATCGCAAATTGAAAAGGATTTAATCTTACAGCCAAATAAAGATCACGCTATACAAATTTTAAAAAGACAAATCGAAATCAATTCAAAAGATACCCAGCTTCCAATAACAGCAAAAGTAGAGTGTTTGGCAAGAAAATCATTACATGAACGCCTAGTAGCATACCACGCAGCTAGGGATAGAATATTTGGACCTCGGTCGCGTCCAGTATCTAAGCGTGTCTTAAGAATCCGTGAAAAGGTCAAATCCAAAAAGCTATGTCGGAAATGCATAGAAACAACCACTCTTTGCTTTGGATGATCGTCGCCCATATGCGAAGATGACGATATGCAGTGAAACAATGTTGGGTCTGCTTGACAGTGGCGCCAGCATAAGTTGTTTGGGACGAGGTGGACAGGAGCTACTTAAAAAATTGGGTATTTCATGCAAGAATTTCTGTGCTAACGTCAAGACAGCGGACGGAAAAAATCAAGCCGTAGATGCATTCATATTTCATATAAAAATCAAGCCGTAGATGCATTCATATTTCATATAAAGGTCTTACTAAAGACATTGACCTATTTGTAGTCCCTTCCTTGAAACAGAAGTTATACTTAGGCATACATTTTTGGGTAGCCTTCAATCTAGCACCTCAGATAATTTCTGAGACTTAAGTAGAAAAACTTCCCTCAAGTAATTGTTTTAAAGCACATGAGTTATCAGAGGATCAATCTAGGAAACTTAAAGCAGCCATTAGCATGTACCCGTCGTTTGCCATATATGGCTTTGGGCGGACAACGCAAGAGGAACATTTCATTGACACAGGGGATGCCAGGCCCATAAAGTAGCGGCATTATCCCGTATCCCCCGCGATACAACAGTTAATGTACGAAGAATTAGATAGAATGATGAAATTGGACATCATTCAAGAGAGCAATAGCGCATGGAGCTCTCCTGTAGTCTTAGTACGCAAGCCCGGCAGAAACCGGTTGTGCTTGGACTACAGGAAAGTGAATGCTGTATACAAAAACGATGAGTACCCGCTCCACCCAATTGAGGGTTTATTGTCCGGTGTGGGGGATACAGTGTACATTTCTAGTATAGATCTCAAAGATGCGTTCTTCCAGATCCCACTAGAAAAGTCATAAAGGGAAAAAACAGCCATTACGGTGCCTGGTAAACCTCTTATAGAGTTCGTGGTGATGCCTTTTGGACTTTGCGGTGGTGTTCAACGCACAGAGCTGAAAAAAATGTATTCCCATATGTAGATGATCTTCTGGTAGTTTCACGTACTTTCGATGAACACATAAAAATTCTTATGCAACTTGCAAGTAGGCTATGTACCTACTGCAGGCTTAACTATAAATGTAGAGAAATCGAAGTTTTGCTATAAACAATTGAAATGTTGTCGATTTTTACAAACTGATTAAAACAAAGTAGCGGCTGTAAGAGACTTCCCTGTTCCGACTAGTCAGCGCCAAGTGCGAAGATTTTTAGGTATGTCAGGGTGGTATAGGAGATTTATCCGTGATTATGCTACTCTTGCTACCCCCATAACAAACACAATTAGAAAAGGGGTGAAGTTTGAATTTAATAAGGAGGCCTTAAAAGCTTTTAATACAATAAAAGATATGTTGACGACTGCACTCGTCCTGGTTAACCCTGATTTCTCAAAGCCATTCATAATTCTCTGTGACGCTTCCGATTGGATGTGTTTTGTGCCAATTGGACCAAGATGCAGCAGAGCGTCCAATCTATTATTACTCCCACAAACTGAATGGTGCGCACAGAAATTAGAGTGTTACAGAGCGGGAATGCTCTGTAATAGAAGTGCAAAACTTCCGTCCTTATGTGGAGGGTTACAGATTCAAAATAATAACAGACCATGCGAGTCTTAAATGGCTTATGGGTCAGCAGAACCTTAGTGGACGATTGGCCCGATGGAGCCTCAAACTTCAAGAGTATGATTTTGAAATTGTCTCCAGAGTATATGCTCACTAGTCAGCTGATTTTTCTGGTTCATCGGCCAGCGTAGGCTTCCCATGGAGGGATTGCGAAAACCCTTCACCGGCTCAAGCAAACTTTTTTTTGGCCAAATATGGCTAATCAAGTTAAAAATTTCATAGGGAATTGCGATACTTGCAAAACATCTAAAGCATAGAATCAAATACTGCGCGAACAAATGGGAAAACCTTTTGTAGTAGACTACCCGTTTCAACATTTATATGTTGACTTTCTTGGACCATATCCGCGGTCAAAGAAAGGAAACATTTATATCATAGTTACACTTGATCAATTATCAAAATTTGTTTTAATTAAAGCTCTTGGGAAAGCCACATCTGAAACTGCGATTCAATTCCTACACGAACAAGTATTTTGTTTGTTCGGCGTTCCAGAGTCTATTATGACGGACAACGGAAAACAATTTACAAGTTCTTGTTTCAAAACATTTTTGAATTCTATAGGAGTGCAACACATCAAAACCGCCTCTTATGCACTCCAAGCTAATGCTAGTGAAAGGGTCAAGCGCTCCATTTGTAATATGCATATTACTGGCCCATCAACGGATTTTAGGAGAACTCCATGTCAACGCTCCTCCTTATATTGGTTCAGATACTGCAGGTTATAAAATGCACAGTTTCCATAAGTCGATGAATTCATATTTCGATTAGAACGACTGAAGGAATGTTATGGTGCTACTTAGCCTGAAATTGTCTCGCATTTTCACCAGTTTGTATCTGGTCAATCTGAAACGTGGTTTTGGGTATTCATGAAGGCCCATCCTGCAGCCGATTGGTTAACTTTACGTATTGCACTTATTGACCAGTTCCGTTCGCTAGAAACTGACTCAGAACTGACCAGAAAAATGATGGATCGACGACAAGGCCAAACTGAGAAATTTGATGATTTCTACATGGACCTCCAAAAGAAAAAAAATAGGCTTCATACTCCCAAACCTGACTTCGAGCTAATTAGCTTAATCAAACAGAACGTCCGTAGATGGATGGGTGAGTTGTTTCTAACGTTCCAAACACCAAGTCTCCAAGAAATGGTCTACATCTGTAGACAAATCGAAAAATATATATTTGACCAAGATAGCTAGAAATGTAAGATACAGGTTCCCCAATTTCGTAGATATGTAAACGAAGTTGACCTTGAGGAAACACATGCCTCAGCAATAGTTGATGATTTCCTTGAAGCAGTACAGATAAAAAGAGATTCCAGTTCTTACACCTGCTGGAACTGCAAAACTATCGGTCATAGCTATATAAAATGTCCTGCTCCTCAAAGATCTCTTTATTGTTTTAAATGTGAGAAAAAGGATACCACATCTCCCAAATGTCCATACCCATAGTGTCCAGGAATCTTCAGAAAGAGCAATCTGAACCCCGGAACAAATTGCTCTTTGAACAAAAATTAGGATTTACAAATTTAGACCATTCTTTCGAATTTCAACATAAAACTATAAATAATCTGAAAGATGTATCTCACAAGCCATCGCAAATTGAAAAGGATTTAATCTTACAGCCAAATAAAGATCACGCTATACAAATTTTAAAAAGACAAATCGAAATCAATTCAAAAGATACCCAGCTTCCAATAACAGCAAAAGTAGAGTGTTTGGCAAGAAAATCATTACATGAACGCCTAGTAGCATACCTCGGTCGCGTCCAGTATCTAAGCGTCTCTTAAGAATCCGTGAAAAGGTCAAATCCAAAAAGCTATGTCGGAAATGCATAGAAACAACCACTCTTTGCTTTGGATGATCGTCGCCCATATGCGAAGATGACGATATGCAGTGAAACAATGTTGGGTCTGCTTGACAGTGGCGCCAGCATAAGTTGTTTGGGACGAGGTGGACAGGAGCTACTTAAAAAATTGGGTATTTCATGCAAGAATTTCTGTGCTAACGTCAAGACAGCGGACGGAAAAAATCAAGCCGTAGATGCATTCATATTTCATATAAAAATCAAGCCGTAGATGCATTCATATTTCATATAAAGGTCTTACTAAAGACATTGACCTATTTGTAGTCCCTTCCTTGAAACAGAAGTTATACTTAGGCATACATTTTTGGGTAGCCTTCAATCTAGCACCTCAGATAATTTCTGAGACTTAAGTAGAAAAACTTCCCTCAAGTAATTGTTTTAAAGCACATGAGTTATCAGAGGATCAATCTAGGAAACTTAAAGCAGCCATTAGCATGTACCCGTCGTTTGCCATATATGGCTTTGGGCGGACAACGCAAGAGGAACATTTCATTGACACAGGGGATGCCAGGCCCATAAAGTAGCGGCATTATCCCGTATCCCCCGCGATACAAGAGTTATTGTACGAAGAATTAGATAGAATGATGAAATTGGACATCATTCAAGAGAGCAATAGCGCATGGAGCTCTCCTGTAGTCTTAGTACGCAAGCCCGGCAGAAACCGGTTGTGCTTGGACTACAGGAAAGTGAATGCTGTATACAAAAACGATGCGTACCCGCTCCACCCAATTGAGGGTTTATTGTCCGGTGTGGGGGATACAGTGTACATTTCTAGTATAGATCTCAAAGATGCGTTCTTCCAGATCCCACTAGAAAAGTCATAAAGGGAAAAAACAGCCATTACGGTGCCTGGTAAACCTCTTATAGAGTTCGTGGTGATGCCTTTTGGACTTTGCGGTGGTGTTCAACGCACAGAGCTGAAAAAAATGTATTCCCATATGTAGATGATCTTCTGGTAGTTTCACGTACTTTCGATGAACACATAAAAATTCTTATGCAACTTGCTAGTAGGCTATGTACCTGCTGCAGGCTTAACTATAAATGTAGAGAAATCGAAGTTTTGCTATAAACAATTGAAATGTTGTCGATTTTTACAAACTGATTAAAACAAAGAAGCGGCTGTAAGAGACTTCCCTGTTCCGACTAGTCAGCGCCAAGTGCGAAGATTTTTAGGTATGTCAGGGTGGTATAGGAGATTTATCCGTGATTATGCTACTCTTGCTACCCCCATAACAAACACAATTAGAAAAGGGGTGAAGTTTGAATTTAATAAGGAGGCCTTAAAAGCTTTTAATACAATAAAAGATATGTTGACGACTGCACTCGTCCTGGTTAACCCTGATTTCTCAAAGCCATTCATAATTCTCTGTGACGCTTCCGATTGGATGTGTTTTGTGCCAATTGGACCAAGATGCAGCAGAGCGTCCAATCTATTATTACTCCCACAAACTGAATGGTGCGCACAGAAATTAGAGTGTTACAGAGGGGGAATGCTCTGTAATAGAAGTGCAAAACTTCCGTCCTTATGTGGAGGGTTACAGATTCAAAATAATAACAGACCATGCGAGTCTTAAATGGCTTATGGGTCAGCAGAACCTTAGTGGACGATTGGCCCGATGGAGCCTCAAACTTCAAGAGTATGATTTTGAAATTGTCTCCAGAGTATATGCTCACTAGTCAGCTGATTTTTCTGGTTCATCGGCCAGCGTAGGCTTCCCATGGAGGGATTGCGAAAACCCTTCACCGGCTCAAGCAAACTTTTTTTTGGCCAAATATGGCTAATCAAGTTAAAAATTTCATAGGGAATTGCGATACTTGCAAAACATCTAAAGCATAGAATCAAATACTGCGCGAACAAATGGGAAAACCTTTTGTAGTAGACTACCCGTTTCAACATTTATATGTTGACTTTCTTGGACCATATCCGCGGTCAAAGAAAGGAAACATTTATATCATAGTTACACTTGATCAATTATCAAAATTTGTTTTAATTAAAGCTCTTGGGAAAGCCACATCTGAAACTGCGATTCAATTCCTACACGAACAAGTATTTTGTTTGTTCGGCGTTCCAGAGTCTATAATGACGGACAACGGAAAACAATTTACAAGTTCTTGTTTCAAAACATTTTTGAATTCTATAGGAGTGCAACACATTAAAACCGCCTCTTATGCACTCCAAGCTAATGCTAGTGAAAGGGTCAAGCGCTCCATTTGTAATATGCATGTTACTGGCCCATCAACGGATTTTAGGAGAACTCCATGTCAACGCTCCTCCTTATATTGGTTCAGATACTGCAGGTTATAAAATGCACAGTTTCCATAAGTCGATGAATTCATATTTCGATTAGAACGACTGAAGGAATGTTATGGTGCTACTTAGCCTGAAATTGTCTCGCATTTTCACCAGTTTGTATCTAGTCAATCTGAAACGTGGTTTTGGGTATTCATGAAGGCCCATCCTGCAGCCGATTGGTTTACTTTACGTATTGCACTTATTGACCAGTTCCGTTCGCTAGAAACTGACTCAGAACTGACCAGAAAAATGATGGATCGACGACAAGGCCAAACTGAGAAATTTGATGATTTCTACATGGACCTCCAAAAGAAAAAAAATAGGCTTCATACTCCCAAACCTGACTTCGAGCTAATTAGCTTAATCAAACAGAACGTCCGTAGATGGATGGGTGAGTTGTTTCTAACGTTCCAAACACCAAGTCTCCAAGAAATGGTCTACATCTGTAGACAAATCGAAAAATATATATTTGACCAAGATAGCCAGAAATGTAAGATACAGGTTCCCCAATTTCGTAGATATGTAAACGAAGTTGACCTTGAGGAAACACATGCCTCAGCAATAGTTGATGATTTTCTTGAAGCAGTACAGATAAAAAGATATTCCAGTTCTTACACCTGCTGGAACTGCAAAACTATCGGTCATAGCTATATAAAATGTCCTGCTCCTCAAAGATCTTTTTATTGTTTTAAATGTGAGAAAAAGGATACCACATCTCCCAAATGTCCATACCCATAGTGTCCAGGAATCTTCAGAAAGAGCAATCTGAACCCCGGAACAAATTGCTCTTTGAACAAAAATTAGGATTTACAAATTTAGACCATTCTTTCGTATTTCAACATAAAACTATAAATAATCTGAAAGATGTATCTCACAAGCCATCGCAAATTGAAAAGGATTTAATCTTACAGCCAAATAAAGATCACGCTATACAAATTTTAAAAAGACAAATCGAAATCAATTCAAAAGATACCCAGCTTCCAATAACAGCAAAAGTAGAGTGTTTGGCAAGAAAATCATTACATGAACGCCTAGTAGCATACCTCGGTCGCGTCCAGTATCTGAGCGTCTCTTAAGAATCCGTGAAAAGGTCAAATCCAAAAAGCTATGTCGGAAATGCATAGAAACAACCACTCTTTGCTTTGGATGATCGTCGCCCATATGCGAAGATGACGATATGCAGTGAAACAATGTTGGGTCTGCTTGACAGTGGCGCCAGCATAAGTTGTTTGGGACGAGGTGGACAGGAGCTACTTAAAAAATTGGGTATTTCATGCAAGAATTTCTGTGCTAACGTCAAGACAGCGGACGGAAAAAATCAAGCCGTAGATGCATTCATATTTCATATAAAAATCAAGCCGTAGATGCATTCATATTTCATATAAAGGTCTTACTAAAGACATTGACCTATTTGTAGTCCCTTCCTTGAAACAGAAGTTATACTTAGGCATACATTTTTGGGTAGCCTTCAATCTAGCACCTCAGATAATTTCTGAGACTTAAGTAGAAAAACTTCCCTCAAGTAATTGTTTTAAAGCACATGAGTTATCAGAGGATCAATCTAGGAAACTTAAAGCAGCCATTAGCATGTACCCGTCGTTTGCCATATATGGCTTTGGGCGGACAACGCAAGAGGAACATTTCATTGACACAGGGGATGCCAGGCCCATAAAGTAGCGGCATTATCCCGTATCCCCCGCGATACAAGAGTTATTGTACGAAGAATTAGATAGAATGATGAAATTGGACATCATTCAAGAGAGCAATAGCGCATGGAGCTCTCCTGTAGTCTTAGTACGCAAGCCCGGCAGAAACCGGTTGTGCTTGGACTACAGGAAAGTGAATGCTGTATACAAAAACGATGCGTACCCGCTCCACCCAATTGAGGGTTTATTGTCCGGTGTGGGGGATACAGTGTACATTTCTAGTATAGATCTCAAAGATGCGTTCTTCCAGATCCCACTAGAAAAGTCATAAAGGGAAAAAACAGCCATTACGGTGCCTGGTAAACCTCTTATAGAGTTCGTGGTGATGCCTTTTGGACTTTGCGGTGGTGTTCAACGCACAGAGCTGAAAAAAATGTATTCCCATATGTAGATGATCTTCTGGTAGTTTCACGTACTTTCGATGAACACATAAAAATTCTTATGCAACTTGCTAGTAGGCTATGTACTGCAGGCTTAACTAGAAATGTAGAGAAATCGAAGTTGTGCTATATCAATTGAAATCTTGTTGATGTTTACAAACTAATTAAAACAAAGTAGCACCTGTAAGAGACTTCCCTGTTCCGACTACTCAGCGCCAAGTGCGAAGATTTTTAGGTATGTCAGGGTAGTATAGGAGATTTATCCGTGATTATGCTACTCTTGCTACCCCCATAACAAACACAATTAGAAAAGGGGTGAAGTTTGAATTTAATGAGGAGGCCTTAAAAGCTTTTAATACAATAAAAGATATATTGACGACTGCACTCGTCCTGGTTAACCCTGATTTCTCAAAGCCATTCATAATTCTCTGTGACGCTTCCGATTGGATGTGTTTTGTGCCAATTGGACCAAGATGCAGCAGAGCGTCCAATCTATTATTACTCCCACAAACTGAATGGTGCACACAGAAATTAGAGTGTTACAGAGCGAAAATGCTCTGTAATGGGAGTGCAAAACTTCCGCCCTTATGTGGAGGGTTACAGATTCAAAATAATAACAGACCATGCGAGTCTTAAATGGCTTATGGGTCAGCAGAACCTTTGTGGACGATTGGCCCGATGGAGCCTCAAACTTCAAGAGTATGATTTTCAAATTGTCTCCAGAGTATATGCTCACTAGTCAGCTGATTTTTCTGGCTCATCGGCCAGCGTAGGCTTCGCATGGAGGGATTGCGAAAACCCTTCACCGGCTCAAGCAAACTTTTTTTTGACCAAATATGGCTAATCAAGTTAAAAATTTCATAGGGAATTGCGATACTTGCAAAACATCTAAACCATAGAATCAAATACTGCGCGAACAAATGGAAAAACCTTTTGTAGCAGACTACCCGTTTCAACATTTATATGTTGACTTTCTTGGACCATATCCGCGGCCAAAGAAAGGAAACATTTATATCATAGTTACACTTGATCAATTATCAAAATTTGTTTTAATTAAAGCTCTTGGGAAAGCCACATCTGAAACTGCGATTCAATACCTACACGAACAAGTATTTTGTTTGTTCGGCGTTTCAGAGTCTATAATGACGGACAACGGAAAACAATTTACAAGTTCTTGTTTCAAAACATTTTTGAATTCTATAGGAGTGCAACACATTAAAACCGCCTTTTATGCACTCCAAGCTTATGCTAGTGAAAGGGTCAAGCGCTCCATTTGTAATATGCATATTACTGGCCCATCAACAAATTCTAGGAGAACTCCATGTCAACGCTCCTCCTTATATTGGTTCAGATACTGCAGGTTATAAAATGCACAGTTTCCATGAGTCGATGAATTCATATTTCGATTAGAACGACTGAAGGAATGTTATGGTGCTACTTAGCCTGAAATTGTCTCGTATTTTCACCAGTTTGTATCTGGTCAATCTGAAACGTGGTTTTGGGTATTCATGAAGGCCCATCCTGCAGCCGATTGGTTTACTTTACGTATTGCACTTATTGACCAGTTCCGTTCGCTAGAAACTGACTCAGAATTGACCAGAAAAATGATGGATCGACTACAAGGCCAAAGTGATAAATTTGATGATTTCTGCATGGACCTCCAAAAGATGAAAACTATGCTTCGTACTCCCAAACCTGTCTTCGAGCTAATTAGCTTAATCAAACAGAACGTCCGTAGATGGATGGGTGAGTTGTTTCTAACGTTCCAAACACCAAGTCTCCAAGAAATGGTCTACATCTGTAGAAAAATCGAAAAATGCATATATGACCAAGATAGCCAGAAATGTAAGATACAGGTTCCTCAATTTCGTAGATATGTAAAGGAAGTTGACCTTGAGGAAACACATTCCTCAGCAATAGTTGATGATTTTCTTGAAGCAGTACAGATAAAAAGAGATTCCAGTTCTTACACCTGCTGGAACTGCAAAACTATCGGTCATAGCTATATAAAATGTCCTGCTCCTCAAAGATCTCATTATTGTTTTAAACGTGGGAAAAAGGATACCACATCTCCCAAATGTCCATACCCATAGTGTCCAGGAATCTTCAGAAAGAGCAATCTGAACCCCGGAACAAATTAGGATTTACAACTTTAGACCATTCTTTCGTATTTCAACATAAAACTATAAATAATCTGAAAGAAGTATCTCACAAGCCATCGCAAATTGAAAAGGATTTAATCTTACAGCCAAATAAAGATCACGCTATACAAATTTTAAAAAGAAAAATCGAAATCAATTCTTAAGATACACAGCTTCCAATAACAGCAAAAGTAGAGTGTCCGCCAAGAAAATCATTGCATGAACGCCTAGTAGCATACCACGCAGCTAGGGATCGAATATTTGGACCTCGGTCGCGTCCAGTATCTAAGCGTGTCTTAAGAATCCGTGAAAAGGTCAAATCCAAAAAGCTATGTCGAAAATGCACAGAAACAACCATTCTTTGCCTTGGATGATCGTCGCCCATATGCGAAGATGACGATATGCAGTGAAACAATGTTGGGTCTGCTTGACAGTGGCGCCAGCATAAGTTGTTTGGGACGAGGTGGACAGGAGCTACTTAAAAAATTGGGTATTTCATGTAAGAATTTCTGTGCTAACGTCAAGACAGCGGACGGATGCATTCATATTTCATATAAAGGTCTAACTAAAGACATTGACCTGTTTGTAGTCCCTTCCTTGAAACAGAAGTTATACTTAGGCATACATTTTTGGGTAGCCTTCAATCTAGCACCTCAGATAATTTCTGAGATTTAAGTAGAAAAACTTCCCTCAAGAAATTGTTTTAAAGCACATGAGTTATCAGAGGATCAATCTAGGAAACTTAAAGCAGCCATTAGCATGTCCCTTCGTTTGCCATATATGGCTTTGGGCGGACAACGCAAGAGGAACATTTTATTGACACAGGGGATGCCAGGCCCATGAAATAGCGGCATTATCCCGTATCCCCCGCGATACAAGAGTTAATGTACGAAGAATTAGATAGAATGATGAAATTGGGCATCAGCTCCACCCAATTGAGGGTTTATTGTCCGGTGTGGGGGATACAGTGTACATTTCTAGTATAGATCTCAAAGATGCGTTCTTCCAGATCCCACTATAAAAGTCATAAAGGGAAAAAACAGCCATTACGGTGCCTGGTAAACCTCTTATAGAGTTCGTGGTGATGCCTTTTGGACTTTGCAGTTGTGTTCAACTCATTTGTCGCCTCATGGACAAATTGGTGACCACAGAGCTAAAAAAAATGTATTCCCATATGTAGATGATCTTCTGGTAATTTCACGTACTTTCGATGAACACATACAAATTCTTATGCAACTTGCTAGTAGGCTATGTACTGCAGGCTTAACTAGAAATGTAGAGAAATCGAAGTTGTGCTATAATCAATTGAAATCTTGTTGATGTTTACAAACTAATTAAAACAAAGTAGCACCTGTAAGAGACTTCCCTGTTCCGACTACTCAGCGCCAAGTGCGAAGATTTTTAGGTATGTCAGGGTAGTATAGGAGATTTATCCGTGATTATGCTACTCTGGCTACACCCATAACAAACACAATTAGAAAAGGGGTGGAGTTTGAATTTAATGAGGAGGCCATAAAAGCGTTTAATACAATAAAAGATATGTTGACGACTGCACCCGTCCTGGTTAACCCTGATTTCTCAAAGCCATTCATAATTCTCTGTGACGCTTCCGATTGGATGTGTTTTGTGCCAATTGGACCAAGATGCAGCAGAGCGTCCAATCTATTATTACTCCCACAAACTGAATGGTGCACACAGAAATTAGAGTGTTACAGAGCGGGAATGCTCTGTAATGGGAGTGCAAAACTTCCGTCCTTATGTGGAGGGTTACAGATTCAAAATAATAACAGACCATGCGAGTCTTAAATGGCTTATGGGTCAGCAGAACCTTAGTGGACGATTGGCCCGATGGAGCCTCAAACTTCAAGAGTATGATTTTCAAATTGTCTCCAGAGTATATGCTCACTAGTCAGCTGATTTTTCTGGCTCATCGGCCAGCGTAGGCTTCCCATGGAGGGATTGCGAAAACCCTTCACCGGCTCAAGCAAACTTTTTTTTGGCCAAATATGGCTAATCAAGTTAAAAATTTCATAGGGAATTGCGATACTTGCAAAGCATCTAAAGCATAGAATCAAATACTGCGCGAACAAATGGGAAAACCTTTTGTAGTAGACTACCCGTTTCAACATTTATATGTTGACTTTCTTGGACCATATCCGCGGTCAAAGAAAGGAAACATTTATATCATAGTTACACTTGATCAATTATCAAAATTTGTTTTAATTAAAGCTCTTGGGAAAGCCACATCTGAAACTGCGATTCAATTCCTACGCGAACAAGTATTTTGTTTGTTCGGCGTTCCAGAGTCTATAATGACGGACAACGGAAAACAATTTAAAAGTTCTTGTTTCAAAACATTTTTGAATTCTATAGGAGTGCAACACATTAAAACCGCCTCTTATGCACTCCAAGCTAATGCTAGTGAAAGGGTCAAGCGCTCCATTTGTAATATGCATATTACTGGCCCATCAACGGATTTTAGGAGAACTCCATGTCAACGCTCCTCCTTATATTGGTTCAGATACTGCAGGTTATAAAATGCACAGTTTCCATAAGTCGATGAATTCATATTTCGATTAGAACGACTGAAGGAATGTTATGGTGCTACTTAGCCTGAAATTGTCTCGCATTTTCACCAGTTTGTATCTGGTCAATCTGAAACGTGGTTTTGGGTATTCATGAAGGCCCATCCTGCAGCCGATTGGTTTACTTAACGTATTGCACTTATTGACCAGTTCCGTTCGCTAGAAACTGACTCAGAACTGACCAGAAAAATGATGGATCGACGACAAGGCCAAACTGAGAAATTTGATGATTTCTACATGGACCTCCAAAAGAAAAAAAATAGGCTTCATACTCCCAAACCTGACTTCGAGCTAATTAGCTTAATCAAACAGAACGTCCGTAGATGGATGGGTGAGTTGTTTCTAACGTTCCAAACACCAAGTCTCCAAGAAATGGTCTACATCTGTAGACAAATCGAAAAATATATATTTGACCAAGATAGCCAGAAATGTAAGATACAGGTTCCCCAATTTCGTAGATATGTAAACGAAGTTGACCTTGAGGAAACACATGCCTCAGCAATAGTTGATGATTTTCTTGAAGCAGTACAGATAAAAAGAGATTCCAGTTCTTACACCTGCTGGAACTGCAAAACTATCGGTCATAGCTATATAAAATGTCCTGCTCCTCAAAGATCTCTTTATTGTTTTAAATGTGAGAAAAAGGATACCACATCTCCCAAATGTCCATACCCATAGTGTCCAGGAATCTTCAGAAAGAGCAATCTGAACCCCGGAACAAATTGCTCTTTGAACAAAAATTAGGATTTACAAATTTAGACCATTCTTTCGAATTTCAACATAAAACTATAAATAATCTGAAAGATGTATCTCACAAGCCATCGCAAATTGAAAAGGATTTAATCTTACAGCCAAATAAAGATCACGCTATACAAATTTTAAAAAGCAAATCGAAATCAATTCAAAAGATACCCAGCTTCCAATAACAGCAAAAGTAGAGTGTTTGGCAAGAAAATCATTACATGAACGCCTAGTAGCATACCACGCAGCTAGGGATAGAATATTTGGACCTCGGTCGCGTCCAGTATCTAAGCGTGTCTTAAGAATCCGTGAAAAGGTTAAATCCAAAAAGCTATGTCGGAAATGCATAGAAACAACCACTCTTTGCTTTGGATGATCGTCGCCCATATGCGAAGATGACGATATGCAGTGAAACAATGTTGGGTCTGCTTGACAGTGGCGCCAGCATAAGTTGTTTGGGACGAGGTGGACAGGAGCTACTTAAAAAATTGGGTATTTCATGCAAGAATTTCTGTGCTAACGTCAAGACAGCGGACGGAAAAAATCAAGCCGTAGATGCATTCATATTTCATATAAAAATCAAGCCGTAGATGCATTCATATTTCATATAAAGGTCTTACTAAAGACATTGACCTATTTGTAGTCCCTTCCTTGAAACAGAAGTTATACTTAGGCATACATTTTTGGGTAGCCTTCAATCTAGCACCTCAGATAATTTCTGAGACTTAAGTAGAAAAACTTCCCTCAAGTAATTGTTTTAAAGCACATGAGTTATCAGAGGATCAATCTAGGAAACTTAAAGCAGCCATTAGCATGTACCCGTCGTTTGCCATATATGGCTTTGGGCGGACAACGCAAGAGGAACATTTCATTGACACAGGGGATGCCAGGCCCATAAAGTAGCGGCATTATCCCGTATCCCCCGCGATACAAGAGTTAATGTACGAAGAATTAGATAGAATGATGAAATTGGACATCATTCAAGAGAGCAATAGCGCATGGAGCTCTCCTGTAGTCTTAGTACGCAAGCCCGGCAGAAACCGGTTGTGCTTGGACTACAGGAAAGTGAATGCTGTATACAAAAACGATGCGTACCCGCTCCACCCAATTGAGGGTTTATTGTCCGGTGTGGGGGATACAGTGTACATTTCTAGTATAGATCTCAAAGATGCGTTCTTCCAGATCCCACTAGAAAAGTCATAAAGGGAAAAAACAGCCATTACGGTGCCTGGTAAACCTCTTATAGAGTTCGTGGTGATGCCTTTTGGACTTTGCGGTGGTGTTCAACGCACAGAGCTGAAAAAAATGTATTCCCATATGTAGATGATCTTCTGGTAGTTTCACGTACTTTCGATGAACACATAAAAATTCTTATGCAACTTGCTAGTAGGCTATGTACCTACTGCAGGCTTAACTATAAATGTAGAGAAATCGAAGTTTTGCTATAAACAATTGAAATGTTGTCGATTTTTACAAACTGATTAAAACAAAGAAGCGGCTGTAAGAGACTTCCCTGTTCCGACTAGTCAGCGCCAAGTGCGAAGATTTTTAGGTATGTCAGGGTGGTATAGGAGATTTATCCGTGATTATGCTACTCTTGCTACCCCCATAACAAACACAATTAGAAAAGGGGTGAAGTTTGAATTTAATAAGGAGGCCTTAAAAGCTTTTAATACAATAAAAGATATGTTGACGACTGCACTCGTCCTGGTTAACCCTGATTTCTCAAAGCCATTCATAATTCTCTGTGACGCTTCCGATTGGATGTGTTTTGTGCCAATTGGACCAAGATGCAGCAGAGCGTCCAATCTATTATTACTCCCACAAACTGAATGGTGCGCACAGAAATTAGAGTGTTACAGAGCGGGAATGCTCTGTAATAGAAGTGCAAAACTTCCGTCCTTATGTGGAGGGTTACAGATTCAAAATAATAACAGACCATGCGAGTCTTAAATGGCTTATGGGTCAGCAGAACCTTAGTGGACGATTGGCCCGATGGAGCCTCAAACTTCAAGAGTATGATTTTGAAATTGTCTCCAGAGTATATGCTCACTAGTCAGCTGATTTTTCTGGTTCATCGGCCAGCGTAGGCTTCCCATGGAGGGATTGCGAAAACCCTTCACCGGCTCAAGCAAACTTTTTTTTGGCCAAATATGGCTAATCAAGTTAAAAATTTCATAGGGAATTGCGATACTTGCAAAACATCTAAAGCATAGAATCAAATACTGCGCGAACAAATGGGAAAACCTTTTGTAGTAGACTACCCGTTTCAACATTTATATGTTGACTTTCTTGGACCATATCCGCGGTCAAAGAAAGGAAACATTTATATCATAGTTACACTTGATCAATTATCAAAATTTGTTTTAATTAAAGCTCTTGGGAAAGCCACATCTGAAACTGCGATTCAATTCCTACACGAACAAGTATTTTGTTTGTTCGGCGTTCCAGAGTCTATAATGACGGACAACGGAAAACAATTTACAAGTTCTTGTTTCAAAACATTTTTGAATTCTATAGGAGTGCAACACATTAAAACCGCCTCTTATGCACTCCAAGCTAATGCTAGTGAAAGGGTCAAGCGCTCCATTTGTAATATGCATATTACTGGCCCATCAACGGATTTTAGGAGAACTCCATGTCAACGCTCCTCCTTATATTGGTTCAGATACTGCAGGTTATAAAATGCACAGTTTCCATAAGTCGATGAATTCATATTTCGATTAGAACGACTGAAGGAATGTTATGGTGCTACTTAGCCTGAAATTGTCTCGCATTTTCACCAGTTTGTATCTGGTCAATCTGAAACGTGGTTTTGGGTATTCATGAAGGCCCATCCTGCAGCCGATTGGTTTACTTTACGTATTGCACTTATTGACCAGTTCCGTTCGCTAGAAACTGACTCAGAACTGACCAGAAAAATGATGGATCGACGACAAGGCCAAACTGAGAAATTTGATGATTTCTACATGGACCTCCAAAAGAAAAAAAATAGGCTTCATACTCCCAAACCTGACTTCGAGCTAATTAGCTTAATCAAACAGAACGTCCGTAGATGGATGGGTGAGTTGTTTCTAACGTTCCAAACCCCAAGTCTCCAAGAAATGGTCTACATCTGTAGACAGATCGAAAAATATATATTTGACCAAGATAGCCAGAAATGTAAGATACAGGTTCCCCAATTTCGTAGATATGTAAACGAAGTTGACCTTGAGGAAACACATGCCTCAGCAATAGTTGATGATTTTCTTGAAGCAGTACAGATAAAAAGAGATTCCAGTTCTTACACCTGCTGGAACTGCAAAACTATCGGTCATAGCTATATAAAATGTCCTGCTCCTCAAAGATCTCTTTATTGTTTTAAATGTGAGAAAAAGGATACCACATCTCCCAAATGTCCATACCCATAGTGTCCAGGAATCTTCAGAAAGAGCAATCTGAACCCCGGAACAAATTGCTCTTTGAACAAAAATTAGGATTTACAAATTTAGACCATTCTTTCGAATTTCAACATAAAACTATAAATAATCTGAAAGATGTATCTCACAAGCCATCGCAAATTGAAAAGGATTTAATCTTACAGCCAAATAAAGATCACGCTATACAAATTTTAAAAAGACAAATCGAAATCAATTCAAAAGATACCCAGCTTCCAATAACAGCAAAAGTAGAGTGTTTGGCAAGAAAATCATTACATGAACGCCTAGTAGCATACCACGCAGCTAGGGATAGAATATTTGGACCTCGGTCGCGTCCAGTATCTAAGCGTGTCTTAAGAATCCGTGAAAAGGTTAAATCCAAAAAGCTATGTCGGAAATGCATAGAAACAACCACTCTTTGCTTTGGATGATCGTCGCCCATATGCGAAGATGACGATATGCAGTGAAACAATGTTGGGTCTGCTTGACAGTGGCGCCAGCATAAGTTGTTTGGGACGAGGTGGACAGGAGCTACTTAAAAAATTGGGTATTTCATGCAAGAATTTCTGTGCTAACGTCAAGACAGCGGACGGAAAAAATCAAGCCGTAGATGCATTCATATTTCATATAAAAATCAAGCCGTAGATGCATTCATATTTCATATAAAGGTCTTACTAAGGACATTGACCTATTTGTAGTCCCTTCCTTGAAACAGAAGTTATACTTAGGCATACATTTTTGGGTAGCCTTCAATCTAGCACCTCAGATAATTTCTGAGACTTAAGTAGAAAAACTTCCCTCAAGTAATTGTTTTAAAGCACATGAGTTATCAGAGGATCAATCTAGGAAACTTAAAGCAGCCATTAGCATGTACCCGTCGTTTGCCATATATGGCTTTGGGCGGACAACGCAAGAGGAACATTTCATTGACACAGGGGATGCCAGGCCCATAAAGTAGCGGCATTGTCCCGTATCCCCCGCGATACAAGAGTTAATGTACGAAGAATTAGATAGAATGATGAAATTGGACATCATTCAAGAGAGCAATAGCGCATGGAGCTCTCCTGTAGTCTTAGTACGCAAGCCCGGCAGAAACCGGTTGTGCTTGGACTACAGGAAAGTGAATGCTGTATACAAAAACGATGCGTACCCGCTCCACCCAATTGAGGGTTTATTGTCCGGTGTGGGGGATACAGTGTACATTTCTAGTATAGATCTCAAAGATGCGTTCTTCCAGATCCCACTAGAAAAGTCATAAAGGGAAAAAACAGCCATTACGGTGCCTGGTAAACCTCTTATAGAGTTCGTGGTGATGCCTTTTGGACTTTGCGGTGGTGTTCAACGCACAGAGCTGAAAAAAATGTATTCCCATATGTAGATGATCTTCTGGTAGTTTCACGTACTTTCGATGAACACATAAAAATTCTTATGCAACTTGCTAGTAGGCTATGTACTGCAGGCTTAACTAGAAATGTAGAGAAATCGAAGTTGTGCTATATCAATTGAAATCTTGTTGATGTTTACAAACTAATTAAAACAAAGTAGCACCTGTAAGAGACTTCCCTGTTCCGACTACTCAGCGCCAAGTGCGAAGATTTTTAGGTATGTCAGGGTAGTATAGGAGATTTATCCGTGATTATGCTACTCTGGCTACACCCATAACAAACACAATTAGAAAAGGGGTGAAGTTTGAATTTAATGAGGATGCCATAAAAGCTTTTAATACAATAAAAGATATGTTGACGACTGCACCCGTCCTGGTTAACCCTGGTTTCTCAAAGCCATTCATAATTCTCTGTGACGCTTCCGATTGGATGTGTTTTGTGCCAATTGGACCAAGATGCAGCAGAGCGTCCAATCTATTATTACTCCCACAAACTGAATGGTGCACACAGAAATTAGAGTGTTACAGAGCGGGAATGCTCTGTAATGGGAGTGCAAAACTTCCGTCCTTATGTGGAGGGTTACAGATTCAAAATAATAACAGACCATGCGAGTCTTAAATGGCTTATGGGTCAGCAGAACCTTAGTGGACGATTGGCCCGATGGAGCCTCTAACTTCAAGAGTATTATTTTCAAATTGTCTCCAGAGTATATGCTCACTAGTCAGCTGATTTTTCTGGCTCATCGGCCAGCGTAGGCTTCGCATGGAGGGATTGCGAAAACCCTTCACAAGCTCAAGCAAACTTTTTTTTGGCCAAATATGGCTAATCAAGTTAAAAATTTCATAGGGAATTGCGATACTTGCAAAACATCTAAAGCATAGAATCAAATACTGCGCGAACAAATGGGAAAACCTTTTGTAGTAGACTACCCGTTTCAACATTTATATGTTGACTTTCTTGGACCATATCCGCGGTCAAAGAAAGGAAACATTTATATCATAGTTACACTTGATCAATTATCAAAATTTGTTTTAATTAAAGCTCTTGGGAAAGCCACATCTGAAACTGCGATTCAATTCCTACACGAACAAGTATTTTGTCTGTTCGGCGTTCCAGAGTCTATAATGACGGACAACGGAAAACAATTTACAAGTTCTTGTCATCAACAGATTCTAGGAGAACTCTATGTCAACGCTCCTCCTTATGTTGGTTCAGATACTGCAGGTTATAAAATGCACAGTTTCCATAAGTCGATGAATTCATATTTCGATTAGAACGACTGAAGGAATGTTATGGTGCTACTAAGCCTGTAATTGTCTCGCATTTTAACCAGTTTGTATCTGGTCAATCTGAAACGTGGTTTTGGGTATTCATGAAGGCCCATCCTGCAGCCGATTGGTTTACTTTACGTATTGCACTTATTGACCAGTTCCGTTCGCTAGAAACTGACTCAGAATTGACCAGAAAAATGATGGATCGACGACAAGGCCAAACTGAGAAATTTGATGATTTCTACATGGACCTCCAAAAGAAAAAAAATAGGCTTCATACTCCCAAACCTGACTTTGAGCTAATTAGCTTAATCAAACAGAACGTCCGTAGATGGATGGGTGAGTTGTTTCTAACGTTCCAAACACCAAGTCTCCAAGAAATGGTCTACATCTGCAGACAAATCGAAAAATATATATATGACCAAGATAGCCAGAAATGTAAGATACAGGTTCCTCAATTTCGTAGATATGTAAACGAAGTTGACCTTGAGGAAACACATTCCTCAGCAATAGTTGATGATTGTGTTGAAGCAGTACAGATAAAAAGATATTCTAGTTCTTACACCTGCTGGAACTGCAAAACTATCGGTCATAGCTATATAAAATGTCCTGCTCCTCAAAGATCTCTTTTTTGTTTTAAATGTGAGAAAAAGGATACCACATCCCCCAAATGTCCATACCCATAGTGTCCAGGAATCTTCAGAAAGAGCAATCTGAACCCCGGAACAAATTGCTCTTTGAACAAAAATTAGGATTTACAACTTTAGACCATTCTTTCGTATTTCAACATAAGACTATAAATAATCTGAAAGATGTATCTCACAAGCCATCGCAAATTGAAAAGGATTTAATCTTACAGCCAAATAAAGATCACGCTAAACAAATTTTAAAAAGACAAATCGAAATCAATTCAAAAGATACCCAGCTTCCAATAACAGCAAAAGTAGAGTGTTTGCCAAGAAAATCATTACATGAACGCCTAGTAGCATACCACGCAGCTAGGGATAGAATATTTGGACCTCGGTCGCGTCCAGTATCTAAGCGTGTCTTAATAATCCGTGAAAACGTCAAATGCAAAAAGCTATGTCGAAAATGCATAGAAACAACCACTCTTTGCTTTGGATGATCGTCGCCCATATGCGAAGGTGACGATATGCAGTGAAACAATGTTGGGGCTGCTTGACAGTGGCGCCAGCATAAGTTGTTTGGGACGAGGTGGACAGGAGCTACTTAAAAAATTGGGTATTTTATGCAAGAATTTCTGTGCTAACTTCAAGACAGCGGACGGAAAAAATCAAGCCGTAGATGCATTCATATTTCATATAAAGTCTTACTAAAGACATTGACCTATTTGTAGTCCCTTCCTTGAAACAGAAGTTATACTTAGGCATACATTTAAGGGTAGCCTTCAATCTAGCACCTCAGATAATTTCTGAGATTTAAGTAGAAAAACTTCCGTCAAGTAATTGTTTTAAAGCACATGAGTTATCAGAGGATCAATCTAGGAAACTTAAAGCAGCCATTGGCATGTTCCTGTCGTTTGCCATATATGGCTTTGGGCGGACAACGCAAGAGGAACATTTCATTGACACAGGGGATGCTAGGCCCATAAAGTAGCGGCATTATCCCGTATCTCCCGCGATACAAGAGTTAATGTACGAAGAATGAGATAGAATGATGAAATTGGGCATCATTCAAGAGAGCAATATCGCATCGAGCTCTCCTGTAGTCTTAGTACGCAAACCCGGCAGAAACCGGTTGTGCTTGGACTACAGGAAAGTGAATGCTCCACCCAATTGAGGATTTATTGTCCGGTGTGGGGGATACAGTGTACATTTCTAGTATAGATCTCAAAGATGCGTTCTTCCAGATCCCACTAGAAAAGTCATAAAGGGAAAAAACAGCCATTACGGTGCCTGGTAAACCTCTTATAGAGTTCGTGGTGATGCCTTTTGGACTTTGCGGTGGTGTTCAACGCATGTGTCGCCTCATGGACAAAGTGGTGACCACAGAGGTGAAAAAAATGTATTCCCATATGTAGATGATCTTCTGGTAGTTTCACGTACTTTCGATGAACACATCAAAATTCTTATGCAACTTGCTAGTAGGCTATGTACCTACTGCAGGCCTAACTATAAATGTAGAGAAATCGAAGTTTTGCTATAAACAATTGAAATGTTGTCGATTTTTACAAACTGATTAAAACAAAGTAGCAGCTGTAAGAGACTTCCCTGTTCCGACTACTCAGCGCCAAGTGCGAAGATTTTTAGGTATGTCAGGGTGGTATAGGAGATTTATCCGTGATTATGCTACTCTTGCTACCCCCATAACAAACACAATTAGAAAAGGGGTGAAGTTTGAATTTAATGAGGAGGCCTTAAAAGCTTTTAATACAATAAAAGATATGTTGACGACTGCACTCGTCCTGGTTAACCCTGTTTTTTCAAAGCCATTCATAATTCTCTGTGACGCTTCCGATTGGATGTGTTTTGTGCCAATTGGACCAAGATGCAGCAGAGCGATCAATCTGACAGTTGATCTTGTTACCGTCACACTTAGATCTATGTAGATCCGTTGTGATACCCTAGGAAGTTGTATCCCACTTAATGTAAAAACCTATGTGTTCTGTTAGCAATCAAGCCATTTAGAGGCATTGACGAAGTTCAGAAGACTGTTCGCCGAAGTTCTAGAAAGATCCTCTAAATCATCAAAGAAATGATTACCTAAGTGTTTCTTTCTTAAGTGACAGAGTGCTGGGCGGTGACAAAGGAAGTGTAAGGTGTCCTCATGTGCTTCTTCATCGCTGCAGCCTCGGCAAAGGTCGTCAGTACTGAGCCTCATTTTCTTTCTGTGGTATCCCAGTAGGTTGTGTCCGGTGATTATGCTGACAAGGGAACGAAGATGTTTTTTGTTCATTTGCATAATTTTGTCTGTCCTCTGCTGAAGTTGGGCCACAATTTTCTAGTTGTGGAGCATGTTTCAAGCAGGTTCCATCTTTCATTGTTTTTTTCTGATATTTTGTTACCAATATCCTGTTTGATGTTACAGTTTGGTACTTTAATATGTCGTTCGGCTTGACTTGAATCAAGTGACGATCCCGTTCTCGCCAGCTCATCAGCTCTTTCCTTTCCTAGTACATTGCTGTGACCAGGAACCCAGCAGAGTCTAATGTTATGCTGCATGCCAAGAACCCTTAGCTCTTCGCGACAGCAATTTACAAGCTTCGAATGTATTTCGGTGGCGGAAATTGCTTTAATTGCTGCTTGGCTATCAATAAAGAGGGTGATGTCAGCTCGTGGTATCGCCATCATTGATATTTGCGTAGCTGCTTTGGTCACTGCCAAGACCTCAGCTTGGAAGACGCTGCAAAAGTCTGGAAGTCTGAAGGAGCTAGCTAGTCCCGGAGTTTCCGAGAGGATTCCTGCACCAACTCCAGCGTCCATCTTAGAACCATCAGTGAAGACGGTTATCGTAGATTCGTTACTGAGAGGTTGGTTGTTTTTCCACTCCTCTCTATTAGGAAAAGAGGTAGTGAATGGTCTGTCGAAGTTTAAATGGGGTGTTATGTAGTCAGTGCAAACATTAATTCCCACATATCTCTGAAGAATCTGAGTATGACCCGTTGTGCTTTGCTTCCAGCAGTTAGTCTGGCTTAGTCGCAAGGCACTGTATGCTGCTGATTCTTGCACGAATAGATCTAAGGGTTTCAGGTTGAGTATCGCTTCCAGCCCCGCTGTGGGGGTGGTTTTCAACGCCCCTGTAATACCTACGCATGCTTATCTTTAAACTTTTGTTAAGATTTTCAGGTTTGTTGTTTTCTCTGTCGCGTTCCACCAAACTAGATTACCGTAGGTTAGTATCGGTCTAACTATTGCCGTGTACATCCACATGATAATTTTTGGGTTTGGTCCCCAGGATTTTCCGAAAATCCTGTTGCAGGAATAGAATCCGAGTGCGATGATGCGGCTCGCCGTATTTTCACCCCTCCTAACCTAACCTAACCTAGGAATAGAATGCGACCATAGCTTTCTTAGCTCTTTATTTGGTGTTGAGACACCAGTTCAGTTTCTTATCAAGGATCACACCAAGGTATTTGGCTTGATCTGAGATTTTGAGTGGTGTCCCTTCTATTAATGGTAGTCTAAACATTGGTATTTTCCTTCTGTTAGTGAAGAGAACCAATTCTGTTTTCAATGGATTAACCATTAGACCACATTTCTTTGTCCAGTTGTTGAACTTTGACAGGGCAAACTCGATCTGTTCACTTATAGTGGATGGGAATTTTCCTGTCGCAAGTAGTGCTAGGTCGTCCGCATAGGCTACTACTTTGACTCCACTATATTTTAATTTTACAGAATTTCGTTCATAACTAGTATCCAAAGAAGTGGAGAGAGTACCCCTCCCTGGGGTGTTCCTCTAGATGTGGATACTTTTAAACGTGATTCTCCAAGTTCTGTGTTTATATGCCTGTTTCTTAACATGCACATAGTCCAATTTATAATTGAACTTTCTATATTCAGCTCTACAAGGGTTCTCTTAACTGCATCACTTTCAACATTATTGAATGCTCTTTCAATATCCAGAAAGGCAGCGAGAGTGTATTCCTTGTCTTTGAGAGTTTTTTCAATTGTATTAACAACACAGTGAAGTGCTGTTTCTACGCTTTTGCCTTTTGTATAGGCATGCTGCATTGCAGAAATTACCTCCGGGTTCAGTGTGCTGCGAATATAGATGTCCAACAGTCTTTCGAAGGTTTTAAGAGTAAACGACGTGAGACTGATTGGTCTATAGTCTTTAGCTTCCGTGTGACTAGGTTTACCAGCCTTCGGGATGAAAACAACCTTGACTTCACGCCATACTTTAGGTACATATCCCCATCTGAGGCTGCTTGAGAATATGTATTTAGGTGCGGAGTAATGAGGTTTTCACTTTTTTGTAACATCATTGGAAAGATGCCATCCAGTCCCGGGGATTTATAAGGGGAGAAAGAGTTTATTGCCCATTTAATCTTGTCTTCCGTTACAATATCCGACGGTGCTCTGTATGGATCTCACTCACCTGGTTATAGCTCGGGTTAGAGTTACACCCGGGAAAATGAGCATTAACTAAGAGTTTAAAAGTTTCACTGCATGATTCTGTCCAACGACCATTTGGTTCTTTTAGGGAACCCAAGGTAGTTGGCTCTTTAGAGAGAATTTTCCTTAGTCTAGCTGATTCATTGGTGCCTTCTACTTCATCGCAGAAGGTTCTCCACGAGCTTCGTTTGGCTCGCTGTGTTTCAGCTTTGAATTTTCTTTGACTGGATTTGTAGTTCTCCCAGTCTATGTATAATCTAGTGTGTTTGGCGATATTGAAAAGTCGCCTAGTTTCTTTCCTAATATCGCCCAGTTCTTTTGTCCACCAAGGTGGTTTTTTGTTGCCTTTACTACCTGATTTTAAAGGACATCCTTTGACAAAAGCATTGCTGAGTATTTCTGTGAATTTCTCGGCAGCTTTGTCTAAGTTATCAGGATTATCAATTTCATTGGTATTAAGCAATGTGATTCTATTCTCTACTTCTCCATTAAAAATATCCCAGTTAGTTTTCCTAAAATTCCTAAAAGGTTTTTGAGAATTTGTTGTGTTATGTATAAAGAATTCAATTAACCTATGATCGGAAAAGATTCTTCCTTAAGTACTTTCCACTGTTCTATTGAGACGGTATTCGAGTTGCTCACAAGGGTGATATCGAGTACTTCCTCGCGGTTCTTAGTCACAAATGTTGGTTCATTACCTCTATTCGCTACTAGTATGTTATTTCCTATGATAAATTCAAAAAGAGACTCAAAGTAAGTCCTTTGAGTGGAGCCCCCTAATTTTGCCGCCTGATATCCAGGGTTCTTGAACTAGGGCAATGTCTATTTGTCTACTCTCCATGAGGTAGACCAGGTTGGCGCTGGCAGATTTACTGTGATGAAGATTTATTTGTACAGAGTATATGCTCACTAGTCAGCTGATTTTTCTGGCTCATCGGCCAGCGTAGGCTTCGCATGGAGGGATTGCGAAAACCCTTCACCGGCTCAAGCAAACTTTTTTTTGACCAAATATGGCTAATCAAGTTAAAAATTTCATAGGGAATTGCGATACTTGCAAAACATCCAAAGCATAGAATCAAATACTGCGCGAACAAATGGGAAAACCCGTTTCAACATTTATATGTTGACTTTCTTGGACCATATCCGCGGTCAAAGAAAGGAAACATTTACATCATAGTTACACTTGATCAATTAACAAAATTTGTTTTAATTAAAGCTCTTGGGAAAGCCACATCTGAAACTGCGATTCAATGTTTTTCGGTGTTCCAGAGTACATAATGACGGACAACGGAAAACAATTTACAAGTTTTTGTTTCAAAACAGTTTTGAATTCTATAGGAGTGCAACACATTAAAACCGCCTCTTATGCACTCCAAGCTAATGCTAGTGAAAGGGTCAAGCCCTCCATTTGTAATATGCATATTACTGGCCCATCAACAGATTCCAGGAGAACTCCATGTCAACGCTCCTCTTTATGTTGTTTCAGATACTGCAGGTTATAAAATGCACAGTTTCCATAAGTCGATGAATTCATATTTCGATTAGAACGACTGAAGGAATGTTATGGTGCTACTTAGCCTGATATTGTTTCGCATTTTCACTAGTTTGTATCTGGTCAATCTGAAACGTGGTTTTGGGTATTCATGAAGGCCCATCCTGCAGCCGATTGGTTTACTTTACGTATTGCACTTATTGACCAGTACCGTTCGCTAGAAACTGACTCAGAATTGACCAGAAAAATGATGGATCGACGACAAGGCCAAACTGAGAAATTTGATGATTTCTACATGGACCTCCAAAAGATGAAAACTAGGCTTCGTTCTCCCAAACCTGACTTCGAGCTAATTAGCTTAATCAAACAGAACGTCCGTAGAGCGATGGGTGAGTTGTTTCTAACGTTCCAATCACCAAGTCTCCAAGAAATGGTCTACATCTGTAGAAAAATCGAAAAATATATATATGACCAATAGCCAGAAATGTAAGATACAGGTTCCTCAATTTCGTAGATATGTAAACGAAGTTGACCTTGAGGAAACACATTCCTCAGCAATAGTTGATGATTGTGTTGAAGCAGTACAGATAAAAAGAGATTCCAGTTCTTACACCTGCTGGAACTGCAAAACTATCGGTCATAGCTATATAAAATGTCCTGCTCCTCAAAGATCTCTTTTTTGTTTCAAATGTGGGACAAAGGATACCACATCTCCCAAATGTCCATACCCATAGTGTCCGGGAAACTTCGGAAAGAGCAATCTAAACCCCGGAACAAATTGCTCTTTGAACAAAAATTAGGATTTACAACTTTAGACCATTCTTTCGTACTTCAACATAAGACTATAAATAATCTGAAAGATGTATCTCACAAGCCATCGCAAATTGAAAAGGATTTAATCTTACAGCCAAATAAAGATCACGGCTATACAAATTTTAAAAAGACAAATCGAAATCAATCCTAAAGATACACAGCTTCCAATAACAGCAAAAGTAGAGTGTCCGCCAAGAAAAGCATTGCATGAACGCCTAGTAGCATAATACGCAGCTAGGGATAGAATATTTGGACCTCGGTCGTGTCCAGTATGTAAGCGTGTCTTAAGAATCCGTGAAAAGGTCAAATCCAAAAAGCTATGCCGATAATGCATAGAAACAACCACTCTTTGCTCACTGGATGATCGTCGCCCATATGCGGAGGTGACGATATGCAGTGAAACAATATTGGGGCTGCTTTACAGTGGCGCCAGCATAAGTTGTTTGGGACGAGGTGGACAGGAGCTACTTAAAAAATTGGGTATTTCATGCAAGAATTTCTGTGCTAACTTCAAGACAGCGGACGGAAAAAATCAAGCCGTAGATGCATTCATATTTCATATAAAGGTCTTACTAAAGACATTTACCTATTTGTAGTCCCTTCCTTGAAACAGAAGTTATACTTAGGCATACATTTTTGGGTAGCCTTCAATCTAGCACCTCAGATAATTTCTGAGATTTAAGTAGAAAAACTTCCCTCAAGTAATTGTTTTAAAGCACATGAGTTATCAGAGGATCAATCTAGGAAACTTAAAGCAGCCATTAGCATGTTCCCGTCGTTTGCCATATATGGCTTTGGGCGGACAACGCAAGAGGAACATTTCATTGACACAGGGGATGCCAGGCCCATAAAGTAGCGGCATTATCCCGTATCCCCCGCGATACAAGAGTTAATGTACGAAGAATTAGATAGAATGATGAAATTGGGCATCATTCAAGAGAGCAATAGCGCATGGAGCTCTACTGTAGTCTTAGTACGCAAACCCGGCAGAAACCGGTTGTGCTTGGACTACAGGAAAGTGAATGCTGTATACAAAAACGATGCGTACCCGCTCCACCCAATTGAGGGTTTATTGTCCGGTGTGGGGGATACAGTGTACATTTCTAGTATAGATCTCAAAGATGCGTTCTTCCAGATCCCACTAGAAAAGTCATAAAGGGAAAAAACAGCCATTACGGTGCCTGGTAAACCTCTTATAGAGTTCGTGGTGATGCCTTTTGGACTTTGCGGTGGTGTTCAACGCATGTGTCGCCTCATGGACAAAGTGGTGACCACAGAGCTGAAAAAAATGTATTCCCATATGTAGATGATCTTCTGGTAGTTTCACGTACTTTCGATGAACACATCAAAATTCTTATGCAACTTGCTAGTAGGCTATGTACCTACTGCAGGCCTAACTATAAATGTAGAGAAATCGAAGTTTTGCTATAAATAATTGAAATGTTGTCGATTTTTACAAACTGATTAAAACAAAGTAGCAGCTGTAAGAGACTTCTCTGTTCCGACTACTCAGCGCCAAGTGCGAAGATTTTTAGGTATGTCAGGGTGGTATAGGAGATTTATCCGTGATAATGCTACTCTTGCTACCCCCATAACAAACACAATTAGAAAAGGGGTGAAGTTTGAATTTAATGAGGAGGCCTTAAAAGCTTTTAATACAATAAAAGATATGTTGACGACTGCACTCGTCCTGGTTAACCCTGATTTCTCAAAGCGATTCATAATTCTCTGTGACGCTTCCGATTGGATGTGTTTTGTGCCAATTGGACCAAGATGCAGCAGAGCGTCCAATCTATTATTACTCCCACAAACTGAATGGTGCACACAGAAATTAGAGTGTTACAGAGCGGGAATGCTCTGTAATGGGAGTGCAAAACTTCCGTCCTTATGTGGAGGGTTACAGATTCAAAATAATAACAGACCATGCGAGTCTTAAATGGCTTATGGGTCAGCAGAACCTTAGTGGACGATTGGCCCGATGGAGCCTCAAACTTCAAGGGTATGATTTTGAAATTGTCTCCAGAGTATATGCTCACTAGTCAGCTGATTTTTCTGGCTCATCGGTCAGCGTAGGCTTCGCATGGAGGAATTGCGAAAACCGTTCACCGGCTCAAGCAAACTTTTTTTTGGCCAAATATGGCTAATCAAGTTAAAAATTTCATAGGGAATTGCGATACTTGCAAAACATCCAAAGCATAGAATCAAATACTGCGCGAACAAATGGGAAAACCTTTTGTAGTAGACTACCCGTTTCAACATTTATATGTTGACTTTCTTGGACCATATCCGCGGTCAAAGAAAGGAAACATTTATATCATAGTTACACTTGATCAATTATCAAAATTTGTTTTAATTAAATCTCTTGGGAAAGCCACATCTGAAACTGCGATTCAATTCCTACACGAACACGAACGGAAAACAATTTACAAGTTCTTGTTTCAAAACATTTTTGAATTCTATAGGAGTGCAACACATTAAAACCGCCTCTTATGCACTCCAAGCTAATGCTAGTGAAAGGGTCAAGCGTTTCATTTTAGCAGCCATTAGGTCGTATCTGAAGGATGACCAAAGGGAGTGGGATATCCATCTTCCAGCCATTGGTTGCGCGTTTCGCACTGCAGTGCATTCGGCAATTGGAGTATCACCCTTTGAAGCATTGTTTGGCCAGAAAATGATTGAGCACGGGTGTGATTTCAAACTCTTAAAAAACTTGGTAAGGTTAACAGCTGTGAATTAAACATGATTCCAAAAAGTTCAAAGATAAATATATTACATGCAAACATAAAGAAAGCCCTCGATAAAGCGTACCAACAATACGAACATCGATACAATACTAGAAGTAAGGCGGGTAATTTAAAGGTAGGAGATGTTGTCTTCAAGAGAAACTTCGTGCCCAGTGATGCGTTTAATAAGAGAATGCAAAGTTAAGTCCTAAATTTATAAAAGCTAGGATCGTTAAAATTATAGAAGCCACCTCTATGAGTTAGAGAATGAACATGGGCAGATGATTGGAGTGTTTCACTCAAAGGGTCTAAAGAAATAATATAGGCAAATGTAAGAATATTTTCAATGGCTAGCCCAATCCGAACATGAGACTCAGTTTTCTTAGTCGTGGGTATCTTATCCAAAGAACAGGTTTCTATCCATTTTCATTTTGATGCTTTGCAGCCTACAAAATGAAAAAGTTTTATGGGAAGCCTTATTTTTTTTTATCTCATTTTTTTTAACTTTAAGTTGTATGTTACTCATTACCCTGCTTTCCTTTCATACTGTTTTTTGCCCTATGATATTTATAAATTTTTCTCTTTGACAGAACATAGTACTTTTTTTCAAATCCTTCTCTTATTTATTTTTAAATTTCATCAGTTTACAGCATATCAGATATCGATTGGGTTTGAAATATCTCGCTTATCATTTCTCTTAAATCTTTGTTGTGTGGCTTAATTAGAAAATACATATTAAAAAAATAAGTAAAGAATTCCTTTAATAACATGGCTGGATTACAATACTTTTATTGTTCTCTTTGCCAAAGGCATATTATAGCATTGACTCAAACTATAAATGTTAGTTGGTTTGAGAAGCTGTGGTGTTAAGATTGAGTTTTATAAAAATTGAGCATATACAAGAATAAAATTTGAGTGATTTTTTCATTACGATATTGAAACATAATTATGGTCCATACACCTATTTATCTCTAACTCGAATTACATCTCGAGGCGAACGTTACAACATTTTTACATTTTGTTGTCTATTATAGTCGGTTTACTATAGTACTAGTTCGAGCACTATTTTATTTTGTTATTTTTTATTAATTTAAAAAAAAATCATTTGAACCACTTTCAAAACAGAGAGATCACAGCAAAAATGGCTACATACAGTGATTTTTTACCCATTAAATATCACATAAGGCAACTGCTTAATTAATTTTAAATTGGGCAATATCTTCCATTTTTCCCTGAAATCTTAACATGTACAAAAATGTATATACAGCTTCGGGCTAAAAGGGAAATGTGCACAAAACGACTTACCAGAATTTTTGTTCACTTCTATAACTACATGAATTTTTCCTTGAGGTTCAAGATTAATCTGAAATTAATGAAAAGAAAAAAAATCATTACAATCATAATACTAATAGTTATTATCACTATCTATTACACCCACCCGCTTTGATGGCTCCCCCGCTAACCCTTTCTAAATAAGTATCTTTTAACCCATTCAATGACATAATAGATTTCAATGAAAATCGGAATGGCCGCAGCAGCTTGATTGAAGAACATTGAAAACAACATACTTTCACATTTACATAAAAACGAGTATCCAGTAAAAACCTTTAAAGTTAAATCGTTGAAAAATGGGATTGGTTAGATCGGGGTCCATGTAAATTTGAACTGTAGATATGTAATATCTCCTCAAAATAGAATTCTCACTTCATTTTCCTCAAGGGGAGAATTTGTGCTATTTAATGTTGGTAAATATTTGTTTTAGAGGGCATTAGTTTCTACTTTTGTTAAATACTTTTTGCCGAAATTTGGAATATTAAAAATGACATAAGCTTTCAAAAATTAATATATGACGAAATTGATGAACAGGCGCTATCAGAAATTCATTTCGAGTATACAACCTGTAACAACTTACATGAACACTGACGATTAAGAAATTTACAAATTGTACCATTCATTCCTCACCTAAGTACCTATTTGCAATAAAAATTTTTCGGTCTGATTGTTTTTATTTATTTTTTTAAATTTTTAAATTGAAATTTCAAGTTTTATAACATTTTATTTTGGTATGAAAATTTTTATTGACAATTTTGTATTTTCCAAATATAGAACCAAGTCGAGTACACACTGCTTGGCAGGGGTTGGAAAAATTTTCGAGATAAACATAGTCGTTGCGTATTTTTTTAAATTAAATATTTCATTTTTTTAATAAATATGAAAAACAAATCAGGCCATTTAATTTCATCACACTTCTTTCATATTATAGACAGTGCCCCCAGAGTCTTCAAGCCAAAGAAAGATCTGAATAGATGTGTTCCAGTAGTAAATACTGTAACGACTTTTACATTATCCCCTCTATCGGTCAAAACAGAAAGATTTAGAAGCAGATACTAGAACCTTCAAGCGACATATAGAAATCGCCAACGAGTATAAAAGCAGTGATTGAGATAAAAGTGAGAAAATAAAAAAAAAATGGGTAAAATACTGAATTCATTGAATTGTGTTGAACTAAAGGCAGAACTGAAGAAAAGAGGTCTTCCGCAAAAAGAGTAAAGACAACTTGGAGAAAACCGGGACACGTTGTTATTTGAAATTGAAATGTCCTAAGAACAAGTAAGTAGCAGCTTAGACATGAGCATGAGCAATATGCTGACTTTGATGCTCGCTCGATTTGATGAGCAACGTAATGAACAAAAGAATCTTCTGAAAAGATTGGATGAACAACGCAATGACCAAAAGAATCTTCTTGAACGATTTAATGAACAAAGCAACGAGCAAAAAGCCTTCGAGAAGAACAGAAAAACCTTATCGAAGGTAAGCTCGATGTATTTGAAAACAAATTTGTTACTCTTAACGAGAGTGGCGAGGGTGTCGAAAAACAATTTTCTAAAGTAGACGCAAAGCTCGAAAAAGTTCAAGAAACGTTCCAAGATTAAATTCAGAGCATTACTAATGAATTAAATAACGTAAGAAGAATTAAGGTTCAAGAAAGTTCTGGCAACTTCCCAAAGCGAAATGAAATGCATCTACCAACCTTTGATGGACAAACTTCTTAGTCGATATTCAAGAAGCAGTTTGACGCAAGATGACGAAGACAAATCTAAAGCTCTGACGATTGCTGAACTATTGCAAACCATACCAGCAGACAAGAACGGCAACTTCAGTGCTCTTGTTCAGGCTATCGACAAACATTTTGGAGATGGCCATATGCAAGAAGTCTTCCTCGTCCAACTCAATACCAGAATCTAGGAGAAAGTCTACAGCAACTCCAAGCATATATAGAATGGCTGGATTATTAGGCATAACCAACTGCAAGAGGTGAAATTATAAGTCAGTTTGGAACAGAAGCCTTTGTCCTTGCTGTATCCGACATCAACCTATAGCCAGCAGTTCGAAATGCTGGAAAACGGAAGCTTCCTGAAGCATTAGCATGCGCTTTACCTATGGAGGGAGTTCATCGAGTAAGAGAAGTGGAAGTTGAAGAATGCTCAAGTCAAAGAGTTGCATTCCAAAGAAACCAGCGAGACGGACCTGCTCGTTGCTGGAACTGTATTGAGACCGGAAACCACCAGCGCCAGTGCAGACTGCCACCGAAAAGAGCTGCATGTCAACATTGTAGGAGCAGAAATAATACCCCAGAACAAAGAAGCAATAACAACTCCTGCTCCACTTGTTTCCCAGTCGGAAAACGAGTAAGAACCAACTTCGAGGGGCAGAAGCTGGTTTCTGGTAGCGATGGCCCAGAACCACCATCCAAGTCTCGCAGACTAACCAGACAACAAAAGTCTGACAGTGGAGGCAACTTTAAACAACAAGAAACACGTGGCTACAATTGACACCGGTGCCACTGCCTCCATCTGACGAAGGGACTTCGCCATAATCAATTAGTTTTACATTATACATGGTATACATGTACCCTAATCATAAATTCTCATCAAAACACAATTTACTGAGCAACCACCTACAACTCCTACAGGTACCCATATCATAGAGCTAAACATCCTCATATAAAGCAAATGGCACAACTTACCATTTACCCCGTGTAAAATAAGAGACGAGGAAATCTCATACGATTTTGTAATTTAAGTTTCATAGTTCATACTATGTTATAGCCACAGATGTTAAAAGGCGAGGTAAAGAAAACAACAAAATTGTCTTTTTTTTCTCGTCCAAGTGTGGGTACCAATCTAGTGTATAGTGAATCAAAGATCGGCCTAACAAAAGCCTTTTATAAGGTGTTCGGTGACAGATAGGCATTGCTTAGCAGAGTTTACTCAGTTGACAAGCCAATCTAATTTTTTTTTATAAAATTGTATGGACATTAGATAGGGAGTACGACAGACACTATTATTATTATTGGATATTTTATAGTATTTATGTATAAGATCCCCTGACCGTTTTGTTTATCTGAGTTCCTCTTCAAGCAGCTCATTGGACAGTTTCTCTTCAGTGAGTTCCACCCGATTTGTTCCTTAGTTTGTGTGCTAGGGACAAGGGTTTTCTTTTGGAATTCCCGACCGCTTCGTCCCTTTGGACTCCTCTTCAAGAAGTTCACTGGACAAGGTTCTCCTCCGTGAGTTCCAACCGCTTTGTTCCCTAGGTTGCTTACTAGGGACTAGGGCTTCCAATAAGGATCCTCGACCCCGTTTTGTTCCTCTGAGCTCCTCTTCAAGAAGTTCACTGGACAAGGTTCGCCTTCGGGAGTTTCCGACCGTTTTGTTCCCCAGGTTGCATGCTGGGGACATATTATATGAAGTACCCTGTTAGTTATTCGTAGGCCTTTGAGAAGTATTATATGAAATACCATGTTAGTTATATAAGTTAACGAAGTATTGTATTATATGAAATACCGTGTTATTTTATCTTAAGAGAAATAATATTGTAAACCAATCTTATATGAAACATCGTGTCAGAAATTTGGACTTAATAAAATTAACGAAAATTAAATTTATTAAAAGAAATAAATCTATTTTTATTCGGAGTTTAAGACCCTCCAAAGCCAAGTTTTGTTGCTTCTTTGGGAAGAATCAAAAGCATCACAAATTGGCGCCCGAGCAGGGACTTTTGAAGGATCAACCGAACTCCGACCGCCGACCGACCTGAAATCTTTGAAGGCAACACCGACCGCCGTTTTCCGCTTTATTCCGATAAGCCCTTGAAAGATTTATCCGTATCCCGACCGCCGAATTACTGAGTCCCTTCAAAAAGTTCCACCGAATTACTACCGTATTACCCAGAACGAGAAACGCACCGACCAGCCTCAACATGTCCGACCCCGAAGAACCTGTGATGAGCGAATATAATCCATATTCAAATCTTGGATTCATATATTTCCTGAAGAAACCTGAGCTCATTGAAGTCCTAACCGCCAGAAATCTGGACACAAGTGGCAATATGCAAGTGCTCCGGAAAAGGCTAAGCCAACACTTTGAAGAGCTCCGGACGAATAAATCCACCCAGAACCTGTGCGAGGAATGGTAAGGCATTATAGAAGAAAGAAATAATGCTGAACCACTGACAAAGAACTGCCCGCCAGCAAACAGCCATTTACAAGTCAAATTGATATCCCCGTTCCACCGCCGCCACCCAGGACACCATTATTATTGAACGTTCCTGAATTTAGAAAATCATTCTCTGTACCAGCACCGATATATAAGCCATAC
Organism: Leucozona laternaria; assembly: GCA_932273885.2. Lineage (NCBI taxonomy): Eukaryota > Metazoa > Arthropoda > Insecta > Diptera > Syrphidae > Leucozona > Leucozona laternaria. Next base: position 140,314,069 of record OW026366.1, read on the forward strand.
ACTTGTTTAAATCTTCCATCTTGCTTCTACAACCAGACTACTACCGTCCCCGAGACCAGAACTTCGCCCACAACCATCTACCCGTCTCACTTTAAGTTACGATGCCGAAGTTATGACCATGGTCCGTAAATGGGGTTTGAGGTTCGATTCCACTGGGAACCCCCTAGAATTTTAGGAGAGGATAGAAGAGCTAACCAGTTGCTAAAACATACCGCCGAACGATATGCTCAGACCGCTCCCAGAAATATTCCGCGGAACAGCATTGGAGTGGTAACGAATTAAAAGGAACAGTTCTCATCATGGTAAGTTTCGCAGGAATAACAATACCTGATCCGCCAGCATCCCCGCCTGGCCGCAGCTGATTTAATAGATAGAATATATGAGAACCTCCGACCAGAATACCGATACTATGTGCGACGCGCAGATTTTAGGACGCTAGACGAGTTGATTTTCCTATATGAGGAATTCGAGGCGATAAGAAACGATGAACGAAATTATCGCCCCTCAACCAACTTCAATCAGTCCGTCCCATCTCATAGGACTCCTCAACCAAACGTCCCAGCGATTCGAAGTAATAATACTTACCACCGCCCCGCACTTGGTCCTCAAAACTCATCGTCTGTTCCGATGAGCAGAGCACTTCCAGCCACCACACCCCGAACTGCAAGCAACGAGGGCATCAGAAAGAAAATTGCCGCCGACCGTTTCACTGATTTTGTTCTTTCTGTGGCCAAGATGGAATTCTTACAAATGATTGTAATTGCCACCGAAATCCCGTTGCAGTTATAAACACACGCCCGTCAGTAGATACTCGATCTTACCTATCGATTAAATTCAACGAACAGACGTTCAAAGCCTTAATCGATACCGGTTAAACGAAGAAGTTCGTAGGAGACGCCATACGACAGGAATTCAGGTTATGAGAAATGCCTATGCGAAATTATGAAAGGACGATTCACTTGCCAAATGGTAATCCAGTCAGCACCTCAGAACATTATACCGTCACATTCTATCTAGGCGAGACACCTATTTCTGGGGAAGTTACCTACCTAACAGGGTTAGAGGAAGATGCCATATTCGGAATGGATATATTAGGAAAAGTAGGCATCCAGATATTTGTCGATGGAAAGCAAATTACCGAGAAAAAGGTTATAAAATCTATAGAGATTGACTTTGCGTACTCAGCCCTCGAGATGCCGAGTAACGAACTTGCCATAAATAGTTCTTCGATGGTGTATCCTACCGATACCAAACCACCAGTCATAAACGTAACACCAGTATGCGAGATCACGCACCAATACACAGCTACCGAACCGGCAGCAACCAAGACAACACCGAATGTCAAACCCACCGTAAAAACATCACGTAAGTTGTCGGTGAAACAACCAGCCACCGTAACCGCCGCCACCCCTATTTACGCCAAGGAAAAGCTTGAAAAGCCGCCCGACGACCCTGAGCAGATGCCAGTACCGACTACTGCACACATAAATTTAAATTTGGGAAGAAATTTATTGATATACAATAATACAACAGAAAGGTTGGTCATGGATGGCGAACCATTACCATGGGAAAATAATAGAACACAAACAGGAAATGAAATTAAAGTTACCTCAGAGTACGACTGACTCACGTTCTATTTACTGTCTCGAAACACGCCTTAAGAACCAAGTAATTGAAAAAGTACAATCAGATCAAAACGTTGATATTCTGAATAAACAAGTTCGTTCTATTATCAAAGCAAAACGTTCAAAAATAAATATTACACTACCATTCCGTACAGATGTGGTGCCAGAACAGTACCCATATCCATTAAGTGCTTCAGAATTTATAAACAAAGAAATAAGTAAATTGCTAAAAGATAATATTAGGCCAAGTCAAGTCCATATTCAATACCAGTGTGGGTAGTACCAAAAAAGGGTTCAACGAAGATGGAACACCTAAGAGCAGGTTAGTCATCGACTTTGAGAAACTCAATGAACACACTATAAGTGACAAATATCCAATCCCAGACACAAATGTTATTTTAAGCAATTTGGGTAAATCTAAATACTTTTCAACGATAGATTAAGAAAGTGGATTCCATCAGATATTTATGACAAAATCAGATATTCAAAAGACATCATTTTCCGTGAATAATGGTAAATACGAATATATACGCTTGCCTTTTGGTCTAAAGAACGCACCTTCTATATTCCAAAGAGCCATGTACGATATTCTTAAGCCATACATCGGAAAATTTTGACATGTATACATTGATGACATTATAGTTTTTTTCAAAAAATATCGATACTTACATATATCCTAAATGAAAAAATAAAAATATTAAGAGAAGCTAACATGAAATATCATTAGAAAAATCTGAATTCTATCAAACAGAGGTGGAATTTTTGGGATATGTTATCAGTGAGAATATTATTTCTACTGATCCCAAGAAAATGACCACAATTAAAGAATATCCAGAACCAGAAACTCTTAGACAATCAAGAAGCTTCTTAGGTATGACAGGGTACTATCGTAAATTTATACAAAACTATGCTCAGATAACTAAACCCTTAACAATTCATTTAAATGGTGAAAATGGGAAGATATCTAAGAACCAGAGCAAGAAATGTAATATAAAAATTGGCGAGGAGGGTAGAAAAGCATTTAATAAACTTAAAGAATATTTAATCGAAAATGTAAGGTTAACACAATCAGATTTTAAGAAAAAAAATTATATTAACTATTGACGCCAAAAAATAAAAATGCCACCAAACCGAAGAAAAATTAGTTTTGTTTGGAATTTTTTTACGGAAATAGACTCAAGTTTGGCGAAATGCAATTTATGCCGGAAACAATTGTCTTACAGAACAAGTACGTCCAATTTAAGGAAGCATATGGAATTAAGGCATCCAACTGTTTCATTATCTGCAGTTTCGGCCGTTGCAGGAAGATCTTCGGAAGTGGAAGAGCGGGTAGGTTTATTTATGATGATTATAGGTACTGTGGGTGTTATTTAAAGTGAAAACTGCAGTTGATTGTGACAACTGTTGAAATAAAACCATTACTAGAGTACAAATTAGAAATTAGTACATTCCTTTTTCTCATTGAAAAAAATATATTTTCGTGTTAAAATGATAATTTCCATTAAGCCCATTAAAATTAAGCATTTAAATAAAATTTAAAATTTCAAAGTCAGTCACTCAACGTTAAGTAAAAATGTTTGCTATTCAAAAACAAAAAAAATGTTTTTGAGACATACGAAAAAAGTAAATCTTATTACATTTAGGTTCAGTTTTTTAGTGCGAGATTAAAGTGAAACCCGGGTTAACTCATCAAATTTGGTGAGTTATTTCACGATTAACAGAAGAGATGCTTTTGATATTTTATCCGCCGAGTTTTATTAGTCGTTACGCATCCATTCTCCACCGAAAAACTGCTTTTTCAGTTAACTGTGGGATAATTTACTTCCAGAGTTAGCTAACTCTTGTTTAACTCACCACTGAAAAACTGGACCTAAACGAGCAATTCCTGTATATTAATATTCAGGGTGTTCGGTATAAGGTGTAAGATAGAGCGAGTAGGTTGGGTGATCGTATGGGAGGGGGGGCCTATTCCTCCCCGTTTAGTCGGGGCAATTTTATAAAAAAAAATGACTTAAAACAGAAAAAAATGATTAAAAACAACGGTTACACATACAATGCCATGATATATCTTTTTGTAAAGCCAGAAATCTATTATTTTATTGCGTTTTTAAATAAAGTTGTTTTAGTGAATAGTTTTCGAAAAATTTAATTTCAAATTCAAAATTTCGAAAAAAAAATTGAAAAAATTTTGTTTAAACTAATTTTGTTCAAAGTTTTTCGTTATTACGTAGTATTTTTGTTTGAAATATTTAATGCTCTTATTAAAAAATTAAAGTAATTAAGTATCTACTAATTTTGTTTTTAAAATTAGATTTTGAAAAGAAAATTAAATACCAAAACCGTATGCTATAATCTCTACTAGTTCTTTAGAAAACTGAAAATAACTGAAACAAAATTCTCTTAATTTGACTCCAATCCGTTTCTTAAGTTGCTTTAAAGAAACTTTTTCCACTACGTAGCTAGTGAAGTAGATTTAGATATTTTCAATTTTCTCAAAAAGTACAAGACCTTTAACCATCCGGTTTTCTGTTTTTGACTAAAAACTAATAAGGGAATTGAATTTTGAAAACAAAAAATAGTACTTGAATACGTAAATTTTTGAAAAAAATTAGTTTTATATTTTTGAAAAAAATTAGTTTTAAATTTTTGAAAAAAATTAGTTTTAAATTTTTGAAAAAAAATAGTTTGAATTTTTTTTTCAAAATTTTGAGTTTGAAAATAAATTTTTCAAAATCTCTTCTCTAAAACAACCTTATTTAAAAACACGATTTAGTAAGAGATTTCTGGCTTTCCAAAAGATATATCGTGGAATTGTAGTTTTAACCGATGTTTTTAAATAATTTTTTTCTGTTTTAAGTAAAGTCTAGTGCAACTTATACCGAAACGGCTCGAATCCGGCTCTTACGATTTTTATTGAATTTTAAGTTTATTTTTACAAATGAGAAAAATTTTAAAAATTAGAATTATCAAAATCCGCCCAATGCCACCCCTACTTTGCTTACTTTTAAGTTTCTTAGAAACGGTCGGAAATATCATTATTTCTCGGAAGCGACTCAAACGATTTAAATGAAACTTTCAGAGTATATTCTCGAGTAAGAAAAAAATTTAAAAATATTGAGTAAAATACGCCCACTGTAGGAACGCCCCTTTTCTTATTTCTTTGTTTCATGGAATTCACGCAAATGGCTTGTTATGCATAGTTATCACTCAAAGGATTTGTATAAAATTTTCGAATTTTCAATATCTGATTTGGTGCAGTTTAAAAGGCAAATTGTTTGGTAACTAAATTTATTGAGTTTTGGGCGTGGTTAGCCTCTTATCATTAATATTTTAATGATATTATTTTAATATTTTAGCGATACTATTACATAAAAGGTCCAAAAATTAATATGTAGAAGATCATTAACACAACATTTTAAGCTACTTGATATTTAATTTGGTTAACAATGTGAAACCCATACCCAACCATGAAAATAAAGCTTAAATTTAAATTTTTCGAACTTATAAATTTGGTAAATTTCCAATCAAATTCATATAAATAGTTTTGAATTTTGGATTTGAAATATGGTAGTAAACAGTTTGTCACGGGAAAACTGTAGCTTGCACTTATGCACACATATTAATGGATAGAATAGCATTTATCCAATATTGGTTGTAATATGTCTAACCATCAAATATAAGTACCAAAATCCTTATTTGTTCTTTAATAGGAAATTCAGGTACAGCTCCCAAGATCAGTCCAAACAAGCAATAACATTGCAACGAGTTCTTTAACGATCTCTTCAAATGTACAGCCCGAATGTGAAATGTTAGAAAGTGCATCTACTTCGTCAGTCTCAGTACCATCCTCGTTACCACCAGCTGCACCAGTACGTACAGGTACTACTGGTGCTCGCCAAAACCAAATGCATGCATACATCCCAAAAAGAGTTACGCCCAAGTGCAAGCAAAAGATAGACGAAAAATTACTTCGACTTTTTACCGAAAGTTTCCAGCGTTTCCAAATCGTTGAAGAACGTTCGTTTCGGGAATTTGTGGCTGCTCTCAATCCATCATATGATTTACCAAGCAGGCACATGATTTCTAAAACTTTAATACCTGCAATGTACGACCAATGCCTTCATGAGTCACAAGATTTCATTAAAAGGGCGAAAAAAGTTTGTGTAACTACTGACTGCTGGACGTCATTGATCATGGAGAGTTACATGGCTGTAACCGTGCATTTTTTAAATAAGAAATTTGAGTCGAAATCGCTTCTTTTGGAATGTGCAAACCTACCAAAAACCACACTTCAAAAAACTTGGCGCTGAAGCTAAATAGAGTCGTGACTGAATGGGACGTAAAAAAAAAAAAATTTTGATGGTAGTATCTGACAACGCAGCCAATATTGTAGGTGCTGTCCAAAATGAATTAAATTGGAAACATTTTGGCTGCTTTGCCCATTCGCTAAACCTTGTGGCTAACGATGGCTTAAAGGACGAGGTTGTTTCAGAAATTATTGGCAAGGTTAAATATATTGTAAGCCACTTCAAAAGGAGCCACACTGCTACAAGGTTGTGGAATTCCGCTTAAATTGCTACAAGATGTATCCACACGTTGGAACTCAACGTTTTATATGCTAGAGCGGTCTATAAAGCAGGAAGCTGTTAAAACAACCTTGGCCTTAATAAACATTAATGTAGCCTATCACCTTACTGCAAGCGAATGGGATATAATCAGACAACTTTGCCAGATCTTAAGACCATTAGAAAAAATCACAAAAACTGTATCGGGGGAGCAATACCTGACTGCTTCTCTTGTCATTCCATTGTCTAATGGACTTTTCTCTGTGCTGAGGGGTTTTGAGAGCAAGCCATTTGATAGATGCATTAAGAGCGTAATAAAGAAACTGGTGGATTCAGCTGTTGACCGCTTTCAGATGCTGGAATTCAGTAACACTCTTGCCATAGCCACTTAATTGGACCCCAGATTCAAACAAATTGGGTTTAAAAACAAAAACTGTGCTGAATCTGCGAAAAAAAAATTATTGCGTACGTGGCAGGGAAGCGTGCAGCAGAACAACCAAACACTCGCCAAGATCCTCCAATAACCGCACCAATAAATGCAACTTCCATAGGGGATCTAGAGAAATCGAGTGAAGACGATATTTGGTCTGAGTTTGACAAAGAAGCTGCACAATATCAGCCAAATGGAACGGCAACAAGTAAGGCAATAACAGAAGTTCAAAGATTCCTGGACTGTGACATGCTTCCAAGGAAAGAAGATCCACTCAAGTGGTGGAACGAAAATAAATACATGTTCCCCCATCTTGCCGAAGTTGCTCAGGAACGGCTTAGTGCAATCGCCACAACCGTGCCTTGCGAGAGGTTGTTTTCGAAAGCTGGGCAAATTGTATCAGAGAGACGAACCCGACTAAGCAGCGGAAAAGTAAAAATGCTTCTATTTTTAAATTGCAATGCTAATTTTTTGCAGTAAATTGAATCCTGTTTTTTGTAACCGTCGAAGCCAGCGGTTTTTAAGTTCCTTGTTTAAACGTTTTTTTTATTTTTGAATTTTGTTTTGGATTGAAATGGTTGTCAGTTTTTATTTCTTATTCCACTCGAATTAAGGAAGAACAAACGCTGTACAATAAGTAATCAATTAAATCTAGTAAAAAAAATTTTAATTATTCCCTGAAATTAAATAAATTAAAACACGAAAAAGTCGTTAATTCATTGCCTTTGAAAACTCTCTATTACAGGTAACCAGCGTTTGTATTTTTATGGGATTTTGCATGTTTTTTTTACTTTTCAGTACCCACAGAAAGTCAGCACTACGAAATGAAATTCACAGTTTATATTCACATTGAATGAAAAATAGCATTCAGAGTTATACCTGTGAATGCAAATTAACGACCTAGCTCATCTCCAATCCGCAACATAACTGGCGCAGTCGGTAGGATACCCAGTATCCGTTCGTATATCGGTTGTTTTAAAAATCGGTATAAAGAAAAAGTGAATATATATTTTTTTTCCAAGTGGTCTTAAATTGAGTTACTTTTGGGGTTGTGTGACCTTTTTTTTTAAAAAAAAAAAGGGAAAGTCAAACAAACGCACTCTGAAAACGCCTACTGAGACTGGTAGGTTGACCCAATAAAATAAAAAACTCAGACCATAAATAAAATTATAATCAAAAAACACTTAAATAAAATAAAAAAAAAAATGGAGAAACAAGTCGAATTGCTTTTAAATTCAACAGCGGAGCAAAAGGAAATCCTGCAGCAACAACAACAATTGTTACAACAACAACGACAGCAGCAGCAACAACAAGAAGGGCAGCAGCAACAACAAGAACGCAACAAACTGTTAGAATGCTAGGAGCATACACAACGTGGACAATGATGGAGGGCGTAATGATAAAACATTTTGGACCACAAGAAAGTTATACTAGTATTTATCAACAAGCATTAAGTGTTAAAAACACAAACCTAGAAATTTATTATTGAAGATTATGTGAACTATTACATAAAATTAATATTAATACAATTTTGAACTAGTGAAATCACTAGAATCTTCACCTGATAACGCCAATGCGATGTTCCTTAGAATATTCTGTTCACAATTGAATAATTCAGCAAGTCCAATTAAATAGTGCTAGTCTTCTACTTGGCTCATGTATTTCAGTAGTACATAGAATTTGTATTATAAAAACCTTCATATAAAAACAAAGCCTGGCCCAGGGCAAAAATTTGCAGCTTAATGATTAAGAATTTTAATCTTGTTGGATATAGTTCACATTGGATTTTTGTCAAAAAGTTCATGTAAGTTGAACTGAACTTAATAAAAATTGCGTATTGATAAGGACCTCACTAGTCAACTGATGAGTCCAAGTGAGATCGCCGGGACGAAACGCAATTTTTGTATGGACTAAAGGCCGTTAAAAGTTATTTTGAATCAATAATTCAACAAGTCCAATTAAATAGTGCTAGGTCTTCTACTTGGCTGATGTATTCAGTAGTATATATAATTTGTATTATAAAAACCGTCATATAAAAACAAAGCCTAGCCCTGGGCAAAAATTTCCAGCTTAATGATTAAAAATTGTTATCTTGTTGGATATAGTTCACATTGGATTTTTGTCAAAAAGTTCATGTAAGTTGAACTGAACTTAACAAAATTTGCGTATTGACAAGGCCCTCACTAGTCAACTGATGAGTCCAAGTGAGATCGCCGGGACTAAACGCCAATTGTTATGGACTAAAGGCCGTTAAAAGCTATTTTGAATCAATAATTCAACAAGTCCAATTAAATAGTGCTAAGTCTTCCACTTGGCTGATGTATTTCAGTAGTATATAGAATTTGTATTATAAAAACCTTCATATAAAAACAAAGCCTGGCCCTGGGCAAAAATTTCCAGCTTAATGATTAAGAATTTTAATCTTGTTGGATATAGTTCACATTGGATTTTTGTCAAAAAGTTCATGTAAGTTGAACTGAACTAAATAAAAATTGCGTATTGACAAGGCCCTCACTAGTCAACTGATGAGTCCAAGTGAGATCGCCGGGACGAAACGCCAATTTTTATGGACTAAAGGCCGTTAAAAGCTATTTTGAATCAATAATGCAACAAGTCCAATTAAATAGTGCTAAGTCTTCTACTTGGCTGATGTATTTCAGTAGTATATAGAATTTGTATTATAAAACCTTCATATTGATTTTCATGTTCTTTTATAGATATTTAACCATCGGGTATGCTATTTTGGAGTAATCAGCAATAAATTTCGAATAATAACCAGTGCTACCTAAAAATCCTCGTAATTGTGTAATTGTCTGAGGCAATAAATATTTCGGGATTACTTCTACTTTATTAGGGTTAGGTTTCATTCCCTCTCCAGTAAGTATATGACCTAAGTTTTCTGTGTTGTTCTTAAGGAAAGAGCATTTACTTAACTGTATCTTAAGATTGTAGTCAGCAAATTTTTGAGTATTTCATTCATCAGACGTTGAAATGTCGCTGGGGCGTTTTTCAGCCCAAAGGCCATTTTGGTATATTCATATAGACCGTTTAGTGTAACAAATGCAGTCTTATGTATATCATCAGGATGCACCTTTATTTGATGTTCAATAATCAAATCAAGGGTTGAGAAGTACTGAGACCTTCCTAACTTATCGAGAATAATTTCGATATTTGGTAATGGGTATTTGTCGTCTACAGTTATATCATTGAGAGCTCGATAATCGACACATACTCTGTATTTAACTTTTCCTTCGCCATCGGGTTTTTTTTTTGGCGACCACTACAATTGGTGAAGCATACCGACTATTTGATTTTCCTATTATGCCCCGCCTTTCCATATCATTAATTTGGATTCTTACCTCTTCTTCATGTTTTTAAAGCAGACGGTACAGTCTAGCATTTATTTGTTGGTCTGTGGATAATTTTATTTCATGAAATATACTTTCACAATTAGTAAGCTGATTTCCATCTCTATATAAGAGATATTTATATTTTTCAAGCTAATCTTTTATTTCCTGTTTCTCGAATACTTTTCAATCATCTAAATTTACTTCAGAACTACCGTCTAACTGGTAACATTCTATAGGTGGTTATATTTCTAATACCATTGGAAGTATAGTTTTATTTTGTAGAACCACTTCCTTTTTTGCAATATTTCCTACTTTCTATACTTTCAACTATGTTAGTTAGTACATCCATTCGTCACAAGAGACTATATGCATTATCTCCTAAAGACTTTTCATATGCTCTAACGAAAACATTTTTTGGGTAACCGAATTCTGTAGGTACTGGGACCTGAAATATTTTTAATTTTTCTATGATTTGGCTGTTTACGGTAGACAAGTTTAAAGTTAGTTCGTCGAGTACTTTATATGACGTACAGTCTATATCTAGTAAGCATATATGTTTCTGGTTTCTCAACGCAAATACTACCTGTGTTTTCCTACCAGATAGGCTACATTCCTACAAACCGGGGCTTCTATTGAGTGGATTTCTTCTTGAACGACTTCGGCAGATCCTTGATCTATATTATTTATATTCATCGGTTCAATATTCTGTATATTACGAGTTTGTCTGGAATGGGTTGGAAGTAGCCCATCCCAGAACCACTGGTCTCAAGACAACTCATCCCCGACGACTCATTCCAAGACCCAACTGGTACCGGGACAACTCAGCCCGGGCACGGAGGTATATCATCGACTCTTATTCTAGATTTTTATTTTTTTGTTGTTCAATCAAATATATTTGACATTCATTATTTATGCTGATTGAACAATTAAGTATATTATTTTCCAATGTAATAATTGATTATTTTGCGGTTTGATAATTTACATTAATTTATACTCGTATTTCAATTATTGATTATTATGCAGTTTGACAACTATTATTATATATATTATATGAATAAATGAATTAATTAATTAATGATGGGTTGATGTACTAATGGTGATGAAGGATACCATACAAATATGTAACTCGAGTTATAAACACTCAAGTGTACCTAAAACAGGAAATGATAAAATAAACAGGATCGCTAATGTAATGATCTACAAGCATCCAAATAAAACAAGCATCCTATCATAAAGATTACCACAGGTAACAAGATAAAATATATAACAGATATTTTATGATCAACCACACAAGATAATAAATACAAAATAAGATAAAGATACGAAAAGTAATTAACCAACACGACCATAAACCCTGAAGACAAGAAAACCAACTCATCAGGATAACGATATACATAAATAGATACAACACAGAAGGAGTTTTCCAGTAGTTGCCGAGTAGTATGTAAGAAACTATGTAAGATCTACTGAAATATTTAATTTTTTTTAACTGAAAATAAAGTTAACATTTAAAAATATATTTTTTTGAAATAACTTTATATTGCGACGAAAAATTACTAACGTAAACGTAAAAAGTGAAAGTGAATTAAATAGTCAAATCTTCAGAAGCATTTGTAGATACAGTCAAGACTTAAAAAATTTCAAAGTGAAATTGAAGCTATCAGCTAAATTTGTTTATTAATAAGAGAAAAGCAAAGTATCTTGAGAGTGTGAACAATTGTGAACTAAAAGGAAGAAACCAGCAAAGTGATTCCCGTTCGCTCTTTAAGGCCAGTATCCAGCAACAGATTCGAGATTAGCATTCTGAGAAGCAGAGAAAATTATCGTAAGATTATCATAAGCATTTATTTTTAAAAAGTGAAACTAAAATTGTTAAAATGGCTACAACAACTATAGATACAAAAAACATATAATTGAATTAGCTGTTGAATAGGCTACTTCTCAGCAGCAGAATCAGATAGATGAATTAACAAACAAAATAGAAAATTTACCAGTTCCAAATATTGTAAAAGATTACAAAAAACAAACTATAGATCAGCAAATACAAGATAATTAAAGTCTTGACATTCAGCCCTATTACGATTGTCAATTATCAATTGATAGTTGATAAATATTGAAAACCGATATTTGACAACCCAATTGATAAAAGTTTTGATCATTGAGAATGGTGCAGGCCGTCGTGAATTGCAAGAAAATTAATAATTATCACCGAATAGTTGTTTAGTTTTTTAATAAATTAAGTTTTAATGTACGAAATTTCAATTTTATCAACTATCAATTGATAATTGACAATCGTAATAGGGCTGATTATTAAAACTCTACCCAATTTCGAAGGTAGCAATGAGGGATATGTGAGCTGGCGAGAAGCTTGTCAAAATAGTATGAGTCTCTACACTCCTGGTAGTAGAAGATATTTTGCTGCTTTAAGCCTAATGAGAAATAAAATAGTTGGTCATGCGAATTCAGTTCTTACCAGCCATGGTACGGTACTTAACCTTGAAACCATTTTAAGTAGATTAGACTTCGCCTGCGCGGATAAAAGACCAACACATATTTTAAATCATTAATTAAGTATGATTACACAGGGCAAAAAAACGTTAATAGAATTCTATAATTAAGTTACAGAAAACTTCACATTAATAATAAATAAAGTTACAATGACATATGGAACTTACAATGAAACCACTGAGAAATTCAATGAATCATATAGGAAAAATCCATTAATAGCATTTATAAAGGGTTTTCCAATAAGAGGTGTTATTTTGAACAGCCCGCTATTTCGGTAGCTGTCACTTTTGAAGCTGTCATTTTTTGACATTTGACAAGTAGAAACTACGCAATTAATAAAAATGGAACGATACACGCTTCAACAACGCATTGAAATTATTAAAATTCACTATAAAAATGGTGAAAATTTGGAAGAGACGGTTCGTAAAACTAAAACATTTTTGGGTCGTCGTGAAGCACCTTGTCGGACCGCAATACAGAAATTGGTGGACAAATTCGAGCTGTTGGGACAAGTTAGTGATGTGAAGAATAAAACCCGTGCACGTCGCTCAAGAACAACTGAGAATATTGCTGTTGTAGCCCAAAGTGTTGAAGAAAACCCAGGTTTGTCCATTCCTCGTCGTTCTTTGGAATTAGGCATTCCACAAACGTCATTACACCGTATTTTGCATAAAGACTTGGGTCTTAAGGCTTATAAAGTTCAGTTAACACAAGAACTCAAGCCGGCTGATCATCAACAAGGTCGGGTCTTTGCTGATTGGGTCCTTGAAATGCATGAAAATGATCCGGAATTTCATCGAAAAATCATTTTGACTGATGAGGCCCATTTCCACCTCGGAGGCTACGTCAACAAGCAAAATTGTCGCATCTGGGGCTCGGAAAACCCAAGAGTTATTGTTGAAAAGCCTCTCCATCCTCAACGCGTGACTGTTTGGTGCGGTTTATGGTCCGGCGGGGTCATTGGACCTTACTTTTTCGAAAATGAGGCTGGAGCAACAGTTACGGTCAATGGATTGCGCTATCGAGAGATGATTAATGATTTTTTATGGCCGGAATTGGATGGTATTGATCTGGACAACGTTTACTTTCAACAAGACGGCGCTACGTGCCACACAAGCAATGAAACCATCGATCTTGTGAGTAATTGTTAGTATAACAGTTTATAACGTATTAGAATTTAAATTTTCGTTATATCCAGAATAATTAGGGAACAAACTTTTAGGGTGACAGAAGTTATAATCGTCAAACGTTTTGAACCGGTATAGATTTGATTTGAAGTTGGGAAGCCTATGAGTTTTCCTCCATAACTAATTTCACATATAACGATATCTTAGAAAATTCACAATGGAACCAAAAGAAAAAAAAAACATTTCAAAAGAAGGATGAGATTATTTTATATATATATATATATAAAAAAAAAATGATTAATAAAAAAAAAATCAAAACAATAAAACAATAAAACAAAGAAAAAAAAAAGCAAGAAATGTGGGTTTCGAACTGAAAAAAAAAAGAAAACAAAAATGCCTAAGATAGACCACCGGTAGGACCACTAAACTACGCCGAACTATGGATAGAATTGGACAAATTTGGACAAAAGTATTGATAGAAATAGAGCTGAAATGAAGTAAAAAGGTAAACAAATAAAGGAACCAAAGAGGACAAGGAATCGTTAACCAATACAAAGAAATACATTGGTATGGGTTAAATATTACTTCCCGCTTTTTCCTTATTCTAAAAATTTTGACCAGAAATCCAAAATTATGACACATTTATATGTTAAAAATTCCATAATATATTTTAAAAAGAAAATGGGATTTTTGGAAATAAAATACTATTGGTAAAACTAAAAAAAGCAAGACCGGATCCACTTCCATGGTATAAATCCCAGCTTTCGTTAACTATCGAAACACCTAGAAGGTCCAGAAATAAAGAAAAGAACTTCAGTTGGTTTCTGGTGCGTGTAAGTCGTGTGTGGGTCTAGTAAATCGCTAAAATAAAATTACAAGTACATACGTATAGTTTAAATACAATAAGTTTTTTTTCAAAAAGGTGTTAACACATTTTTTTTTTTGTAAAAAACGTAAAACGAAAAATATATTATTAAAAGAAAACAAATATAAACTAAACATTTAACAAAATACTTAACAAAAAAAAAATAAATAAAGTCTACGCAAAGAAATATATTCTACAATAGCGAGACTGTACTCAAAAAGTGAGGGCAAAACGGGAAGGGCGATTCAATCACCCAGCGTAACGTTTACACATTGAATCTCAGCTTTAGTTTTATTTGAATAATAATACAAGTCTTTTTTTTTAAACCTAACTAGACAACCACGCTATCACGACACCAAAGTTCCACAGCACGACACTAGAAACCCACGATTCATTGGCAATAACCCACGACACATTCTTGGGTCACCATTAACGAGGCCAACTGAGCAAGCGCTAAAAGCCTAAACCGTAGCGCAAAGCCGACATCAACGACGCCAACAGCAGCCTTAAATCAAAGCCCAAACAATAATCCGACGACGGCATCAGCAATGGGCACAAATGTGTACCATCTGAAATAGCCAAAATCACCAGCATTCATCATCTACAATAGCCCAGTGCACCATATCCATCATACCACATCATATAACAGCAGAAACTCATGACGACTACCGCATCTTTAAATCATCATCCATAAGAAAAAAAAAAAAACATACAATAGCCGATACATACAACAGAACACCATCAACTTTAAACTGTACCAAAATACATATGCAACAGCAAAGATATATAACCTAACAGCAGATTTCAGAAACATTCAACTATTTCACAGCAACTTTAATCCACACCACCATACACCAGCCAAAACAGCAGCAAGATCCCACAACGCCTTCAGCAATTTATAAACAACAACTACAGTCAAACACAATAGCAACATTAAACGACAGCTGCCAAATGCATCCATATCAACAATTACCATCATCTTTATTATTATATTAATTATAACAGCTAAGTATTAACATCTACCTACCTACTAGTTTCATCATAATTCATTTGGTAAAATTTAATAACAAAAAAAAAAAAAAAAAACAAAATTTTATAACTAAAGCTTTCAACCAAACAGCATAAATAGAACATAGAAGCAATTTCAATAATTTAATTATAAGGTTCAGAATTTTTAATTCGTTAAATTAGCTCTCAGATTTTTTGTTTATAATTATTTAATTTGTAAAGCAATTACATTCGATATTAAATTCTTTCAAACTTAATCTTTCTTCCTAGGTAATTATTTCCACAGTATATTTACATACATAACATCAATCAAAATAAAAAGAAAGTTATCATAATCGAAGCGGTGCACCACCTCGAAGGCTAACACATCGTCCATCGATAAAACAATAAAATAAAGGATCAAGTAAGAAAACTTATTCTCGATCGAAAAAGCTCGGTAAGTGTTCATAATAATTGTTTTGAGTTAAGAGTATTTATTATCGGAAAAAAAAAAAAAAAAAAAAAAAAAATTGCTGCTATAAAATCGTGATAGACACGAGCCTTTGGGAATTGAGAAAGCTAATTTATAGGAAATTTATAGTACAATTATTGGATAGAAAGTTATTAAAGTATGCAATACAATATAATCATCTGTAAATAACAAATAATTAGAGCATACCTTCAAGGGATTTTACACAGTAACACAATTCGGAGAGCAGAATAAGTTTTTTTTTGTTTTTTTTGTTTTCATATACATAATTGAAAAACGAAACCGGAAGAATAATTTACTTAAAGACAGATTACAGTTTTATGAGAACCAAATTTAATAACGAACGACCATTTGAAATGCGAATTCAAATCGAACTTTCTTTGAATCTCGATATTGAAGTTTGAAAGCAAAACAAATTTTTAAAGATAAGCAAAAAGAAAAAAAAAAAAAGGATTTTTAAATTATTTGGATTATATCTTTACTATTTAAAATACATTAAGCTATACATATACCGAGTTAATTTTTATTTTTATTCATATTCTTATTTCACTATTAAATAAATTTTGAAATCAAAATTTAAAGACACACGAATTTCATTATTTAAGTACATTGTTTTTCTTTTATTTTTGAATTATTTTTGAATATTATTTTTGATAATTAATGTGTTATCCTTACTTATAAACTTTTTCGAGGAAAACTCCTTTCTTCTTTCATTTATTTTTTTTGTATTTAATAAGGATTGTGTATGAAACTTTATTTATGCATTTATTTAATAAAATTGAAATTTATAACGTTTCTTGAAATAATTACAATTTTATGATTTCACCTTAATATGGTATGGGAAGTCGGTTCTGCTTTCTATTTTTTAAAAAAAAATTAGGTCAAATTAAAATGGTTTGTTAAAAGCAATATTTAGGGTGGATGTGGCCAAGCTAAAGGACCTCGAATAGCAGATGGCGATAATAATGGTAAGATCTGAGGTAGTTTAGTTTATCGCGGAACTGAAAGTTAGGGGGTTGCTGCAATAACATATTCCGAGGTCGCAGTAACCAAGGACGCATCTTAATGCTGATGCGTGGGTAGGTTTGCCTCTTAAGGACTTTACACCTTGCCCTACCGCTCTCTGGGGATGCTAACTCTTGTTTTCGCTCGCTTAGTTTTCATTTTAACGGAAATTCAAATAGTAATTCTTTTTCGTTCTAAACTGGATTAATTTTCGGTCTCGATATTATAATTTCGAACCTATTACTTTCTCTCGTTTTATTGAAAATCCACCTTTCATTCGGCATGATTTTTAAACGTAACAAACGTTCTTAGTTATGATGGCAAGAACCCATCCGTTATCGACGAGCAGAGCCCTGGCTAACGCAAGCATGCCGAGCCGTCGTAACTAGGAACACCCTTCACTCCCACTGCCAGGATCGGCCTTTAGGATCCTGTAGCCTAGGGGTCGTAATGGTAGGTAAAGGGGTGAAGGTTTTCCAAGGACTTAAAGGAAATAATTTAATTGGAAATGTACCTTCTTTTTTTTGACACATGAATACGGTACCTCCTCTTTTGGGAGATTAGAAGTTTTTTTTTCTTGAGAGTCCTTGTCTATACCAGTAGGTTCCGTTACAATCTTTTACGGGAAAAGTTTCCGGACCGTGTTATCTCTCGAAGAGGTGATCACAATTGGCCACCGCGATCTTGTGATTTAACACCTTGCGACTTCTTCCTTTGGGGCCACGTGAAAGATAAGGTCTACGCCAACAGCCCAGCGTCGATTCAAGACCTCAAAGATGGAATTCGTGAGGCTATCGAGGACATAGGGCAGCCACTTTGCGTTTTGGCTATGGAAAATTTCATGAAAAGGATATGGTCCTGTAAGCGTGGTCGTGGCGGCCATTTGGCTGATGGTGTGTTCCATTATTAACGGCATACCTTCCTCTTTATAATGAAATAAACATCCGATCATTTATCTCAAAAAATGCCATTTTTCTTTGAATATCAAAATAACACCTCTTATTGGAAAACCCTTTAAATGGTCTTCATCAGCCAATGTCTGATACAGTATTTTGTATGAGACCTGAAGATTTGTTTAATGCATTAGCCCAGGCTCATGAGTTAGAAAGCAACAAAACAAGAAGTAGATTTCTGAATCAATGCAATCAAAGAAATAATGTTAGAGACCGAACACACGGTAATACATTAAGATACCAAGAAAAACCCCAACATAGTCACCAACAAACAAATTGGGCTAGTCAACGGAGACCAGATCCAATGGAATTAGGATCTTCAGCTTATAGAAAAGTAACTCCACATGAAATGCAAAGGTTTAGACAAGTACATAATAATCAGAAGAATCCATTTAGGAATAATAACAATCATTTTTATCAAAATAGGAATTTTAATAGAAATTTCAATCAGAATAATAATCAGAATGATAATTTTAAAAGAGAAAGAGAACAAAGTGTTCAATTAAGCTCCCAACCACCAAACAAAGTAAGGATAAACAACATCCAAGAGAATCATTTTTTAGGCGGAACGTGGAATTACCCCACATACACAGAAGAATAAATAACAAATGGTTACAAATATTAATAGATACTGGAGCAACATCTTGTTAAAGGTCTCCAAAAATATTTAGTGATAGGAAAACATTGGAAATTAATAAAAGTGTAAAAACCGTGAATGGATTTACAATCATTAAATAATAATGACATATGAAATATATGTCTATTTTTGATAGAATGGTTCGATTTTACGAAATTGAAAACCTAGATTGCTTGATAGGTTACAATCTTTTGCGAAGTGCACATATAAATTTAAATTTGGGAAGAAATTTATTGATATACAATAATACAACAGAAAGGATGGTCATGGATGGCGAACCATTACCATGGGAGAATAATAGAACACAAACAGGCAATGAAATTAAAGTTACCTCAGAGTTAAAAGTATTTATTATCGAAAAAAAAAAAAAAATTGCTGCTATAAAATCGTGTAGCATAGACACGAGCCTTTGGGAATTGAGAAATCTAATTTATAGGAAATTTATAGTACAATTATTGGATAGAAAGTTATTAAAGTATGCAATACAATATAATCATCTGCAAATAACAAATAATTAGAGCATACCTTCAAGGGATTTTACACAGTAACACAATTCGGAAAGCAGAATAAGTTTTTTTTTGTTTTTTTGTTTTCATATACATAATGGAAAACGAAACCGGAAGAATAATTTACTTAAAGACAGATTACAGTTTTATGAGAACCAAATTTAATAACGAACGACCATTTGAAATGCGAATTCAAATCGAACTTTCTTTTGAATCTCGATATTGAAGTTTGAAAGCAAAACAAATTTTTAAAGATAAGCAAAAAGAAAAAAAAAAAAAAAGGATTTTTAAATTATTTGGATTACATCTTTACTATTTAAAATACATTAAGCTATACATATACCGAGTTAATTTTTATTTTTATTCATATTCTTATTTCACTATTAAATAAATTTTGAAATCAAAATTTAAAGACAAACGAATTTCATTATTTAAGTACATTGTTTTTCTTTTATTTTTGAATATTATTTTTGATAATTAATTTCGGGTTTGTTTTATCCTTACTTATAAGCTTTTTCGAGGAAAACTCCTTTCTTCTTTCATTTATTTTTTTTTTGTATTTAATAAGGATTGTGTATGAAACTTTATTTATGCATTTATTTAATAAAATTGAAATTTATAACGTTTCTTGAAATAATTACAATTTTATGATTTCACCTTAATATGGTATGGGAAGTCGGTTCTGCTTTCTATTTTTTAAAAAAAAATTAGGTCAAATTAAAATGGTTTGTTAAAAGCAATATTTAGGGTGGATGTGGCCAAGCTAAAGGACCTCGAATAGCAGATGGCGATAATAATGGTAAGATCTGAGGTAGTTTAGTTTATCGCGGAACTGAAAGTTAGGGGGTTGCTGCAATAACATATTCCGAGGTCGCAGTAACCAAGGACGCATCTTAATGCTGATGCGTGGGTAGGTTTGCCTCTTAAGGACTTTACACCTTGTCCTACCGCTCTCTGGGGATGCTAACTCTTGTTTTCGCTCGCTTAGTTTTCATTTTAACGGAAATTCAAATAGTAATTCTTTTTCGTTCTAAACTGGATTAATTTTCGGTCTCGATATTATAATTTCGAACCTATTACTTTCTCTCGTTTTATTGAAAATCCACCTTTCATTCGGCATGATTTTTAAACGTAACAAACGTTCTTAGTTATGATGGCAAGAACCCATCCGTTATCGACGAGCAGAGCCCTGGCTAACGCAAGCACGCCGAGCCGTCGTAACTAGGAACACCCTTCACTCCCACTGCCAGGATCGGCCTTTAGGATCCTGTAGCCTAGGAGTCGTAATGGTAGGTAAAGGGGTGAAGGTTTTCCAAGGACTTAAAGGAAATAATTTAATTGGAAATGTACCTTCTTTTTTTGACACATGAATACGGTACCTCCGCTTTTGGGAGATTAGAAGTTTTTTTTCTTGAGAGTCCTTGTCTATACCAGCAGGTTCCGTTACAATCTTTTACGGGAAAAGTTTCCGGACCGTGTTATCTCTCGAAGAGGTGATCACAATTGGCCACCGAGATCTTGTGATTTAACACCTTGCGACTTCTTCTTTTGGGGCCACGTGAAAGATAAGGTCTACGCCAACAGCCCAGCGTCGATTCAAGACCTCAAAGATGGAATTCGTGAGGCTATCGAGGACATAGGGCAGCCACTTTGCGATTTGGCTATGGAAAATTTCATGAAAAGGATATGGTCCTGTAAGCGTGGTCGTGGCGGCCATTTGGCTGATGTTGTGTTCCATTATTAACGGCATACCTTCCTCTTTATAATGAAATAAACATCCGATCATTTATCTCAAAAAATGCCATTTTTCTTTGAATATCAAAATAACACCTCTTATTGGAAAACCCTTTAAATGGTCTTCATCAGCCAATGTCTGATACAGTATTTAGTATGAGACCTGAAGATTTGTTTAATGCATTAGCCCAGGCTCATGAGTTAGAAAGCAACAAAACAAGAAGTAGATTTCTGAATCAATGCAATCAAAGAAATAATGTTAGAGACCGAACACACGGTAATACATTAAGATACCAAGAAAAACCCCAACATAGTCACCAACAAACAAATTGGGCTAGTCAACGCAGACCAGATCCAATGGAATTAGGATCTTCAGCTTATAGAAAAGTAACTCCACATGAAATGCAAAGGTTTAGACAAGTACATAATAATCAGAAGAATCCATTTAGGAATAATAACAATCATTTTTATCAAAATAGGAATTTTAATAGAAATTTCAATCAGAATAATAATCAGAATGATAATTTTAAAAGAGAAAGAGAACAAAGTGTTCAATTAAGCTCCCAACCACCAAACAAAGTAAGGATAAACAACATCCAAGAGAATCATTTTTTAGGCGGAACGTGGAATTACCCCACATATACAGAAGAATAAATAACAAATGGTTACAAATATTAATAGATACTGGAGCAACATCTTGTTACAGGTCTCCAAAAATATTTAGTGATAGGAAAACATTGGAAATTAATAAAAGTGTAAAAACCGTGAATGGATTTACAATCATTAAATAATAATGACATATGAAATATATGTCTATTTTTGATAGAATGGTTCGATTTTACGAAATTGAAAACCTAGATTGCTTGATAGGTTACAATCTTTTGCGAAGTGCACATATAAATTTAAATTTGGGAAGAAATTTATTGATATACAATAATACAACAGAAAGGATGGTCATGGATGGCGAACCATTACCATGGGAGAATAATAGAACACAAACAGGCAATGAAATTAAAGTTACCTCAGAGTTAAAAGTATTTATTATCAAAAAAAAAAAAAAAAATTGCTGCTATAAAATCGTGTAGCATAGACACGAGCCTTTGGGAATTGAGAAATCTAATTTATAGGAAATTTATAGTACAATTATTGGATAGAAAGTTATTAAAGTATGCAATACAATATAATCATCTGCAAATAACAAATAATTAGAGCATACCTTCAAGGGATTTTACACAGTAACACAATTCGGAAAGCAGAATAAGTTTTTTTTTGTTTTTTTGTTTTCATATACATAATGGAAAACGAAACCGGAAGAATAATTTACTTAAAGACAGATTACAGTTTTATGAGAACCAAATTTAATAACGAACGACCATTTGAAATGCGAATTCAAATCGAACTGTCTTTTGAATCTCGATATTGAAGTTTGAAAGCAAAACAAATTTTTAAAGATAAGCAAAAAGAAAAAAAAAAAAAAGGATTTTTAAATTATTTGGATTACATCTTTACTATTTAAAATACATTAAGCTATACATATACCGAGTTAATTTTTATTTTTATTCATATTCTTATTTCACTATTAAATAAATTTTGAAATCAAAATTTAAAGACAAACGAATTTCATTATTTAAGTACATTGTTTTTCTTTTATTTTTGAATATTATTTTTGATAATTAATTTCGGGTTTGTTTTATCCTTACTTATAAGCTTTTTCGAGGAAAACTCCTTTCTTCGTTCATTTATTTTTTTTTTGTATTTAATAAGGATTGTGTATGAAACTTTATTTATGCATTTATTTAATAAAATTGAAATTTATAACGTTTCTTGAAATAATTACAATTTTATGATTTCACCTTAATATGGTATGGGAAGTCGGTTCTGCTTTCTATTTTTTAAAAAAAAATTAGGTCAAATTAAAATGGTTTGTTAAAAGCAATATTTAGGGTGGATGTGGCCAAGCTAAAGGACCTCGAATAGCAGATGGCGATAATAATGGTAAGATCTGAGGTAGTTTAGTTTATCGCGGAACTGAAAGTTAGGGGGTTGCTGCAATAACATATTCCGAGGTCGCAGTAACCAAGGACGCATCTTAATGCTGATGCGTGGGTAGGTTTGCCTCTTAAGGACTTTACACCTTGTCCTACCGCTCTCTGGGGATGCTAACTCTTGTTTTCGCTCGCTTAGTTTTCATTTTAACGGAAATTCAAATAGTAATTCTTTTTCGTTCTAAACTGGATTAATTTTCGGTCTCGATATTATAATTTCGAACCTATTACTTTCTCTCGTTTTATTGAAAATCCACCTTTCATTCGGCATGATTTTTAAACGTAACAAACGTTCTTAGTTATGATGGCAAGAACCCATCCGTTATCGACGAGCAGAGCCCTGGCTAACGCAAGCATGCCGAGCCGTCGTAACTAGGAACACCCTTCACTCCCACTGCCAGGATCGGCCTTTAGGATCCTGTAGCCTAGGGGTCGTAATGGTAGGTAAAGGGGTGAAGGTTTTCCAAGGACTTAAAGGAAATAATTTAATTGGAAATGTACCTTCTTTTTTTGACACATGAATACGGTACCTCCGCTTTTGGGAGATTAGAAGTTTTTTTTCTTGAGAGTCCTTGTCTATACCAGCAGGTTCCGTTACAATCTTTTACGGGAAAAGTTTCCGGACCGTGTTATCTCTCGAAGAGGTGATCACAATTGGCCACCGAGATCTTTACTTAAAGACAGATTACAGTTTTATGAGAACCAAATTTAATAACGAACGACCATTTGAAATGCGAATTCAAATCGAACTTTCTTTTGAATCTCGATATTGAAGTTTGAAAGCAAAACAAATTTTTAAAGATAAGCAAAAAGAAAAAAAAAAAAAAAAAAGGATTTTTAAATTATTTGGATTACATCTTTACTATTTAAAATACATTAAGCTATACATATACCGAGTTAATTTTTATTTTTATTCATATTCTTATTTCACTATTAAATAAATTTTGAAATCAAAATTTAAAGACAAACGAATTTCATTATTTAAGTACATTGTTTTTCTTTTATTTTTGAATATTATTTTTGATAATTAATTTCGGGTTTGTTTTATCCTTACTTATAAGCTTTTTCGAGGAAAACTCCTTTCTTCTTTCATTTATTTTTTTTTTGTATTTAATAAGGATTGTGTATGAAACTTTATTTATGCATTTATTTAATAAAATTGAAATTTATAACGTTTCTTGAAATAATTACAATTTTATGATTTCACCTTAATATGGTATGGGAAGTCGGTTCTGCTTTCTATTTTTTAAAAAAAAATTAGGTCAAATTAAAATGGTTTGTTAAAAGCAATATTTAGGGTGGATGTGGCCAAGCTAAAGGACCTCGAATAGCAGATGGCGATAATAATGGTAAGATCTGAGGTAGTTTAGTTTATCGCGGAACTGAAAGTTAGGGGGTTGCTGCAATAACATATTCCGAGGTCGCAGTAACCAAGGACGCATCTTAATGCTGATGCGTGGGTAGGTTTGCCTCTTAAGGACTTTACACCTTGTCCTACCGCTCTCTGGGGATGCTAACTCTTGTTTTCGCTCGCTTAGTTTTCATTTTAACGGAAATTCAAATAGTAATTCTTTTTCGTTCTAAACTGGATTAATTTTCGGTCTCGATATTATAATTTCGAACCTATTACTTTCTCTCGTTTTATTGAAAATCCACCTTTCATTCGGCATGATTTTTAAACGTAACAAACGTTCTTAGTTATGATGGCTAGAACCCATCCGTTATCGACGAGCAGAGCCCTGGCTAACGCAAGCATGCCGAGCCGTCGTAACTAGGAACACCCTTCACTCCCACTGCCAGGATCGGCCTTTAGGATCCTGTAGCCTAGGGGTCGTAATGGTAGGTAAAGGGGTGAAGGTTTTCCAAGGACTTAAAGGAAATAATTTAATTGGAAATGTACCTTCTTTTTTTTGACACATGAATACGGTACCTCCTCTTTTGGGAGATTAGAAGTTTTTTTTTCTTGAGAGTCCTTGTCTATACCAGTAGGTTCCGTTACAATCTTTTACGGGAAAAGTTTCCGGACCGTGTTATCTCTCGAAGAGGTGATCACAATTGGCCACCGAGATCTTGTGATTTAACACCTTGCGACTTCTTCCTTTGGGGCCACGTGAAAGATAAGGTCTACGCCAACAGCCCAGCGTCGATTCAAGACCTCAAAGATGGAATTCGTGAGGCTATCGAGGACATAGGGCAGCCACTTTGCGTTTTGGCTATGGAAAATTTCATGAAAAGGATATGGTCCTGTAAGCGTGGTCGTGGCGGCCATTTGGCTGATGGTGTGTTCCATTATTAACGGCATACCTTCCTCTTTATAATGAAATAAACATCCGATCATTTATCTCAAAAAATGACATTTTTCTTTGAATATCAAAATAACACCTCTTATTGGAAAACCCTTTAAATGGTCTTCATCAGCCAATGTCTGATACAGTATTTAGTATGAGACCTGAAGATTTGTTTAATGCATTAGCCCAGGCTCAAGAGTTAGAAAGCAACAAAACAAGAAGTAGATTTCTGAATCAATACAATCAAAGAAATAATGTTAGAGACCGAACACACGGTAATACATTAAGATACCAAGAAAAACCCCAACATAGTCACCAACAAACAAATTGGGCTAGTCAACGGAGACCAGATCCAATGAAATTAGGGTCTTCAGCTTATAGAAAAGTAACTCCACATGAAATGCAAAGGTTTAGACAAGCACATAATAATCAGAAGAATCCATTTAGGAATAATAACAATCATTTTTATCAAAATAGGAATTTTAATAGAAATTTCAATCAGAATAATAATCAGAATGATAATTTTAAAAGAGAAAGAGAACAAAGTGTTCAATTAAGCTCCCAACCACCAAACAAAGTAAGGATAAACAACATCCAAGAGAATCATTTTTTAGGCGGAACGTGGAATTACCCCACATATACAGAAGAATAAATAACAAATGGTTACAAATATTAATAGATACTGGAGCAACATCTTGTTACAGGTCTCCAAAAATATTTAGTGATAGGAAAACATTGGAAATTAATAAAAGTGTAAAAACCGTGAATGGATTTACAATCATTAAATAATAATGACATATGAAATATATGTCTATTTTTGATAGAATGGTTCGATTTTACGAAATTGAAAACCTAGATTGCTTGATAGGTTACAATCTTTTGCGAAGTGCACATATAAATTTAAATTTGGGAAGAAATTTATTGATATACAATAATACAACAGAAAGGATGGTCATGGATGGCGAACCATTACCATGGGAGAATAATAGAACACAAACAGGAAATGAAATGAAAGTTACCTCAGAGTACGACTGACTCACGTTCTATTTACTGTCTCGAAACACGCCTTAAGAACCAAGTAATTGAAAAAGTACAATCAGATCAAAACGTTGATATTTTGAATAAACAAGTTCGTTCTATTTATCAAAGCAAAACGTTCAAAAATAAATATTACACTTCCATTCCGTACAGATGTGTTGGTAGAACAGTACAGTTAACACTGTTGCGTGGCAAGAGGAATCATAGGAGAGTCGGTAAGGTGGAATGGTTGGACAATTCAGGAAAGGTTAGGAAATTCGGAAAGGAATAGGTTGGAAAAGGGATTTGAGTGCTAAGTTCCGGGGAACACGGCCTGCTTGCGGTGCTCAGCTTAACTCGCCGGAATGGGAGGGGATCTTGCCCCCGAAACTTAACCTCAACTGCAACATGAACACAAATCAGGCTTAGGAAAAAAAAATCAAAGAAATTGACGGCGGACGGACGATCACCCTTCAAGGCACTGCTGGTGTTGTTGCAGCGTTGCCAAACCCACCCAGCCATGGGAATCCGGTGGCCCTGTTTGGATTCCCCCACGAGGGGCGATGGCCACGTTCCGGTCACATCATCTTCACGGTAGTAGCTTTGCTACTGTCCACACCCCTGAAAAATAACACTTACTCCATCATGATTTCTTGAGAGAAGTCAAAGAAACACAAAATTTCATCCAAATGAGACGTTTGTTGAAGTTTTATTATCTTTGGATTTTAAATATAATTTTATAATTTGCTTGAAATATAATCTAAATAACTTTAATCAAGAAAAAAAATTAATTATCTTTACAGACAAACGAATTTGAACAGAGTAAACAAACTAAACAACGTGAGCTGAGTTGTTTCTCAAAAGGACGATCATCAGACTCAAAAGTAGCCTTCTTAAAACTCAGGTCTACCTGGAAACTAAAACAAAACTTCCTACCTTCTTAGAGCTCTATGAGGTGTACTAGGTAATGCGAAAAAAAGTTGAATTAAAAAGAGTAATCCTAATGACAGACCTTGAAAATCAAAACTTTTCACTTACACTTTGTATTTGAATTATTTAATAATGAAAATACAATGAAAGAAAATTAATAATAATAATAATAAGATAAATATGAAGAAAACGGGAATTTAGAAAAATTAAGTATAAAAAAAAGAATAAATAAAGCAAAAAATTTTAATACTTATATAAAAAAAATAATCTTCAACGTCTCGTTTTTCTTTAGACCATTTCACGAAGAACAGTTTAATCACGAACAAAAGGAATAATGTTGAACAAAACGTTAACCAGGAACAAAAAAAAAAACGTTAATCAGGAACAAAATTTGATCAAATGACCACAGAAGGTCCTTTTCTAATTGGACTTCTCTTAATGACGTTGAATGTAATTTAAACGATGTTTTTATCGACAGAACTTTTCTGTCCAATTTTCAAAAAATATAAACAAATTGGCGAAAGCACTCGGTAATTATAGAGATTTAAATCACTTAAAACTTGTTTAATAATCCTCTCTTAGTTTCTTGAATTCAAACCTGGTACACCCTGTATGTGGGTATTCTGGATGTGGAATAGATTGTCCAAAATGGGTTATAATTCTAGTCCCAGGATTTCAGCAACAGCTTTGGTGACCAAGATACCAGAAAGAGTTGTAATTCCCGTTATAACGGTTATTCGGGATTCAAAAGGACTTCTATAAGAACTGGACGTTCAACTTGGTATACTCGTGGACGTTCAACAACACCATATTCAGCACGACCAACTGGATGTTTCACCGAAATCTTCGAAGAACTGGAATAGGCTTATAACGGAGCCCAAAAAGTTGTAGAATGCACAAGTCCACTTCGACACCAGTCACACAAAGGCAGAACGAAAAATTGATGTGGCGGCCCAGCGCTCCGCTGGCAAGCTGGAACCGCCAGAGATTTAACAAAATTAGCGTATGGTAGCCTGTATAAATTTATTACGTTTTAGCACTAATTCCATTGTAAAATTTCTTCTATAAACCTCACCTTACTGGTGTAATTATTCCAAAAAAAATTTATTTAAGAATTCTATGCACTTGACTTTAATATTTTAGATCTTAAACTTACAAAAAAAACTAATTAATTTTGCTATTTATTAAAAAAAAAAAACTATAAGACTAGAATAAATTAATATTCACAAACGTGAATTTTACCACCAATACTATTCTTACTTTATTTTTTTTATTTTTTAAAAATTACAAAAAAAAAACACCGTGTCTTCCGAGCTCAATAATTCGCCCGCTCGTGTTCACCTCTGAGGAAAGATTTAAAGACAGCCGTCATATAAATTTTCTTCCCACCGGGGTTTCAGTCTGCGAACATGACACTTGGTTTTCTATACCATTTTCTCCTCCCACACAGTTATAACATCATACGATTCAATATACCCGCTAGCTTATTTTTTTCTCTTCTTATTGTAGATGTAAGTGTGGTAGTGCTCGCCTATCTCGATTTCTCCTCCATTCTAATTTCAACCCTTCGAGAATCGCTTCCGCCATCTTGACCAGTCTAATATTTAATTCTTCCCTCCTCTAACAGATGACGTTACAACAGAAATTATCCTCCACACACATTTATGGACACATAACAAGTTGCGCATAACCAATTTTATCCAATCGGGAAACTCTTCTTAGCCTTTCAAGTAATATGAAGACAATAAATCTACCTCTTAAATTCGTTTGAGAGGTGGCTCAAAAATCTGGTCCATATTTGACATTTAGACAATTCAGCTGCTAATCGGACAGCCCTCAGTAGGGGAAATCAAAACCGGTAAAATTGACGTCTCAAACTTTAATCCTATTTTAAAAACCATAAATGTAATAAACATATTAAACATCGCACACAGTGTCAACACACGAAGGGTCAATTTTAATTATGCTTCGAGGTATTAGAGGAGCAACCGAAAGAGAGGGAGATATACCACTGAATATAATTTTCTACCTCAACCCATCTAGGCCAGTCCAACTATCTTCAGTTCGCATTGTAAAATTTTCCTATTGATAGCAACTGGACGCCCACAACAACACGTCGCATTTACATGCGCTCTGTTATGATTTGCCAGCTCAGCAAATCATGCTTGAGCAAGTTATGGTTTCCCACGATTGGCGAATATCATATATCGTCGCATTGGGGTAAATGCACGGGAACGTTCAAGGTCGCTGAATCAGCGAATCATCGTGGGATATGGCATATGGTTAAGCTTAGGGTTAGGAAATAAATTGTAATTAGGTTTAGGAAGAAAAGCAGCAAGTTGGACGAATTTTATGCGGCCGTTAACCACCAATTATCGTTGATGGTTAACAAAATAAAAACTGAATCGTACAGTGAAGAGACGATAAGAGCTCTGGTAGAAACATACCGGAATCTGGATGTATTCGTGCGCGGCCTTAACGGCGATATTTCACGAATGCTAATGATACAAAGACCCAGAACCCTCCCGGAAGCATATTCTGCCTGCTTAGAGACACAAAATCTCAACTACCGTAACAATTCAGTTCATTCCTCTTCCTTCACCAACACGATAACGGCCCCAATAAACCAAAATTTTAAGAACCTAGAGTTTAAACCCTATTTACCTCCGAGAAAGCCTCAACAGAATCTTGCAGGAAGAAATAATCGGTCCACCTGGAGCTCTCCTCGCGAAAATGGCCCACCACCAAGGCCTGGACCAAAGCCTTTAGAGAAAATGGACTATGACCGATCTGTTCAAAGCAAACAGGTCAAGTATGTGAATTGCCCGAAATCCCAAAACCCATTTAAACGCAGGGCAACTTCTGACGACTTCCCTAACAAGCAACAACGCCTATATAATATTGAAGTGGATGATAAAGTGGATTTAGAAGAATACTCTACTTCTGCAGAAGAGGGTGTTTGTGAGGAAGTAAATTTTATGACAAAGGGCCATCCAGCGTACCATACATAGAGTATGCAACTAAGGATGGAGCCTTGTTGAAATTTCTTGTTGATACGGGGACCAACAAGAAGTTTGTAAGCTCAAAAATCGACCAGCCTACCATTTTACTTAAAAAACCATTTGACGTACAGTCCCCCGCAGGAAAAATAAAAATATCTCAATATGTCGAGAGAAAATTCTTTGCTTTAGCCGGTAACGATACTGTTATCAAATTCTTTGTTCTACCAGGACTTGATTCTTTCGATGGGATCATTGGCGATGACACGCTGAAGGAGCTTGAGGCTGTCATCGATAGGAAGAATAATTTGCTAACAATAAAATCCGACATCAAAATTCCTTTGAAAGAAAAAATATCACGGCAGATAAATGTTGCTTTTAGCGAGGATCTTACCTACGAGGTTAGACAGGGATTACAGTCATTGGTTGAGAAACACAGATCGCTCTTTGGACCAATTAATGTGAACGAGGTAATTGACACTTCTATTCAGGCAGAAATTAAAACGAATACAGACGACCCTATATATACAAAGAGCTATCCACAGCCAGCATGCCTAAGAGAAGTGGTTGAGGATGAAATAGCTAATCTCCTAGAGGAAGGGATAATAAGGCCATCGAAAAGTCCTTATAATTCACCAATCTGGGTCGTGCCCAAAAAACCCAAGGCTAATGGTGGAAAACAATATAGGATGGTCATCGACTACAAAAGACTGAACAGCGTGACAATATCGGACGCATATCCGATACCGGATATCAACGCCACGCTTGCTAGCCTAGGGAACGCTAAATATTTTAGGACTTTAGATTTGACTTCAGACGTATCAAAAACAGCATTTTCCACAATGAATGGCAAATATGAGTTTTTGCACCAGCCATTTTTCAACGCACAATTTGCAACGGTTTTAGTTATTTTAATCTAACGAAAAGCGGTGTTTTGCTTTCTTACATAGATCCCTCAGGACCACAGGATTCCCTGAGCAAATCTACGTATCGTCAGATGAGTTGTTCAGCCAGACAAGGTACGGTTCGGCATGCTTGCTTCACCAAAGATCAGCTCGTCGGTGGGGTGGGTAATTGTACCTGATGCTGAACGATCGCACAATATACCATGCCGATGATAAAAAAAACTATAAAAAAAATAAACCTAACCTACGATTATTCGCCATAATTATCTTTCCTAAATTAACTAATATGGGAAACCCGAGATGTAAATGGGCCCCGTAGTGTGTCCCTCCCTCCGTTTTCTGAAACAATTAAAAAAAACTCCATGGTTATCGATCCACTAGTTCTCTTCCGATAACCCTAACCTGAAGCTGAGCAAACTCTTATGGTACACTCATTTTATTGCTTTTCACATGCATCCCCATGCCTTTACTTTTCCTTCAGCACAAAAAAAAACTAATCACTCCATCCTAAATCTGGATAAGTTCTTAATGAATGGCGGTACGGAAGCGGATAAAGTATTCCATTTAAGTTATTTATTTCAAGAACGTTTATAATCAATTACTGCTAAGACTAACTTATCTTACAAAATGAAATAAAAATTAAATAAGTTCAAATATACCAAAACAATTGAGCCATGAATATTAAATAGTATAAACAAGAAGGAAATAAATGATATTTATATAAACAAAAATTGAATTATGGACCTCTATGATGAGATTCTATTCGGAGCTTGAGTGAAGAGAACTCAATCTGCACTAAGTATTATAGATGATAATGTCAAGCAAGAGTTGAGGCAAGAACTCGATTTTATCCTCGACTCGATTACTTAGTTGGCTTGTTAGGAACGGGGAATATAATTGTTCTATGGATCCCTTGACGTGCTGTTTGGCGAGAGCCTGTAGCAGATCGCTTTGTGCAGTAGTCGCCCTCCGCAATCGGATAGACTGTGTTTTGCGAAGAGCAGAAGAGCGCTGACGTATAACCTTTGACACTGTTCGTTGATCTTCTTGATAAAACTTGTCTCTACTGTAAGTAGAAGAATTTTGGCGCGTAGATTTTAGAAAGTAATCCAACTCTCGTTCTGAACACGATCTATAGTCTTTCGGAAATGATGTTGTTTATAAATAGATCAAATAACTGATATAATCTTTGAGGTTACCTACGTAAACGTGTCAAATTCAATTAATTATTGTGCCGAGGCACGTGATGTAACCAACAGATGGATTCGGCTGGCCACTTGACTAACGAACCAGAGTGACTACTATTGAGAGCGTCTATTGTGGTCACTTCTATGGAACGATCGGCTTTGTGATCAAAGGAACTATTTAGTAGGGATTCGTCTCGTCGGCACTACCGAGGTTACTGGTAACGTGGTAGCCAACGGCGCGCGTGGCGTGGCCGCGCTACGATATACAAATTGGTATACAGTCGCAGTTAATCGCTGGAGTGTTCGTAAAGCCGTGGTATAGGAAGAATGTGGAATACTCCGTACGTTCCGAGAACCAGGTTAACCTAGTTATATATCATCAGGCACTTAGACAGAAATCTTTTCTTACAACCAAAATTATTTTAATCACTTACTTGTTGGTTGTAGGTATATGCGTAGATGTACAAATATTAATTTTTTCAAATTTTATTTGGGTATAATATTTATTCTACCTTGTTATACGTAAGGATATTCTCTATATATGCAGATGATGGTTTGTGTTAGGCTGACTGCCATGGTCGAGAGTTGGAAGTCAAACAGAACGATTTGCGGAAATGGAAGTATGTCTCGCATACCCATTCGCAAAAAAACAAAAAAGAAAATCAGTTCTGTGGGAGATCGTAACTTCGAATGTGCGAATATGTACCGAATTCCATATGGTTCATATCTCGTAGCAGATTAGGTATCGGACGTATTCCGGCATTTATTTATATTGATATTTTTGCGTAAAATGTAGGGTGGTCCACACACGACATTTCAATTTCTTGCCCGCTCGGACATGAAGTTGAAATGGGAAAAAGGCCATGCGTTATGGTAATTCAACGACTGCTGAATAAATATTTAATTATATATATGAACATCTAAAGATGGGTATGCTTAAACGCGCATATCTTTGGCGTGTACGATACCCAAAGCATTTCCTTTCAGATCCACTAATTCATACAAGTTATTGCTAACAATATTCTTTATTTTTGCTTGGACAAATTTAGGACACAATTTAGCGTTTCGCTTTTTGGATTTATCGCTTAAAATAAAATTGCGCTTGAGAACAAACTGGCCAACATTAAATTTTCTGGTTTTACTTCTGGTATTATACGTTTTCTCATATACTTTATGTGCATCGGCTATTGATCGTTTTATACGGTCATGGATCATGTTCATTTTTACATTTGGCAATACCTCGAACTCAGAATTATTTAAGCTATTCAGTTTTCGCAGTAACTCTTAATCTGAGCCATGCTCGAGCTTACACTGGCCGAATAAAGCCTCATGAGGCGATAGGCCAAGAGCTGAATGAACGGTTGTTCTAAGGGCACTTAAGATTGATATGAGGTGTTTATCCCAGTTAGATTGATCGGAGCCTATGTATGATCTTATAGCTGCTAAAATCGATCGGTTGACGCGCTCACTTGCATTAGCCTGTGGAGCATATGAGGCAGTTCGAATATGTTTAGTCCCCGAAGAATCAAGGGATTTTGAGTACTCTTTTCCAACAAATTGTTTCCCATTATCAGATAAAAGTGATTCTGGTACTCCATAAAGTGAGAACACCTTATCCTCTAAAAATGCAATTGCACTATCTGCGGTGGCTCTCCTTATAGCTTTCGCAAGAACAAATTTAGTGAGTTGATCAAGACACACTATTATATAAGAATTACCTTTCTTGGACCTTGGATAGGGACCGAGGAAGTCAATATATATGTGTTGAAATGGCCTATCTACTATAAAGGATTGTCCCATGGGTGGTCTTAGGACAGAGTTTGGAGCCTTGGAGGCTTTACACACGATGCATTCTCCAATGAACGACTTTACTTGAGCCGCCATATTAGGCCAGTAAAATCGCTCTCGGAGACGATACAACGTTTTTGCAACTCCACCATGCGAGGCTCGAGAAGGGTCATGTGCCAGTCTAATCAAGCGGTTGGAATCCACAGTTTCCAGACACAGTCGTCTTCCCTGGGATCCCCTGTGCAATGTCTGACCTTCTTATATAGAAAACATTCTGAAACTTGAAGGTCAGGTAGCTGGGTTTTATTTTTCTCAATAGTTTCGACCAACCCTATATACTCATCCGACTTGAACGCGAATCAGCAAGGTCGACCTGTAAGACATCTGAAGAGCTCATGACGTTAGCTGTGGCAGATTCAATTTCGTCGGCCGCATACACCCGAGAAAGTGCATCTGGTGCCACATTTTGAGAGCCCTTTCGATGCTCTATCACAAAAGAGAATCTTTGGTGTCTCAAACTCCACCGCGCTAACCTTCTACTTAGATCTTTCTGGCTCATTAGCCACCTAAGACTCGAATGGTCAGTTACAATGGTAAAATTGTGTCCTTCAATTTATGGACGAAACTTTTCGACACCTAACACGGCAGCTAAACATTCCAGCTCCGTGACGCTGTAGTTAAGCTGTGCTTGATTTAATTTGTACGAATAGTAATAAATTGGTGTCTCCAAACCCTCGTCATCAAGTTGACTTAAAACGCACCCCACACCCGTAGATGAAGCATCGCATAAGATGACAAAAGGTTTCTGAAAGTCTGGGTTCACTAAAACTGGGGCAGGTGTCAGTGCCATTTTAAGCTCTTCCAAAGCTTTAAGAGCTTCGGGGGAAAATGAAACGGTCTTATTTTTCTTTAAAGTGTCGGTAATTGGTGTAGCTAGAGATGATTAGTTTGGCACAAACCGTCTGTACCAACCGGACAAACCCAAAAACCTTCGAACTTGATGCGGAGTTTTTGGTATTGGGAAGTCTCGGATGGCTGACACCTTGTCAGGGTCTGTTTTAATACAGCCTCCGCCAACTAGAAATCTTAAATACCGAAGTTCCTTAAAACAAAATCTTGATTTATTGATATTTAATATATGTAATATTTTAGTATGCGCTTCAAACGTCTTCGAGACAATCAGCAGGTCATCTAAGTAAACAAATATGAATTGTTTCAATTCATTTGGAACCACTTTGTCCATTAATCTTCATAAGCGTTGAGCTGCATTGCAGAGGCCAAAGGGCATAACCTTGAATTGATATAAGGGTCTGCCGGGCACGCTAAATGCCGTCTTCTCCCGTGCCGATTGTGCTAGAGGGATCTGCCAAAATGCGTCTTTCAGATCCACACTGGTAATGTAGTGCGTATCCGATTGCCGACTCAACAGATTCTCGACGTGAGGAAATGGATAGGCGTCATTTTTTGTTGCTTTGTTGAGTTTCCTAGAGTCAAGGCACAAGCGATTTTTCCCAGGCTTACGCACCAAAACTACTGGAGAACTCCAAGCACTCTCACTTTCTTCAATAACGTCTAATGCCAACATCCTATCCAATTCTTCATACATCAGCTTTTGGATGGCTGGCGACACGGGATAGTGACGTTGCTTAATGGGCTCGGTTTCGCATGTATTTATTATATGTTCCTCTAATGTTGTCCGTCGAAGCCCTTCTTTGTCATAGGACGGAAACATACGTATAACGTTTTCTATTTCCTTACTTTGATCGGCTGAAAGTTCTAGAGCATTTGCGTCACATTTACGTAGCAATGGAGGGCAAATCTCGGAAACAACTTGAGGGGCGATCTCAAAAAGTCTCCAAAAGTTAACCCCAAGATATAACGATTGTTGTAATGATGGAACTAAGTGCATTTTAATAGTCTCTGTCACTTTTTTAAAAGTGATTTCGGTAGTAATTTCACCTACGATCTGCTGTGGTTGACCACTTGGAGTCTTAACATCGGAATGCAATTTTTTAAAGGTTAATCCCTGATCTTTCACTAATTGCAAGCATCCCACCCCCAGACAACTTATGCTCGCTCCTCTGTGCAGAAGCATTGATTTTCCAAACATGGAAATGCTCGCATAAGGTCTGGGGTCTTCACCGTTGTAGAGCGTCGTAGCGCAAATCTGTCGATGCGTTTCGCGTTTGTTCTTAAATCTATCTTTTAGTTTTTGGATTCGATTTCGAACTGAAGTGAGAATTCTATTGCGAGCTTCATAATAGTTTTGTAAGCGTTGATGTAACGGAATGGGGTTATATATGGGGAGAATGGTCTTATCGCTATCAAGGTTATCTCGTTTTAAAATCTGTATTCGAAACGGTACAGTGTCATTTTTAAGAATATGAGAATCTTTGGATATATATAGTTTCAGGGATTTTTAGAACATTGAGTCCTTTTGTCGGATCAGGTTCTTTTGGAATGTCAGGTAGTTTTATCTCTTCAGTTGGATTTGGCATATCAGGTAGAGAGGTAATATTAGGATAATTTAAATCTTTGTCATTCAAAGTTTTTCCGGATCTTCTTTCGGGAGGCAAAACTCTCCGGTGTTCGGATTGCCCCGTTTCCGGTTTCCCGAACACTTAGAACATTTTGGTGTTGTGGTGTTTTCCATGCCACATTTGTAACAAAACAAGTTACGCTGGGGATTCGGGCATTATACAAATGAATGGCCTTTAACCTTGCAGTTCCAGCAAGGGAAGTTTGTAAGTTTTTGCT
This sequence comes from Leucozona laternaria, assembly GCA_932273885.2. Taxonomy (NCBI): domain Eukaryota; kingdom Metazoa; phylum Arthropoda; class Insecta; order Diptera; family Syrphidae; genus Leucozona; species Leucozona laternaria. The sequence continues at coordinate 140,350,767 of OW026366.1, forward strand.
GAGTATGCGACGTATCCAAAGCATCAACTCCGAATAAATCGTGTTCAGGCAAGCAACTTTCTAATTCACTGATTTGCTTTCTGAAATTATTTTGTACAAAAGGTTTTGCCCGTGAAATCTCATTCTGGGCATGCTTTTCAATGGAGCGGCATACATATAGCATTTCCACTAAACTTTGTGTGTTGAATGTTATGAGGAGTTCACCCGTTCGCCTCTTAACATTTTGTTTAACTAACTCAATTAACTCTCTTCGTGATTTGGGAGAATGAAGACGCGCATTAATCACGAGGATGGCATTATAGAAGTCATCGAAACTTTCAGTTGGACCCTGACGTCGGTCGAACATTTTTCGAGAAAGTTCCGAGTCGGTTTCGATGCTTCTATATTGCTCCACTAGGGAAATCTCAAGATTATGCCAGTTTGCATGCGGGTTGAACTTCAAAAATGTCCAGAACCAACTTTCAACAGTTCCGGTCTAAAATAAATGAAAATGTAGGGAAAAATCTTTTTTTCGAAATAAAGTATTATGCTTACTCAATAAATGATGTAAATTTAAACGTTAAATCTTATAATTTTTTGAAAGCTAATTTTGTAGAACTAAATAATTTTCTCTTTAATATAAACTGGTCAAATGAATTAATGTTTCTAGATTTGCAAAATATGTATAATCGCTTCATTGAAATTTTATTAATGGGTTTTGATAAGTTTGTTCCTATCGCGCAAAGAAAAAAATCTTTTGAAACTCCGTGGAGTAATAAACAGCTCCGCAATCTAAAAAAATTAAAACGCAATGCCTATACTAAATACAAGAAATCAAAAAATCAAGCTGATTACTTAAATTTTAGTAAACTTCGTAAGGACGGTTACAAATTTAACTTATTTCACATCATATGTCATTAATACCACGGAGGAAAGATCTCAAGTCGATGCCGTTTATACGGATTTTAGTAAGGCATTTGACTCAGTGAACCACCAAACACTAATAAAAAAGCTTGAAATATTTGGATTTCATTCAGAAAAGCTTCGTTGGTTATCTTCATACCTCACTGGTAGAAGTCAAAAAGTTCAGACAAATAATAAATATATGCTCTAAGGACATTTTATGCACGTCAGGTGTTCCTCAAGGAAGCCATCTTGGTCCACTTCTTTTCATTATTTTTATTGATGATATTCTCTCAGTTATTGATTACTGCGATTGTCTGATCTATGCAGATGATCTCAAACTGTTTTTAAAGGTCAAAAGTTTAGAAGATTGTCAGATGGTTCAATCTGACCTCAATAGTTTGTCCTTTTGGTGTCATGCCAATGGTCTAAAACTTAATATTAAAAAATGTAATACGATTTCTTTCTCTAGAAAAACTATTTGCTTATTATTTGACTATACAATTGAATCTAAACCTATCAATCGAGTCTCAAGGATTAACGATTTAGGTGTTATACTTGATACTGCCCTTTCTTTTAAATTCCATTTCGATTACTTGATCCCTAAAGCCAACTCGTTGATAGGCTTCATTAAGCGAAATGCTAAAGATTTTAGAGATCCTTACGTTCTTTTGTCATTATATATATCTCTTGTTAGATCGATTCTTGAATATGCAGATGTTATTTGGAGCCCCGCATTCAAAGTTCACTGTGACCGACTTGAAAAAGTTCAAAGACGGTTCACTAAATATATATTCTAACAAATGCGTTGGAGCTTTTGTCCAGAATATAAGGCTAGGTGCCAACTGCTTGGCATAAAATCCCTGGAATCCCGTCGAAAAGTTCACAGTGTAATGCTCATTAGAGATTTACTCTGTTATAACATAAAGTGTCCACCACTTCTTGCACTGGTTCCTATTTATGTTCCAGGTAGAACACTGAGAGCTAGATTTTTTATATTTCAAAAAGCACATAATACTAGATATGGCTGTAATGAGCCTTTATCCAGGTCCATTGTTTATTTCAATGAAGTGTCGTTAAGTATTGATTTTTTATGTCTTACTCGTGAAAAATTCAAATCGGAAATCTTGTACTTACTTATATTTTAACTTTTATTGGAGTGCCATACATATATCTGTTAGCTGTAAAACTGCTTGTAGATGAAACTTAATAAATAAATAAATGACTGGGCAGTCATTAAGGCTGAGGAACCGCAGAGGAACAGCGCCTCTTATCTTCTGAAGATTAGCGAGGAAAGCAAAAAAGCTCTTGAGAAGGCCGATTTTAAACTCCGGTTTGGCATAAGAAATGTCAAGATTAAGGTTCTGTAGAGTCAGGGAACAGACTGCGACAAAGCCAATGAACTAGTCGAAACCGACAACTTTATTGAGGGAGTCGTAGTCCCCGGCGAGCCGCTGGGCCCTGCCGCAGGACAGTCGCGCTGACAGTCGTTCAGATTAATCTGAAGCACTCTAAGTGTGCTTCTGATAATCTGAGGGTGTTCCTTAGGGAGGAACGCATAGATGTCGGCTTAATACAAGAGCCGTGGGTAAGCGGCCTCAGAGCTGGAGGCCTAGTAGACAGAAAATATGACTTGTTCTACAAACCTACTAATCTCGACGAAGGTAATCCTAGAACCTGTATCCTAGTTAAAAAACACTTAAAAGCTTTTTTGTATTCCAATTTCAGTGCTCCTGATCTGACAGCTGTCATATTAGAAGACAGGCATTCTGAGTCTCTCTTTCTTGCCTCAACATATATGGCGCGAGACAGGCAGTCACCGCCAGAGGAATTTCAGGCACTGACGACCACAAGAAGACAAACTTGGTAATTGGGTGTGATGCGAACGCACGACACGATCTATGGGGTAGCTCTGAGACCAACGAACGAGGTGAGCATCTCTTTGATTTTATTATTGAAAACAACTTAGCGGTCTGTAATAGAGGTAACACTCCCACCTTTGTTTTTCCGAGCTCGGAAAACTACGAATGATGGGAGGAAGTACTTGATGTTACAGTAGTTAATAATAATATTAATATATTGGTATAGAATTGGAGAATGTCCCATCTTAAGTCCTTTTCGGACCACAGATGGATTCTCTTCAACTTAAATTTTGAGTCTGAAAACCCACCCCATTTGAAATCCTAAGCGAATTGACTGGAAAAAATTCGGTCAAATCGTTAAGTCAAAAATATCGAATAAACCCGTTCTGAGTCCAGAATCGGTTGAAGCTCTAGAGGCAAGAGTAAGAACCTTTGAGGCATCCATGAGTACTGCTCTCAAGGTTTCTTGTCGCCTCAAACATAGCCGGAAAACCCTAACTCCGTGGTGGAATGAAGACCTGTCTATTCTTAGGAAGATGACTATGCCATAAACACAAATTCTACAAACCTTACAAAGACTGCCTTAGGGTCTATAAGCGTTCCATTGCATAGGCCAAACGACAAGGCTGGCCGATCAATCAATTGAAAACTATAAAGACTCCGCTAGACTAAGCAGAGTTCTCTGGAAGGAACACTGTTGTCCTTCGTTTTTGAAAAGCCTGACGGAAGCTGGACAGTTTCTCCATCCTAGTCCTTAGAATTACTGCTTTCAACGCACTTTCCGGGCTGTGTGAACAGCAACCCTGAACCGCTTAGGACCCATAGTATGTAGTTATCTCGCGTAGAGCATATAAATACCGTTAAAACAAGAGAAAATATTGCCGGGGCAATAAAAACTCTCTCACCTTTCAAGTCTCCTGGCCCGGACGGCATAATACCAATCATGCTAAAAAAAATTGCATTATGTGTTAGTTCCGTGGCTGGAAATGATATTCAAAGGATGCCTCCATCTCAATCATGTACCCGAGACGTGGAGACATGTAAGAGTAGTTTTTATACCGAAGGTCGGTAAGCGAGGACATGAATCCGCGAAGCACTTCCGACTAATTAGCCTTACCTCGTTCGTACTTAAAACTTTGGAGCGCATTCTTGACATCTATATTAGAAACATCCTGGAAGAATATCCTCTTGAGAACTCTCAACACGCATATCTCAAGGGTAAGTCCACAGAGACGGCTCTTCATGAGGTAGTGCGTTCAATTGAGAAAACAATACACTTCAAGGAATATACACTCTTAGATGTAGAAGGGGCTTTTAACAACGTCCTAACTGAATCCATTCTGGAATCACTTGTGGCCCTTGGCGTAGAGGACTACATCAGGGAATGGGTAATATCCATGCTCAGCGATAGAAGGATTCAAGCGACGCTAGGCAGTACAAAATCGACCAAACACGTCAAAAGAGTCACCCCACGGGTGGGGTACTATCTCCACTTCTCTGGATCCTAGTCATGAACAAAATTCTCGTTAGGTTGGAGAGATGCGGCGTGAAGGCGGTTGCGTATGCAGATGATTTGGTGATATTGGTTTCAGGAAAGTTCCCACCTGTGATCAGCGAGATCACAGAGACGGCTTTGAGAAAAGTTAGTAACCGGGCTACGAGTTGTGGACTAGGTGTTAACAAAAGTAAAACTGAACTGATGCTTCTTACCACCAAAACTAAAATACCTCCCTTCACGCTACCCCGACTCAACGGCGAATTCCTTCCACTTTCTTCCAGTGCGAAATACTTCGGCGTCATTCTTGACCCCAAGTTAAACTGGAAAATCAATGTTGAAGAACGGGTTAATAAGGCCTGTATAGCCTTTTATGCTTGTAGTAAGACCTTCGAAAAAAAGTGGGGCCTCCAATCGAAGATGATACTGTGGACGTACACAGCTGTGGTACGACCGATTCTCACGTATGGCTCTATTGTGTGGTGGCCCGCACTTAACAAAGCATATAACATAAACAAATTTAAGAAGGTTCAAAGAACATCTAGCGTTGGCACCACAGGAGGCCTATGCTCCTGCCCGACGGATGCCTTAAGCGTCTTTCTGCACCTCTTACCAATTGATTTACACATTAAATATTTAGTAGCATGCAGCGCGATTAGACTTAAGGAGTCAAACTGTTGGCTTGCTAAGCCATAGGGTCATAGTAATATCATAGGTTTGATTCCTATTGATATGCTTTCAATGCAGACCGACTACTGCACTCCCGCTCTGGATCTCAGTAGAGATTTTAAGGTTTTATTTCCATCCAGAAAGGATTGTAAAGATGACGTCGTGACGAGAGACTTCGACACAACTATTTTTACTGATGGTTCAAAGATGGAGTGTGGTGATGGTTCAGGAATCTTCTCCGAATCCTTGAACATCTCTAGGTCCTTTGGGCTACCTTACTTTGCTAGTCTACTTCAAGCTGAATTACTAGCGATCAGGGAAGCATGCAGGTTACTCAAACAAGATCCTAACCAAAACCGAAACACCGCTATCCTGACAGACAGTCAGGCAGCTGTTAAAGCCATTGATTCGGCTATATCAATTTCTAAATTGTTCCAGCAATGACGAGAGCTCTCAAGCCTTAATGTCAACCTCAGGGTCACTGTTATCTGGGTTCCAGATCACTGTGGCATTGAGGGAAACCAGCGAGCTGACGAACTGGCCAGCCAAGGATCGGCCCTTCACAGCTCACTTGCGGAAAGAGTTAACATTCCGCTTGGAGTTGTGAAGGGCAAAATATTCTCAATTTTTCCTACTGAATCCAATAGCAGATGGGAAAGTTTAGCAAACTGCGTTATATCTAGAAAGATATGGCCCATCTACAGTAAGTCCCGAACAACTGACCTGATAGCTAGGCCCAGGCGAGACATAGCCAGGGTTGTTGCGACATGTTCTGGTCACTGGCCAGCAGGAGAACATGCGGCGAAGCTTGGCATTCCATACAATACCTTTTGTCGTAGTTGTGGGGACAATCAGGAGACGGAAACAGTAGTCCACTTCCTCTGTAAATGCCCTGGTCTGGCCAGATTGATAGCAAGAGCATTTGGAAAAGCATTTCTTGAAAACCTTAACGAACTTTCTGAGATAAAGATCAAAGATATGATAGCTTTCCTCAACGCAACGAAGTGGTTCTAAGCTTTACTTCGACTTAACTTCTTTACAGTATCCGGTAGACTCCTTAGACAGCACGTGAGCTGAAAAAGGGTGCCTACTTTCAGACCCGTAAGGGAATATAACCCCATACCCCTCCAATAAAACCACTTTCAACCCACAGATCAATACGAGTTTATGGTATCAAAACGGCGCCCTCCGGCGCTAATTGGGCCCGCGGAGCTAGTTTGCTCTGGGCCGCCATTTCTACCTACCTGGTCATAGATCTGATATCAATAGTGGGGGGGGGGGGGCAAAAAACAGCATTGGCACTAAACTGTTTGAAAGAGAAACACGAGCCAGATTTCAAAAGAGTTAGAATATTTGAAACAGAGAAACATCATGCAAAGAGATATCTACTCGAGATGCTGCATATAATAAACACAGAGAATACTGTGAATCAGCGATCGGACTGTGACAATTTAAGCAGTGCATATACCCAGCTGATTAAGAGATCGAATTATGTCATTAAATCAAATAAGTCTTGTTGGTGGTCGATGATGATTCTTTTTTGTGTGTGGTTAAAAAGTAATTATTATTAAAATGATCTATACTTGACAGTTTAACTTTTAATTTAAAATTTTAAAATTAATTTAATTAATCTAATTTTCAGTTGTAATATTTTAAATTTTAAACTATAATTTAAGAAAATGTGATATTGCTGTACCAATATAAATTATTATTTTTGTTGATTTATGTAAGTTTGTTTGACTTTCATGATGTAGTGTACTAATATATATATTTATTTTCTGTTTTTTTATTTTTTGAATTGTGAAAATAAAGCCTGATGAAGAACATATACATGTGCGAAGCGTCGTCGTAAGAAACAACATCTTTTAATTTACCTACAGCCCGCATAAATTAGCTTTTATACAGATAAAAATCAAGGTCGCATAAACAAATAACTAAAGTCATAAATAGATACAACATAAAAGGAGTTTTCCAGTAGTTGCCGAGTAGTATGTAAGAAACTATGTAAGAACTATTGAAATATTTAATTTGTTAAGTGAAACTAAAGTTAACATTTAAAAATATATTTTTTTGAAATAACTTTTTATTGCGACGAATAAATATAATTCGCGCGATGGCGGATGTACTCATTCGGGTCTTCTTCGATACTCTGCTCTACAGCAGCAATAGCGTCTTCGGTGCGCACTGTACGGCGTCTCTGAGGATGCGCATTATCCACTAGAGTAAACGTGGTGCGAAACCGATCCATGGTTGCTCGAATTTATGCGATTTTGCGATTATGTCGACCGAATATTGTACGCAGCGCGCGATGTGTTGCGTGAATCGAACCATTATTTTGGTATTAAATTTGAAAACGTTGTTCAGGAGTAAGTCTATTAATTATGAAATGGCAAACCAAACTGAGCATAAATCAAGTGACAGCTGTCAAAAAGACCAACTCCGAAAAAAGTATTGCCACATTGAAAACCACACGTCTAAAAAAAACACCCTTTATATGATGCGAGTTGTCGTACAGATAGAGGCATTTAATTGAACGATATACACATGTTAGGCGAAAAGCTACAGGGAGACCTGCACTAAATAACAATGCGCTTAAGAACACATTGCATTGCAGTATGTGGTGATATTAAGAAAATGTTCAATCAAATCAAGCTAAATGAAAAGCAATTCGACCTCCAACGCATTTTCTGGAGAGAAAGCAAGCACGAACCGTTGCAGGAGTATTGGCTCACGGTGGTAACGTTCGGCCTTACATCCTCAGCGCACTTAGCAGTGCGTTCAGTGATGCAAGCTGCCACTGAAGCTTAAAGTCATCTTCCGCAAGCCTCAGCAGCAATCAAAAACGATTTCTGCATGGATGATTGTACGACAGGCGAGACAGAATACGCCTTCAATTAGCAAAAGACATACACAGAGTATTAAAGAGCGCCGGTTTTGAATTATGCCAATGGAAGTCGAACTCCGAAAAATTCATGCATGAGATGACCGCTGGCACAAGTGATGCCTTATTGGTGTTTTCGGGGGAAGAGAAATCATCCATCTTAGGTCTTAATGGCTAATAGCGTCAGAACAATTCATACTCACCAAAATAACGATAGTTGGATGTGTGCCTCAGCTATATGACCCCAATGGTTATATATCCCCGGTCACCATCATTGGAAACATCATGATCCAAAACATTTCCAGAGAAGAGAGTTGGAAAACCTACTGGAGTGGTATAACTTTCCTCAAAGAATTTCGTATAGATAGATGGTTAGGTACCTTAGGGGTAACAACAGTACTGATTCATGGTTTTTCAGACGCATCAAGCACAGCATATAGTGCAGTCGTCAACATTCGTACAGAGCAACCAGATGGTACAGGTGTATGCAGATTACTCTTATCAAAGACAAGAGTAGCTCCACTGAAGACAATCAGGATTCTAAGGCTAGAGTTGGCAGCAGCTGAGTTATTATTAAGACTACTAATACAAGACTACGAGCTTCAATTAAATAAATTGAAAAACACCACAAAATAATGACTCTCTCCGAACAAATCCTGTAACAAGATCAGTATATCTAAAAAGATCCAATTTGATTTTGTCTCTTTTAACCCAAAAAAGTAAAAAGCTTACTGGATCTAAAGTAAAAACCACTTCAACGCCACCATATTTATTTTCAACAACAACTTTTTTCTCTAGCACCTTTAACTTCAACATTAACTTCATCAGCATTTTCCAACGCCTCATACATAACTTCCTCATCTTTAACTTCACTTATAACTCGAACTAATCCAACGAAATCTTCATCCCCTCAGCTATTCCATCAACTTCATTACCCACTTCGCAAAATTTACTTACACTTTCATCATCAACAACATCACCTAGTTCCAGTTCAATTTTAACTTCAACTTCTTCAACAAACCTTCTTCCTTCACTCTCACCAGCTTTACCAATAACCACATCTTCCACTTCAACGATTTTAACTTCATCTTAACAATATCCATATTCCTTATCAGTCTCGTCAATCCCAATTTTGTCCTCGTCTTCAGTGCCTCAGTCGTCTTTATTACTTAATGCTCAAAATTTATTTACTGAAGGATAACTGAAAGCGGCTGAGCGATTTAAATGTATCTTCTTGTCTAATTTTGATCCCCACACAAGCTGTGACGACATATCAAAATATATAAATTCACGTTTCAACAATGCAAAGATTAAACTTGAACAACTAAAAACCAAGAGCATGGAATATGCATCATTCAAACTCTTTGTTACCCAGGAAATGTTTAATCATCTAATGGATAAAATTTATTGGCCGGATAACATCATCGTACATGAATTTGTAAATAAAAACAATACAATTCGTAATCCTTTTCAGAAAAAATGACAAGACATACAAATTATCGCCATTAATTAACATATTTTACCAAAATGTTAGAGGACTTCGGACTAAGACCAACAAGGTCTACTATTCTACGTCTATCTGTTCGTATGATATAATTTCTTTGACTGAAACTTGGCTGGATGCTGGTATCAACGATTCTGAAATTTTCAACGATACATTTAATGTTTCTAGACGTGACAAATACTCGGATCATCCAAACATCGATACTGTTGGAGGCGGGGTGTTAATAGCTGTAAAATCTTCCTTTGTTGCTGTTCCAATTCATGTTCCTGCTGCACTTGACAAAGAAATTCTCTGCGTGAAAGTATCTTTAAAAGATAAAAACTTATGTATATGTAATAACACTGTATATTGTTCCTGGAAGCCCACAGGATGTTTATTCAAAAGCTTTTGAATACTTAAGCTTCGTCAGCAAATTACTGGATTATCACGATGAAATTATTTGTTTAGGCGACTTCAACCTTACCAACGTCGCTTGGTTCGCTGCCCTGACACAAATGCTATGTTACCACAAATGCTATGTTCACTTGGACTTCATCAACTTAACGATATTTTAAATATTAATAGAAAATTGCTGGACCTAGTGTTTACTACCATTGATGATGATATTACGATAGATAAATCAACCGAGCCTCTGGTGTCTGAAGATAATCATCATCCAGCGCTAATTTGTTCACTTTTTAAAAACTTTAATAATTTTAATAATGAAATCTTTTAAAATATTAACTCTTTCAATTTCAAAAAGACTCATTTTACAAAACTAAATTCGTTGCTGTCCCAAGTAGACTGGTCTCGCTTGAATAATTGTTTAAATGTTAACTCTATTGTAACGAAGTTACACCTTTACATAACAGCGCCTATCCTCCAACTCAACATTTTCAACATCATCAACTAGAGCACAATTACATCACATACCTCAAGGCGCCCACGAGAATTGATGACGAGGTTTGGCGACAACAACAGCGCACGACAGCACAACACAACCAATACGCACAACAACAATTCAACGACTTATATGAAATTAGTGGGCAGCATTTTTCTACTTCACATGATTCACACTTCCTTGTTACCGCCAAATCTATAAGCAAGGGTGAAATGGCCACTGCAATTCAGGAAAATTTTATCCTCCGTGGTTCTGCTAATTCAATCCTTTGAACTTAGTGAGTACCAAGAAGCAAGCTGCTGGGTGTGTAGTACACCAGTAAGAAGTTTCAATTAATTTTTGGCTTTAAGCCGTAAAAGAACCCCTTCCCCTTCTTATTTTTCCCACAACTTCTTGTTGCGGCTAGGGATTAATCCCAAACCAATCGAATCCGCCTCCAATTCGATAAGGCTAGGGAGCCAATCCCAAATAACATTTTTGCCTTAAGAGTCGCTTGGAGGCTAGGGAATTTATCCCACCGCCTGCCATCGTACCGTGCCTTCACTTCGGTGTTGGCTAGGGAGTTTATCCCACCGCCTGCCATCGTACCGTGCCTTCACTTCGTTGTTTGCTAGGGAATTTATCCCACCGCCTGCCATCGTACCGTGCCTTCACTTCGGTGTTGGCTAGGGAGTTAATCCCACCGCCTGTCGTCGTACCGTGCCTTCACTTCGGTGTTGGCTAGGGAGTTTATCCCACCGCCTGCCGTCGTACCGTGCCTTCACTTCGGTGTTGGCTAGGGAATTTATCCCACCGCCTGCCATCGTACCGTGCCTTCACTTCGGTGTTGGCTAGGGAGTTAATCCCACCGCCTGTCGTCGTACCGTGCCTTCACTTCGGTGTTGGCTAGGGAGTTTATCCCACCGCCTGTCGTCGTACCGTGCCTTCACTTCGGTGTTGGCTAGGGAATTTATCCCACCGCCTGCCATCGTACCGTGCCTTCACTTCGGTGTTGGCTAGGGAGTTAATCCCACCGCCTGTCGTCATACCGTGCCTTCACTTCGGTGTTGGCTAGGGAGTTTATCCCACCGCCTGTCGTCGTACCGTGCCTTCACTTCGGTGTTGGCTAGGGAATTAATCCCACCGCCTGCCATCGAACCGTGCCTTCACTTCAGTGTTGGCTAGGGAGTTAATCCCACCGCCTGTCGTCGTACCGTGCCTTCACTTCGGTGTTGGCTAGGGAGTTAATCCCACCTTCTGTAGCCGTATATGCAATACCGTGTTATTTATTTAAGTTATAATACAATTGTAAGATTTATACGAAAATAATCTGTTAGTATAGTTTTAAGTACAACTGGAATAAAAAGTGTCTAAAGAACTGGAGTTCTGAACTTTCTAAACCCGAGTTTTATTGCTTTCTTCGGTAAAAACCCTGGACCCGCTGACCTACCTCAGCTGAAAACTAAAAAAGCATCACATTTTGGCGCCCGAGCAGGGACCTCTAGAAGGTTCACCCAAACTCCGACCGACCGACCCGTAATCTTTCTAAGAGGATACCGACCGCCGCCGTAACCAATTTTTTTGTATCCCTTCGAAAAAGATTTTGCTTTAACCGAATTTCTTCAAAGAAGTACCACCGAACCGCCGCCATGTCCGACTCCGATGACCCACCGCCAGGAGGCGAATACAACCCGTATACAAATTTGGGGTTCATTTACTTCCTCAAAAAGTCGGAACTCATCGAAGTATTAAACGACCGAAAGTTAGATACGAGTGGCACTTTACGAACGCTCCGTAAACGGCTAAGCCAGCATTTTAAGGAACTTCGTACACATAAGTCCACCCAAAATCTTTGTGAAGAATGGGAGGACGTTGTGGAGAAAACGAATGACGCAGAACCTTCCGAAGATATACTGCCTCCCGACCCGCAGCTATAGATTTTCAGATCATTTTTGTTCCTTCCGCCCCGCCGACAGGAGCACCTATATTCTTAAACGTGCCCGAAGTGAAGAAAACGACTCTACCCGCACCGACATACCAGCTTACCTATCATCCGCCGCCACCCAGAACAGAGCCACCTCACACATCAAGCCGACTCACATTAAGCTACGAAGCCGAAATGATGAATACAGTCCGCAAGGGGGGACTAAGGTTGGACTCTACAGGGAATCCGCTGGAATTTTTGGAACGGCTAACGGAATTAACGCGATGTTATAACATCCCGCCCAAGGATATGTTACGAACATTACCTGAAATGTTCCGCGGTAGCGCTCTCGAGTGGTTGCGCATAAAAGGAGACACTTTCAACACTTGGGACGGTTTTCGTGAAGCATTCATTCAACATTTCTTGCCAGCCAGGTATTTACATAAGCTGGAAGAAGAAATATTTCGCAAGCGTCAAGGCCCCCGCGAAAAAGCGAAGGATTATATATTATCTGCCCAGTACCTTATCAGGCAGCATCCTCGCATCTCTTTGGCCGACAATATAGACCACATTTTCGACCACATGCGGCCCGAGTACCGGTATTACATTCGCCGCCGAGATTTTACTACTTTGGATGACCTCGCATACCTAGCGGAGGAATTTGAGGCTATTAAAAATGAGGAACGTAATATACGCCCTCCACCGATTGCTACCCCTTTCACTCCTACAATTCTCCGTGGTCCATCAGCAGAAGTTCCATATGACCGGAATACGCATTGCTGGAATTGTTAGCAGAGGGGCCACCAAAAAGAGACATGTCGTAGAACATATCGACTGTTTTGCTCCTTCTGCGGATTAGGTGGCAGACTAACAGAAGACTGTTCGTGCCATAGAAATCCCGTCGCCGTTGTAACTACGCCACCCACACCAGGCCTTCGTTACTTTGTCCCGACCCAAGTCGAAGGAGAAGAGTACCAAGCTTTACTTGACACCGGTTCTACGAAAACGTTCGTGGGCCGGTCACTTAGGAATAAAATTAAGGAACTGGACCTTCCCAGGAACGCACAACGCTGGCCGATCCATTTAGCAAATGGATATCCAATAATGACTTGCGAACATTATACCGCAACGTTCACCTTAGGGGATAAAACCCTGACGGGCGAAGTGACGTACTTGCCTGACTTAGAGGAAGATGTGATACTCGGGATGGATTTATTGCACCAAGCCGGTTTGCAAATATTTTTGGACAGCAAACCTTTGACTAACCAAAAGCCTGGCGAAAGTAGCCACGCTTGTTCAGTCATGCAACATCCGTCAAGCAATCACCAAGAGAACATGGATCAGTTCCGAAAAACTGTACTACCGACGTTTGAAGAAATAAATGTTGTATCAAACGTACCACCGCACCATAGGTCTAAGAAGAAACAAGAACCCGTGAAGCCAAGACGCAGTCCTAGGGGACATGATATGCGACCCCCCAGTTCTCGCTTCCATCGGCTATCAGTCCTCGAACGAGTAGCTATATATAATCCGCCGAACCAATCCGCGGCAAGCACAAAGTCTTCAGCCCAGCCGCCGATCCGTATCAGCCGAGCGCCCCGCTCTGCTAACAAAAGGAAGCTGCAATTATGCGTCAACCATGCTCCGCGCCCTGTCAAGAAAGTAGAGAAGACAGGACAGCACCCCGATGACAAACCGTCAACATCCCAACAAGCCTTACCGGTAACCGACCCTTGCGTTAGGCAACGGACTCTACCGCGCAAGGTAGCCGCCCCTAGTCGAGCAACCGCCAAGCCCTTGTGCCTCACCTTATTGCCTAAGAGCAAAGTGAGCCCAGTCATTCCGCCAACTCTCGTCCGCAATACCGCCGTACCGATTCTACCGCCACCCGAAACCAGGATGAAGGAAGTCCGAGGTCAACGACAGATCGTAGAGGAGAATTTGCTGGTACGTAACCCGCCGGCCCCCGTACAACCTCAGCCTCTAACTGTCCGCTTCAACGCATTGACCAAAAGAGCAGCCGTTCCCGCTTCGACACCGCTATATGTTCTGGCAGCCATGACCATGACACCCCCGGGCGGGGCGGAGTACAACCACCAGAAGACAATGCAGGGCATCCACATTCTGCCAACCAGCCTTCTGGGGCTTCAACTTCAGGACGACATGACCCTTTCGTCGGCATTTCACTGAACGGACCACATCATCGGCAGTCCTTCTACATCTACCGACCATGGGGTAAAATTTCTGTACGTCTCAATAAAAAAGGGACACAGGCCAGCCTTCGATTCAAAGGTCAAACTAAGACCATCGACATAGAGAACTAAGATTATCCCGATTATTCCATTTTTATGTTAACTACCCGATTTTTTTTTTTTATTGTGATTAATTATTATTTAGATTATATTACGAATTATTTTGAAGTAATTGTTCAATTAAATTGAAAAAAAATATATACGAAAAAAAAAAACAAAAAAGACACATAAATAATAAAACAAAAAAAAAAAACATTTAAAAAATAAGAAAAGAAAAAAAACAATAAAAAAAAGAGAAATAATTATATTAATGAAATATATATATTTGCTATTATAGTCGGTCAGCCATCAGCCGAATAGGGGGAATAACATGTAGCATACGAAAACATGCACGTGCCGTAACTATTCCGACTGGTGGAAGTGTGATCATAGCCTCTCCGCGGCGGCCGCTAGAAACAAGCCTTTAAAAAGGTTTGGCTAATATGATCAGGCTGGTTCCACAGGTTGGCAACAGGTTAATTCCCTGTTCCGTAAAACTAGAAGAATTACGAGACCGACAACAAGCCTCGGAAACGACGACAACCCACGCAAAGAAAACGGAATAACGATTTACGAATTTTCTTATGGAACGTACGATCGCTCTATAGAGCTCGAGCTGCTCAGCAGCTAGCCGATGCCCTGTCAAAATATAAAGCTGACATAACAGCACTTCAAGAAATAAGATGGACAGGGAATGGTGTTCTGCAGAAGAAAGATTATGACTTATACTACAGCTGTCATACAAAACACCATGTGCTCGGGGTAGGCTTCCTAGTCGGCGAAAAAATGAAGTCTGCCATCATCGGCTTTAACGCTATAAGCGAAAGGCTATGCACCCTTCGCGTGCGAGGCAAATTTAAGAACATCAGCCTCATTAACGTTCACGGACCTACGGAGGAGTCCTCAGACGAAGAAAAAGAGACTTACTACGAACAAGTCGAGAGGGCCCTCAATGCCTGTCCAAGGTATGACGTAAAAATCATCCTTGGGGATTTGAATGCAAAAATAGGTCGGGAGCCGGTATTCAGGCATTACGCAGGCACCCATAGTTTGCATGAGAACACTAATGACAATGGACTTCGAGTCTTAGAATTGGCAGCATCGAAAAACATGGTCGTTGCGAGTACCAGGTTCCCGCGTAAAGATATCTACAAAGCAACCTGGGTATCACCTGATGGAGTCACTCGTAACCAAATTGACCACGTGTTGATAGACCGTCGCCACTACTCGAACTTGATGACGGTACGAACGTACCGAGGTGCCAATATCGACTCGGATCACTATCTTGTTGGTATGGTTTTCCGAGGGCGGATTGCCTTGCGAAGACGTATTGCATCCGCCGATCAGGTTCGAATCAACACGGCTGCTCTGCGCAATGAAAACACCAGTAACACCTTTGGTAATGCGTTAGGACTCGCCCTAGAACTGGGTAGAGTAAGTCCTGGAGCCAGTATGCTGGGCGTAGATGAGAAGTGGACACGCCTTAAGAATACTGTCATTAGTACTGCCAACTCCATCTTAGGCAGCAGTCGTAGAAATTGGAACGACTGGTTTGATGATGAATGCAAGCTAGCGACTGAACGTAAGAATGTTGCGTACCGAGCAATGCAACAATCTCATAGAACGCGGGCACGCGAAGACGAATATAAAGACCTCAGAAGAATTTAAAAACGGCTTCACAGACAGAAAAAATCAGCCTGGGAGAAGAACATAATCTGTGAAATAGAGAAAAGCCGAGAGCGAGGTCCGCACCAGGCGCGGAAGTTCTACCAATCCGTCCGAAACATGACGCAGTACACACCACGCTGCACATACTGCAAGGACGGAGAGGGAAATCTGATCACCGATCCTCAAAGCATACTGGAGCGATGGGAAGTGTACTTCAATGAATTGCTAAATGGTCAGCTCACTGCAGAAGTGGAGGCTCCACTACTTCAAGAAGAGTACCCTATGTTGCCGCCACCAAGCAGAGAAGAGGTTGAGAAGGCTATAGGCCGGCTAAAGAAAAACAAAGCCCCGGGAGCCGATGGTATACCAGCCGAACTATTTCAACACGGTGGGCCAGCTTTACGTCAAGCAATTCATGAGATTATAGTGCACGAGCATGAAGAAATTCCAGAAGACTGGCGAAAAGGTATAATTTGCCCCATACATAAGAAGGGAGATGTCACAACGTGCAGCAATTATAGAGGTATCACGTTGTTGAGTACCGCCTATAAGATACTCTCCTCTATCCTACAAGACCGGATAACCCCATACGCTAAAACCATCATCGGACAATATCAGTGTGGTTTCATTCCAGGCAAATCAACAACTGATCAGATCTTTACCCTTAGGCAGGCGATGGAAAAATGTCTAGAATTTACCATCCCAACATACCACCTGTTTATAGACTTTAAGGCCGCCTACGATAGCATAGCCAGGGTAGAACTTTACAAAGCCATGAGAGAATTCGGCATCCCAAATAAATTGACACGACTATGTAGGTTGACCATGACCAACGTAACAAGCCAAGTAAAAATAGCCGGATTGCTATCCAAACCAATCAACATCTTTAATGGACTCCGACAAGGAGATGGTTTGGCCTGCCTCCTCTTCAACCTGGCGTTGGAGAAAGCAATCCGTGACTCTGGCACGGCAACAAGAGGGACCATCGTCAACAGGTCCAGCCAGATACTGGCTTACGCAGACGACATCGACATCATCGGAAGAACTGAGCAAGCTGTACATGATTCCTTCATCCAGATCGAGCAGGCGGCACAAAATCTGGGGCTGCACATTAGTGAAGGTAAAACAAAGTACATGGTGGCGTCGAATGCGAGAGGAACAGTTGGTCAAACAATCCAGGTAGCGGAGCACGAATTTGAAGTGGTGCAATCCTTTAAATACCTTGGGTCAATAGTAGCAGCCGATAACAATATAGAAGAAGAAATACGCGGGCGGCTTCTCAAATCCAACAGAGCCTACTATAGTCTGTCAAAGCTCTTCAAATCCAGAAATCTCACCATAACTTCAAAACTGCTGCTGTACACGACCATGGTCCTGCCAGTACTCACATATGGATCCGAGACTTGGGTGCTTAGCAAAAGGCACTCCGACCTCTTAGCCGCGTTCGAGAGAAAAGTCTTAAGGAGAATTGTTGGCCCCATATGTGAGGAAGGACGATTCCGGAGACGGTACAATCATGAATTGTACGCAATCTACCTTGAAGCAGATATCGTGACAAAAATTAAGCTCGGTAGACTCCGGTGGGCAGGGCACCTAGCTCGCATGAGCGAAGAGGAACCTGCTCGGAAAGTTCTTTGTGGTACATTCTATGGTAGACGACAGCGTGGTAGACCATGCTTGCGCTGGAGAGATGGCGTAGACCAGGACGCCCGGAGCCTTGGGGTGCGCAACTGGATGGCGGCGGCTCGAGACCGGGATGGGTGGAGAGACTTGTTGAAGGAGGCCAGGACCGGACCCCGGTTGTCGAGCCGACGATGATGTGATGATTATAGTCCATAACTAATAGCCTTTTTTTCAGATAGAAGTTACGACAAGCAGGCTCGTCTTTCGAAGAAAGGGGGGAATGTAACGAAGTTACACCTTTTTTGATTAATCCCAAACCAATCAAATCCGCCTCCAATTCGATAAGGCTAGGGAGCCAATCCCAAATAACATTTTTGCCTTAAGAGTCGCTTGGAGGCTAGGGAATTTATCCCACCGCCTGCCATCGTACCGTGCCTTCACTTCGGTGTTGGCTAGGGAGTTTATCCCACCGCCTGCCATCGTACCGTGCCTTCACTTCGGTGTTGGCTAGGGAGTTTATCCCACCGCCTGTCGTCGTACCGTGCCTTCACTTCGGTGTTGGCTAGGGAATTTATCCCACCGCCTGCCATCGTACCGTGCCTTCACTTCGGTGTTGGCTAGGGAGTTAATCCCACCGCCTGTCGTCGTACCGTGCCTTCACTTCAGTGTTGGCTAGGGAGATTATCCCACCGCCTGTCGTCGTACCGTGCCTTCACTTCGGTGTTGGCTAGGGAATTTATCCCACCGCCTGCCATCGTACCGTGCCTTCACTTCGGTGTTGGCTAGGGAGTTAATCCCACCGCCTGTCGTCGTACCGTGCCTTCACTTCGGTGTTGGCTAGGGAGTTTATCCCACCGCATGTCGTCGTACCGTGCCTTCACTTCGGTGTTGGCTAGGGAATTTATCCCACCGCCTGCCATCGTACCGTGCCTTCACTTCGGTGTTGGCTAGGGAGTTAATCCCACTGCCTGTCGTCGTACCGTGCCTTCACTTCGGTGTTGGCTAGGGAGTTTATCCCGCCGCATGTCGTCGTACCGTGCCTTCACTTCGGTGTTGGCTAGGGAATTTATCCCACCGCCTGCCATCGTACCGTGCCTTCACTTCGGTGTTGGCTAGGGAGTTAATCCCACCGCCTGTCGTCGTACCGTGCCTTCACTTCGGTGTTGGCTAGGGAGTTTATCCCACCGCCTGTCGTCGTACCGTGCCTTCACTTCGGTGTTGGCTAGGGAATTTATCCCACCGCCTGCCATCGTACCGTGCCTTCACTTCGGTGTTGGCTAGGGAGTTAATCCCACCGCCTGTCGTCGTACCGTGCCTTCACTTCGGTGTTGGCTAGGGAGTTAATCCCACCGCCTGTCGTCGTACCGTGCCTTCACTTCGGTGTTGGCTAGGGAGTTAATCCCACCTTCTGTAGCCGTATATGCAATACCGTGTTATTTATTTAAGTTATAATACAATTGTAAGATTTATACGAAAATAATCTGTTAGTATAGTTTTAAGTACAACTGGAATAAAAAGTGTCTAAAGAACTGGAGTTCTGAACTTTCTAAACCCGAGTTTTATTGCTTTCTTCGGTAAAAACCCTGGACCCGCTGACCTACCCCAGCTGGAAACTAAAAAAGCATCACACTATGGTCTTTAAATTTAATAATACTATGTTTGATTGTTTTCTTGATTCTGTTCCAATTGCCATTGTAAAGTCGAGATCTTTCGATCCTGATTGGTACGATAGTGAAATTAAAAACCTTTAAAATAAAAGAAACAAGGTATGGTCCGTATAATCAAATTCTCGAGATTGTGAAGAGTTGCAATGTGACCTTAATTCGTTTTTTGACTGGTGTGTTCGTAACTGTTTGCTTCTTAACGTCGATAAATGTAAAACAATAAGCTTAACAACAGTCAGGAAGATAGAGACGGAGTGTCCCCACCAAGGCAATCCGACGATTAGACGGTATCGGAAGAATTCCCTAGACGGAATAAACGGTGGCCTTCTGCAGTTCCAGTAAGGCTGAACTACTTGGTGAACACCTTCTATGGGCTACTTCGACATATTCGGAGCTCAGGTCTATAAGGAGCGGTTTATCCGGCTCTCCATCCTTGGTGTTATACTTATAACCTGGTCCTCGAGGTTGAGGGGTCGTGCCGTCGGGGTGACTTCCCATCCACGTAAAGAATTTCCTGTTGCGAAGTAACAACAAGCCTCGGATACGGACGTATTTACTGATGACGAACCAAGAAAATGAAATAAGGACAACGAACTTCCGATCGGTACGTGAAATGTGAGGTCCCTTAGGCCCATCTGCTGAAACGAAACTTAACAACGCGTCGCTTGTTTTTCAAAACTAATGTTGTGATATTATTAAATACATACTTATTAAAATAAAACAAAGTTTTTCATTTTTAAAAATTTTATTTATTTTAAATTATTTCAAATTAGTTCTAAGTCAGTCTTAAGTTGATATTCAAACTACGAGTATCATTCTTTTATAAATCTCATATTTTTATTGAAATAAATTTCTTTTTGTTTTGAAAACATTAATTAATAAATAAAAATATTAATTGGCGCCCGAAGAGCAGGAACACTTTAAATAGTTTAACCATAAAGTTAACACATAAGTTTTCTTTTTGTTGTTTTTGTGTCAAAACAAGTGCTGTGACGGTTATAAACAGCATTAACAAAAAAAGAAGTCTTAATAGTTAATACAAAGTGCATCAGTAGACCTACTTAAATTTAAAACCTTAAGAGGCAAACGGATTTAAACTTCCGAACAGATTAAGAGAAGTACGCACGTATGAGGCGGAAAATCCTACAATGAAAGAAATTAACAGTTAAATAGTGAACAAACATTTAGTGGAAAAAAAAGACATTTGAACGCAAAGGTTGTTATCTACCCATAAATAGAAACTGTGCAGCAAATCATCAGAATCTCAGAAGGACGAAGCAGAACATAGAAAGCAGAAAATTTGGAAGCAGAAGAAAAATTATTATAGTGAGAAAATAACATTATAAAAATTAAGGAATTTTATATAAATATATATAAGTATATTAAGAAATTAAAGAAAAAAAAAACAAAAAAAATGGCAATGACAATAGAACAAATTCACGCATTAATTGCACAGGCAACATTAACTAGGAAAGTTGAGGAATTAACAGGGGCTTTGAGTAGATTAGCACCAGCGGATAATATAGAACCATATGTAGATGTTCATATTGATCCACTTAATACAACAAAAGAAAGTTTAGAGTTAGTAAAAAGCTTACAACAGTTTGAGGGGGACAATTATATAAGTTGGCGAACTTCAGTGATAAATTGTATGAAAGCATACGAACACTGTAAAGGTAGTTCTAGCTACTTTACAGCAGTAAATATTGTAAGAAATAGATTGGCAACACTGCTGTTAAAGTGAATAGTTCAAGTTTCGTATCGCTCGTTAAAATTTTCAATACTTAATAGTTTTAAATTAAAATAAATCTTAAAAGTAAACTGTCTGTAAGACCTCTTTCAATTACACGGATACAAATTAAAACATCAAGGTAAAACTAGTGATTAAGCTGATTAAATAAATGCTAAATCTGAAACCAGTGTCACATGACTGACAACAAAAGAAAAATTCACGAAACTTCACCAGAAGAATTACAAATTTCTGAACCTAATAATAGCAGATTAAGTAAAGTTTTCAAATATAACCGAAAAATGGCTATGACTCAATCTGATTTCAATCAAATCAAGGGTATTATTGATAACTCCCTCCAAATCGCCATTGCCAATCTGGCAACGAAAGATGACATCAGTAAGATGAATTTGGAAATCGATCATCTGCGACAAGAAAACCGAGAGTTATCTAAACAAATTCAAGTTTTTGATATGCGCTGCTGTACTTTAGAAGAAGAGCTTGAACTACAAAGTCGCGAAATTCGTGGAATAAATCTTATTTTTTCGATGCCCAACAACACCAATAATCCTCAAGAAAGAATTGAAGGCATAACCCAACTTTTACTGGATAACGAAGCACCCCGAATGTCAAAAGCTGTTAAAATCAGTGAAAATAATAACATAATCAAACTCAAACTTAACACGGGCGTTAATGAAATTGCAACAAAAATGTTAAAAAATACATAAAAATTAAAAGGCACTGGTGTTTATATACAGCACGATCAGCGTAAGCAATCGCAACTTAAAAATCGCATTTTACTTGGCTATAGAAAAGCAATCAAAACATGTAACCCAACAGAAAGAATATCGATTAAAAATTATACACTTATAATTCGTGATAAAAAATTTTATTTAAACAAAAACAACATCTTAAAATACCAAAACAAAAACGGAGAAGCAGAATTACAAAGCATGTTCGAATATATAAACTTCACAGCTGTCACATCTATCAGAGAAAATATGTTGTCAAACAGACGTCATCAAGAAACTAATGTAATAGAGCAACAAATATCACCAGGGATGGCACATGTGTACCAGCACCAAAATTGTAATAGATTTGCTAGCAACTGAAATTTGGAAGCCGTCAGCCAAAATAATATTAAAATGTATCTTAAAATTATATCATACAATGTATCAGGGTTAAACAATAAACTTTTATTTGTAAATTTCTTCAATTATCTTAAAAACTTTGAATTATTTTTATTGTAGGAAACTCATGTTACAAAAGAAAACTTTATTAAATTTGAGAAATATTTTAGTGGGTATAATAATATCTTTGTATATATAATAATCTTTGGTATAAGCTTATGTGGGTAGAGGCAACTAAATCTTCTGCTAAAGGTCGCGCAAGTGGAGGTAACCTCTATGGAATACGATCATCGCTATTAAATACATTCATGTTTGACGAATGTGAAGGAACAATAAATGTAAAATGTGTGAAAGAGAGGAATATGTGTATCGTGCCTTGTTACATAAATTGCAACCATTGGATTTGAAGTTGAGTGTAAAACTTTTTCGGATCACATGCCCATTGTTTTGGAATTTTTAAACGAAGCACCATCTACCGGAATAAATCTTAAACTACTCCCCCGTTTTTGTTGAAGAAATGAACAAAAAGATTCGTATCAACGAAATTTAGAAATTTTCTTAAACAACGACTTGTCAACAGAATCCACAGAAGTTCTCTCAAATCAGCTTACTGAATGTATTCGGAATTCCACTCCAAACAAAACTATAAACCAAAAGACATCATTTAAACAAGAATGGTTTGACAAGGAATGCTGGAAAGCACGTATAAAATCGTTCTCTATTCTGCGAGCAATCCGTTCCTCAAACAACCCACATCTTAGGATTTGGTACATTGAAACAAATACAAATTACAAAAACTTATGTTATCGAAAAAAAACTGAATTTGAAAACCAACAAGCGCTACTATTGGGACAAACTCGAAACTCCAAAGATTTCTGGAAGATTGCGAGAGAAATCAATGGAATGAATTACAAAATCGGTACAGGGGTATCTGCTGAATCGCTCGCAAACCACTTTAAGCTCCTCTTTTCGAATAATGCTCATCTGACTTTCTCATACGCAGAACCTTTATGCTCTGATGAATCATTAGACACCGATATCTCTATCGACGAAATACAAACTGTGTTGTTGAATGCAAAAAATGGAAAGGCACCAGGGGAAGATGGCATCCCTTATGAGTTTTATAAAAATTCAACACCAACGTTCTTTGACAGCGTACAAATCTTGTTCAACAAAATTTTATCAACGGCAAGCATTCCCTCTTCATTCAAGAAATCTGTTATTTTTCCGATCCACAAAAAAGGACCTTTAGACGCTGTTGAAAATTATAGAGGAATTTCTTTCATGAATGTGATAGCAAAAATTTTCTGTGGTGTCATGGTTGGAAGACTAGAGAAATGGGTTGAAAGGAAAAATCTTCTATCTGAATTTCAAGCGGGATTTAGAAAGAATTACTCTACGATTGATCAAATATTTATTCTTACATCTATTGTGAAAGCGTTTCAAGCAAGGAATAAAAAAGTCTATTCGTTCTTTGTTGACTTCAAAGCTGCCTTCGACCTTATCAACAGAGATGCTCTTTTCTACAAAATGTCACAGCTCGGTATATCTTCAAAGTTCATCAGAGTAATCAAAGAAATGTACACAAATACTAATGCAGGAGTTTGGGACGGCACAACGTACTCGGAGTGGTTCGGTACTAATTCTGGTGTAAAACAGGGCTGTCTACTCAGTGCATTGTTGTTCTCGCTCTTTATAAATGACGTAGTAGATGATATACCCGGTGGAGTAAGAAGTGCAAGTTCTACAATCAATGTGTTACTCTACGCAGATGACCTCGTCATAGTCTCTGAATCACCTGAGCAGATGCAGTTAATGATAAATCGTTTATCAATCTATTGCAAGAGATGGGATCTATCAATCAATACTGAAAAATCGAAAATGATGGTCTTCGAGCGTCACTCAAGAACACATAATGAGAGATGGTGGTATTATGACGGACAAATTTTCGAAACCGTAAAAGAAATTAAATACCTAGGTGTGAGACTTAATTCAACCCTTAATTTCAAGAGCCACCTAACCGACAAAACCAATAGCTCACAAAGCTTGATTAACCTTGCTTGGAAAAATGTGTTTTCAAACAAAAGAATCGTTTTATCTGCAAAACACAAAATATTCAATTCAGTTGTCAAATCGACCCTTTGCTACGCTTCACAAGTCAGGGGTGCCGATGAGTACGAGGAAATAGAACAATTTCAAAGGAATTTTCTGAAAAAAACTATTTAACCTACCGCAAAATACACCAAATTACTGTATATACTTGGAAACTGGTCTTCCAAAACTCCTAACGAACACCCTCAAGTCACAGGCTGACTTCATAATTAAGTTATGTATTCATTATGATGAATCGCGACTTTCGAGATAACTGTTTTTTTATGAGCTAAGGAATACGGACTGGTGGTATAAAAGCTGGCAGTCTATTGGTAACGCTTGTGGTGAAAACTTTATTATTGACACCAACAACTTAAGCAACTTGAAAGAAAAGCTCTACAGCATTATCCAGAAAAATGATGACTCAACTCGTGATATGTTAATCGTAAAAGCTCGAGAGTCCGTTAGCAGAGTCTTATACAGCCAATTGAATTTCAATTTAAACCAAAGAAATTACTTCCACGATTCCTTGACTTATGATGAAATATATATAATCTTTAAAGCAAGGTGTGAGGTCCTAACCCTTAATGGCAACCCCTATAATGGAAGCTTCGACCAATTTTGCTCTCTTTGCAACCTAAAATCGAAAGAATATTGTTATCACATTATTAGTATATGCCCTATATTCAAACCACAAAGACTTTTTTCATTTTGGTAAACCCACTTTAACATTACAAGAATCTGTACAACTTATGAACAGGTGTGAACGGAAAACCCTTAGCAAGTTTTTAAAAACAGTTTACAAATACAGAAAGTTGTTAATATCTGAATACGTTTGAGTATTTTTATCATATAATTATTGAAAATTTATTTATATTTATAAAATTAATATATAAATTTGCCAATCAGGCTGACGGCTAAGCCATAGCTCTAAAATTCAAAAATTGTAATATAATTTTGTATTTAATTGTTAATAAATGAATATCTTACTTACTTACTTTGTTCCGGGAACCTAGTCTTCCGAATTTCAGGGCGAGAATTCTTGTTATAATCTGAAAAGTCCAGAGAATATATAGGGCACTATGCCGAACACAATAGGTTTTATTTTAACAGTATTTATTTAATCTTAATAACGAGTTTAAAGGGGAACCGTCTTGGTCGGAGTTTGATGGGTAACCGTCGTGGTTGAAGTCCGAAAAGTAACCGTCGTGGTTGAAGTGTAGAAAGGAACTGAACTTCACAGACCAAGTCCGTCGCCAAGCCACCACCAGTCCAGTGTCCAGAAGTGCAGCGTCACCATAGCTCCCACAAGTGTAGGGAGTCCAGTAGTTGATACCATGCCCACGCCTTAGACATCCAACGGCACACAAGGAAGAATGTGCCGACACCAGCAGCAATTGTCAAGATCCGTGGGATCGTCATCGGAGGGCAAGCCATCGTCGTGAGGTTGTTTATTTGTTCTTCCAAGAACTATATCGGAGACCTCAGTATGCTGCTGTATTTATCCATGATAAATATAGGGCAGCGACGATTGATTGGCGACAACAAATATCCAATGTCCATAGTCCAGACTATGAACAATCCATGGTGCGGTACTCTCTTCGTCGGCAAGTGGATGACGATACCTCATATGACTATATGAAGTATGTCTGCCTGTATACCCTCTGTATAGAAAGTATCTCGTGTCGTCAACAGCGAGTGGGTGACGATTTCGTTGGTCGCTATGTAGCTGGTCTGTGCACAGGAATGGATCTCTGATTGCCTGTGCACAGAAAAGTATTTGTTATCGTTGGCTGGCATGACGATACCTATAGCCATAGGTATAAGAAGCTGCCAGTGGCATCAAAATGTGTCGCAATTCAATGCCCATTGACTGCGCATAGTACTAGGGCAGTATAGAATGTGTGATGTGGTGATGATTGACTGGTGGTGGGTGGAGGGATGCGCCAAGCATTGGGTGCGCACAAAGTGCGGTGTCAGCGCTGAGGTTGAAAGGCACTTAGTAGAATTGCGACTGGAACTGCACCAGGTCTTCCTTCATCAGCCGGTTGGCTCCCACGAAAGCTGTTCCATTGTCGCTGTAGAGATCAGAGCATGTTCCACGTCTGCTCGTAAATCTGGTGAAGGCGTCCATGAATGCCTGAGCCGAGAGGTCTTCGATCACCTCAAGATGTACCGCCTTGGTAGCCATGCAGATGAAGACTGCCAAATAGCCTTTGACAGTTGTGCGGGATCGCTTAGTTCCGATGCGAAGAGTGAATGGCCCGCAGTAGTCTACTCCAGACGATAGGAAGGGTCCTGCCGCGTTCACTCTAGGACCGGGCAAAGATGCCATCTGTTGTTTGATCAGTGTTCCACGGTGCCGTCGGCAGATGACACATTTGTGGATGAATGATCGAACCGTTTGTCTGCCCTGAAGGATCCAATATTTATGACGTAATGTCTGAAGCATGAGTTGCACTCCTCCGTGCATGGTAACCTCATGGGCGTGTTCAATCAGCAGCTTCACAAGATGCCCAGTCTTGGGCAACACCATCGGGAATTTCTGACCATGTGAGGGAGATGAATAGGTGAGTCGGCCTCCAACTCTAACGAGACCCTGGTCGTCTAAGTACGGATTAAGAGATAGCAGCGGGCTGCTGCTTGCCAACGGGGACTTCCTCCGCAATTGGTGAACCTCTTGATGGAAGCACATCGCTTGTTCGATTCGTATCAGACGCTGAAGTGCGTGATCGAGCTCATCTGCTCCGACCACGGGTATACGCATATTATGCCGATGAGGCTTCAACCACCTTATTATGTATGCGACGACACGTAAGAGTTTCGGCATCTTGCTAAATCCAGGAAAACGATTGTGCCATCACGGCACCGAGTAGTTAACTGGGGTTGAATCGTGGTTATGCCGGAGGTAACTGACGGCTTCAGTTCAGTTACAATCTCGACCATGGTGGCGTCATCTGGCTGCCCGGCTGGGCCAAGAAGAAGTGATTCGGATTTTAACCACTCTGGGCCTTGCCACCAGAGGTTGTGCTGGACGAGTTCAGAGGCCCCAAGACCCCGACTCGCGCAATCGGCTGGATTTTGAGCAGAGCGTACATGATGCCACCGCTCGGGTGACGTGAGCTCCTGAATCTGTCGGACTCGATTAGCGACATAAGGCTTCAGAAGAGAGGGCTCCTTTTGTAGCCAACACAAAACGATACTGGAGTCTGACCATAGGAAGTATGGCGCGGCTGCGAGGTCAAGTGCTGCACGGATGGTTTCAAAAGTGACCGCCAGAAGGTGGGCGGCGCAAAGTTCTAAGCATGTTATAGTGGCACCTTTGATTGGTGCTACCTTCGTCCGGGCGGTCAACAAAGAGATCTGGACTTGGTCATCTGGAGAAGTAGTCCTCAAATATATGACTGCGGCGTAGGCTCGAGAGCTGGCGTCACAGAACCCATGAATTGTGGTGGGATGCTGGCGGTGCATGCCTAACCAGCGAGGCACACGCACACTGTTGAGGTTGGTAAGGCCTGCCCGGAAAGAATGCCATGTGGACTGCAACTCGTCTGTGAGAGGGGCATCCCAAGTGATGCCTGCGGACCAGAGGGTTTGGATGAACATCTTTCCCACGATTACAACGGGAGCTAGTAAGCCCGTCGGATCAAATAACTGAGCTACTTCACTGAGGACCCTCCGTTTAGTAGGAATGGACCCAGATACTTCTAATTCCACCAAGAAGAAGAGCTCGTCAGCTGTTGCGTCCCAACGGAGACCAAGTACTGTGGCGGTCGGGCACTCGATAACGAGCTCTGTGGAAAGAGAAGAAGAACGAACATTGTTAGTTACCCTACCAATTACCTGTGTGCAATTCGAATTCCACTTGCGCAACTTAAAGTGTCCTGCCAAGAGGACCTTCTTGATGTCAGCAGCGAGGCGGACCGCCTCAGGGACGCTGTTACAGCTGGTGAGAAGGTCATCCACATAAAAGGCCTTCTCAATCTGCTCGGTTGCCGCTCGGGCGCGGGAGGGGTCTGCGATCAGATGGTGGTTGTCATGCGCACACTGGATCATTGACCTTACTGACGTGTATGGGCTGGATGCCATACCATACGTCACTGTTGTTAACCGAAAGACCTTGAGCTCGTCTGACGGTGACTCTCTCCAGAGAATCCGCTGGAAATCGCGATGTTCAGGCGCCACCAGGATCTGGCGGAACATCTTTTCCACATCGGCTGTCAACGCTACGGGGTACTTCCGGAACCTCAAGATTACATTGACAAGTGAATCTTGGATCGTCGGACCCACTAGCTGGACGTCATTGAGAGAGACTCCTGTAGTGGTTTTAGCTGATGCGTTGAACAACACCCGGAATTTATCGATTACCGCATGGTGTGGGATGTAGTAGGAATTGGGGAGGTCGCCATGTTGACCTACCTGCTGCATGTGTCCCATGTCCTCATACTCGCGCATATATGCGACGTACTTCTCGCGCAGTGCAGGGTTGTTGTAGAGACGTCGCTCCAGGGAGTAGAACTGGCGTATGGCTGAGCGGTATGATGCACCAAGCTTCGGGCCATCGTGTTTGAATGGGATCTGGACCATGTAACGCCCTTCAGGCGTACGTGAATGAGTTGATTCGAAGTGACGACTGCACTCATCTTCTCTCGAATTGTCCAGGGAAACTTCTTCCAGCTTCCAAAAGTTCTTGACCAACTCCTCTAGGGTAGAGTCCGTGGATGGGTTCGCTGTCGTCTGAGCATTATGGACTCGTGCCATTGGCTGGGGTGGCGTAAGAGCTGCCGGACCAAAGACTACCCAACCTAGTCGGGTCTGTTGAGCGTGAGGTTCATGCGGTTGTCCATGGATGACTGCATCCTGAACTAGGAGCCCCCATACATCTGCACCCAGGAGAACTTCTATTGCACCAGGGGTGCCAAGGTGCTTGTCAGCTAATGGTAGATCAGCCAAGTGGGTCCACTGAGACAAATCAACGTATGAGTCAGGCATGACTGACGTGATGGTCGGGATAACCAAAGCCTTGAGCTGGATCGTGAAGGAGGAACGGGTCGACCGAAGTGACAGTCACTTGTTCCTGTACTGGAGAATGTCTTAACGCACCAATGCCTTGCACGGCAATATCCACAGGGGACCTAGGGATCGTAGCCGATCTTCTCGCTAAATGGGCCATTATTGTCGAACACTGTTTAGTTACACGGGAAGGGTCACTAATAGTCTATCGGCTGTTCCCGATTAGGAGAATCATTCTCGCAAGGGTGAGGGCACACGCGGCACTGGTAACTAAAATTATCAGAAGATTGCAATACACACACATAAAACCGACCGCACCAGGTATTGGGTCAAGGGAGGGGCACTGAAAAGGATCACGATAGAGTTTCACAATTTAACTGGAGGTCCTCACAGGAGGCACCAAAATGTTCCGGGAACCTAGTCTTCCGAATTTCAGGGGGAGAATTCTTGTTATAATCTGAAAAGTCCAGAGAATATATAGGGCACTATGCCGAACACAATAGGTTTTATTTTAACAGTATTTATTTAATCTTAATAACGAGTTTAAAGGGGAACCGTCTTGGTCGGAGTTTGATGGGTAACCGTCGTGGTTGAAGTCCGAAAAGTAACCGTCGTGGTTGAAGTGTAGAAAGGAACTGAACTTCACAGACCAAATCCGTCACCAAGCCACCACCAGTCCAGTGTCCAGAAGTGCAGCGTCACCATAGCTCCCACAGGTGTAGGGAGTCCAGTAGTTGATACCATGCCCACGCCTTAGACATCCAACGACACACAAGGAAGAATGTGCCGACACCAGCAGCAATTGTCAAGATCCGTGGGATCGTCATCGGAGGGCAAGCCATCGTCGTGAGGTTGTTTATTTGTTCTTCCAAGAACTATATCGGAGACCTCAGTATGCTGCTGTATTTATCCATGATAAATATAGGGCAGCGACGATTGATTGGCGACAACAAATATCCAATGTCCATAGTCCAGACTATGAACAATCTATAGTGCGGTACTCTCTTCGTCGGCAAGTGGATGACGATACCTCATATGACTATATGAAGTATGTCTGCCTGTATACCCTCTGTATAGAAAGTATCTCGTGTCGTCAACAGCGAGTGGGTGACGATGCGCCAAGCATTGGGTGCGCACAAAGTGCGGTGTCAGCGCTGAGGTTGAAAGGCACTTAGTTTCTAGGTCATCGGTTGATGACCGAACATACTTACTGTAAGAAATAGGATAACAGGTAGGGCTAATGACGTACTAACATCACATGGTACCCCTTTAAACATTGACGCAATCTTAGGAAGATTGGACTTAACTTACGAGGATAAAAGATCGGTGCATATGTTGCAAACGGAATTAACGAACGCCAGACAGGGTAAGCAAACCCTACAACAATTTTACGATCACGTCAGCAAACTTCTAACACTAATAACAAATAAGACAATAATGAGTTATGGACCTAGGACGGCCGAGACAAATGTTTTAATCAATGTAGCACGGGAAAACGCATTAAGAGTTTTCGTAATGGGGTTAAACCAACCCATAAGTAATGTAGTATTTTCATTAAATCCAGGTGATCTTCCGAACGCTCTAGCTAGAGCTCAGGAAATCGAAGTTAACTTATCTCAAAGGTTTAGAGATTCATACGCTATTCTAAATAGAACGGAATACAACAGAGGGTTGCCACAAATACAAGCACAACGACCCAGTTCAACCGAGATTTAATAGTAATTTTGTGGGAACCCAAAATTTTACACCAAGACAAAATCATCAGATCACGGCACCACAAAATCAACGAATGGATTCAGGAAGTGGAACCTACCGCCCTAAGCCACAAATTAATGATAATAACAATCAAAACAGGTATTACAGCAGCAATCAATTTAGGGATCAGAGATTCAACAACGAGATTCGTAATAATAATAATCCTTTTAAAAAGGACAGACCAAATAGCAACCAACAACCGCTACACAAAAACCCCAGAATAAACAACTTGAACGAAAGGGATTCTTTTTTAGAATAGGACATGACCTGTCAACAATCAGACGAATAAACTATGCGACAGGTCAGATATACAATATATTAATTGACACAGGTGCGACCCATAATTATGTCAAGCCAGATAAACACAAAAGTTGGAAGTTAGATAAGATAAGTAGAGTAAACAGTGTTCATGGTAGCAGTGTAATAGATAGTTACCAAGAGTTAAATATATTTGGGAATTGGGAAAAGTTTTATGAATTAAATGAACTTAAAGAATATGATGCAATAGTAAGAATAAAAATCTTAAGGAAAGCGAAATGTAATTTAAATATTAAAGAAAATATTTTAGAATATGAGGGAGGTATAGTGCCTTTAATATATAACGATGAATTACTTAACGATCTCGAGATCAACACTCATATGCAAGTGGAATATCAGGAAAGATTAAAAGAAATATTAAAGAGGTATCAGGTTATTTTCACGGAAAAACCCAATTGTTTACCGTATAATACAAACGTTAAATGTTGCATAAATACCACACAAGAAGAACCAGTTTGGCAAAATGCTTATCCTTATCCCCAATCCGCTGCCGTATTTGTTAATAAAGAAGTACGGACATTATTGGAAATCAATATTATAAGACCAAGTAGAAGTGCTTACAATAGCCCAGTTTGGGTGGTTGACAAAAAAAGATTCAACGAGGATGGTACAAAGAAACTACGTATGGTCATAGATTTTAAAAAACTCAATTCATTTACCAAATCAGATAAATACCCTATGGCAGAAACTTCAGTTATTTTATCCAACTTGGGTAAATCAAAATACTTCTCTACTTATGCCCGATTTCATAACAATACACTAAAATCCTTTTTATCTAAAGTCCTCTTAAATTTTATCAGACCTTTTAATATTTCCAGTTTCACCATCTAAAAAAAGGAAATTTTAGGGAAATTTTAGTTAAAATTGGGTTTGCCTCACATCCCTGGATATGGAAATAGGTTGTTTCCCTCTCACATTCGAAATGCACGTGAAAAAGCATTACATGTAGAACAAAATGCTACGAAAAAAAGTATATTTGAAGAACGGATTCCAATTCCAATATGAACCACAGATTAGCCACATGAAGATGAGAATCCCCGGCAACCATTTTAATTTGCCTAAAAGCTTGAGATATCAGATAAAAAATGAGAATGTGTGTATAAAAACCTCACACATAGACGGTAGGGATCTTCAGACACCGGTTAAATTGTTGTTGCAATTCACATCTATTCATCGACGCGGGAAGAAATTACAAATACAACAATGTAAACAAATGGGTTTTAGAGGGTGAAATGTACGAAACATTCTCATCTTCATATGGCTAATCTGTGTCTGTGATATGAACTCGGAATATTCTTGGACGTCTTACTATATGTTGCTCATCATCCTCAGGTGAAAAATCAATTATTCCAAAAACAAACAAATTATGAAGGCTTTCCGAAACCAACGCGAAACATTCGGAACGAATATGCGATGAGTGCACAATGTTTGAAGCACAGATTAGCCATATGAAGATGAGAATGTTTCGTACGTTTCACCCTCCAAAACCCATTTGTTTACATTGTTGTATTTGTAATTTTTTCCCGCGTCGATGAATAGATGTGAATTGCAACAACAATTTAACCGGTTGTCTGAAGATCCCTACTGTCTATGTGTGAGGTTTTTATACACACATTCTCATTTTGTATCTGATATCTGACAGCTCAAGCTTGTAGGCAAATTAAAATGGCTGCCGGGGATTCTCATCTTCATGTGGCTAATCTGTGGTTTGAAGATTCACATCGTGCCAATGTGGGTGCTCTCATTTATCTACATGTAAATAAATTAAGAAAGGAGAAAGTCTTGTCGTCGTTCGGAAGTATTCGCGTTGGCTTGGGAGAGCCTTAAAAGATTATTATTTACACACAAACTATATTTTTGTTTCGACCTATTCAGAATTTATATTTGCAAGAAATTAAATAAAAAAGTGACTGCAAAATATCATCTATAATTTTCTTACTCGTCGGCTGACATCTGACATATTAGATTTCACAAATCACACTTTTAAAATTTATTGCGACGAAAATGGACTTTTAGTTTATAAGGGCACTTAAAAGCATTTTAAATTTAAAAGCACTTGGTGAAACCAAAAAATCCCATTTTAACTCTAGATGGGCTTTTAAATATTTAAAAGTCCTTTATGAAATCGGGCATTACAGTCGGGATTTCATCAAATCCTTATGCAAGAAAATGATAGATCAAAAACTGTGTTTTCAGTTAATAATGGCAAATACGAGTTTAACCGTATGCCATTCGGCCTTAAAAATGCTCTGGCGATTTTTCAGAGAGCTATGGATGATATACTCAAAGAGTATATCGGCAAAATTTTGCCATGTCTACTTAGATGACGTAATTGTATTTTCGGAATCACCCGAAGAACACCTTAATCACATAGAACTCATAATTAAGGCTTTATCGGAAGCTAATATAAGAATTAGTAGTGATAAAAGTAAATATTTTATGGAAGAGGTAGACTTTCTAGGAATCATATCAAGACGAACCCGAAAAAGGTAAAAACTATCAAAGACTTTACGT
Organism: Leucozona laternaria; assembly: GCA_932273885.2. Taxonomy (NCBI): domain Eukaryota; kingdom Metazoa; phylum Arthropoda; class Insecta; order Diptera; family Syrphidae; genus Leucozona; species Leucozona laternaria. Next base: position 140,384,639 of record OW026366.1, read on the forward strand.
CAGTTAAGGAGTTTTTTAAGACTTTCAGGGTATTACAGGAAATTTATACAAATCATTCCAGTTATTGAAAGATAAGCTGATAGAAGAAATAGTGTTGAATCAACCAGACTTTGACAAAGCCTTCGAATTGACAACTGACGCAAGTAACGCAGCCATAGGCGCAGTACTTAGTCAAGAAAATAAACCGATAACCTTCATAAGTAGGACATTATCAAAAACTGAAGAAAGTTTCGCAACGAATGAAAGAGAGTTATTAGCGATAGTATGGAGTCTTAAAAATTTGAGAAATTATCTCTATGGTCAGACTGGCATCCGCATATATACGGACCATCAACCATTAAGTTTCGCGATTTCTGATAAAAATCCGAACGCAAAGTTAAAGCGTTGGAAGGCATTCATAGAAGAGTGTGCCCCAGTCATAATATACAAACCAGGAAAGGAAAATGTAGTTGCAGACGCATTAAGTCGGCAAGAAATAAATATGACAAGAAATAATGAGGAAGACGAAGCCACAGTACATAGTGCACAGAGCAGCCCGATTGAAGGAATAAAAAGATTAGGAGGCAACATTAATAGATTTAGAAATCAATTAATCTTTCAAACAGGAAATAACAACAATGTAGTTAGCAAGCAAATACATAAGGGTTATTGGAGACACACAATTATATACAAAGATGATGGAATTTTCACTAAATTAAAAGAAGTTATTCGGAACGGTTTGAATGCAATACACTCAACTGAAGAGGTTTTGTTCAAAATAAAGGATAAACTAATAAACGAATACCCAACAACGAATTTTGCATACATAGCAAATTTAGAGCACATCGTGACTCTAGGGAAAATTTTAAGCAAATTTCGAACAGGTGGTATTGGCCAGAGTGCTACAAACAATTGTTGACTAATACGAAGGATTGTACAACTTGCAAGGAAAACAAGTACGACAGACATTCGATTAAGCAAACGATTGGAGAGGCTCCAATTGCGAAGAAAGGGGGGGAGCGCATACACGCTGATATTTATTATATAGACAATGATCAATTTTTAACCATGATTGATTCTTTTTCGAAATTTCTTATTGTAAGGCATATTGAAAGTAAGATAGATGCAAAAGAAAAATTGATTGAAACAATGCCAATATTTGGAAAAGTAGAAATAGTAATGACTGACAATGAAAAGACATTTTGTACACCATCAACCGAATTAGAGTTTCAGCGACTAGGTATAAAACATGAAAAAATAGCTCCCAATCATAGCAAGACAAATGGGATGATTGAAAGAGTGCATAGCACTATGACCGAACTTATACGTATAACAAAAGCAGAGATTCAGGCAGAGACGAAAGAGATGACGCCTTCTGTATCTACTAAAAAAATACAATGAATCTATTCATACAGTAACAAACTTACAACCAATAGATGTTTTTCATAACTTTGAAAAATATACATTCTTGACGGACGTATTAAAGGAAAAACAAGATAGGACTCTTGCATATTTTAATAAAAATAGAACTGAAATTAAATTTAAGCAAGGACATAAAGTTCACGAAAAATCAACCAGGAGACAAGGTAAAGTAAAACCTTTATTTAAGAAAAGAGAAGTAAAGGAAGACAGGGGTAGAGTCATAGTTGATTCTAAAGATAGAATTATACGCAAGGATAACATAAAGAAATAAAACACTTAAAACACATTTAACAATTTCAGGTGACCATGTTCGTTATTTTGACATTATTGGCAATTCTAGCCACAACCTTTGCTCAAGTACAAACAATCAACTATAGTACATAGGAATACATTCTCATAGAGGAGGGACCTGCTGCTTTGTATGAAAACATAGGTGAAATTTACCATGTTATAAATTTAACTTATTATAAAAATATATTACACGATATGAAGGAAAAAAGTGTTAGGTTAACGACACTAATAAATATTAGCAAATCTTGAAACAGCAGAAAAATTACTTAACCAATTAATAATTAGAGATAGATTTAGACGGGGAATTAATGAACTTTGTAAATTATGGAAATGGATATCAGGCAGTCCAGATTATGACGATAAGATTAGAATTGAAACTAGAATACAGGAATTAATAGAATCAAATAATAAACAATTTCAGTCTAATAAACAAATATTTAATGCAATTGAAAAAGTAACTAGTGAAAGTAATAACATTGACAGAGAAGACGATCTTATTATTAAATTTATCATTGAAGATTTAAGGGAAATTATAAATACCATTAATTTGAGTAAAAATGGAATTTTAAATACAGTAATTTTGAACATGGAAGACTTAGATAAAATTGTTAGAACAGAAACAATGCCAATTTCAATTACAGATGGTTTAGATGCATCGGATTTTAAGATCTTACAGAATAGAGAAATAATAATGATTTATATTGAATATCCAATTGTAAAAGAAATTAACAAGAAATTTATTGTAGAAAGCATTAATGTAGGTGATGGTAAATTACAATTACCTGATCAAGTTGTATTGTATGATCAAGAATATAAAATGGCAAATTGTAAAAGAGAACTAAATGACATATATTGTAAAATAAAAATTGAAACAAATTGCCTAACGGATTTATTAAATAATAATAAAGCAAACTGCCACAAAATAAAAGAAAATAATCCTGACGTAAAAATAATTAAAGATGGTATCATTTTTGTAAGTGGAGAAACCACAATAAATGGAAAAATATACAAAGGCACATATCCTGTGCAATTTAAAAATAATGTTACAATAAATTCTAGGAAGTATGAAAATACAAAAACAAAAATTATAAAACATATGAAACAAAATGTTCCCATAGAAATAAACATTTTAAAATATTTAGAGTGTGTGTGTCATACAGTCATGAAAATAATAATACAATAAAGTAAGCAGTTGGAGAGAATGATCTCATTCATTTTGCATCTTCCGGAGTCTGGGATCTTAGGGTATCAATTTCATTTGATTATCAAGAACTTATATTTATTCAATGATTTCCGTTTGTATCGAAATCATTTGATTGCCATGAACTAACCAATATTTATTTAATGATTTTCGTTTGTATCTATTTCATTTGATTCTAAAGGAACTTATATTTATTTAATAATTTCTGTGGATGCCAATACTGTTTTGTGAATTAGTTTTAAGTCAGTCTTAAGTTGGTATTCAAACTACGAGTATCATTCTTTTATAAATCTCATATTTTTATTGAAATAAATTTCTTTTTGTTTTAAAAACATTCATTAATAAATAAAAATATTAATTCGGCGCTTAATAGGCCACGTGCAGCCGAACAATTAGTGGAAGCCCTAAACTGCTACAAAGCAGATATTACCGCTATCCAAGAAATGCGATGGGATGGAACGGGGAGACGAATGCTAAAAGACGGCGACTGCTACCGAGAACGAAAGCAGCGTCTCTTTGAGTTCGAATTTGTATTTGGAACTAGACTCAGGCAAAAAGTTTCGAGTTTCAACTACGTGAACGAGCGCATCGCGACAATCCGTGATGTGATGGACGATATATCGATAACTGTTACCATTAACCGGTTATTCGTTCGTAACTGTTATAACCAGTTACTCAATATCAAAGTTACCAGTTATTGGAATAAGTTCTTAGCTCTTTTGGCTGTTGGTTGTCGGTTGTCGGATACCAAAAACCAAAGTTACAAGTTATTACAATAACCGGTAGTAACTAGTTCTTTCTCTCTTTAAGTCATTACCAGTTATTAATAATGTTGAATACAGCTATACCAAACAAGAGTAACTGGTCATTAAAAAAAAACGCATTTCATTGATGAGGAAAGATTTAAAAAATCTGCAAAATATGAAAATATTTGCTTTTTATTTTTTATTCCGAAAAAGGCGATTTCCGGGAAATCGGTTAAGATTTGGAACAAAATATTTTACAACTTACAACTGTCAACCATGACGATGGATTAATAAACCCTCAAACAAATCCGAACATTTTTGCTTTTTATCTTTTGCTCCAGAAAAAGGTTATTTCTGGGCAATCCGTTGATATTTGGAAAGAAATATTCTATGCACGTCAAGATATAATCCGTCCCCCCTCAACTGTCAAATACCATCGAAAGATGGCTACGATGACGACGGATAAAAAAACCTCTGAAAAATCCGAAAATTTTTGCTTTTTATCTAATTTCCTATTTACTCAATTTTTTTTTACAAATCTGCTCCGAAATTTTACTACTGAGGTTCTAACCCTGATCCCTACTCATTGGAAGTAGATGTAGAGTACATCATTCGCAACGAAACAGAAATATTGCGTCAAAGCTACATGAAAAACGTTGGCAGTGAACTTTTGGTACACTACGCTCGGGTGTTGACGAACTGCCGTGTGTGTCGTCAATTTGTTTTTTTTTTTACAGTTTTTGTATGGGGAAGCCATTATTTAACATTTGTACTATAGGTATATAGGTAGGTACCTTATTTATCGAAATATGGGTACTAACTTAAATAATATGTGAACTGTGTATTACTTTGTCTACGGGAAAAAATTTGAACAAAAAATTAAATTAACCTCAGTGTTTATAATACCAAAAATAAAATACGAAAATGTCGACTCCAGCGAAAAGAATGCGAACAAGTGCTATATAGACCTTTTTTAGTCCATTACAAAATAGTGATGATTTAGCTATATGCAATATATGCGAAAAAACCTATGTCATTTAAATCTACAAATTCAAATTTAAAAAAACATTATAAATCAATCCACCCAACGCAACGGTCCAAATCGAAATTCCACTGGTACACAAAACTCCACATCAACAACTGCCTCAAGTTTCTACCTCGTCCTCGTCCTCGTCCTCGTCCTCTACGTCTACACCTACAACCCTTCAGTATTGTGGAAGACAAAGGATTTTCGGAAAAAGGTAAAAACTATCAAAGACTTTACGTCAGTTAAGGAGTTTTTTAAGACTTTCAGGGTATTACAGGAAATTTATACAAATCATTCCAGTTATTGAAAGATAAGCTGATAGAAGAAATAGTGTTGAATCAACCAGACTTTGACAAAGCCTTCGAATTGACAACTGACGCAAGTAACGCAGCCATAGGCGCAGTACTTAGTCAAGAAAATAAACCGATAACCTTCATAAGTAGGACATTATCAAAAACTGAAGAAAGTTTCGCAACGAATGAAAGAGAGTTATTAGCGATAGTATGGAGTCTTAAAAATTTGAGAAATTATCTCTATGGTCAGACTGGCATCCGCATATATACGGACCATCAACCATTAAGTTTCGCGATTTCTGATAAAAATCCGAACGCAAAGTTAAAGCGTTGGAAGGCATTCATAGAAGAGTGTGCCCCAGTCATAATATACAAACCAGGAAAGGAAAATGTAGTTGCAGACGCATTAAGTCGGCAAGAAATAAATATGACAAGAAATAATGAGGAAGACGAAGCCACAGTACATAGTGCACAGAGCAGCCCGATTGAAGGAATAAAAAGATTAGGAGGCAACATTAATAGATTTAGAAATCAATTAATCTTTCAAACAGGAAATAACAACAATGTAGTTAGCAAGCAAATACATAAGGGTTATTGGAGACACACAATTATATACAAAGATGATGGAATTTTCACTAAATTAAAAGAAGTTATTCGGAACGGTTTGAATGCAATACACTCAACTGAAGAGGTTTTGTTCAAAATAAAGGATAAACTAATAAACGAATACCCAACAACGAATTTTGCATACATAGCAAATTTAGAGCACATCGTGACTCTAGGGAAAATTTTAAGCAAATTTCGAACAGGTGGTATTGGCCAGAGTGCTACAAACAATTGTTGACTAATACGAAGGATTGTACAACTTGCAAGGAAAACAAGTACGACAGACATTCGATTAAGCAAACGATTGGAGAGGCTCCAATTGCGAAGAAAGGGGGGGAGCGCATACACGCTGATATTTATTATATAGACAATGATCAATTTTTAACCATGATTGATTCTTTTTCGAAATTTCTTATTGTAAGGCATATTGAAAGTAAGATAGATGCAAAAGAAAAATTGATTGAAACAATGCCAATATTTGGAAAAGTAGAAATAGTAATGACTGACAATGAAAAGACATTTTGTACACCATCAACCGAATTAGAGTTTCAGCGACTAGGTATAAAACATGAAAAAATAGCTCCCAATCATAGCAAGACAAATGGGATGATTGAAAGAGTGCATAGCACTATGACCGAACTTATACGTATAACAAAAGCAGAGATTCAGGCAGAGACGAAAGAGATGACGCCTTCTGTATCTACTAAAAAAATACAATGAATCTATTCATACAGTAACAAACTTACAACCAATAGATGTTTTTCATAACTTTGAAAAATATACATTCTTGACGGACGTATTAAAGGAAAAACAAGATAGGACTCTTGCATATTTTAATAAAAATAGAACTGAAATTAAATTTAAGCAAGGACATAAAGTTCACGAAAAATCAACCAGGAGACAAGGTAAAGTAAAACCTTTATTTAAGAAAAGAGAAGTAAAGGAAGACAGGGGTAGAGTCATAGTTGATTCTAAAGATAGAATTATACGCAAGGATAACATAAAGAAATAAAACACTTAAAACACATTTAACAATTTCAGGTGACCATGTTCGTTATTTTGACATTATTGGCAATTCTAGCCACAACCTTTGCTCAAGTACAAACAATCAACTATAGTACATAGGAATACATTCTCATAGAGGAGGGACCTGCTGCTTTGTATGAAAACATAGGTGAAATTTACCATGTTATAAATTTAACTTATTATAAAAATATATTACACGATATGAAGGAAAAAAGTGTTAGGTTAACGACACTAATAAATATTAGCAAATCTTGAAACAGCAGAAAAATTACTTAACCAATTAATAATTAGAGATAGATTTAGACGGGGAATTAATGAACTTTGTAAATTATGGAAATGGATATCAGGCAGTCCAGATTATGACGATAAGATTAGAATTGAAACTAGAATACAGGAATTAATAGAATCAAATAATAAACAATTTCAGTCTAATAAACAAATATTTAATGCAATTGAAAAAGTAACTAGTGAAAGTAATAACATTGACAGAGAAGACGATCTTATTATTAAATTTATCATTGAAGATTTAAGGGAAATTATAAATACCATTAATTTGAGTAAAAATGGAATTTTAAATACAGTAATTTTGAACATGGAAGACTTAGATAAAATTGTTAGAACAGAAACAATGCCAATTTCAATTACAGATGGTTTAGATGCATCGGATTTTAAGATCTTACAGAATAGAGAAATAATAATGATTTATATTGAATATCCAATTGTAAAAGAAATTAACAAGAAATTTATTGTAGAAAGCATTAATGTAGGTGATGGTAAATTACAATTACCTGATCAAGTTGTATTGTATGATCAAGAATATAAAATGGCAAATTGTAAAAGAGAACTAAATGACATATATTGTAAAATAAAAATTGAAACAAATTGCCTAACGGATTTATTAAATAATAATAAAGCAAACTGCCACAAAATAAAAGAAAATAATCCTGACGTAAAAATAATTAAAGATGGTATCATTTTTGTAAGTGGAGAAACCACAATAAATGGAAAAATATACAAAGGCACATATCCTGTGCAATTTAAAAATAATGTTACAATAAATTCTAGGAAGTATGAAAATACAAAAACAAAAATTATAAAACATATGAAACAAAATGTTCCCATAGAAATAAACATTTTAAAATATTTAGAGTGTGTGTGTCATACAGTCATGAAAATAATAATACAATAAAGTAAGCAGTTGGAGAGAATGATCTCATTCATTTTGCATCTTCCGGAGTCTGGGATCTTAGGGTATCAATTTCATTTGATTATCAAGAACTTATATTTATTCAATGATTTCCGTTTGTATCGAAATCATTTGATTGCCATGAACTAACCAATATTTATTTAATGATTTTCGTTTGTATCTATTTCATTTGATTCTAAAGGAACTTATATTTATTTAATAATTTCTGTGGATGCCAATACTGTTTTGTGAATTAGTTTTAAGTCAGTCTTAAGTTGGTATTCAAACTACGAGTATCATTCTTTTATAAATCTCATATTTTTATTGAAATAAATTTCTTTTTGTTTTAAAAACATTCATTAATAAATAAAAATATTAATTCGGCGCTTAATAGGCCACGTGCAGCCGAACAATTAGCGGAAGCCCTAAACTGCTACAAAGCAGATATTACCGCTATCCAAGAAATGCGATGGGATGGAACGGGGAGACGAATGCTAAAAGACGGCGACTGCTACCGAGAACAAAAGCAGCGTCTCTTTGAGTTCGAATTTGTATTTGGAACTAGACTCAGGCAAAAAGTTTCGAGTTTCAACTACGTGAACGAGCGCATCGCGACAATCCGTGATGTGATGGACGATATATCGATAACTGTTACCATTAACCGGTTATTCGTTCGTAACTGTTATAACCAGTTACTCAATATCAAAGTTACCAGTTATTGGAATAAGTTCTTAGCTCTTTTGGCTGTTGGTTGTCGGTTGTCGGATACCAAAAACCAAAGTTACAAGTTATTACAATAACCGGTAGTAACTAGTTCTTTCTCTCTTTAAGTCATTACCAGTTATTAATAATGTTGAATACAGCTATACCAAACAAGAGTAACTGGTCATTAAAAAAAAACGCATTTCATTGATGAGGAAAGATTTAAAAAATCTGCAAAATATGAAAATATTTGCTTTTTATTTTTTATTCCGAAAAAGGCGATTTCCGGGAAATCGGTTAAGATTTGGAACAAAATATTTTACAACTTACAACTGTCAACCATGACGATGGATTAATAAACCCTCAAACAAATCCGAACATTTTTGCTTTTTATCTTTTGCTCCAGAAAAAGGTTATTTCTGGGCAATCCGTTGATATTTGGAAAGAAATATTCTATGCACGTCAAGATATAATCCGTCCCCCCTCAACTGTCAAATACCATCGAAAGATGGCTACGATGACGACGGATAAAAAAACCTCTGAAAAATCCGAAAATTTTTGCTTTTTATCTAATTTCCTATTTACTCAATTTTTTTTTACAAATCTGCTCCGAAATTTTACTACTGAGGTTCTAACCCTGATCCCTACTCATTGGAAGTAGATGTAGAGTACATCATTCGCAACGAAACAGAAATATTGCGTCAAAGCTACATGAAAAACGTTGGCAGTGAACTTTTGGTACACTACGCTCGGGTGTTGACGAACTGCCGTGTGTGTCGTCAATTTGTTTTTTTTTTACAGTTTTTGTATGGGGAAGCCATTATTTAACATTTGTACTATAGGTATATAGGTAGGTACCTTATTTATCGAAATATGGGTACTAACTTAAATAATATGTGAACTGTGTATTACTTTGTCTACGGGAAAAAATTTGAACAAAAAATTAAATTAACCTCAGTGTTTATAATACCAAAAATAAAATACGAAAATGTCGACTCCAGCGAAAAGAATGCGAACAAGTGCTATATAGACCTTTTTTAGTCCATTACAAAATAGTGATGATTTAGCTATATGCAATATATGCGAAAAAACCTATGTCATTTAAATCTACAAATTCAAATTTAAAAAAACATTATAAATCAATCCACCCAACGCAACGGTCCAAATCGAAATTCCACTGGTACACAAAACTCCACATCAACAACTGCCTCAAGTTTCTACCTCGTCCTCGTCCTCGTCCTCGTCCTCGTCCTCTACGTCTACACCTACAACCCTTCAGTATTGTGGAAGACAAAGGATTTTCGGAAAAAGGTAAAAACTATCAAAGACTTTACGTCAGTTAAGGAGTTTTTTAAGACTTTCAGGGTATTACAGGAAATTTATACAAATCATTCCAGTTATTGAAAGATAAGCTGATAGAAGAAATAGTGTTGAATCAACCAGACTTTGACAAAGCCTTCGAATTGACAACTGACGCAAGTAACGCAGCCATAGGCGCAGTACTTAGTCAAGAAAATAAACCGATAACCTTCATAAGTAGGACATTATCAAAAACTGAAGAAAGTTTCGCAACGAATGAAAGAGAGTTATTAGCGATAGTATGGAGTCTTAAAAATTTGAGAAATTATCTCTATGGTCAGACTGGCATCCGCATATATACGGACCATCAACCATTAAGTTTCGCGATTTCTGATAAAAATCCGAACGCAAAGTTAAAGCGTTGGAAGGCATTCATAGAAGAGTGTGCCCCAGTCATAATATACAAACCAGGAAAGGAAAATGTAGTTGCAGACGCATTAAGTCGGCAAGAAATAAATATGACAAGAAATAATGAGGAAGACGAAGCCACAGTACATAGTGCACAGAGCAGCCCGATTGAAGGAATAAAAAGATTAGGAGGCAACATTAATAGATTTAGAAATCAATTAATCTTTCAAACAGGAAATAACAACAATGTAGTTAGCAAGCAAATACATAAGGGTTATTGGAGACACACAATTATATACAAAGATGATGGAATTTTCACTAAATTAAAAGAAGTTATTCGGAACGGTTTGAATGCAATACACTCAACTGAAGAGGTTTTGTTCAAAATAAAGGATAAACTAATAAACGAATACCCAACAACGAATTTTGCATACATAGCAAATTTAGAGCACATCGTGACTCTAGGGAAAATTTTAAGCAAATTTCGAACAGGTGGTATTGGCCAGAGTGCTACAAACAATTGTTGACTAATACGAAGGATTGTACAACTTGCAAGGAAAACAAGTACGACAGACATTCGATTAAGCAAACGATTGGAGAGGCTCCAATTGCGAAGAAAGGGGGGGAGCGCATACACGCTGATATTTATTATATAGACAATGATCAATTTTTAACCATGATTGATTCTTTTTCGAAATTTCTTATTGTAAGGCATATTGAAAGTAAGATAGATGCAAAAGAAAAATTGATTGAAACAATGCCAATATTTGGAAAAGTAGAAATAGTAATGACTGACAATGAAAAGACATTTTGTACACCATCAACCGAATTAGAGTTTCAGCGACTAGGTATAAAACATGAAAAAATAGCTCCCAATCATAGCAAGACAAATGGGATGATTGAAAGAGTGCATAGCACTATGACCGAACTTATACGTATAACAAAAGCAGAGATTCAGGCAGAGACGAAAGAGATGACGCCTTCTGTATCTACTAAAAAAATACAATGAATCTATTCATACAGTAACAAACTTACAACCAATAGATGTTTTTCATAACTTTGAAAAATATACATTCTTGACGGACGTATTAAAGGAAAAACAAGATAGGACTCTTGCATATTTTAATAAAAATAGAACTGAAATTAAATTTAAGCAAGGACATAAAGTTCACGAAAAATCAACCAGGAGACAAGGTAAAGTAAAACCTTTATTTAAGAAAAGAGAAGTAAAGGAAGACAGGGGTAGAGTCATAGTTGATTCTAAAGATAGAATTATACGCAAGGATAACATAAAGAAATAAAACACTTAAAACACATTTAACAATTTCAGGTGACCATGTTCGTTATTTTGACATTATTGGCAATTCTAGCCACAACCTTTGCTCAAGTACAAACAATCAACTATAGTACATAGGAATACATTCTCATAGAGGAGGGACCTGCTGCTTTGTATGAAAACATAGGTGAAATTTACCATGTTATAAATTTAACTTATTATAAAAATATATTACACGATATGAAGGAAAAAAGTGTTAGGTTAACGACACTAATAAATATTAGCAAATCTTGAAACAGCAGAAAAATTACTTAACCAATTAATAATTAGAGATAGATTTAGACGGGGAATTAATGAACTTTGTAAATTATGGAAATGGATATCAGGCAGTCCAGATTATGACGATAAGATTAGAATTGAAACTAGAATACAGGAATTAATAGAATCAAATAATAAACAATTTCAGTCTAATAAACAAATATTTAATGCAATTGAAAAAGTAACTAGTGAAAGTAATAACATTGACAGAGAAGACGATCTTATTATTAAATTTATCATTGAAGATTTAAGGGAAATTATAAATACCATTAATTTGAGTAAAAATGGAATTTTAAATACAGTAATTTTGAACATGGAAGACTTAGATAAAATTGTTAGAACAGAAACAATGCCAATTTCAATTACAGATGGTTTAGATGCATCGGATTTTAAGATCTTACAGAATAGAGAAATAATAATGATTTATATTGAATATCCAATTGTAAAAGAAATTAACAAGAAATGTATTGTAGAAAGCATTAATGTAGGTGATGGTAAATTACAATTACCTGATCAAGTTGTATTGTATGATCAAGAATATAAAATGGCAAATTGTAAAAGAGAACTAAATGACATATATTGTAAAATAAAAATTGAAACAAATTGCCTAACGGATTTATTAAATAATAATAAAGCAAACTGCCACAAAATAAAAGAAAATAATCCTGACGTAAAAATAATTAAAGATGGTATCATTTTTGTAAGTGGAGAAACCACAATAAATGGAAAAATATACAAAGGCACATATCCTGTGCAATTTAAAAATAATGTTACAATAAATTCTAGGAAGTATGAAAATACAAAAACAAAAATTATAAAACATATGAAACAAAATGTTCCCATAGAAATAAACATTTTAAAATATTTAGAGTGTGTGTGTCATACAGTCATGAAAATAATAATACAATAAAGTAAGCAGTTGGAGAGAATGATCTCATTCATTTTGCATCTTCCGGAGTCTGGGATCTTAGGGTATCAATTTCATTTGATTATCAAGAACTTATATTTATTCAATGATTTCCGTTTGTATCGAAATCATTTGATTGCCATGAACTAACCAATATTTATTTAATGATTTTCGTTTGTATCTATTTCATTTGATTCTAAAGGAACTTATATTTATTTAATAATTTCTGTGGATGCCAATACTGTTTTGTGAATTAGTTTTAAGTCAGTCTAAAGTTGGTATTCAAACTACGAGTATCATTCTTTTATAAATCTCATATTTTTATTGAAATAAATTTCTTTTTGTTTTAAAAACATTCATTAATAAATAAAAATATTAATTCGGCGCTTAATAGGCCACGTGCAGCCGAACAATTAGCGGAAGCCCTAAACTGCTACAAAGCAGATATTACCGCTATCCAAGAAATGCGATGGGATGGAACGGGGAGACGAATGCTAAAAGACGGCGACTGCTACCGAGAACAAAAGCAGCGTCTCTTTGAGTTCGAATTTGTATTTGGAACTAGACTCAGGCAAAAAGTTTCGAGTTTCAACTACGTGAACGAGCGCATCGCGACAATCCGTGATGTGATGGACGATATATCGATAACTGTTACCATTAACCGGTTATTCGTTCGTAACTGTTATAACCAGTTACTCAATATCAAAGTTACCAGTTATTGGAATAAGTTCTTAGCTCTTTTGGCTGTTGGTTGTCGGTTGTCGGATACCAAAAACCAAAGTTACAAGTTATTACAATAACCGGTAGTAACTAGTTCTTTCTCTCTTTAAGTCATTACCAGTTATTAATAATGTTGAATACAGCTATACCAAACAAGAGTAACTGGTCATTAAAAAAAAACGCATTTCATTGATGAGGAAAGATTTAAAAAATCTGCAAAATATGAAAATATTTGCTTTTTATTTTTTATTCCGAAAAAGGCGATTTCCGGGAAATCGGTTAAGATTTGGAACAAAATATTTTACAACTTACAACTGTCAACCATGACGATGGATTAATAAACCCTCAAACAAATCCGAACATTTTTGCTTTTTATCTTTTGCTCCAGAAAAAGGTTATTTCTGGGCAATCCGTTGATATTTGGAAAGAAATATTCTATGCACGTCAAGATATAATCCGTCCCCCCTCAACTGTCAAATACCATCGAAAGATGGCTACGATGACGACGGATAAAAAAACCTCTGAAAAATCCGAAAATTTTTGCTTTTTATCTAATTTCCTATTTACTCAATTTTTTTTTACAAATCTGCTCCGAAATTTTACTACTGAGGTTCTAACCCTGATCCCTACTCATTGGAAGTAGATGTAGAGTACATCATTCGCAACGAAACAGAAATATTGCGTCAAAGCTACATGAAAAACGTTGGCAGTGAACTTTTGGTACACTACGCTCGGGTGTTGACGAACTGCCGTGTGTGTCGTCAATTTGTTTTTTTTTTTACAGTTTTTGTATGGGGAAGCCATTATTTAACATTTGTACTATAGGTATATAGGTAGGTACCTTATTTATCGAAATATGGGTACTAACTTAAATAATATGTGAACTGTGTATTACTTTGTCTACGGGAAAAAATTTGAACAAAAAATTAAATTAACCTCAGTGTTTATAATACCAAAAATAAAATACGAAAATGTCGACTCCAGCGAAAAGAATGCGAACAAGTGCTATATAGACCTTTTTTAGTCCATTACAAAATAGTGATGATTTAGCTATATGCAATATATGCGAAAAAACCTATGTCATTTAAATCTACAAATTCAAATTTAAAAAAACATTATAAATCAATCCACCCAACGCAACGGTCCAAATCGAAATTCCACTGGTACACAAAACTCCACATCAACAACTGCCTCAAGTTTCTACCTCGTCCTCGTCCTCGTCCTCGTCCTCTACGTCTACACCTACAACCCTTCAGTATTGTGGAAGACAAAGGATTTTCGGAATTTGTAAAAGCTGTTAATCCAAACTATCAACTTGCAAATCGGAAATTTATATCTAAAACAATAATTCCTGCCAAATATGAACATTGCTACAACGAATGTCGCACCCTAATTAAAAATGCAAAAGCTGTATCACTAACAACGGATTGCTGGTCATCGATCAATTCCGAAAGTTATTTAGCTCTAACGGCTCATTTTTTATCTGAGTCTTTTCAGTTGACAACGGTACTGCTTGACTGCTCTCTGATGGAAGGCCATCACACTAGCGTTAATCTGACAAATCGGATAAGTGAAGTCGTCAATGAATGGGACATCGAACAAGAAAATATAATGCTTGTTACATCGGACAATGCCGCAAATATAAAATCTGCAATTAAGGTTGGAAGCATTTTGGTTGTTTTGCGCATACCCTGAATCTTATAGTGCAAAAATCCATAGATTCATCGGAATGGACACAATTTTTGGAAAAAATCAAGGTCATCGTTGCTTTTTTTAAAAGAAGCAACGTGTCAAACGAAAAGTTTTTAAAGCACCAAAAACAAACAGGAAAGACACCTCGCAAGCTAATACAGGAAATTAAAACGAGATGGAACTCGGTCTTTTATATGGTGGAGCGTTTTCTTTTATTAGAAGATGCTGTTAAAAGCACATCAGCTATCATAAACCATGACTTGCCAACACTCACCAGCGATGAGTGGAAGGTTTTAAAAGAGCTTTGCAGCATACTAAAACCATTTGAAAACCTGACAAAACTAATCAGTGGAGAAAATTATGCAACAGCTTCCTACATCATAACTTTAACAAATAGTCTCTTTGAATGGTCTAAGGACATACGTTGAAGAGAACACCATTCATAAAGTCTTAGTCAACATGAAAACACAGATTGACGAACTATTTGCCAATTACGAAAAAAGTTCAACTTTGTGCCTGGCAAGCTTTCTCGATCCAAGATTCAAGCTGGTTGGTTTTGATGATTCTCAAGCTGGCGAAACCACAAGAAAAAGGGTAGTTGACCTTGTTTATCACATGGTAAATGTAGAAAGGGTAACTACAGTGACCGAAAGAACCGAACACCACGAAGTGGAATCTGATGAAGAAGATGCTGATATATCCATTTGGGGGGCCTTTGATAAAGCAGTCGCCCAAACACAACCAACTGGAACAGCTAGGTCTAAGGCCATAGCTGAAGTCCAAAGATATTTAGACCAGGAACTACTGAACAGGAAACAAAATTGTCTAACATGGTGGCAGGAAAACAAATACAGCTTTCCGTTCCTGAGTAAATTGGGGAGGAAAAGATTATGTCCCCAGGCATCTTCGGTTTCGTGCAAGAGACCTTTTTCAAAAGCTGGCCTCATTCTTTCCGATCGGAGAAGTCGTTTGTCACAAACTAAGGTAAAACAGCTTTTATTTTTAAATTTAAATGCGAAGAATTTTGAAAATAAAACTTAACTTAAAAAATGAATATTAATAAATAGTCCAGTTCCTAAAGTTAATTTTTAAATCTCAATCTAAGTACCCACTTTAAAATGTAAATATAAAAATTCTAATGTTAGATTGTTGATTTGATTTGTCATTTTTAATTTTGAAATCATTTAAACATGTTTTAAGTTTTACTTAAAAAAACTATTGCTTGGTCTATTTAATTAATTTTCTTACAACTTTTATATATTCTTGTTATATAACCCCATCTTAATATGTATGCCCTTCCTTTTTTTATTGAGAAAACTTAAATTAAAAAAAAAAAATGTAAAAAAGTTGACTATGACGCGGCCGTCAGTGCAACCAAACAATTAGTTTTATTTCTCTTACGTTCTTTTCATTTATTCTTCTCGTTGCTGCCTTTAATTTCCAACTCCTAGTTTATGGGATTAGGTTCATATAAGGTTTTAGTTCCTGTACATACAAATTTAAAACAAAAAATCCTCTTCGTTTTGAGCCTAATTTTTGTCCAACTATTCATCATTATAAAAACAATAAAAATCTTATAATGGGTGATTTTTTAAGAGGTTTAGAACTTTAAAAAAAAAAAAAACACAAAAAATTCGAAAAAATGAATGAAATATTTATTTGAATCGATAGTTTGAACCTTGCAATTTAATGTTTAAAGATAATTTCATGCAAATGTTGACCGCGGCTGCGTCTCAGGTAACCCATCCGCTGAGTCCAATTTTGGCATACTCTTTCACACATATCGGCCGGTATCTCACGAATGAATGCATGGATGTTGGCTTCCAGTGCGTCAATCGAAGCGGGCCTGTCCCTATAGACATTAGCCTTGACATACCCCCACAAAAAATAATCTAATGGTGTCAAATCCCACGATCTAGGCGGCCAATTGACGGCCCCGAAACGTGAAATTAACTGTTCACCAAACTCGCCTCGCAATTGCGCCATTGTTTCGCGTGCTGTGTGGCATGTGGCACCGTCTTGTTGAAACCACATATCATGCAAGTCAAGAACTTCCATTTCGGGCAAAAAAAAGTTTGTTATCATCGCTCGGTAGCGTTCACCATTGACAGTAACGCTGCGATTCGCATCATCTTTGAAGAAATATGGCCCAATAATGCCGCCGGCCCATAAACCGCACCAAACAGTGGCTTTTTCGGGATGCATTGGTAGCTGTTGCAATGCTTCTGGCTGATCTTCACTCCAAATGCGGCAATTTTGCTTATTTACGTACCCATTCAACCAAAAATGAGCCGCATCGCTGAACACAATTTTTTGATAAAAAAGCACCAGCTGTATCTTAAAAGGCTTTACGCCCAAATCCTTCCGCAAAATTTTCCACGTAGTGCTGTAACAAAGGCCTAACTGCTGGGAGCGGCGCCGAATCGACATTTCGCGGTCTTCTGTCACACTAGCTGATACGGCCGCAATATTTTCTTCACTACGCACAGTACGTAAACGTGTTGGTGGTTTAATGTCCAACAAAGTAAATTTGGTGCGAAATTTGGTCACAATCTTCCGAATAGACTGCTTAGAAGGTCGTGAATGCCGATCATAAAATGGAAGCAGCGCGCGATGAACATTTCGAACCGAGCACGAATTTTGATAGTAAAATTCAATAATTTGCAAGCGTTGTTCATTTGTAAGACGATCCATGGTTAAATTGCAAACCAAACTGAAGCTGTTTGACAGTGACACAAGGTACTAAACACACGTCAGCTGTCAAAACCAGTGTTGCCAAAACCAAACCAGCTAATATACTTCTTTATTTTGTTTTAAAATAAAGTTTAGATAATTTTTTTGGAAAACTATAACTTTCATGGTAAAATATTTAGCTCTTCGTTCTTACTGTAAAAACTTTTCATTTGATATTTAATAAAACAAACAATAGGTATATTTATATTGTTTGTTATGAACTATTGATTTTATTACTAGTTTTCATGTTTCTAATTATTAGATCATATGTAGTTCCTTTATGTTTATGATAAATCGGGGTTTTTTGGTCACTTCCTTTTATATGCAAATAAGACTTTATTTCATACTTTTCCCTACGTTTCGTCGTAATTTCTCGACTTCATCAGGGGTAGTATATTAAATATGTAGGAACTTACGATTAACAATTTAGACTTTTAAATTTTTTTAAATTAAACTTACATGAAAAAAAACTTTTGTTACATTTAATAATAATTATTGATAGATGACAATTTTTAATTTGTGAATTTTCTAAAATAAAAATGAATTATTTAACATTAATTGAAAATAAATAAACAAAAATTAAATAAAACAACCTACAGCACAGCACTTTAGAAAAACTAAATGAAAGTAAAACAATTTAAATCGAATTAAAAATTACTACGCTCTTAATGCAAGAGAATAACTAGCTATTGTGTTATCTCTATCTTCCTGTGTATCTTTTTGTCTATATTTTGTTGTATACGTAGACTTTCAAGTGTGTACCTATTATATGTTCTCTTTTCCCTGTCCATTATTACTGTATTATCAAAGTCTGCAGAGTGTCCAGTTTCTAGTAAGTGCTGTGATAACCCAGTGGATTCTCTTTTGTTCCGAATATACGCTTTGTGTTCGATTAGTCTCGTCTCCAGTGATCTCATAGTTGTCCCAATGTAGATCAGATTGCAGGTCTCCCCTTCCTTGCAACTGCAACTGGAGTCATCATCCCCATAGGTTTTACTCCTTCATTCGATCACTGATGGCACTAACTCGATCAGTCACTGATGCGATAATTTGGCCCCTGATGCCTAGGTAGGGTTAGCTTTGGTTTTGTTCTATTTCAACTGTGAATTTAAGATTTGTGTGGTAATGGTTCAGGTAATTCAAGATCTCGTCCTTATCTTTTTCTTTTATAATAGCAGACACGTCGTCTACGTACTTGGTGATGAATTTGATGTTAATTTGTTTTTCATTTTTAAGTTGTTCTATTTTTTTTCTATTAAATCGTCCAGAATGATGTCAGCTATTGTGGGGGAGAGAGGATTTCCCATTGGCATACCAAAAGTCTGGTTGTATATTTTATCTTGGAATTTGAAGTAATTGTTCTCTTTCAGACAAAAATCTAGAATCCTTAAAATCTGTGTTTTTGGTATTTTTGTTAAGTTTTTTATTGTGTCCCACTTCTTCATTATTATTTTTATAGCAAGGTATGTCGGAATGTTCGTGAAGAGTGAAACAGCGTCAAAAGAAACTAGAAAATCATCTTCCTCTAAAACAATGCCTTCTAATTTGGTTTTTAGTTGAAATGAGTTCTTAATTTTTAGATTTTCGTTAGCTATGTTTTTCAAAATTTGTCCTATGTGTTTTGATAGTTGATAGCATGGAACGATTGTCGAAGAGGAAATAGGTCTCAGTTGTAGATCTGGCCTGTGTATTTTTGCCAAGCCATATAATCTCGGTGCTGTTGATGATGAAGAGTACATTCTATGCTTTTGCCATTGGTCGATGTAATTATTTTTGAAAAATCTATTTGCAGTTTTTGTGTTGGATCGGTTCTAACTGTTTTATAAACATTTTTTTCTTCGAGTAGTATTGACATTTTGTTAAAGTAATCTGATTTGTACATAATAACAGTTTTATTGCCTTTATCTGCCTTGGTGACAACAATTTCGTTTTTGTACTGTCTGAGGAATTTTTGCGTATCTTTATGTATTTTAAGTATGAATTTTTCTATTGTTGTATTTTTTATTCTTCTATTGTGTTGTAAAATGCGGTTGGTAACTCTAGATCTGGTTATTTCCTTTTCCCTCTCTTCTTCAAAAGTTCTTATGCTTTGCTCGATGTCAGCAATAACATGTATCGGTGAGAAATTCTCGCGTGTCACAGGGATTGTAAACTTTTCTCCTAAAGAGAGTTACCATTTAACCTCTTTCGGAAAAGAAATCTTAGTTTTTTTTACAAACCATGTGTCATTGAAAACTACACCTAACTTGTCTAGCTGTGTGTCTTTTAATTTCTGTATTTTCGATGAATGTGTTTGTCTGTTACCTTGACTGATTTGGTTATATCTACCTATATTTTTGTTTTGATGTAAAATTATTATATTCTATAGCATTAAGAACTGACTTTATTTTAATATCGATGTGAAAGAGATTTTTCTTGACTGAGTTAATGTTGATGTTAGTTTGCTTTATTTCTAAGTTTAATATCTGTTTATGGACTTTGAATTCTAATTTTTGCAGTTTTTGGTTTATGGTAGTTGTTGTGAAAGTATTTTTGATATTTGAAGTAGTATTAGTGATATGTTTTGGTAAAATTCCGTATTCTCTACAAGAGAGTAGGGATTTAAGTCTTTCTTTCTGTTTCATTAGTCTTTCTGTTTGTTTACTGTAGTATTTTAATGTTTTACATGTTTCTATGTCGTATTTAATTTTAATGTGGTTGAAGAACTGTTTCATTGTATTCTGATTTAATAGAACTATGTTTAATCGGCAGGCGCTCCGAGAACATAAATTGAATTAATAATAATTTGACCAATTATTTGAACTATGAATGTTTATGATAAATCGGGCTTTTTTGGTCTCTTCCTTTTATATGCAAATTAAACTTTATTTCATACTTTTCCCTACGTTTCGTCGTAATTTCTAGACTTCATCAGGGGTAGTTTATTAAATCTGTAGGAACTTACGATTAACAATTAACACTTTTAATAATTTTTAAATTAAACTTACATGAAACAAACTTTTGTTACATTTAATAATAATTATTGATAGATGACATTTTTTAATTTTCTAAAATAAAAATGAATTATTTAATATTAATTAAAAATAAATAAACAAAAATTAAATAAAAAAAACGTTTACATAAAGAAAAGAATTTATTTGTTATTAAGCTTTTTTAACATATTTTTTTAATTAAAAACATTTGTGTTCTAAAAATGAAGTACTAATGCATTCATTTAATTTTGTCACTTTTTTTAAATGGAGTTCTGTTATAGCTTATTTATTTTTCTTGTTACTGTTTTTAAATTGAAGAAATTACTTTTAAGAATTATTATTTCTATATAGTCTAGTTTTTCTATTTCAATAATTGCTTTATATATTTTTTTTATTTTTATTTTTCTTTATTGCCCTAAACAGTTTTAAACTTTACTGAACCTTTGATTTTTTCGATGGTTTTTTACTGCGTTTTCAAATTTTTCTTGGTCCCATTCGCTATTATTTAAACCATACACTAATAAACAAGGTTTTTTTAGTTGAGGTACTAAAATATCGTAATCTTTTTCCAATTTATCGTTTGCGTCTTTCTCTATGACATCTTTCGACTCGGCGTCCTCACAATTAATGACAGCCGTACCATCTTGTTTGTTCAAACTATTTACTTTTATTGATAATGGGCACGTTCAATCACAAAATTCCAATCTGAATTTATGTTGTTGAACGCACAAAATATCTGAATTTTCAGTTGAAAGTTGTTGTGTCAAATGCTAGCATTTTCCTGAAGGATTTACATAAAAACGAAATTAAACAGAACTTTAATTTTATTCTTAAACTTAAAATTATTCGTCAGTAGTTCTGGTGATAAAATAATATGTAACTTAATCAGCAACACAATACAAACTATGCAAAGTTAAATGAAAAAATAACTCCACAATATTGCGATGGAGAATTCTGGGAACATTTTTCTAAGAATAGTCAATCTTTTAATTTAAAAACTCACTTATCAATAAACAAAAAGTTCTTTTATATGAAAAAGTGTTAATTTGTTCGTGATGAAAATGAATCATCACAAATCAACCACCAACCAGAGCGAAAATCATAAAGTTCAACTTCTATGTATAGTACTTCAACATTTCCCCCACCACAATCAAAATTCAGATGAAACGTGAATAAAAGTCACTAAAAGTCATCTAACTTTTTATGACAGCTGGCAAATCAGAAGCTCCAAAAATTCAGAATTTGAAAATTCAGATGTAAAACGTAATGCGTTGAACGCGTCCTCTTTTATTTCGTCATTTGTTTTTTTATTCTCTTGTATAGGGTCCGCCAAATAACTTCTTTTTTTTGGAAAATGGCGCAAAACATCGAGTGTAGCTTCGGCTGTGTGGCACGTAGCGCCGTCCTGTTGAAACCAAATGTTGCCAATATCCTCCTCTTCAATTTTTGTGAACAAATATTCGTTCAACATGGCCCGATAACGATCGCCATTGACTGTAACGGCCATTCCTTGCTCATTTTCGAAAATGGCCCAATTATGCCTCTGGACCAAAATCCGCACCAAACAGTGACTCGTTTTGGGTGTATCGGCTTTTCAATGTATGCGTGCGGGTTTTCTGTGCCCCAAATGCGACAATTTTGCTTGTTTACTACCCGCCAAGATCAAAATGAGCTTCATCTGAAAAGATGATTTTTTTTTTGGCAAAATCGGCATCTTCTCTAAGTCGATCGCAGGCCCACTTAGCGAAGCGTTTACGCAACCATATTCGTTCAGCGGAAGGATAAAACTAATTATCTGTCAAATCAGACATGAGCTTAGTGTTACCATTCACGAAATAAGCACTAGTTGAAAAAAAAAACATTAGATGGCGGACCCTTTATTTTTTTTGGTTGATGAATGACAGGTGGTTCATTTCTCTTAACCAAATCTGCATTAGAAGGTGCACACACATTGCTACTCACACCATTCACACTAGCTTGTATATTCTTATTTTCATTTTTTTCCGTTTTATTAACAATATTAGGTCTGTTTGGTATCTTTTTTCAGCAAAATGTGTAAAACCTGTCAAAACACCAAAGTGAGAACGAATTTCTCAAAAATGGAGAAACTTACAAGAAAGTTAACAAACGCATTGAACCACTTTTGTGTACAAACCGTCAGAATTTTACTCCTCACATCAACAATCACATGCCAAAAGTCTGGTTTTGTTAAAAATTTGCGTTTAATTTAAACAAAAATTACATAAATTATAAATTTCGTAAGTTATTTATTATTTATAAAGGTAATTTTCACATATCAGAAACCACAATTTAAAATTAAAAGCAAAAGATGCTGACAGCTGGGTGTTTTGACAGTCTTTACTCTTCTTGCACTCAAAAATGTATGTAGCACAAATTCGCAATTTAATCCAATGGAGAGAAATTTTTTTTGTCTCTCGATGTGCTGTCTCGTTGCAACATTTTCGAGTTAACAAACAGGAATTTGTGACAAATTGTGCAATTTTGTGAAAATTTGTGCAAATTTGCAAGAAATTTCACGTTACCAAACAGACCTATTTACTTCATATTTTGTATATATTTTCAGTTTTTCTATAATTTCATTAACTGCTTTTTCCTGTTTTTAAGCACTTCCTTTATTTAAATTTACGGATTCTAAAATTTCTTCCAAACGCTTGTAAATTGCATTTTGTTTATCTAAGCAATCATCACAGATGAACGCAATGTTTTTTGTTCGTTCTCACTAAGTTAAGATCATATGCCGGTATACCCGAACACTTTTTTATGAAATAATTTTCCGCAAAAACCGATACATCTTATTTTACTTATTGCTTTTGTAAAACTTTCTACTTTTTACAATCTTCTTTCATATTTAAAGCTTTTTAATAAATGTCGCCTTTAAATTTGTATATAAAAAGATTTTAAATCGCCCGCACAAGAAAACACGTCTGCACTCGAATGTGAGCATTAAAGCTTCTAAAGCTGTGATGACAGAAGTCGAAGAAAACGCGACATTAATTATTTTTAGCATATACAATAAATGCGGTGCAAGAGAAAGAGAATTTCTGCCCTATCGAGGTAACCGTCTGAACGGAATTTTCTCCGCAACATATCCTTCGTCGGAAATTCAATTTCGGTTCGAAGTAGCTTTCATCGGAATAAATTTTAAAGAAATGCGACGACGCATTGCGATGGATATAAATTTCAGGCAGAGATGTGCAAATTAACCGATATATCGAAAATGCGATATATTTTCCATTATTTTTATAAAATCAACACCATAAGCGTTTTAAACCATGAAAATTCGGTTAGAGAGTGTAATTTATTGTTTATAGAAAGCATTTTTTCAATTATTATGCGCTAGCGTTTTTACGAAAGGTAGTTAGATGCACCGATTTTTAAATAAAAACTATCGAATAAAGTCCCCTTCCTATTTCCAAACATATGTTTTTTGGAGTGTCAAAAAAAGAATTAATTGGTGATTTTTAAGCTGGTTTGGTTTTGGCAACACTGGTTTTGACAGCTGACGTGTGTTTAGTACCTTGTGTCACTGTCAAACAGCTTCAGTTTGGTTTGCAATTTAACCATGGATCGTCTTACAAATGATCAACGCTTGCAAATTATTGAATTTTACTATCAAATTTCGTGCTCGGTTCGAAATGTTCATCGCGCGCTGCTTGTGTTCAGCGATGAGGCTCATTTTTGGTTGAATGGGTACGTAAATAAGCAAAATTGCCGCATTTGGAGTGAAGATCAGCCAGAAGCATTGCAACAGCTACCAATGCATCCCGAAAAAGCCACTGTTTGGTGCGGTTTATGGGCCGGCGGCATTATTGGGCCATATTTCTTCAAAGATGATGCGAATCGCAGCGTTACTGTCAATGGTGAACGCTACCGAGCGATGATAACAAACTTTTTTTTGCCCGAAATGGAAGTTCTTGACTTGCATGATATGTGGTTTCAACAAGACGGTGCCACATGCCACACAGCACGCGAAACAATGGCGCAATTGCGAGGCGAGTTTGGTGAACAGTTAATTTCACGTTTCGGGCCGGTCAATTGGCCGCCTAGATCGTGCGATTTGACACCATTAGATTATTTTTTGTGGGGGTATGTCAAGGCTAATGTCTATAGGGACAAGCCCGCTTCGATTGACGCACTGGAAGCCAACATCCATGCATTCATTCGTGAGATACCGGCCGATATGTGTGAAAGAGTATGCCAAAATTGGACTCAGCGGATGGGCTACCTGAGACGCAGCCGCGGTCAACATTTGCATGAAATTATCTTTAAACATTAAATTGCAAGGTTCAAACTATCGATTCAAATAAATATTTCATTCATTTTTTCGAATTTTTTGTGTTTTTTTTTTAAGAAAAGTTCTAAACCTCTTAAAAAATCACCCGTTACAAGCAATAATAATAAGAAATGGATAGTATAGCATTATTTTTGGACGCCGAATCCAACGAGCTAAGGACACAAAATAAAGAAAATAGGAGAACATTGCGAAACGAAAGCAATATACGCGAACTATCTGACGCGGCGTAAGTAAACGTATCTTCTAATCTAATTCTTTTCTTCTAATTCTACAACTTTCTTCCAGATTCAAGAAAAACTTTCGCCTAAATAAAAATGTGTTTGCTTTTGTTTTGGAGCAGATTCAACACAAATACAAAACAAATCATCTGTCTGATTGTGTCACTCCGGAACATAAATTAGCAGCTCGCCTAAGATTTTTTGCCGAAGGAAACTACCAACATGGCTTTGGAAAAGATTTTGAATGTACAATTGGCCAGTCGACTTTTTCCAATATTTTAAAGGAAACTTTAGATATAATGGAAGAGACCTTGTGCAACACCTGGATATCTTGTCAGATGAAGAATGTCAACTGTCCTATACATATTTCTTCGAAAAAAACTGGTTTCAATGGAGTGATTGGCTGTGTGGATGGTACTCACGTCCAAATTATTGCACCAGTAGAAAACAAACAGCTGTTTTTGAACCGCAAGGGACATTTTAGTCTTAACGTTATGATTGTAAGATGTAAGTTTTGCATGGAAGTACTATTTTTTTTTTTAATTTGTTTTATTTTTATTTTAGATTTCCGACTACAAAATGAGAATAAGAGCTGTTAATGCTAACTACCAGGGCGCAAATCACGACTCTCATGTTTGGACTTTGAGTCCTGAACGACGATATTTTGAAAGAAATCATTTAAGTGGTTCAAGAAGTAGCTGGTTGCTAGGTAAAAATATTCTTTTACAACAATACAGACCATCTGAATTTCGTTTTTTTTAGGTGATTCAGGATATCCGTTGGAGCCCTGGCTTATGACACCATTCAGGACTCCTAGAACGCAAAGCGTAAAGAGTCGTTTTAATGCATGTCACAGAAGAGCTCGTAACATAGTTGAACGTTCCACAGGTTTATTGAAAAGCAGATTTCGTTGCTTGTTACACATATGTTTACATTTTGATTCAAGTTATTATATTTTCGAACATGAAGATTTAAACAATATAGAAGATGAAGTGGAAATTCATGAAATTCAGACAAATTTGCTTCGAAACCCGGCAGCTTTAATTCGAAATGAAATAGTTCAACTCAACTTTAATGCATAAACATTTATTAAAAATAGATATATTTACTCATACTTTGGTTTGGTACGTTGGTTCTTAAAACTAATTTTTGAAAAAAAAAAAAATCACTGGCCTCCATGGCGTTTGTCTTAAAACTATTAAATCGTTCTTAAAACTAATTAAATTAAAATCACTTTCATAGAAATAAAAAAAAACAAATAAAAATGAAAAAAAAATAAAAGTAAGTAAAAAAAATATAAAAAAATCATTCCATCAAAATGTTTGCTTTCGCAATTTCGACTTCCAATTTTCTTTTTTTCAGCTCGAGCTTCTGCAAAGCTATTCGCCTCATTTCGGTGTTGTGTGTTTGCATCTCTTTTAATTTGTCTTGTTCCACTTTACGAACATCGTCGATTGAGCGATAAACCCTTTTAAGGTTTCGGTTGTGTCCCTATAAAAGTTTTCTTGATTTTCGATTTGCTTTGTGAGCAATTGAATCGAAGACATAGGTCTTCGGCGTCTGGTTGTACTCCCGGCTGCATAGTTGATGGTTGATTTTCATCATTTTTGTTTCCTTCATCAACGTCGGCGGTATTTGATGTGGACGATTCCGCCAGTGGCACTTGGTGCTATATATTTCCCGTTCCAAATGATTCTGCTCCAATGCCACTTACAGAGCTGCCAATATTTGTTAGGGCTATCACAGCGTCCTCTAAAGGGGTAAAAGACTTTTGCCTGTATGGCCCTCCACCAGTGCCCGCCATTTCTTTCTTGTTTGCCGAAAGTTTTTTTTTAATATAGGACTTAGAGTCACTCCAAACCTTTTAAAAATATATGAAGTATGCATACTTTAATCACAATGGAAATGGATTAATATAAAAAACAAAAGATCACGAACATACTTTTTTCCATCCACCAACATCCTTCTGTCTTGGTCCCAATGAATAAAGCTGATTGGCCAGATCTTCCCAAAACACAGCCACAATTTCTGGTGTCCTTTTCGTGTAATTTTGTGCGATATCGGGATATGCACTCAGCAGATTCACCATCCGCTCATACTGCTGTGGACTTGTTTTTTCGTTCTGCCTAAAAACAAAAAGTCCACAAGTTAACGTAAATAAAGTTTATTTCTTTATTACTTACATTTTAATTAACTATTTCTTTAAAAACAAAACACTTTCCGCAACAAGAACTTGTCGGAAGACTTCGGAGAAAAATTTGTTTGTATCTGTCAAAAATATAACCATTAGAAGTACTTCTTCGCAAAGCGTCGCATACAAATGGCAATCGTTTAATTTCGTCCGATCAGCTGATCGGAGAACTACCTCGAAGCAAAATGTCTCCGATTTGTAGGAAATCCTCCGACGGTTACCTCGATAGGGCAGATTAATCACGCCCGACACCCGCGATGGTACAACACAACTTGATCCGAAGCTGGAAACTACCTGTTGAACTGGTTGGATAAAAACTTTGAGCAAAGTTCATTCATCCTGACTTGACTTCTTCCTTGGTTCATCCAATTACATGAACATCGTCCCCAATGCTAAACTACTCATGTAGGAACCTCACTGGAGATGCGGACCACGAACCAGTGGAACTTAACATCAAACTGGGCCATCGGATTCTAACAACAGATCTAAGTGCAAGGCACATTAACTACAACCGACTGGATATCGGAAAGGAAAATAAGGAGACAATAGTGATGCCAGATGCCAATAGAAACTTCTCCAACAATGAAATTGATGAAGCCATCGAAACAATGAAGCTGACCATTAACAACGCCTTAGACGAGCAGAATGAATATTTCGAGGGGACGATTCCCTTACATACGCCAAATCCATGTAACCGATGATTGCAGCCCAAAGAGTAGAAGAACACATGAAGCGTCTGTGGGAATTCTATACAAAAGATGGGGCATCAAAGTCAACTCAGCCAAATCCAAGTTGGCTTGCTTCAGAAGACTCGCGGGGCAGCAAAACGCAACGTCAACGTCACACAAGTTGGTGAAATATCTGGGTATCAACTTTGATTAGCTTTTCATCTCATCCACCCCCTTATGCGGAAAAGAAATGGAGTCAACTACAAGATAAAGTTGCTGCTTTATAAGCAACTTCTCAGACCCATCATCACTTACTGTTTTCCTGCCTGGTTTACTATATCAAAAACCAGCATGAAGAAGCTTCGAGTATTCGAGAGGAAAATCCTGCTGATTTGCACCGGATTTCACTTTGACCGCCTACTAGAGAAGCACGTCAGCAACCGTAGACTCTAAGAAGCATCAGGAATCATACCACTGGACAAATTCATGGCGAAAAAAAAATAGCAAGGAACTATCATCAGCGAAGAGAGACATCCGGAGCAACGTTACCTAGAGGTGACGGCTTACTGGACGAAGGTTTAACGACGACAATTCAATCCATTTCTACGAGAACGCAGCGTCAAGTTACTATCGTGGCTAGAAACTATCCCCTCCCCAATATCAAAGCACAATAACAACCGTATTTGAACAACCGGAGAGAACACATCAATTATGATGTAAATAGGAGGTATAAACCAAATAAGCACAATTTTTTTAAATAATTTTTTTATAAAAAAAAATTACCCGATTAGCCGTTCCAGCATAGTTAATCTATACATTAGAAATGAGAAAGCATTTATTGAACTAAACAAATTTTATTATTTTGTTCAGAGGTATAAGTAAATATGAATTACCAATCCTAATCATTTTTATTTCTATTTATATTTGGTTGAGGTTTATTTTCTGAATCCGCATCATATATGTACATACATATGTGTTTGATGATTTCTATTTATATTTGGTTGAGGTTCATTTTCTGAATCCACATCATATATGTACATACATATGTATGTGTTTGATGTGATAATTTTTTTCTTTAAAAATCAATTTTTTTTTGTAAATGCATAGGAGTTTTTGTATATGTTTACTAGTTGGCCTCCGGGCTTCGGAGGGCAGACGAACCTAAGCTTCGCATAAAAATTACAAAAGAAAATATTATTTTTTGACTTTGTAATCGAATCCTACTTTCTGGGTTTTAACCAACCTTTATCGCTTTCCCAACACAGAAACAATTTTTGTATTCGAAATCCACTATTTTAATTTTATCTCATTTCACTCTATAAATGGATTTTTTTTAAATAATCTTTCAAACACAAACAGAATTTTTGAAATCGGATACTGCTTTTCGTTTTTTCCCGTTTCACCCTAGAAATAACAAAATATGAAAAAGAATATCCCTAAAGCCATTCCCTAAGAAAAACCTTTCAAACAACAGAATTTCTTAAATCAGACATTTTTTTATTTTTACCCCATTTCACCCTACAAATAGCAAAAAAAAAATAAAATTTTCGCACTTGTTTTTAAAAAGACGAAAACTTATATTTATTGCACCAAAAATCTGGGGGGTCATTCCGTAAAACGATTATCGTCAGACGATAGCGTTTCGGCGATAGTCGCGCTTCACGTAAGACGATAATCGTCAAAGTGATATCATCAAAATGATATCGTTTACACGATAGCTAAATAGGTATCGTTTGGCATTGAAATCGGTCAATTTAGTAGAATAAAGAAAAACTACAATTAATACGATTGCGAAGACAATTAAGAGATAAATCAGATCCTTTATCTCTTCCAACCCATATGTAAGCACAATTTTTTTATGTTTATGTACTATTGTAGAATATCTTTGATGGCACTGGTTGCTAAATAAAATTAAACAAACAAATAATCTTTTTATTATTGTTATAATAATTCAAACAATTATAGTTTTGTTCAACGTTTTCGGCTATCGAAGAAGCCTTTGTGATGGTATTCGAAATAATAAACTTGCCAGACGGCTTTTCAATCCAATCTGCGGCGGCCGCACCAAAACAAAACACAAATCAATAAACAACACAAAAAAGTTGTAGGTATGCTTATTTACTACAAATTTTCTGTCAAACCTCATAGAAAAAAAAACATTTTCACTACAGTTTGAGAATTTGTGAAATATACCAAACAATCTCAAACTGAAAACGATAGACGAGACCTTAGTGGTTGAGTTACGTGAAGCAAATCATTGACGATATCGTTAACGATAATAGTTTTGACGATTATTATTTTGAAAATTACGGAATGACCCCCCTGGTTATTTTGAAACAATAATATCTATAGGTTGATGAAGCATATAACTGGTTCAAAAAAAAGTTTTGTTTTCTTAACTGCAAATATTAGTTTTCGCCATTTCAAAAAGAAGTGCAAAAATCAGTTAGGCCGCTATGGTTCTCACTGCCTAATATAAATGCCTGATTACATGTGTCTTTTTACGGAAGGTCGTTTTACTGAACTCGTGATTATTTTGTTTTATTTTTATTTATTTATTTCGTTAAATACTAACGGTACACATCTTTTAAAATTATAACAAAAAAAGAAAAACTTATATCTAATGTATATTATGGATTATTTTGAATAAAAAATGGTTTTCTTTTTGAATTTGAATTTTTGTTTTAAATATTAATTAAAACATTTAAAGGACTATTAGCACCGTAGTTTCATCTACTGAAAATTTTACAAACCGTCAACTGCCTTCTTAAACTGTACTGACTAGCAATGAAATTTAATCGACAGAGGATCAATGGAGCTGAAATCGATCCATTGATTTTCCCGACGATAAAACAATAAACTCGTTAGAGATGGAAGATTTATTAATTGAATACATTGAGCGTAAGGTGGCAAGGTGATTCTATTCGACTATGATAGAAATTTTAAGCAAAATCTCATAAATATTCTTTGAACGGACTCCAATATATTTATGTGAACCGCATAATATGGCGCTCATACAACACAACCATACTCTAAGATGAATATTACGAAAGAGACATAAATAGTTTTTATAACATAAGGATCACGAAATTCTCGAGCAAATCTTTTAATGAAACCAAGAGTCATGTTAGATTTTTTAATAATATAGGCAAAATGGTGAATAAAAGTTAGTTTTGAGTCCAACACCACCCCAATGTCAGTAAAACTAGACAGATTACACAGTGGTGATAAATTAATCGCATAATTATAGACAATCACATTTTTCTTGCGTGTAAAACACATTGTTTTACACTTGTCAATATTTAAAACTAAACCATTAATATTGCACCGGCATAAATAAGAGACATAGAATTAACTAGGACGGACGGAAAATCGTTAATAAATAGTACAATTAATAATGGAACAAGTTGGCTACCCTGAGGTACACCGGAGTTAACAGTAAAAGATTTAGAACGTTCACTCTTAAAAACAACACTATATAACCTATCTTTGAGATATGAAGAAATCCATAACACAAATCTGTCGTTAAGATCCATATTTTGAAGTTTTCTTAAAATTATATGGTGGCTTAGTTTGTCAAATGCTTTGCTAAAGTCAGTAAAAATACAGTCAACTCGTAGTAAACTGTAACAAATTTGTTACAGTGGATTTCTTTTTAACAAAGCGATGTTGGTTGAAACGACAAATTATCACAGATAATAGATTCAAACATTTTAGGTATAGCAGTTTACCAATTGGTCTATAATTTAAAACCAAGTTTTTTTTTACTTTTCTTATGAGTAAGAATAAGGAATGTACTTTTCCAAAGGGTCGGAAATGTACAGCTTTTTATACTGATTAAAAAGTAAAAATAACGGATATGACATATATATTGCACATTTTTTTTTGACATAAGAGCGGGAAAACCATCAGAACCGGGACTTAAACAATAATCTTTAGATAGATAGATATTTTATTTCGCAAAACAATTTAAAGGCTATGTAACCACTCATTTTACAATTCAGAGATTTGATTTAACTTATCTTACAACTGAAACATTATCGTAATTATGCTAGGAATTTCATTTGGGCAATGGTTTATCTGAAGGAAAATGCTTTAAAAACCTTCAATTTAAATTAAGATAAAAAAAAAAAAAAATAGAAATGACTAGATAGCAATGTTAGAAAAATAACTAACAACACATTTCAATAATAGCTATATATACAAAAAAATTAAAGAAAGAAAACAAAAAAAAAATTATATAAACAACTCATGAGTAACAAAACTCAATATGTATAAATAAATAAATTAATATACAAGTAAATACATAAAAAAAAAATAAATAAGTGAACGGCTAAACAAATGAATAAATGAACATAACACAAAATATTAATAAATGTGTAAATAACAAATAAATAAATAATTGAATACTTGAATAAATAAATAAATAAACAGTTAAATCAAAATAATAACAAATAAAGAAATAAAAAGATAAATAAATAATTAAATATATAAATAGAAAAATCAAATAAATAAATAAATAAATAAATAAGTTAATTAATTAATTAATTAAAGGAAAATAAATAAATAAATCTATTAAAAAAAAAAAAAAAAATCAATAAATAAATAAATATATATATAAATAAGTAAATAAATAATAAATAAATAAATATATAAATAGACAAATAAATAAATAGAACGAATAAATAATAAAAAAGAGAATAACAATGGAATTAGAAATCAAACATAAATAAATTGATCGGAAAGAACAAATATTTATCACAGATTTTGGTTACAAAGTATTTTAATGAGTGGATTTTCTGATGAATCACAGCTATAGAGGAAGTTGACTTCGAGTTTGTGTATTCTTTCAGAAATCAATTCAACATTCGCTCTTTCATGAAGATCTATAGTCGACTGACGCCAGGGCAGATTTAGCATCATTTTTAACAATTTATTTTGAGAAATCTGGAGTTTTTTTATATGACATAGAGCTGCACCTCCCCATACAGGACTACCATAGAGCAAAATTGCTTGGAAGATCAACTTGAATATTATTATTTTGTTTTCGTTTGTAAGAGTGGAATTGCGGTTTATGAAGGGGTAAAGCAATTTAATAGCTATGCCTATTTCAAGGTGTTGTTTATATGTTGACTAAATGTTAGTTTAGTATCGAGGTGTATCCCTAAATATTTTACTGAGTTTTCCCAAACAATATCTTTTCCATTAATTTAAAGGTTACTGCTAGGTAAATAACAAGACTTTCTTTTTCGTGAGAAAAAGATAGCTTGAAATTTTTCAGCATTCAATTTGATTTTCCATTTATTGTAATATGTCTGCAATATTTCAACAGCCTGTGATAAACTCCTCTCAACATTGAGAGCGAGCTTGTCCGAAGAAAATATCGCTGTGTCATCTGCAAAAATTGCTGATTCACAATTGGGGATGATAGGGAAATCCGATGTAAATAAATTATACAAGGTTGGACCAAGAACGGAGCCTTGAGGTACACCATAGCTAAAATTCACTAACGAAGAAACTCCACAGTCCACAAAAACCATAAAACATCGATCGGACAAGAAACTTTGGACTATTTTACATAAATATAGTGGAATTTTAAATTTTATCTTCTTATAAATAATCCCTTTATGCCACACGGAATCAAAGGCCTTTTCTATGTCTAATAAAACCATTCCAGTTGATTTTCCTTGAGCGCGGTTTAATTTGATATGAGAGCAAATTCGTTTAACCTGATGGGAAGTGCTATGAGACTTTCTGAATCCAAATTGTTGGTCAGGGAATATTTTTTCGTTATTTATGGTTTTTAAGATTTGTTCTTTTAAGACCATTTCAAATACTTTGCTAATACTACTAAGCAAGCTTATCGGCCTATAACAACTAGCAATATCAGTAGCTTTTCCAGCTTTGGCAATAGGTATAATTTTAGCCATTTTCCATGTGGTCGGAAAGTATTGTAATTTCAAGCAGGCATTTATAATAAAAGTAAGATATTTTATACCATTAATTGAAAGATTTTTTAAATAAAGATTTTTAATTTGGTCTAACCCTCCTGTTTTTTTAACTCTAAGACTTTTGATTATACTTTTTATATCTCCATCGGCAACAAATGCACAAGAAGGAGTCAATTCCTGGCAAGCATCAAACTTTTTTATTTCTTTTTCTACTAAAATTTCCGTGTCTTTATCTCCTAGATGTTGAGAAACCAAGTGGTTTGTGGAAAAGTGCCTAGCAAACAAATTGGCCTTATCTACATCCGTGCAAATCGTTCGTCCAGAATCTTTCAAAAATGGAATCTTCCTGTTTTTATTTTTAACAATTTTTATTATGTTCCAAAATGGTTTTCCATTTTTATCAAGAACTTTTAATTTTTTGTTCCATTCTTCATTACAAAGTCTAAAAATATCTTTTGAAATTAACTGGTTGAAGTGAGAAACCATATTTTGATAGAAAGGCTGGCGATATTTCTGCCAACTTCTTCTATGTATGTTCTAAAGTATGAACAGGAAGTTTTTTTGTTTTAAAATCATCTTTTTTTAATACCTTGGGTACGCATTTATCAAATGAAGACAAAATAGTTTGAGTAAATTCTTGAACAATACAATCTACATCATTATTGGAAGAAATGATTTCAAGCTCAGTGGGTACGTTTCGCAGATTCATATTTAAACTTGTTTGAAAACATTTCCAATCCGCTTTATTCAATTGATGTATATATTGCACTTTTTTTTCTCCCGACCAAGGTAGACGACAAAAAACAGGGTTATGATCCGAACTTAAGGCACTAACAGAAATTGGTTGTGATATTTGACTAGGGATATTGGTAATAAACAAATCAAGAACAGACGGTGAACCACGAGAACCAGCTGGGAAATATGTAAAGCTAGGAGGGAACAAAATATTTATTGGTAAGACCAGGGACAAATCTGACAATAAATTACCCCAGGCATTTGCTCTAGTACAACCCCAATCTCTATGACGACAATTAAAATCGCCACCAAGTAAAAATTCTCCGTTCATAGCAAATAATTCTATGAAATCACGTTTGAGCACCTTACGTTTAGAATCCGACGAGGATCCACCCGGAAAGTATACACAATAAACCTTTATTTCATTACTATTCCTAAGTTTAATTGATATACCTATGTTTTCCACAGATCTAGTTTTTATAATAGGTAAGAGCGAATGTTGAATTGATCTCCTAATTAGAATAGCAACTCCACCACCCTTTTGCTCAGTTCTATCTACCCGATAGCACTTAAAGTCGGAAGAGGGAAGTCTTACTTCACTTGTTAGCCAAGTTTCAGTTACTAAAGCAACGTCAACATTGTTGCTGTTTAAAAAATTAAGAAATTCAAAATATTTGTTCCGTATTCCCTTGGCATTCCAAGTTATAATATTTAAATGGTTATTTAACATGTTACTTATCATTACGAGAAAAAAGAAATTTAGTAGCTAAATGAGCGATTACGTTGAACTGATCAATTTTGTTTTTACATACGGATAAATTGGTTATCATTTCCATACATAGAGCATTAAGCTCTTCAATTGAAAATAAAGATGAAGTGTTGTTGGACGTGTTGACGTTTGATGAGTTGTTATTTTGAACAGCAGCAGAAACAAAAGGTGCGGGAGCGCATGTTCTATTATCCCATGCACTGTTCGTTGTTTGTTGTTGGGTGCTTGAACTCGCAAAATCTCTGTTCTGCACCTTTCTTCGTTGGCCGTGTGGTGTGGGAAGCGATGGAAAGTCAGTCATTGACCCGTGGTAGAAAACCGGTTTTTGTGATGGAGTTTGCGTATGAGCAGTGAACGCTCTTTGTAGAATGTTTGGTTTACTACGAGATGATTTTTTTTCTTTTATTTCCAAATATGATGCTCTACTTGAACAGATAGGATCGGTGGATTTATGATTTCCATTGCAGTTGGCACATTTATGCGAAGATGTGTTGTTGCATTCCGTTGTTTTGTGTGACCCGGCACAGATTGCACAATAAGTTTTAATGTGGCAATTTTTTTCGCCGTGGCCAAACATTTGGCAGTTGTGACATTGAGTCAACTTGCCTTTAAGTTTTCTTTGATAGTTCCAGTTGACTTGGGTGTGAAGTATCGAACGATGATTTTTTTTTTAGATCATTTAATTTAACTGAACCATTTTCAAGAGAGATAATATAGAAAGTGTCACTATAGTGTTCATAGTTTTTAATGATTTTTTTAACTTCAACGCACTTAAGTTCACGTCTAATTAGTTCATTTTTAAGTTGAATTTCATCTATGCCTCCTAAGCCATAGAGAACGACTTTAAAGGCTTTTGCACTTTTTAAATCATGTGAAAAGTATTGACAATTGTCTGTATGGAGTTGCCTAAGAACAGCATTAAACGAATCAATGGATTCACAAATGATTTTTATGCCGATAGATAGTTTCTTAATTGAGTAATTAGATATTTTAAGATCTTTCATTATCGTATGGACATATTCGGGGGGTTTTTGCAACAATTTAATTGGCGGCACATACACTTTTTTTCAACAATGGGTGAATTTATCTCATCCATTTCATCACTATTGTCAGTGTCCGGATGACATTGGAGAGAAAAAAAAGAATTGTTTCGAAGACCACTTGTATTAGACATGACTGTACGAAGTTTTTTATCCGAGGACAACTGTCTGCCCCCGGAATCAGGCGATCGCTCGCGTTTGGTAATGGTGATAATAGTTATAGAGAGAACTTAAGAGGTTAAGCACGTTGTGCGTAGTCGAAAGCTCCGATTAAACTGATTAAACAATAATCTAATTTTATAATACACTAAGATAGTTGCCTCGGAAATAGTAAAGTCAATCGAATTAAGATGTAAAAACTCATCTACAGCAGGATTATTATTTGTATCGCAAGTAGAAACTTCAAAAGCAAACTGAAAGTATTTGGCAAACATATGTGATATGTCCTCTGGGTAATGACTTTGTGAATTTTGATAAAACATATAAGTTGGGTATCCATCAGATTTTCTTTTACAATTGACATATTTCCAGAAATTTCGCGGATTAGATTCAAGATCATCTTCAGTTTCAGATTAGAATTGGAGTATAAATTCATCTCTTAGTCTAGTATAACTATTTTGAGCCTCGACGCTATAGGATCGATTAAACTTCACCCAAGCCTTGTTTCTTTTGTTTTTATAAGTTTTAATATGCTGATCAAAACACAGAGGAGTGTAACTTAAAGGTCTTATTTTCCTTAACGGAATGGTTTCTAAGAAACAATCAAACAAAATTTTATAAAAACGAAAGACCATTTCATCAAAACTGACATTAAAAAATAAGCTATTCCAGTTAATAT
Organism: Leucozona laternaria; assembly: GCA_932273885.2. Classification (NCBI taxonomy): domain Eukaryota; kingdom Metazoa; phylum Arthropoda; class Insecta; order Diptera; family Syrphidae; genus Leucozona; species Leucozona laternaria. Next base: position 140,422,168 of record OW026366.1, read on the forward strand.
CATATAGTAAACGGTAGAGTTCAGAAAAATTACATTTTTTAAAGTTGAATTCATGCATATTCTCGCAATGATAAATTACATTGATAATATTTGAGTTTAATGAAATAGATAATGCAGGATGATGTCGATCTTCCTCAATGAGTTTTGAATCAGCGAGTAACGCAGTTCCATCAGAATTATTGAGGTCAGAAAAGTATACAAGGTCTAAAATTTTGCCAAATTGGTTTTTGACATTGCTTAATTGATTAAGTCCAATTGAAGTCATTCCATCGATAAAAAGAACTTCCTTGTTGCTCGACGCATTAACGACATGATACCATTCAAGTTCCGGTGTTTTAGCCCATTCAAGATTTGGCGGATTAAAGTCGCCAATAACAAAAAGTTCATCTGAAGGTTTATTTTTGTCATTTATATATTCTATAGTATAATCATGGAGTCGTTTTATTTACGTTCTTGATGTGCACTACGTGGCGCTGCAGACACCAAACATTTTACAGTGGAGAGATTGAAGAAGGAATCGAGAACAGATAGTAGGAGCGAGATAATTGTATTTTATTGATTCTGACAACAATAAACCGAGTAAAGGAGAGATCAGAAACTTTGTTTTGCTTCATGGCAACGACAAGAATATGGGCGAGAAAATAGAAAAAAATTCTTGTGTGTATGTGTAAACTTATGCAGGAATTTTAATTCCAGCATTGTTTTTATGAATTAACGAATACATTTTTTTGCTTCAAGGCATACCTATATTTTTATATAGGTATATTTCATGCAGGATTTGAGTATTTGTTTTTGATTTTGAATTTTGTTGCAAAATCAATTTTGTATCAAAGCAGCGTTGCAGGAATTCAATATCTACATAATATAATGATGGAATATCGTCTAGCAATGTTGCCATATTTTTGGTTGTAGGCTTGTAGGTATACTGTCCGTGTCCATTTATAATTAAATTCATATGCATAGGTATTAGTTTTTTTTCATTCTCCATGGTTAGCAAACCTACAAGGTGATTCGCACAAAGTGTGATACAAAGCTAGGACGTGTAGGTTGGAGCGGGACAAAAACAAAATGGGGGTCTATTCCACCCAGGTTCCTCTTCGCTCATGCGAGCTAGGTGCCCTGCCCACCGGAGTCTACCGAGCTTAATTTTTGTCACGATATCTGCTTCAAGGTAGATTGCGTACAATTCATGATTGTACCGTCTCCGGAATCGTCCTTCCTCACATATGGGGCCAACAATTCTCCTTCAGACTTTTCTCTCGAACGCGGCTAAGAGGTCGGAGTGCCTTTTGCTAAGCACCCAAGTCTCGGATCCATATGTGAGTACTGGCAGGACCATGGTCCTGTACAGTAGCAGTTTTGAAGTTATGGTGAGATTTCTGGACTTGAAGAGCTTTGACAGACTATAGTAGGCTCTGTTGGATTTGAGAAGCCGCCCGCGTGTTTCTTCTTCTATATTGTTATCGGCTGCTACTATTGACCCAAGGTATTTAAAGGATTGCACCACTACCTTGATTGTTTGACCAACTGTTCCTCTCGCATTCGACGCCACCATGTACTTTGTTTTAGCTTCACTAATGTGCATCCCCAGATTTTGTGCCGCCTGCTCGATCTGGATGAAGGAATCATGTACAGCTTGCTCGGTTCTTCCGATGATGCCGATGTCGTCTGCGTAAGCCAGTATCTGGCTGGACCTGTTGACGATGGTCCCTCTTGTTGCCGTGCCAGAGTCACGGATTGCTTTCTCCAACGCCAGGTTGAAGAGGAGGCAGGCCAAACCATCCCCTTGTCGGAGTCCATTAAAGATGTTGATTGGTTTGGATAGCAATCCGGCTATTTTTACTTGGCTTGTTACGTTGGTCATGGTCAACCTACATAGTCGTGTCAATTTATTTGGAATGCCGAATTCTCTCATGGCTTTGTAAAGTTCTACCCTGTACCCTGGCTATGCTATCGTAGGCGGCCTTAAAGTCTATAAACAGATGGTATGTGGGGATGTTAAATTCTAGACATTTTTCCATCGCCTGCCTAAGGGTAAAGATCTGATCAGTTGTTGATTTGCCTGGAATGAAACCACACTGATATTGTCCGATGATGGTTTTAGCGTATGGGGTTATCCGGTCTTGTAGGATAGAGGAGAGTATCTTATAGGCGGTACTCAACAACGTGATACCTCTATAATTGCTGCACGTTGTGACATCTCTCTTCTTATGTATGGGGCAAATTATACCTTTTCGGCAGTCTTCTGGAATTTCTTCATGCTCCCACACGTGCACTATAATCTCATGAATTGCTTTACGTAAAGCTGGCCCACCGTGTTGAAATAGTTCGGCTGGTATACCATCAGCTCCCGGGGTTTTGTTTTTCTTTAGCCGGCCTATAGCCTTCTCAACCTCTTCTCTGCTTGGTGGCGGCAACATAGGGTACTCTTCTTAAAGTAGTGGAGCGTCCACTTCTGCAGTGAGCTGACCATTTAGCAATTCATTGAAGTACACTTCCCATCGCTCCAGTATGCTTTGAGGATCGGTGATCAGATTTCTCTCTCCGTCCTTACAGTATGTGCAGCGTGGTGTGTACTGCGTCATTTTTCGGACGGATTGGTAGAACTTCCGCTCCTGGTGCGGACCTCGCTCTCGGCTTTTCTCTATTTCACAGATTATGTTCTTCTCCCAGGCTGATTTTTTCTGTCTGTGAAGCCGTTTTTCAATTCTTCTGAGCTCTATATTCGTCTTCGCGTGCCCGCGTTCTATGAGATTGTTGCATTGCTCGGTACGCAACATTCTTACATTCAGTAGCTTGCATTCATCATCAAACCAGTCGTTCCGATTTCTACGACTGGTGCCTAAGATGGAGTTGGCAGTACTAATGACAGTATTCTTAAGGCGTGTCCACTTCTCATCTACGCCCAGCATACTGGCTCCAGGACTTACTCTACCCAGTTCTAGAGCGAGTCCTAACGCATTACCAATGGTGTTACTGGTGTTTTCATTGCGCAGAGCAGCCGTGTTGATTCGAACCTGTTCGGCGGATGCAATACGTCTTCGCAAGGCAATCCGCCCTCGGAAAACCATACCAACAAGATAGTGATCCGAGTCGATATTGGCACCTCGGTACGTTCGTACCGTCATCAAGTTCGAGTAGTGGCGACGGTCTATCAACACGTGGTGAATTTGGTTACGAGTGACTCCATCAGGTGATACCCAGGTGGCTTTGTAGATATCTTTACGCGGGAAACTGGTACTCGCAACGACCATGTTTTTCGATGCTGCCAATTCTAAGACTTGAAGTCCATTGTCATAAGTGTTCTCATGCAAACTGCGTAATGCCTGAATACCGGCTCCCGACCTATTTTTGCATTCAAATCCCCAAGGATGATTTTTACGTCATACCTTGGACAGGCATTGAGGGCCCTCTCGACTTGTTCGTAGTAAGTCTCTTTTTCTTTGTCTGAGGACTCCTCCGTATTTTCGCTTTTCTCTAAAATGGTTCAACTGATTTTGATCAACTTTTTCATGAAGAATTATTGACACATTCGAAATAATATTTTGTACCAAAATTTTCAAAAGATATTTATTGGATTTTTAAAAAACGTTTGAATTTTTTTTTTTGAAAACTCAATATTTCAAAAACGACTCTTACGATTTTTATTAAACTTGGTAAAAAGCAGTTTTTTTGTAACTTAAATAGAAGATTTTTGACAAAAATTTTTCTAATACCTAAAAATAACGGTGCCTCTCCCATACAAATGTTTAAAAACAATTACGATAAATATTTTTTTTTCTCAAAAACGACTCCTACGATTTTGATAAAAATGTTTGTGTGTTTTGAAATTAGTACGATCTACCATTTAAAATTTTTAAATTTTATATTTTACGTTTATTAACAGAACCTCTCATAGAACGTTTTTTTTTGATTTTCGACTATCTCAATATCTGATCAATCGAAAAAAAAATAGATTTTTAAAACTACTTAAAACTGGCGTACCAATTTTTTTCTCAAAAATGTTAACGAAATTTTATATATAAATTATTTTTAAAACCGCTCCTACGATTTTCAAAATTTTCTTCTTATAAATTAAGATTTATATAAGAAATCAGATGGTGTACATCGCATTGGGTTAAAGCAGATTCAAAGTATTTTAATCAATTTCTTTCTAATTTTGTTGATTTAAAACAATTTACCAGTTTAAATAATACATATAATTTCCTTTCATGCATATCGCATATGTGCAACACTGGGCTATATTGCTAATTTTTGTATACTCACATAATACCACCTGCAACTAAACTAAGTTTTGGCAAATGAATAAAATATAGACTCCCATAGCTAATTTATTTCAGCTATTAAACCACAATGTGATCGCACATAAGAGCAAGTTCGTGCGACCCAGCCGTGCATATTTGTTTTATAATTTTGAGAGAAAATTAATATTTCAAAATTAAATAATTAAATTAATTTTCGGTATGGAGCCTTCAAGTTCTGGTATGTGTTAAGCTATTTAAGAGATTTTTTTATGAGAAAGTGCTTTAAATGATATAAACGGTGATTGCGGATTTTTGCGGTGTTCATTACAAAGTTTGTTTTGAAAAATGTGCTTTCTGGCAAAAAAAAAAAATTTAGTTTGTTTATTTCTAAGATTTGTTTTAAACTTTAGGTATATGCTCAAATACGATTTGTATAACCCGGAGGGAGCATGTTAATATAATTCGGACAGCAAAGAACAATAATTTACAAGCCCAGTTTGTTTTTCTGAGAGAGGAGTTAAAAAAGCGAACTCGAAACTTCGACAACTTAGGCTTAAACAAAACACTATCGTATTTTAAATCCGAGTATAAATCTCGATGGGAAAAGGCTTTTAGAAAATTCGAGACTTTTTCAAAAACAAATAGTTCTTGGCTTGAAATATCTATTGCTTTTCTTTGTTGCCCTGAAGAAAGGTCTAAGCGTGGTCGACCAAGTATTTCGTTCGATGAAAGTACTGAACGTACAAAAAGATTGAAAACAGAGAAATTGAGAGAGTCAACATCAATTTCTATGTTGAGTTATGCCACTCAAATGAGCTTGAGAGCAGTAGGAAAGGTAAATGCTTCTGAAGTATTGACAGATATAACAACAACAACTCCTGACCGATCAAAAAAATACAGGAAATCATATAAAAAGTCTCTTGAAACAAAAAGTTTTAAAATGTCAGGCGAAGAAGCATTAGGGGTTGCTGTTGAAGGGCAACTATCTCGGCATCAATATAATGTTATAAGAATGAGTGCACCAGAAAAATTTCCTGCATATAAAATCATACAAGCTGCAAAAAAAGAATGCTATCCACCTCCCGAATACATAAGAGTTACCGAAACATTAGTAGAGGTTACACTACAGGCCCTGCTAGATCTTACCACAAAGCGTTTGTTGGAATCGCAGAAGGAAGTTATTAGTGTACTTACAAAAATCGAAATCGAAAGCCTGTGTTTGTTTTGCAAGTGGGGATTTGACGGAAGTTCAGGACACAGCTCCTACAAACAAGCTTTCCATGGCCTTGAAGCTACTGATTCTTCGGTTTTTATTACATGTGTTGTTCCTCTTAGACTTTGTTCAAATTCCACGGTTGTATGGCAAAATCAACGACCAGGTTCCACAAGATACTGCAGGCCATTAAAAATAGAGTTTGTAAAGGAATCTACAGATATATCTATTGCAGAAAAAAACAGAGTTGAAAACGAAGTGAAAAATTTCCAAAAGACAACCATGTTAATTGAGGAAAGACAGTTACAAGTTACAATGATTGACGGAAGAGTTTATAACGCTATTACGGAGACGTCATCAAAACAAAAGTGTTTCATATGTGGTGCTTCTTCTAAAAGTTTTAATGATATAGACAGTATGCTGACAAGGGAAATTAAAACAGAAAACTTGCAGTTTGGCCTGTCCGTTCTTCATGGATGGATAAGGTTTTTCGAAAACTTACTGCACTTGTAGTACAAATTGCCTCTCAAGAAATGGCAAGCTCGAGGGGATGACAAAATAATTGTTGCGGAGAATAAAAAGAGAATACAAAAAGAGTTTAAAGATCGTTGTGGTTTGATTATATATAAACCAAAGCCCGGATTCGGGAGCTCTAATGATGGTAATACTGCAAGACGTTTCTTTCAAAATTCTGAAATTTCCGCAGAAATTACAAATATTGATGTTCAACTCATAAAAAAGATGCATACTATTATGATTGTTGTGGCTAGTGGCAATGAAATTGATGTCGAGAAGTTCAGGAGTTTTGCAATTGATACTGCCAGATATTATGTAGGAAAGTATCCCTGGTACTATATGTCACCAACCCTTCATAAGTATTTCATTCATGGACCGGAAATAATAACCCACGCTCTGTTACCAATTGGTCAACTAACTGAGGAAGCACAAGAATCGACAAACAAGGACTTCAAAAATTTTAGGGAGCATCATTCTCGGAAAACAAGCAGAGAAAATACAAACCGAGATATTTTCAATCCATATTCATTAATTCCATAATCACAGGCATGAGGAAACTTCCCGAAAAAAACAACAACACCTGCCAATTGAAGCATTGGGTTTGCTTAAAGCTCCACTTGTGGAAAACGTCAATGATTCTGAGGCCGAGGAAGATGACAGTGGTGAAGAAAGCGATGATTTTGTTTTGAATTAATGGATACTCAATTATGTAAATTTGTTATTTTTAAATTAAAAATTTCTTTATTGTTCGGTTATTACTGGAAAAAATTTTGTGTGCTTATTTTTAACAGAGGACATAAGGAGAAAGGATGTGCTAGGTAATTTTTTTTTTTTTGAAGTAGCAAAAAGTGGGCGTTTTGATGGGCGTGGTCATTGTTGGGCTCAAAAATACCAAAAGATTGGTTATATAAACATTTCCAGAAATTTTTAGGTTCCTAGCTCTATTGGCTGATTTAATGCCACCGATAGGGCCGTTCTGCCCCAGTGTGCGGCGTGATGTACAAGTCTGAAGTATTTTTGTTAGTTAAAAAAATTAATTTTCAAACTCAGTTTTAAAAATGAAAAAAATTTGTTCAAACTAATTTTGTTCAAAATCTTACGTTATTAAGTAGTATTTTTGATTTTAATATTTAATGCCCTTCTTAATATTTAGTCAAACACCAAAAAGAGGATGCTAAATTCTCTTCTAGTTCTTTAGAAAATTGAAAATAACAGAAATAAAATTCCCTTAATTTGACTCCAATCCGTTGCTTAAGTTGATTTTAAGGTCCTATTTGCACTACGTAGGTAGAAAAGCAGATTAAGTTATTTTCCATTTTCTCAAAAAGTACAAGACATTTTAGCATCCGGTTTTCTGTTTGTGACTAAAAACTAATAAAACCATTTAATTTTGAGAACTAAATTAGTACGTAATACGTAAAGTTTTGAAAAAAAAAATAGTTTGAAATTTAGTTTAAATTTTTGTTCCTCAAAATTTAGAGTTTGAACTAATTTTTCAAAAACTATTCCCTAAAACTGCTTTTTTTGAAAAAGAAATAAAAGAAGAGATTTCTGGCTTTACAAAAAAGTATAGCATGGCATTGTGAGTGTAACTGTTGTTTTTTTAATATTTTTGTTTCTGTTTTTAGTCAACTTTTTTGACAAAAGCCCCTCCTGGCTTAACGGAGGGGGATAGGCCCCTTTCCTATACGATTTTTTTCTTGTCTTGGCCCAACCTACACGCTCTTCGATTTTTTCAAAAACGGGTTTATATTTATACGATTTTAATAAATACCTACCTACCAAATTATTTTGCTTAAAAAAATTCTATGAAAATATTTTTTACAAAATATAGGTACATAATATGTACCTCCAAAAAAATATCAGATTCATTCATACCTCCATTCATATTTTTTTCTATCCCTCAAATTTCAACGTAAGCAAACAAAATACAAACAATACACAGTTCATACAAATATACATGCATAATAAAGCACAAAATATCAGTACCTACTATAGGAATATATGTATATGCAATGAAAATTCGATATTTCAAAAACCTCCAAAAAAATACTACATTCATTCATACATCCATTCATATTTTTTCTATCCCACAAATTTCAACGTTAGCAAAAAAAAAAACAATACACAGTTCACATACATACATTTAAGAAAGCAAAAAAAATCTAGTATCCATTGAGCTCTCGTTTTACTATTATTCCTATATTCTATACAAAATTCAGTTTTGTTTTCTCCCTCGAACTCTCATTAATTTAGTATACAGTATTCCCGTTCATCTATTATTACCTCACCCCCCTTCGACAGAAAATTCCGGCAGTGGAGAGTCTCTCCAAAAAAAAGTATGCTTGATATGCGACATCGGTAGGTTTATTGTAGACATCACAAGTGGAAGAAGGAGGGATATAGCAAACAACCACATATAAATATCCAGACGGAGTTGATATTTTTCCACAAATTATGTCATGGTTGGAGTCCAAAAAATCGTCGACAAGATTACAGAACAGATGATTACGAACAACTATCAACAAACCTCCTCCAACAGTTATTATATTGGGATCATTATGGCGATCACGTCGAAAAATTTGAAAATTGGAATCGAATAACTCTGTATCAGCAAAAGAAGTATTCAGCCAGGTCTCTGTGAGTATGAGAACATCATGGGGAATATTATTTACATTTTTATAGACCTTGTTGGTCTTTGTCCGGAGGCCGTTTACATTCTGGTTGTAAATCAGTAATTTTTGTAGCTGCTTTGGTTAAGGCTGCGCATCGTTTTTGAAAATGGTGAGAATTGTAATTTGATTTACTATTTTGACACTCATGCATGATTATTCCCTTTGGCCAGAACGAATTTGAGTTTAGGAGGTAAAAGACTGAGTCTGGTACTTTAATTTTAAACGATGAATATTTTGAAAAATTTCGATGGAGTATTCTTTCAACGATTATACGGAAAACCCCTTTTATTTCAATCTCCCCTTTCCTATCTCACACCCTTAAAATCCATATACATATGTATATCTCACTCACACGTTTCATGCTGAACCCGAAAATATTAAAAGAAACTGGCGGATCGGTGAAGTTTGGGCGGAATCTGCCTTCTCTTTTTTACATAAAATCTACCTGTCTCACCGATGCACTCTTTTAATTTAAATAACTGTAAATGTCACCCTCTAATGTCGTTTTCCATTGGACGCCCGGAAGCATCCGGAATCATAAGGAACTCTTCTGAAACCATTCCATTGGCAAAAACAACAGTCAACCGACGCTTCTGAGAAGATAATTTCGCACTAATGCATTTAAGCTCTAACGTCAGAACATACTCACTCAAAATGTCGATGCCATTATTCTCTATTCAACAAAAATTCTCAATGCGGGGAAGATAGGACGTTTGCCTCTCAGTCTGGTTACATTGGCTTGCATAAACATGTCCCTCTTTAAAGCTCTCACAGGGTTTCCGTAGTTTGAATTATAAAAACCATTCACAATTAAAATACTCAACTTCATAAATCTGTTCTCAAAAGCTTCAAAACCTAAAAGTTCCATAGTAAAATCCAAAGAAAAAGCTCTTGAATTTGCTTACTCTGTTTGGATGAGCACAATTTCAATACATATATCGTAGATGACGACGACGAGCGCACGCTCGTTCATCTTCTCGTCAGTATCCCTTCAGCAGTGGGATACAGCGGTGATGGTAGGGTGCTCGACTTTTTTCGCAGAATTACAGCAAATCATATAACTTATACGTAAGTCAGTGGCACTAGAGTATAGGTAGATATTTCTTTTTCAGGCAAATACAAAATAATGAACTGGCAAGGCATTTCACCGACACTGCTCCATCTTATACTACCTCCCCTGCAACAATTTCAGCTCCAACGCAACTTTGGAACAAAATCGAGTACCGTTTTTATTCTCTCACTAAAACTTTGACTGATTCAATTGTGAAACAAATAAAAGCCGAAATCAACACTATGTGCGAGAGCTTATCTGCGCATTGAGCTTGATTTTGATAAACAAAACTAATCATTTGAAAATATGTTCAAAGACAGGCTCAGCTCTTTTAATCACTCACTGTTTACTTTGGGAAGAAGAATTGACACATTGGAGCAACAAGGATGCAGATTGGACACGCATGAAGAGGAAATCACTTTTGTGAAGGCAAAGATGCTGGATAACAATCGAACTATGCTTAAAATTCAAATTGATGCACTCGAAAGGAAAAATATTTCAGGTGATCTTCTGCTCCATGGCATACCAATCCGCGCTGATGAATATCTGAAAAATATTTTCCAACGTTTTTGCACTGTAATTAATTTTTCACCACCACCACCGATTTACATTCTTCGCTCTAAACCGAAAAACAAATCAACAACAAGTGCGATCATTGTCAAACTTCCGCACGCTCAAGATAAAATTAATGTTTTGACAAATGCAACGGATTTTTACAGACAACACTCCAGAGCTGTTTCTTTAAATAATCTTGGTTTTGAGGGAAATAAGTTTGTGCGTGTATGAGAGCTTAACAAAAAACAACCATGCAATTTTTGAAAGGCTAATGAACTGAGGAAGAACAGGGTTTTACACTCTGTTTTTACTAGACGAGGGAGGGTCTACTTTAGACAAAATAATGATTAAAACAATAAGCCCGTCTGTATCAAAAGCATGAATTCTCTTGAGGTGTTTTGTTCAACAGATGATAACTGTGGATCCCCTTCATGTATAACAGTTTTTTTTGACTCCAATTGAAGATGACATTTTGAAGGTGTCCTGGTGCCAAGCGCACCTTTTGACGTCTGTCTTTAAAAAAAAAGTAATTTGACGTACATTTTTCGGTTTACTGGCTGAACACAGTACGCGCGTCAGGATGCGCGGCAGGGCGCGCGTTCACATGAGCGTGATTATTAAAACTTTTGTCGAATTTCTTTCAACCATTTCAGATGGCTTATTTTTGTATGCGATGGCGTGAGTTCTATTTCACAGGAATTTGAACACAAAAAATAATGCCTGCCAAAGCACCAAAGTGGAAACGAATTTCTCAAAAATGGGGGAAACTTGCAAGAAAGTTAAGAAACGCATTGAACCACTTTTGTGTACAAAACGTCAAAATCTCACTCTTCACACAAACAATCACATGCAAAAAGTCCGTTTTTGTTGACAATTTGAGTTTAGTTTAAAAAAAAGTATCTAAGGGGCCGGCTATAGCGATCAGGAAAATTAATAAATGGAAGTTAACATATTCAAATATCCAAAAGAAAAATTTTTCCTGATGTATATTATGTATATTTTAAGTGATCTTTTATTTATATAGTATAATGTCACATACCACACACCACAATTTCAAATTAAAAGCAAAAGATGCTAACAGCTGGGTGTTTTGACAGTCTTTACTCATCACACAGAAATGTATGTAAGTAGCACGAATTCGCAAGTTACCCAATGGGGGGGGGGGGGATTATTTGCTCTCACGATGTGCTCTCTCGTTGCAACTTTTTTGAGTTAACAAACAGGAATTTTTTGACAATTTTTGCTAATTTGTGCAAATTCGTAAGAAATGTCACCTACTATTTAACTCCCAGAATCGCGGTTGCGGCTACAGATCCATTGTTCAGACACAAAACTTAATGTGAACACACCCGACTCATTTTGACGTGCAGCAGTCGTTAAAACAAAACAAAAATCTTTTCTCGTTAAAGGGTTAGCTAGAAACTTTTCACTTACAAAATATAAATCTTATAGGAAAATGCTTCCAATTAAAAAAATTGGATTCCGTAGGATTTAAGTGCCAAAGATAAGGAACAGACAGAGAGAACAAATATCACAAAAGAAAACGTCAAAAAAATCAACAATCTTAAGCAAAATATCAAAAAATCCTTACTTTCTTCGCCATCATTTTCTCACCATGAAGTGTGAGTGAGATAAAGTACAGAGAAGCCAAAAAAAGTCGAAGGAGACAGTCCAATGTGAGCACCTTGCTATAACGAGATTTTACGTATTTTAACATTGTAAGATAAGGACGCGCGCCATGAATCGCGTGTATTGTGTTCAGCCACTTTGACAAAAAAAAGTTATACTGTTATACAAACCTGGTGCCAAGCGCACCGCATAACAATCTTCAATTGGAGTCATTTTGTTTGTATGATTCAATTGGAGTCATTTTGTTTGTATGAATACGCTATCTAGTTTATTATAGAGAGCAGTGTGGTATAGCTACAACAGATACCGTTGGTTCTGCTGCTGTTGAATTGTATGGAAATAATAGGCGTGTTTTTTTGCAAGTCCATATGGATTTAAGTTATTGTTGTATTTACGTGTAAAACTATTAGTACCGATGTTGTTTTTTTCGACAAATCCGTATCATCATCGTCGGCTCGACAACCGGGGTCCGGTCCTGGCCTCCTTCAACAAGTCTCTCCACCCATCCCGGTCTCGAGCCGCCGCCATCCAGTTGCGCACCCCAAGGCTCCGGGCGTCCTGGTCTACGCCATCTCTCCAGCGCAAGCATGGTCTACCACGCTGTCGTCTACCATAGAATGTACCACAAAGAACTTTCCGAGCAGGTTCCTCTTCGCTCATGCGAGCTAGGTGCCCTGCCCACCGGAGTCTACCGAGCTTAATTTTTGTCACGATATCTGCTTCAAGGTAGATTGCGTACAATTCATGATTGTACCGTCTCCGGAATCGTCCTTCCTCACATATGGGGCCAACAATTCTCCTTAAGACTTTTCTCTCGAACGCGGCTAAGAGGTCGGAGTGCCTTTTGCTAAGCACCCAAGTCTCGGATCCATATGTGAGTACTGGCAGGACCATGGTCCTGTACAGCAGCAGTTTTGAAGTTATGGTGAGATTTCTGGATTTGAAGAGCTTTGACAGACTATAGTAGACAAATCCGTATGGTCTTGCAAAAAAAACACGGCTAATGTTGTGGAAGAACTGACTTCGACTGCTAATTCCTTAACTGCGGATGTTGTTGTTGCTTCTGCTGCTGTTGCTGGTGTTTAAGAGTTTGTTGCTGTTATTGATGATACATATGCTCATGTTGGTGTTACCAGAGGTGTTGTTTAGTTATCTAAATATATTTATATGCAGATACTTTTATGACTGTAGAGATGTTTTGTAAATATTTTAAATAGAATAAGATCAAAGTGGATGGCGACGCTGTGTCGCGTTGAACCTTATCATAAAACAGTAAATGATCTCGCAGATTGTGGTTTATGACTCACATCTGTTAGCATTATGTTATGAACAAGGGATGCGTCGGACATCATCGTCATTATCCACTTTACAACCCTAATTGTTAGTTTAGGATTATATTATACTATACTAGAGATAAGATATATATAAGAATAGATATGTATTTGTAGGCTAGTTGTAAGAAATAGTTCTAAGGTAGTTTTAGGTTTTTGAAAATAAAAAAGAATACTCTGTACCATGAACCAGAACGGTTGTGTTTTTGATCTTTAATTTTCATACGGGTGTTTATATTTCTTCATGGTGACCCCAAGTGTTCATTTTGAGCACAAATGTTGTTTTTTATAACAAATATTCATTTTTTCGTAATTGTTGTTTTATATAGTGTTCTTTTACTTCGCGAGACTTTTTGTTTTTTTATCAAAATGCAAAGTGAAGATATGATCAAGGAGCAAAATGCCATTGGGCGAGACATTTCTGATTCCTCAAAATAATGGTTGCTGCATCTTTCGATGAGAAGAAGACACATAAAGACGATTGGAAGGAGAAACTGGAGCATCTTGAGGAGCTTTTCCAAATGAATGATTTGGATCTCAAAGATGTTGCAGAACTTCCCAAGGAAAACATTAATTTCACAATGAACTACCCTGAAAAAGTTTGCAACAACACAACGTGTGGTAAGTCCCTTATTAGTAAATTATTAAAATAGTTTATTTTTTGTATTTATTATACGAATAAGGCTTCTAATCTAAATTGGACCAAACAAAGCCCAAGTCTGACACTACCTTAGTTAAAAGGTTTCGATTCGCACTTTGTGAATTTGATGAAACCTTAGAGGAGCTCAGAACAGGTGCTGAAACAGCTGATTCGTTAAGAATGGCAAAATCTCATGCTCAACAACTTTGCGAAAAGTATATTCAGCAGTTTAATGAGGATGAACTCACGGGTTCTTACTACTCACTTAAACGTCGCACAGTGGCCCGTACTGACTTTTTTGGTTGCAAAAATCATAATTTTTTTTGGTTTTGAAGGAAATTTCCAAGGAATTTGAAGAAAAAATATTTACAGTGTGTTTCAGAATCTGCTGCTGAAATAAAAAGTTTCTGTTAACGTGGTTAACATAATTGGTATTGAATTCTAAAAAGGTCGAAAGTCAATTTATGAGGTAATTTGAGGGCAATTTAAGTGAAACAGTGGGGAAAAAAGAAAACAAACCAATTTGAGTGAAACAGTGGGGGAAAAATCAGTTTTTGTTTTTTTTTTCTTATTAATTGATTTTTCATTTTTTTTATTTTTTTTTTATAAGAGAGTAAATTTATAAAGTATTTTATTGATAGATTAGAATTCAAAAAGTAGAAAAACAAAATAAAAGGAACAAAAATTTACATACAAACATTAAATCTCTTGGAAAGTATCATCTAAGTCCGGGGTAATGCGTAATAAACTTATAATTTCCGGTGAGTATTGTGCTTTCAGATCTTTTTGGTTTCTTACATGCCTTAAGGTAGAAGTAAGTGGATCGGATGAGACTGCTAGCATGTTAAATAGGTCTTCATTCTGTCGAATTCTTGAAACTTTGCACGTATTTTGATATCTGTATTTCTTGTAGTCTTTATTTTTGGACTCCTAGGCTTTTTCTGACAATTCTCCAAGTGGTAGTGATTGGTATTCGATGATATTTTTACTATGAACCAAAATTTTATGAAGAGTAGGTGTGAGTTGATTTTCAGGGTACTTTTGTTTCAATAACTCTGCGGTTTTTTTGGTGTAATCTCCACATTTAACTGTATTCACTACTTATCTGCTATTCAAAACATTAAGTATTATTTTGATCCTGGTTATAACCTCTTTATTGACTCCAGTCAGACCAGAGCGGTTGCCTCAGATTGTTCAAAAATCTACATGAAGTGTTTAAATCATTGCTATTTCCAAATCCTTGCTTTGGTTTATCTACATCAAGTCCAAGCTCATTTGTCCGGTTTTGATATGGAGAGATGAAGAAAGCCATTCCTCATTTTTGTTTATGAAAAATAATCTCGACCTATGGGCTGCGACCCATTTTTTATAAATGTTGTAATAAAAGCTTTTTAATTTTGCTTAATTTTCCGGTAAATTTTCACCGGATAATTGGTATTCACTTATTATGGTAAAAAAGAACTCTTCAAGACTCTCATCTTTGACAAAAAGTTCAAACAAAATATTGTATGGTATATTAATTTTAAATAATTTTTCCTTATACAACTGCTCCTTCAAGTTTTCAATGATAATTTCATCCCAATGTTTCATCTTTTTATACCATAAAACTAAATACATGCATTAAAAATATTCAATGTATGACATCCTAATAAGGTAATCTGCTTTACCTATAAGCTTCTTTAAAAAAATTCTAATCCAGTTAAAAACTCTCATCCATCAAACTACCTGACAGTAATTAATCATACCCGACATCAATAACATTCATACTTAAAAGTTTTATCAGGGGTCACAAAAAATAAGCTATAAAACCGTTTTAAAAAACTTAGGTAGGTTTTTCCTTCTAAACTTCAAAACCATTTTATTTCAAACCAACACTCATACCTTCAAAACAGAGAAAAAATACTTTCCATGATTTTTTTTCTGCCCCTGACAAAAAAATATTGACTTCATTAAATCAAATCGCTCTAGCTCAGCTCTATGCAACTTTATGCAGCTCAGTTTTTGGTTTTATATGAAGAAATATATAAGGATTTACTATCCGTTGAGCTAAGCTTGATTATGTTTGAACCTTTTTTTTCTACTCAGTGTAAAGACGAAAAAGCGTGCAAAAATGGGTGTTTAAAAAAACATTAAATTTAGCAGTTTAAAAAAATTTATCATTTTTTTTTTTCATTTCTGGTTATAGCAATTAACACATATATCAAGTAAAAATAACAAAAAAAGTTTTATTTTCACCTTTTCCTAGTTTTTACACTCAAAATTAAAAAAAAAAATTAAAACGATTGTTTCTTTCTAACCATAAAAATTTGTCAACTTCGACTCGCTCTACAAGTCAAACCATTCATACAAATGAAATAATTTTTTCGATTACTAGAGCTCGAAACATTTGTCAATTCAAAAAAAGTAAACGTTTTGCATTATAAACCCACCCGAAAAATGAATTTCGCAAGCACTTTTGCCTAAACGGGCCACTGTGCGTCGAACAGTGGTTAAAATGGGGAAATAAATCAAAAAAAATGAAAGTGTTAGTATGAAGTTATTTATTTTATTTTATTATAGTTATATAGTTGGTCTATGATTTTTGAAAATTTGAGCAATTTTTGTTCATAAGTATTAAAGATACAGGGCTCCAAAGTTACCCTTTCTTCAATTTTGAAATTCCTATATTTTCTTGCACTAACTTCTTGGCACGAAAAATAGCGTTTATAAAACTTTAAGCCAGAATTTTTATTTTTATTTCAAAAACGTGTACTTTAAGCTTAAAAAAAACATATGCATATAATATATATATGTATATATGTATATTTTAGATAAGTCAGAGTAGAGCTCTAAAATTAAAATTTTAATGTTTTTTCCTTAGAGCTACAATTTTAGCTACACTTGCCTACACGCTCTGACTACATTCACTTGAAAGCTACAATACTCACCTAACTAGTCCAAAAAGAATGAAATCCGTCTGGATCCAACCCTGTGACTTATGTTCAATTTTGTTCACCTGAATCAGGTCTTAAAAAACACGGTTTTGACGACGATAGATCCCGAAAAATTACAATTTCTTCGAAAATACTAGTCACAGATAACTAGATAAGAGCTTAATTTTTAGAAAAAATATGTACCTTTCTTTAAAAAATAAAATAAAATTAATCCATTGACTAACCTGTAAGATATTCAATTTTTAGCGCAAAACTTTTTTTTTGCCTGACTTATTTTCCAATTGTTTCCTAACTTTTATTTAAAAAATTACAATAAAAATAAAAAAAATTATGATGTATTAAACTATATGTAAGTACTTAAATAAAATATGAACAGAAATCAGGTATAATCTTTAAATTTTGTATGAGATTACGCAAAAAATAGGGACAGGTAAAATAAAAAAAGGTTTTTTACGACCATTTTCCGGAAAACCCTTTCAGGATAGGTAAGACCTAATAAGAATAGTTTGGTTGTCACTAATATATATAGATAACAAAAAATGGAATAATAAGTCATTATTAAGCTATTGTTCATTGTGCAAGGTGTTAGGAATAAATAAAAAGAAATTAACATGTCACAGTTTGTTTTAAGTTACACTGTTTTGTGTGAAGTTCTAATTAAAGGTCTTAATTTTGTAGAACCGTTTCTTTTCTCAATTTAAACGGAGATACATGTTGGTTAGTTATAACCAAACCAAATTTTTTGAAAGATATACGGACTGGTTAAATAGTGAATTTGTGGTTAAATTAGAAACTAATAATAATAACACAGACGTTTTATCTGATTCTACTCGTGGTAGACCAAACAAAGATTTTACATCGTGCACTGACCGAGCAAAAAGATATAAAGTAGATAAACTGAGATCTTCTGTATCACAGGATCCTATAAATGCTGCATCCTCATCTTCTTCAAAATTAAAAGGTAAATATTTTTTAAAAGTAAATTAAAGTAGTTAAAAGTAATAATACTGATGACGTCGATTGTGCCCCTCATAATGACCTTACCAACTGACGAAAACAATGCCACATGGATCAATTTCCGTCCGTCTTCAACACGATATTGCAGAGCATTAGAATTTTAATACAAAAAGAACACACTTGACCTCATACGCGAAGAGAAAAACCGTGTGGAAAATGAAATACAGGGATTGGAGATGACCTCAAAAAATATTGGCACACTTGCCATAAAAGTTAGACACCATCTTTATTTCACGATGATAGATGGAAAAGTAGCTCAAGCTGTCACAAATACTAGTTCTGCGAGCAACTGCATCATTTGTGGAGCTAAGCCTTCGGAGATGAATAATTTATCTAAGATCAGTACCAAGATGTTGAATGAAGATGCTCTTAAACTATGAATATCATCACTACATGCAAGGATTAGATTTGTGGAATACGTGTTGCACCTCGGCTACAACTTGAGCTTTAAATCATGGAGAACATGTGAGGACACTCGTGCTATTAAGGAAGTGGAAAAAAACGAATCCAAGCTGAATTCATCGAAAAGGTTGGTATCAAGGTTGACGTTGTAAAGCAAGGAACTGGAACAACAAATGACGGCAATACATCACGAAGATTTTTTGAAAATCCGCTTCTGACTGCAGAGATCACCAAAATAGATTCAAGGTTGATAACGAGACTTTCAGTCATATTGGAAGTAATTTGCTGCAATTTTTGAATTGATACAGAAAAATTTAAGGTTTATTCTGAAGAGACAGCTAAATTGGCGATTTCGTTATACCCTTGGTATCACATGCCTGCAACAGTTCATAAAATCTTATTACACGAAGCAGAAGTAATACAAAGTGCATCTTTTCCAGTGGGTTCACTTTCAGAGGAGGCCCAGGAAAGCAGAAATAAGGACTGCAAATATTACAGAACCCACCACTCCAGGAAATGTTCTCGGCTATCTACAAATGAGGATGTTTTCCACATGATCATGATATCATCCCTTTATAACCCAATTGAGACCGGAAAAAAAAAACCTTCCATTGAGTGAAGACGCTCTTGAAGTAATTAATTAATATTTTTTTAATGACTATGTAATTTATTTTTATGTATTTATACATTTATTTATTTGTTTATTTATTTAATTATTTATTTATGTAATTAGTATTATAATTATTTTTTGTAATGTTTACATATTAAAGCAAAAAGTGTTACAAAACATAAATTTTTAATTTTTTTTATATGAACAATAAACCCCAAAATTTAGAAAAATCTCAATAACTCATCTTCTAATTGTTATTTTTAATCCAAATTTTGAGGAAATGTGTGTTTCCCTAACCCAAATTTCATTTATCTCCGATTTATATTACAGGTTTTATCGATTTATTTCCGCGCTCCCATACAAACCGAACCACTGTGCGTCGGTTCAAGCAATTGTTTCGTAGTGCAACAGAAGAAAGGGCTTCCTTACAAAGCCTTGCATTCAGTATTCCCAATATTAATCTCCTAGAATTTCAAGTAGATTATACTACATTTAAGTTTTCATTCAATACTCCAAGTGTAAAACTCCCGAATGTTCGAAGAGACTTTACAACTTGGAGTTCCTTAAAAGAGCGTCTTGCTCAAGGGTCATTAGTTGATGACCATAACTTGAAAAAGCGTATTGATAAAGAAAACGTTACGTCGGAAAAATTTTCATTCGAAACTCCACTTGCTACATTCCCGGATGTTCCAGGAGAGCATGCAAAGTGGAATTCATTCGATGTGGCCCTTAGTGGTCAAGCGGTTGTAGAAGACCCAATTTGCGACAAACTAAGTTCTCATAAAGAGAAAAATGATGTGATCCTTAGTGGTCCTGTGGTGGAAGAAGATCCTATTTGCAAAAAGGAAACAATTGTGATCCTTAGTGATCCAACGGTGGTTGATAATCCACCAATGTGCAAGAAAGTATCTTCTCATGAAGAACTCAATGGAATCCTGAGTGGTTCAGTGGCGATTAAAATGCCACATTCTTATTATAAAATACTTTCTAAAAGGAGAACAACCCTGAGTCGTTCAAAACATTTAAAATCGATTTTTAACTGCAAAGTAGCTCCTAATTTGGGAGAGAGCTTTCGCAAGCAATCAAAAGAACGTTTTAATATGGTAAAACGAATACATTTAAGAACATTTATTTATAAAACATCTTCCTTTTCAGGTCCAAAAGTGCCTTTGGGTCCCAGGTACATGTGTTAAAACAAGTCAACCATTTTCAGATTGACAGTAACAAAGAAGTTTCTGCTACATTGTCGATTATTCGAAATAAATTTTTGTAAAATGCTATGAATTTAAAGCAAACGACATTTTCTTTTCTTATAAAATTTTCCAAAGGAACAAAATGTTTTCCTATGTTCTGAGAAAATGGCAGGGAATCAAATACCATATTTGGAAAAATTGGCCTTTGTCGTATACTAGACGCAAGGACAAGCAATGGGATTTCGACAAGCTCGATTTACATTGCTCGTCCTTTTTCTAGTTTTATAAGATTTATATAAAGTAGAAATTTAATATAATAACAAATGATAATGATTCTGTATAATTATTTAAAATTTAAAAAATAAATTAACTATTTGTTGAAACCTTTTATGTTTATTATTGGTTTTTGAATATATTTTTATAACTTTCAATTAAAAGTATTTTTTAAATGGTATTTCCTTTTATTAAAGTTTTAATTTGTCAAATAAAATAAAAGCTGAATTTCGAATACTAATTGATGAATAATAATATTGTAGTCTGATTTTCTCATATTCAAATATTAAACAAAATGTATAACAATTGAACCTACATATAAAGGGTCCGCCATCTAACGTTTTTTTTTTTTCAACTAGTGCTTATTTCGTGAATGGTAACACTTAGCTCATGTCTGATTTGACAGATAATTAGTTTTATCCTTGCGCTGAACGAATATGGTTGTGTATACGCTTCGCTAAGTGGGCCTGCGATCGACTTACAGAAGATGCCGATTTTGCCAAAAAAATCATCTTTTCAGATGAAGCTCATTTTGATCTTGGCGGGTAGTAAACAAACAAAATTGTCGCATTTGGGGCACAGAAAACCCGCACGCATACATTGAAAAGCCGATACACCCAAAACGAGTCACTGTTTGGTGCGGATTTTGGTCCAGAGGCATAATTGGGCCATTTTTCGAAAATGAGCAAGGAGTGGCCGTTACAGTCAATGGCGATCGTTATCGGGCCATGTTGAACGAATTTTTGTTCACAAAAATTGAAGAGGAGGATATTGGCAACATTTGGTTTCAACAGGACGGCGCTACGTGCCACACAGCCGAAGCTACACTCGATGTTTTGCGCCATTTTCAAAAAAAAAAGAAGTTATTTGACGGACCCTTTATTTTATAAGCATGTTGAGAGTCTTCAGACAATATTCTGAAATATTATGACGATGATGAAATCAGACCTCTGCTCTAGTGGAAGTATATGTATAGAAGTGAATGATGTCAATGAAGTTCCCACATGTCCAGCTTAAACAATTAATCGACCTGGATAGCATGATGTCCTGCATAAGTCAACTAGTATTCCAACTGTTCAATAAAAACGACCGATGCACGAAGGAATCAAGATCTCTTCTACGTAACGCATTTTCGGTCAATACAAAATTGGAAAAGAACGAAGAAAAGGAAATAGCATATACTGTATGTGGATGTGATGTTCAAAAGGGGAGACACGGTGCATTCAAGAGGACACAAGCGTCCACAAGCTTTTCTCAAAGCGAACCTCTGTCTATCAACTCCTAATCTCACCTCCCCGTGGTGAACATCGGGTGCCTAGTACCTTTAATTGAAGATGGGGTTCCAACCTCTGTGGACGGTTTTAGGCGGTAGCAAACGAGAGAGGGGGGGAGGAGTGTTCCCACTAAGGCACTTCTTCTTCATCCAGGCGGCAGCGGAGGAATTCCCCAGATGGAATCAACGGTGGCGTCTACAATTCCAGTTAGGCTGAACTACTTAGTGAACACCTTATATGGGCTACTACGACAAATCCGTAGCTCAGGCCTATAAGGAGCGGTTTATCCGGCTCCCCACCCTTGGAGTTATAGTAAAGGTCTGGTCCTCCAGGCTAGGGGGTTGTGCGTCGGGGTAGCTTCCCTACCACGGAAAAAGTTTTTTCGGTTCCGAAACAACAACAAGCCTCGGACATGGATGATTTTAATGTTGACGACCTAAGCAATCGAAACAAGGACAATGAATTTCGGATTTGCACGTGGAATGTCCGGACCTTAAACAGGCCACGTGCAGCCGAACAACTAGTGGAGAGCCTGGATAGGCTAAGGGCTGACGTTACAGCCATTCAGGAAGTGCGATGGGATGGAGAAGGCATACGAAGGATGAAAGCGTGTGATATTTACTTCGGGGAGTGCTGCAAGCAGCAGGGTCAGCGGCTTTTTGGTTGTGGTTTTGTGGTAAGGGGAAGACTTAGGCAAGAAGTCTTAGGCTTCAGAAATGTAAGCGAGCGCCTAGTCACAATCCGCATCAAAGCCAAGTTCAAAAACATCACGCTGATCTGTGCCCATGCCCCAACGGAAGAAAAAGATGACTCAACCAAGGAAGATTTCTACGATCTTCTTGAGAATACGTATGATAGGTGCACCAAGTACGACGTCAAGATTATTCTTGGCGACTTCAACGCCAAGATCGGAAAAGAGGGCATCTTTGGTTCGATAGTCGGAGGATACAGCCTGCACGACAACACTTCCGGTAACGGACTCAGGCTGATTGACTTTGCGGCGGGGCGAAATGTCATCATAGCAAGTACTCGATTCCCACACCTCAATATACACAAAGGGACTTGGCGGTCTCCAGATCAACGAACCGTCAACCAGATTGATCATGTTGCGATAGACGCCAGGCATGCTTCCAGTATCCTGGATGTCCGAACGTTCCGAGGTGCCAACATAGACTCGAATCTACTTGGTGGTAGCTCAAGTAAAGTGTGTCAAGTTAGCACTACACTTTTAGAAATTAAATTAACTAAGTACACAGTTAATTGTAGCTTTTTAGTAGTAAATTAGTTGTGGACAAAAAATTTGTAGCTCTACTATTTAATAAAAAAATGGTATGTAGTGCTAACTTGATATCAAGTTAGCATTACACTTTCAGAAAATAAAAAAACTAATAACACAGTTAATTGTAGTTTTTTTGTTGTAAATTTGTTGTGGAAAGAAAAAAATTCTAAAAATTTTTTTGCCATAAAAATCCTTGTATTAAAAAAAACATGGTATGTAGTGCTAACTTGATATCAAGTTAGCACTACACTTTACGAAATTTAAAAAAAAAAGTACACAATTAATTGTAGCTTTTTTGTAGTAAATTAGTTGTGGAGAGAAAAAAATTCTAAAAATTTTTTTGACGAAGTTTTCAAACAAAAACTAGGTAGGTAGTGCTAACTTGACACTCTCAGTCCAGGCATTAGAAAAGGAAATTAGAAAATCTAAAGATGGCATTAATTGTAGCTTTTTTGTTTTAAATTAGTTGTAGAGAGAAAAAAATTCTAAAAATTTTTTTGACGAAGTTTTCAAACAAAAACTAGGTAGGTAGTGCTAAGTTGACACTCTGAGTCCAGGCATTAGAAAAGCAAATTGGAAAATCTAAAGATGGCATTAATTGTAGCTTTTTTGTTATAAATTAGTTGTGGAGAGAAAAAAATTCTAAAAATTTTGTTTTCAAGTTTTCAAACAAAAACTAGGTAGGTAGTGCTAAGTTGACACTCTGAGTCCAGGCATTAGAAAAGCAAATTGGAAAATCTAAAGATGACATTAATTGTAGCTTTTTTGTTGAAAAAAATTCTTAAAATTTTTTTGACGAAGTTTTCAAACAAAAACTAGGTAGGTAGTGCTAAGTTGACACTCTGAGTCCAGGCATTAGAAAAGCAAATCGGAAATTCTAAGGATGGCATTAATTGTAGCTTTTTTGTTGTAAATTAGTTGTGGAGAGAAAAAAATTCTAACAAATTTTTTGACGAAGTTTCCGCCTTTTTAACACTGGCAAGAGCATGTAAATATTTTCCAACCAGTTTTTGTTTTTAAATGTCAAATTAGAAAGAGAAAAGACAAATCTTGGAAGAGCTCTATTGTCAGGGAAAACAAAAAACATGTAATTGTGCATTTATGACCTTTGTTTGTTTCCCCTGCATCTTTTTATGTCAAAGTTTTTTTTTTCTTACTTGAGAACTGTCAAAGTTAGAAAGAGAAAAGATAAAGATAGTTTCTGGAAAAGCCTTTTTTGGAACTTCCACCAGACTTCAGTACCAAACAAGCAAAAAAAAAATCAATAGTATGACAGAAAAATATATAGGGAAAATAAAAAACATGTGATTGTGATTGGTCGTTTGTTTGTTTTCCCTACATATTTGTATGTCAAAATTAGAAAGAGAAAAGACAAAGATAGTTTCTGGAAAAGCCTTATTTGGTTGAAAGAAACGACATTGGGGACTAGCGACGCCATTACAGAAAAAAAAATGGAGTTTCCATTCAAACTTTCGATAACAAGTATACAATTCATGCCGGTAACTCAGTTTTCCTCCGTGCTGAAGTGAAGCCCCGAGAATTCCCCGCGCTTAGCTAAGCCCGAAGGGGATTAGTTTTTGTTGCATTTAAAATGTAAATTGCAGGACAGGACCTCGTTTCTTTCGACCAATTTCCTCGGGGCTTCCAAAAAAACAGCTACTGATGCGCTATTCAGTAAAACGACACATGTAATCAGGCACTATAATTGCTAAAGCTGGCCATACACGATCAAGCCATTTGGCTCGTGGATTTCCGCCGGCTGAAAATCAAAATGGCTCAGTTGAGCCCAATCACACGATGCAATTTGGCTCGGCCAGCCATTTGGCTCAATCGTGTATGGCCTGCTTAAGGCCTGGTGCCCACTAGGAAACTTAGTTGCCAGCAACTTTTAGTTGCTGGGTATTGCCGGCAATTCTGAGCAACTAAACTTGCCTGCCCTCGCCCACTAGGTAACTTCTGAGCAAGTTTTGAGGATTAATATTTGTGGTTTTTTGTATTTAATTTTCTATAAAAACATGTAACACCTGAACCTATCTCAATTTGACCTGTCTAAAATGCAAAATCGATGTAACATTTCAATGGACAACAAATAAAAACGTTTAGTTTTCAAAAGTTGCTCGGAAATTGCTTAGTGGGAGGGGGTCAGCAACTTTAAGTTGCTCGGAGTTGTTGACGGGAATAAGTTGCCGGCAACTCCCGTGTTTTTTTGCAAGCCCCGAGGAAATTGGTCGAAAGAAAAACTGGTCCTGTCCTGCAATTTACATTTTAAATGCAACAAAAACTAATCCCCTTCGGGCTTAGCTAAGCGCGGGGAATTCTCGGGGCTTCACTTCAGCACGGAGGAAAACTGAGTTACCGGCATGAATTGTATACTTGTTATCGAAAGTTTGAATGGAAACTCCATTTTTTTTTCTGTAATGGCGTCGCTAGTCCCCAATGTCGTTTCTTTCAACCAAATAAGGCTTTTCCAGAAACTATCTTTGTCTTTTCTCTTTCTAATTTTGACATACAAATATGTAGGGAAAACAAACAAACGACCAATCACAATCACATGTTTTTTATTTTCCCTACATATTTTTCTGTCATACTATTGATTTTTTTTTTGCTTGTTTGGTACTGAAGTCTGGTGGAAGTTCCAAAAAAGGCTTTTCCAGAAACTATCTTTATCTTTTCTCTTTCTAACTTTGACAGTTCTCAAGTAAGAAAAAAAAAACTTTGACATAAAAAGATGCAGGGGAAACAAACAAAGGTCATAAATGCACAATTACATGTTTTTTGTTTTCCCTGACAATAGAGCTCTTCCAAGATTTGTCTTTTCTCTTTCTAATTTGACATTTAAAAACAAAAACTGGTTGGAAAATATTTACATGCTCTTGCCAGTGTTAAAAAGGCGGTCATTTGATTATTTTTTGTATTTGGAAGTGAAAACTTAGATTTGCGGTCGAATTACCTATTCAGTAGTGTCTAAATTTTTCAAGTGTTTGACAACAAAAAAAACTAATTTTAATACATATTCATCACTATTTTAAACACACAACTTTTTTGGCTCGCCTTCGTACCTTTGATATTTGGTTTTGTTTTCCAAACAGGGAGTGCTGTCAGATTGTTATTTTTTTTTTTTACAAATTTTACACTGACGCTTCTGACATTTGGTGGCAGAGATCTATAGTCAAACTATTGTGTTTTTTTTTTTGCTTTTTAGCCACTGACGTCTGGTGGAAGTTCCCAATTAACCGGGGTTTGCAAAACACACGGCTAGCACTGTTTTCACTGTGTTCCTGTTTCGTTAGCCCGCATTTACATTTACAATTCCGATTTTTCTTTGTTGTTGTAATCATCGAATATGAATACGCCCCAATGTTGCGAACACATCGTTAGTCCCCTTTCACACCAGGAAACAAGTTGCTGGAGATTTTTTTGACGTTTTCTTTTAATTTCCTTAAAAATCTCCTGTACCTTTCACACGAAGAAACAAAATCGTGGAAACTTTCTGTAGTTTCTTTTTAAAATAGCTTGGTTGAACACACTCTACTGTGTGTGTGAAGAGGAATGTCAAAAAAATCTCCTCGAATCGTTGACCGGGGAGATTTCATTTTCCCCTGTTACTTCTTGCCCTTCTCACCTACAAACTGATTGTTGCTGGCAACTCAGTTTCCTCGTGTGAAAGGGGACTTACGAAGCCGCAGCTGCAAGAGTTCACCAGCTTTTAACTTTTGCGTGCAGCATTTATGACAATTCAAAATTGATGCCCATTGAAGCCCATTTCAACACGATGAGTGTTTATATGGGGTTGAAATGCGCTTCAAGCTCTTTTCAATTTCTAAAGTTATAAATATCAGTGCTTCTGCAGTCAGAATGTCAGAAACACAGATTAGCCACTTGAAGATGAGAATGTTTCGTACGTTTCACCCTCTAAAACCCATTTGTTTACATTGTTGTATTTTTAATTTCTTCCCGCGTCGATGAATAGATGTGAATTGCAACAACAATTTAACCAGGTGTGTGAGATCCCTTCTGTCTATATGTAAGGTTTTTATACACCCATTCTCATTTTGTATCTGCAATCTGACAGTTCAAGCTTTCAGGCAAATTAAAATGGCTGCCGGGGATTCTCATCTTCATGTGGCTAATCTGTGGTCAGAAAGTTGTACAGCTTCATTGGGCACATTCGGGTAACTATCTTAAGCTATCCGGATAGGTTTGTGTTGTTGTAATCCCTTGTTGAAAAATATCTGATGTCAGCTGATGCAACAACAACTCAAGCAATCTGAAAATTTTTGGGATAGGTGGATAGCCTATGGGATAGTTGCCCGAATGCGGCCATTGTGGACACGTAAAAAAAGAACGTACGACACTTTTTGACAACTCGTCTTAACATTTTCTAATTTAATTTTCTAATGCCTGGACTCAGTGTCAACTTAGAACTACCTACCTAGTTTTTGTTTGAAAACTTCGTCAAAAAATTTTTTTGAATTTTTTTCTCTCCACAACTTATTTACAACAAAAAAGCTACAATTAATGCCATCTTTAGATTTTCTAATTTCCTTTTCTAATGCCTGGACTGAGAGTGTCAAGTTAGCACTACCTACCTAGTTTTTGTTTGAAAACTTCGTCAAAAAAATTTTTAGAATTTTTTTCTCTCCACAACTAATTTACAACAAAAAAGCTACAATTAATGCCGTCTTTAGATTTTCTAATTTCCTTTTCTAATGCCTGGACTCAGAGTGTCAACTTAGCACTACCTACCTAGTTTTTGTTTGGAAACTTCGTCAAAAAAATTTTTTAGAATTTTTTTTCCACAACTAATTTATAACAAAAAAGCTACAATTAATGCCATCTTTAGATTTTCCAATTTGCTTTTCTAATGCCTGGACTCAGAGTGTCAACTTAGCACTACCTACCTAGTTTTTGTTTGAAAACTTCGTCAAAAAATTTTTTAGAATTTATTTCTCTCCACAACTAATTTACAACAAAAAAGCTTCAATTAATGCCATCTTTAGATTTTCCAATTTGCTTTTCTAATGCCTGGACTCAGAGTGTCAACTTAGCACTACCTACCTAGTTTTTGTTTGAAAACTTCGTCAAAAAAATTTTTAGAATTTTTTTCTCTCCACATCTAATTTACAACAAAACAGTTACAATTAATGCCATCTTTAGATTTTCAAATTTGCTTTTCTAATGCCTGGACTCAGAGTGTCATCTTAGCACTACCTACCTAGTTTTTGTTTGAAAACTTCGTCAAAAAATTTGTTAGAATTTTTTTCTCCCCACAACTAATTTACAACAAAAAAGCTACAATTAATGCCATCCTTAGAATTTCCGATTTGCTTTTCTAATGCCTGGACTCAGAGTGTCAACTTAGCACTACCTACCTAGTTTTTGTTTGAAAACTTCGTCAAAAAAATTTTTAGAATTTTTTTCTCTCCACAACTAATTTACAACAAAAAAGCTACAATTAATGCTGTCTTTAGATTTTCCAATTTGCTTTCCTAATGCCTGGACTCAGAGTGTCAACTTAGCACTACCTACCTAGTTTTTGTTTGAAAACTTCGTCAAAAAATTTTTTAGAATTTTTTTCTCTCCGCAACTAATTTACAACAAAAAAGCTACAATTAATGCCATCTTTAGATTTTCTAATTTCCTTTTCTAATGCCTGGACTGAGAGTGTCAAGTTAGCACTACCTACCTAGTTTTTGTTTGAAAACTTCGTCAAAAAAATTTTTAGAATTTTTTTCTCTCCACAACTAATTTACAACAAAAAAGCTTCAATTAATGCCATCTTTAGATTTCCTTTCCTTTTCTAATGCCTGGACTGAGAGTGTCAAATTAGCACTACCTACCTAGTTTTTGTTTGAAAACTTCGTCAAAAAAATTTGTTGAATGTTTTTCTCTCCACAACTAATTTACAACAAAAAAGCTACAATTAATGCCATCTTAAGATTTTCTAATTTCCTTTTCTAATGCCTGGACTGAGAGTGTCAAGTTAGCACTACCTACCTAGTTTTTGTTTGAAAACTTCGTCAAAAAAATTTTTAGAATTTTTTTCTCTCCACAACTAATTTGCAACAAAAAAGCTACAATTAATGCCATCCTTAGAATTTCCGATTTGCTTTTCTAATGCCTGGACTAAGAGTGTCAACTTAGCACTACCTTCCTAGTTTTTGTTTGAAAACTTCGTCAAAAAAATTTTTAGAATTTTTTTCTCTCCACATCTAATTTACAACAAAACAGTTACAATTAATGCCATCTTTAGATTTTCAAATTTGCTTTTCTAATGCCTGGACTCAGAGTGTCAACTTAGCACTACCTACCTAGTTTTTGTTTGAAAACTTCGTCAAACAAATTTTTAGAATTTTGTTCTCTCCACAACTAATTTACAACAAAAAAGCTATAATTAATGCCATCTTTAGATTTTCCAATTTGCTTTTCTAATGCCTGGACTCAGAGTGTCAACTTAGCACTACCTACCTAGTTTTTGTTTGAAAACTTCGTCAAAAAAATTTTTAGAATTTTTTTCTCTCCACAACTAATTTACAACAAAAAAGCTACAATTAATGCCGTCTTTAGATTTTCTAATGTGTTTAAATTTCATTTCTTTTTTATGTTCAAATTTCATTCTAATATTTTTTTTTTGCTTTTAACCATGCGGCCAGTTATATTGTAAGGCCAAATGGATCATTTCATTTTGTAAATCTTTTTTATGCATAGTTGCAACAATAATATTAGCCGTGTTTTATTGGTAATTTTATAGCTAGCGCAGTAAAATTTCCCTCTGTAAACAATAACAACAAACAAAAGTGCCGATATATAAGCCAGCAAAATAGTGGATATAAATAGTGGATATAAAGTTTCATAAAGTTGAAAATAAGGTGGCGCTGAAATAGGATGTAGAAAAATATTCCTTACTTGAAAGTTGGTAGCCTTTTCTGTTTGGCACCGACGGTGGGTTGTGTTCGTTGGTACTTATCATTTTAAAATTCTTTTATACTTTGTGTTGGGTTCAAATGGGTTGGGTTCAAATGGGTTGGGTTCAAATGGGCCCAATTAGTGTGAATATTTTTCCACGTTCACTTTTGTTCACGCTCAAAATATGCGTGAATAAATCTGTGTACACGTTATCTGGCAAATAATTTTAAACTCACTCTTGCGGATTTAGGTTTAGTTGAACTAATTCAAAGAGAACAATGGCAATATGGCACAGTAAAAAAATAAAACTTGCTTAATTTTCCATTTACCACGAAATATAAATGGAAATCAATATTTTTTACAAAAAATGCATTTTACTTTGGGCTCTGCACAAGCCCTTACTTGCTGCTTGAAATCGATATTTTCGAAACTTGATCTCAAATTAAAAAAAAATATATTTTTGGTTAAATGGAAATGACAGATTTTTCGACTTAAAGTGTTTTGCAAATTCCTAAATACCAATGGAAAACAACAATTTCATCACCTTTATATATTTAAGAAATAAAAATAACCTAAAGGCTTAACTACATAAGCCAAAAAGTACTTTTGTACAAAAGTAAAAATATTTTTTTCCCGCTAGTGCAGTTTTTTTGTGAAAAAGAATATACAAATTTTTTTTTAGATCAAAATTTAATCTTTCTGCATCATTTTTATAAGTTTTCCAGTTAGAAAAACTATTCCAAAATTTTCACTTTTGTACTTTTTCACTTTTTGGGCTTATGTAGTTAAGCCTTAACTTGTTTAAAACACGGCTGTAAAATTGATCAGAGATAAAATTAAATTAATTAATTTTTGATAATATTTTTTTAAACTATGAGCCTTCACGATTCCTTTTTTTGGTTCTTCTTCTTCGTCTTTTGTAATTTTCCTACACCTCTCACCCAATCTGTCATGACGAAACAACCAAAAAGGAAACGTGTAATCAGCCTCTATCGCAGCGGTAGTTTTTGGGTAGAATCTACTCTTCTTCAACCGCAGTTCAACTCAACTCAGCATATAAAGTGCAGTAGTAAGAAACATCACTACTCTGCGAACACAGCCTCCTTTAGTTTTAGAAAATTAAATCAGTTGGCCATGGTGTTTTTCTATTTAATTGGAATTTGAATTAGAATCTCACAGGTCGCAATAGAAAGCAAAGAAGAGACCCGTAAAATGGCAAAAAGGTAAGCAATTTTATGTAAAATACCATTTTAAATTTTGTTTAAAATATATTAATTGGTAGAACAAAACGCTGGGGTCATTCTGAAACCAAGGCCTTCTTGCAGTTTTATTCTGCAAGAAAAGAGGAATTTAATAATCCCCGTAAAAAGCGTCTCGCTTTTGCAAATATCGTGGAAGATATGATATCGGCCGGCTTTGTGAGTATTTAAGTAGTTATGTCTGAAGACAACCAAATAATTAGAATTATTTTTCAATTTCAGGATTCGAATATTAAGGTGAATCACCTGGAGGTAAAAATGCAGACATTGTTGAGGGCCTATAAGAACGCAAAAGATAATAACGGCAAAACGGGTGCATCTCCCTGTCCTTCACCATTCATTAACGAAATGGACGAGATTTTTGGTGATATGCCTATTCACTCAAAGAGCGAATCCTTCAACTATGGTGCTGATTGTCTTTTCATTGTAAGATATAATGCGCACTCATGTACCTCGATTACGATTGTTAATTAACTATTCAAAAGTGTCAATAACTATTAATCATTTGAATTCGATATTTAAAAACTAAGAATTACAAGAACATTGATAAATTATTATCAAACAATAATTAGCAACCGTAATTAAGTTACAAAATTGACGGTTTTTAATTTGGCAAGAACTTAACTTTTTCTTTATACTTTTTAGGACTCAGAAGAAACAACAACATCGATGCCAGCTACACCACTAACAATAAATGATGAATTCTCTCTTTGTGACTCTCTGCACATTTCACCTTTAACCGATATCGAAATTTCTGCTTTGGCTGAGGAAGAATCTATTACAGAAATGTCTGCTTTATCTGATGAAGATCCCGTAACAGAATCTTTTGACGTTGCTTCCACTTCATCAAGTTTCGATATAGCTCTGGCCTCAGTATCTTCAAGTAATCCTTTGAGTTTTTTAAGGACATCGGCTATGCCTTCTTCCTCAAATTCTGGAGCTGCCCTTGCTGCAGGATCTCCTAATATAAAAAGAAAAGAAATATAACACGTTCGGATTTTTACAAAGAACGTTTGAAGCGGATGGATCTTGAGCTTCAGAAAAAAGAGGAATGGAGAAACAAAAAACTCCAAGTAATGGAAACATTTTTGGAGAAATAAATTTGAACAAAAATTTATCAAAATTTTTTATTAGTTTTATTTTTTTTGTTGTTGCATATATGTATATGTAAGTGGTACTAAATGGTGACTATTACCAGCACCCACACTGGGCGTGATGCGAATCTGTGAACATTATTCTTCGGTCGTCGCAGATTCGCTACTTATGTTTCGGCCCGCCCCCGTTTAAGAGAGTTAATTTCATGTTTAACAAAAAATCAACAACAAAAGTCTAAACTAGAAACCCTCGTACTCAATTGTTGGTTATATTTTCAAACCAAAACTATGCTGTCAGCTCTTAGACTATAAGACATCTTGACAATATTTTTCCTACTAGTGTTATTGAAGCAGTGGTTTATACAACAACAATCATTCACGATTTCTATCGTAATCGGTATCTTCCCGAAAAAAATTTTGACCGAATTCGTTCGTAATGGCAATTTTTATGAGATTTTCCACTACGATGAATTCTGTGATAGTTTTTTTTCGTAATAAATTTCCGATTACGATGGAGTTGTGATAGTGCTGAATGGAAAGTTTTTCTCAGATTTCCTCGCATGCTCAAATCTTTTATCGCAGTTATTATAAACAAAACAAACCCTTTCAGATGGGAGTATATTCTTGATGTTTTATCAATTAAATAATGTTTATTTGGCAAAGGTAATTGAACAGAGTTTGACGGCGATTTCCGTGTAAGTTATTTTCTGTGTTTTCCTCTGATTGAATTGTAGGTGTTGTTTCTTCATCCAATTCAATGTTGTCATTATTAATGATGCATAAATTGTGAAGAATACAAGCACTTACAATAATTTTCTTAACCGAGTTAAGGTTTCGTTGTTCTGTAAACTTGTTAATCCTCCTGAATCTTCCTTTTAATAACCCGAAAGCATTTTCAACGACCATTCTTGTAGCTGAATGTATATAGTTGAAAGATCTTTGCTGATTTGTTAGCTGCCCGTAGTCTTTAAAAGGCGGAACTATCCAATTTGTAGAGGGATACGCTGAATCACCTAAAAGAAATGTATTGCAAGGAAATAACCGAGAGTAATTGGTTTGCACTCTTTTGTACAACGCAGATCTTCTCAATACTCTACTATCGTGAAGGGAACCTGGTTCGCCACAGCATATGTCAATGATCTTTTTATCTGCATCAATAACGACCTGCAACACGATGGTAAAGTTTTGTTTTCTATTGTAGTAGCACTCTTTGTTTCTGTTTGGAGCGGCTATAGTTATATGGGTACAGTCAATTGCACCAATTATCCCCGGTATTTTTTTTTTTGCTTCGAATTTCCAGGTGTTTTGTTGAACTACATCTCCTTGAGGCCACTTTACGTATACCCTAGCTCTTGAAACTAGCCAGCTACTTACACGGCCAACAACCGCCCAAGCTGTAGATTTTGCAATTCCAAATAAGTTACCAATTTGCCTAAATGTAAGGGTATTACTTATGTACCATATATACAAGTACATTTCCTTTCTGGCATCAATCTTTGGCTTGCCTCCATGATTTAATGTTGATGAAAAATGTTCAGATTGAAAATAGTTTTCTGAAAAAAAAAGAAAAAAAAACTGAGCTTATGATACCATTGTGTGTAGTAATATACCGATAAATTTACTAGCCTATTAATTCCTCTACAGTTGAGCGGTTC
This sequence comes from Leucozona laternaria, assembly GCA_932273885.2. Taxonomy (NCBI): domain Eukaryota; kingdom Metazoa; phylum Arthropoda; class Insecta; order Diptera; family Syrphidae; genus Leucozona; species Leucozona laternaria. The sequence goes on from OW026366.1 coordinate 140,455,917, forward strand.
AATCTTAAATGAGACTTAAAATCAGCATCACTATATTCTTCAATTATACCCATGAAGTTGTATATTTTTGCATGAATCTCTTGATCTTCGAAAGAATCATCGGAGTCCTCAGCAAAGGCATAATTGCTTTCATCACTAGATGAGTTTAAAAAAAGTGATACGAACTACAATAAAAAGACTTATTTTTACAGGAAATTTTGAATCAGTTTATTATTTTAACCTCTTTTGTCCTATTATCCATTTATGTAAGTTTGTTAATGTTTTTCATTGAAGTTTGTTTTTAATTTAATTTTTTATAATTTGTTTGACATTTAATGCCATGATTACCAACTATGATATTAAAAAAAAACCCTGTACATAAAAGTGGATAAAGCGTTTTATTGGCACTTGTGTTACTGCGCTAGCTATAAATTACCAATAAAACGCACCTATTATCTTTGATTCAAGTGTGTGACCAGTTGAAATTTGTATAGTTCACGCTTCTCGTGTTCCACTTTTTAGATTTGCTATTCATCTGTTCTCACGCTTGGAATTTTTTGCGTAGTTGCACTTATTATCCGTTAAAATCTGTATTTGTATTAACAAAATAAAGTTCAGTTCTGTGAAAACCTTCGAACCAGTGCGTCGTCTTATATCTACAATTATTTTTGGGTTGAATATTTCTTTTGGGAAATTATCATTATTTTTGAGTTGAATATTTCATTTAAGAAATTATCATTGGCGACCGTGACAGGACTCATTAAAAAGAGTTTTAGTGGCCTGCAACTTTTAGTGGAAGTAAAATAATATATCATTGCGTTTACAATGGCTAGCTTGAATAATGATCAATCGATTGAAGAGATCGCCACTCAGCAAGAGCAAGTAGGTGAAGCAATTTGCCCCATGGTTCGGAATTACAACAAAGATAGTTCCACTAGGAAGACTCTGGATTACCTGAATACAAGAAAAAAGGGCAATTGGAGCTTTTGTGGGAAGAATTTGATCAGAATGACTCGATTTTGCGAGAGAGATTCTCGGACCACATGGACCATCCTTACTTCCGAAAGGACTATTTTGAACTCGTTCGAAAGGCAGCAGAGCTCATGACTACCAATTTACAGAGACGAATCGCAGAATTAGCAAAACCACATGATGTCCAAAACTCAGATGATCTTCAGAAGCAGTTTCAAGAAGGAAGCAAACCTGCAGAAAAGGCCGAAACATTCAAGGAAAAGCCTGCAGAGGATATCCATAGATTTGCTCAACAAGGTGCAGTTCCTAAAACCAGAAAGGGAATGTTTACAAGTACAGAAGATGAGTCAACCATACTCAGATCGCGAATGAACAACAAGGAAAGGTATCATTTGTTGATAAACATTTTAAAGACATCGTTAACAAAGATCCTTGAACATTCAAATTTCAATAAAAGTGAACAATTCGCCCAAATTAAAGCAAGAAGTTTGGAGCAGAATTGGGATGAAATTACATGCTTATATCGCAAGTTGGACCAGTATGTGAGTGCAGAGGAAGTACAAGAGTACTTTAATCTGCAAGAGAGGGTAGAGGAAGCTATTTACAGACATTACGACATCTCAAGAAAGGGGAAGTGAACAAAAACCTGTAAGCGTAATGAAGAAGCTTCCGAAAATCGAGCTCCCGAAATTCGATGGTGAATACTTGAACTGGTTACAATTTCATGACTTGTTAAAGCAAATGATTCACGAACAGCCAATACCACCAGCACAAAAGCTTTATTTCTTGAGAGCGAATGTGACTGGAAAGGCCCAGGAATTAATACAAAACTTCAAGCCAACAGACAGCAATTACGAGGTAGCCTGGGGTGCACTTGTTGAACGTTTCAATAATAAAAGATTGCTGCTGACCGCGCAATTAAACAAGTTATTAACGCAGTCAGTTACCACAGCAACAAGTTCAAGCTTAAGAAGACTCCATGATAACACGAAGGAGTGTTTACAAGTAATCATGAACTTGAACATTGACATCGCAAGCTGGGATCCAATCGTGGTACATCTTCTCTTGCAAAAATTGGACCGAGAAAGCCGTGAAAAATTTGAGTTCGCGATAAAGGATCCGAGAAGCAGTCCCACCATTGAAGAATTCCTGAAGTTCATTGAGTCAAGATTTCAGACTCTTGAAGCCATCAACATCAGAGATGACAAGAAGAAGTTCCAGAGCCTGGAAGCCACTACTAGCTGCGATAATGGAAAGAAGTCAATCGTGGCCAAAGCCCCCAAGATGGATCAGGATATAGCACTAATTTGCCATTTTTGCAATTCAAGTAAGCATGGTATTTACAACTGCAGTAAATTTTTATCTCTTTCAGGTGTGGAACGAGGAAAAGCTGTTTACAGGCTGATGTTGTGCAGGAATTGTTTGAAGAAAGGCCATTACACCCAATCATGCTCATCCCGAAAATGCCAAAAATGCAACATGCCCCACAACACACTACTTCACCAGCAGAACCGACAGCAAAAATTACATCAGCCTCAAGAAAACGGCAACAAATCATCAACTATACATCAGTGGGGTGAGAAAAGTGTTATAAACAAGGCTCCACAGCCAATACATCAAGCAGTTAATGCAGCAGCAGAAACACATTACAAGAAGCGTCATGTTTACCTAGCAACGGCAGTGGTCAATGTGATGTCATCGTATGGTGTGAGAATCCCGTGCAGAGCTCTTCTTGACTCTGGATCCCAGTTGAATTTTGTCACAACATCGTTCATACAGCAATTAGGAATCAAGAAGCATCGCAAGCATATTTCAATCAGCGGAATAGGTGCTCAAGAGTGCAGATCGGATTTCGTGGCCTCAATAACATTTGAATCCAGAACATCGAATTATGAAGCAACAATTGAAGCGAACCTCATGTCTCGTATAAGTGACTACCAGTGCAGTCAAGAAATCGACATTTCCCTGTGGAACATTCCAACTCACATCCAGCTGGCAGATCCTTCTTTCTGCAAGACTAATCAAATCGACATGCTGTTGGGAGCTGAACTTTTCTTTGACCTGTTTCTACCAGGAGAATACAGGATTTCAAATGATCTACCAATATAACGTAAATCAGTGTTGGGTTGGATCGTAGCCGGAAGTGCTCCAGTTTCAAATTCAAGTGCTCATTGTCATATAGTGACAAGACCATCGATGACATCGTTGGACAAACTTGTTCGCTCCTTCTGGGAATCCGAAAGCCATGACATTCCCATTAATACTCAGAGCGAGGAAGAACATCAGTGTGAAGAACATTTCAAGAAGAATACAACCAGAAATTCTGAAGGTAAATTTGTTGTTAAATTACCATTTAAAGAGGATCCTTCCATATTTTTAGGTGACTCCCTTCAAGTAGCAAGAAAAAGGTTTCTTTCATTAGAAAATAAGTTGAGTAAGGATGATGAGCTTAAAAAATCTTACACCAGCTTCATGGAAGAATATATAACATTGGGTCACATGACAACAATTAACAAGGATAATGTTCCAGAGAGACATTACATCATACCTCATCATTGCGTCATGAAACCCGAGAGTTCATCAACAAAACTTCGAGTGGTTTTTGATGCTTCCGCCAAGACAACCTCTGGCCACTCACTAAATGATATACTCATGGTGGGTCCAACAGTTCAACCAGATCTATTTTCAATAGTTCTGAAATTCAGGATGCACAGATACGTCTTTACAGCTGACATAACAAAGATGTATCGACAGGTGTTAATACAAGAGGAAGACCGAGCTTTTCAACTTATTTTTTGGAGACCGAGAACTTATGAGCTATTACAGCTTTATAAATTAAACACCGTTACTTATGGAACAGCATCGGCTTCTTACCTAGCAACCAGATGTCTTGTTAAACTGGCAGAAGACAATCAAGATAAATTTTATAGAGCTTCCCAAGCCATCAAGAACAATGTGTACGTGGATGATTGCCTGACTGGTTCAGAGACCATTGATGACGCTCATGAGTTGCTTAATGAGATAGTTTATCTACTCAAAGCAGGTAATTTTGAATTGAAAAAATTTTGTTCCAATCATCCTATGATTTTAGAAGGAATTCCTGAAGAAGATAAAGAGAAACTAGTTACGTTTCATCAATCTGAGATAGTCAAAACACTAGGACTAATATGGGATCCTTCACAAGATGACTTCAAATTCAGCTTCAATGACGAAAAGGTAAATAAAACAATTACCCAGATAACAAAGCGAACAGTTTTGGCCGATCTTGCAAGACTTTTTGATCCTCTTGGCTTGCTTGGGCCTATAATCGTCATTGGCAAGCTATTTTTACAAGAGTTGTGGAAATCAAAACTGTCTTGGGATGACAATCTTCCAACTGAAAAGGCTCAAAAGTGGATGAACTACATTGGTCAATTCTCCCTCATGAACAAGATAAGCATTCCACGATACGTTCTTCTTCCTTCTGCTAAGACAATTGAACTTCATGCCTTCTCCGATAGCAGCTTAAGTGCCTTTGGTTCTGCGTTTACTTAAGATCCATTGATGAAAGCAACCAAAGCTTTTGCCAACTTCTTTGCTCAAAATCAAGAGTTGTGCCGTTAAAAGCTGTCAGCATTGCCCGCCTGGAACTACAAGCAGCAGTACTTATGATGGAATTAGTGGATAGGGTAATTCAAATACTTCCAAAGAAAATTGACAAGGTATGCTTGTATACAGATTCTACAACCGTGTTAGCCTGGCTTAAATCACCCTCTTACACCTGGGAAACTTTTGTTGCAAATAGAGTTGCAAAAATTCAATCACTTTCAGAATTTCATCAATGGCAATTCATCAAGGGTCATTTAAATCCAGCGGACTTGGTGTCGAGAGGATCAAGCTTAGAAGGACTTTTCAAATCATCAATATGGTTCAACGGCCCAGAGTTTCTTAGAAATGGGGAAACTATTAAATTTAAGGAATACGAATTTCCTGACGTAATTCCAGAGCGACGTAAGAAAAAATCGGTATTGTCGCCAACAATTCAAAACGATCCAAACTTGATCGAAAACATCAATTATAGAAGCTCATTTTTCACATTGAGGAAAATTTTTTCATTCTTTTTTAGATTCTATTATAATTGCAGAAAACCAAACGAACTTAGAAACACAGGCCAGCTAACTGTTGAGGAATTAAGAGAATGAACGCGATGGATTCTTGTTTACACGCAAAGAGTGTCATTCTCAGAAGAATATCGTGCTTTACAAGGAAGGAAGCTTGTAAATAGAAATTCATCTATAGCATCTCTTACTCCATATTTTGATGAAAGAACAAAACTCATCCGAGTTGGTGGAAGGTTGACAAATGCCAAGATCTCTCCAGATGCTAAGCATCAAATTTTAATTCCTAAAATCAATATAGTAACCAAATTAATTTTAACACATCTTCATTATAAACACATGCACGCTTCACATAGAGCGTTAATTGCCATCTCCCGACAACAGTACTGGATATTAGGTGTTGGACATGCAGCTCGACAAGTAATTAGCGGATGCATCATATGCTTTAGAGCAAAGCCAAGATTCATCAATCAGCTGATGGGAAATATGCCTGCAGAAAGGGTCAATTCAGCAAGACCTTTTTATCATTCCGGTGTTGACTTTTGCGGCCCCATAAAAACTCACTACAAGGTCAGAGGTAAGACTCCTACAAAGTCATATTTAGCTATTTTCGTTTGTTTTTCTACTAAAGCCATACATATAGAGGTAGTAGGAGACTTATCTTCTCAATCATTATTATACGCTTTAAAGCGATTTGTAGGAAGGCGAGGACTTTGCCACACAATATTTTGCGATAATGCAACAAATTTTGTTGGCGCCAAGAATGAATTAGCTGAACTTACAAAAATTTTCAATTCAAATAGAATACAAGCAGCCATCCAGACATATTGCCTCGAAGAAGGAATGACTTGGAAAAACATTCCACCTCGTTCCCCTCATTTTGGAGGCTTGTGGGAGGCTGCCGTCAAGTCTGCAAAAATGCTCCTCGTTCGCCACCTAGGTGAAGCATCACTTACGTATGAGGAGTTGCTTACTGTCGTCATACAAATAGAAGCTATATTGAACTCTCGACCGTTGACTCCGTTATCATCTGATCCAAATGATTTAGAAGCTCTCACACCTGGACACTTCTTAATCGGAAGTCCTCTTACTGCAATTGCAGAACCAGATGTAACAGCCTGCAAAATGAGCAGCCTGAATAAATTCCGGCAAATTCAACACATTCAACAGCACTTCTGGAAAAGGTGGTCAGATGAGTACTTACATCTTCTGCAGCAAAGACTAAAGTGGAAGACTGAATCAAACAATCTAAAGCCTGACACCTTGGTGCTTATTAAAGAAGAAAATATTCCTCCGATGCGCTGGAAATTAGGACGTGTGATTGAAACTTTCAAGGGAAGTGATGACAAAGTACGCGTGGCTAATGTAAAAACCCAAACTGGAATATACCAAAGAGCAATACATAATCTTTGCCCGCTTCCAACAGAAGAACCAGATAATAAAGAAAAAAATCCAGATTGCTCTATTCTTGAACCCAGAAGAAGCATAAGATGTTTAAGGCCAAGAAGGACACAAAAATTGACATTGCTTTCAGTCTTACTTTTGGTACTTGTCATGCTACCCACATCTTTATGTCAGACGGAAACGCAGGAGCAAGTAAATACAAAGAAACTTGATGATGGTGTTGGTATATATTTTGAAGATGTTGGCAGAATTCGCACGATAAATACGTACTGGAAAATTTTTGTATTTTACAACTTGACAACGTACTGGCAAGAATTCAATGAGCTTAAAGCATATGTCAACAGAATGCAAGACGTATGCACAGAAGAAATTGCTAATCAGATGTATTACCAGCCAATAATAGACACACTTCGAAACAGGATCGCAGTTATCGAACATAACAATGAGTTGCTTCACAATTATCATGCACCAAAATATGAACGAACCAGGATAGCAAGATCACCATTCGACATAGTGGGAACTCTGGCACATAGTTTGTTTGGTATCCTTGACCAAGAAAATGCAGACAAAATTCAAGGTCAAATCAACAATGCCTACAAGAATGAAGATCATTTGGTTGAACTTTTGAGAAAACAAAGTTCAATTGCAGATGCTACTTCGAATATTTTAAAACGTGATCACATGCAAGTTCAAGATCAGTTTAAGGCTTTAAATGAACATCTTCAAAAGGCCATTACAATCATCAACGGGAAACAAAAGGCTAACGGGTTAAAACAGAAGCTCGGATCATTGGCTTCATATCTGATTCTTGTCCTCACAAATTTCAAGCATATACAAGAAATGCTTTTAGATGTTCTTTTGGATTTAAATCACGGAAACATAAATCCACAACTTATAACACCCAAACAATTAAGTGTGCAGCTGAAGCTCATTAAAAGTAATTTACCTTCCTATTTATCGTTGCCAGAAGGTTCAGTTATTGACATGTATAAAATATCATCAGTGAGAGGACGGTGCTTAAATGATCCTATTGTGTTTGAAATGTTACTGCCCCTGACAGATGCTGAAGAATTTCAACTTTTTAATCTTATAACTATTCCTATTTTTCACAGAAACAAGACATTTATAGTAGAAACATCTGCTGAATATCTAGCTGTCTCATTACCTAGAGATAGATATTTCTTATTGAGTGGCCTCGAGCTGGGAGAATGCAAAAGATTACTGTCGACCAACTACATGTGCAACCAAGTACACCCAACTAAAATCCAACAAGGAACTTCAGCGATTTGTGAAATGGCTTTGCTAAATCATAAAGAGGATAGCTTCAGCAAATGCACCTTGAAGGCGACACATTCACAAAGTGTTTGGAAAGGACTTAAATCTTCAAACAGTTGGATTTTTTCGATTCCATCAAAAATATCTGGCCATCTAATCTGCGGCGATAAAAGCACGACCATTAACTTATCTGGAAATGGTGTTCTGGAATTCAAAGAACCTTGTATTCTTCAACTGCCCAACATCGTCATCAAAGGTAAAATTAATTATGAAAGCAAAATAACCTCACCTTTTATTCCTAGTGCCAATGCAAGTTGCTGGAACATAATTCAACAAATAACATCAAAGACAATAGAAACGACCATTGAAACGGATCATATTGACCCATCCGAGTTTGAGGATCTAAAGTCCAAAATCAAAGATGTAATGGATAAAACCAAGGAACTGCCTGCCCCCACTGATATCAACTCACATGATTACCATCACTATGGAAGCAGTCTATTGTTGTTGGCATGCATGATTGGGATTATCTTCATTCTTTTTCTGCGAACAAGAAGACCAACACCTATGCCAAGAACTTTCGAGGTCAACGTATAAAATAAGTTAAATTTAGAGAGTTAAGAACCATCAAAAGGGGGGAGTATGTTTAAATTTCATTTCTTTTTTATGTTCAAATTTCATTCTAATATTTTTTTTTTGCTTTTAACCATGCGGCCAGTTATATTGTAAGGCCAAATGGATCATTTCATTTTGTAAATCTTTTTTATGCATAGTTGCAACAATAATATTATCTTTGATTCAAGTGTGTGACCAGTTGAAATTTGTATAGTTCACGCTTCTCGTGTTCCACTTTTTAGATTTGCTATTCATCTGTTCTCACGCTTGGAATTTTTTGCGTAGTTGCACTTATTATCCGTTAAAATCTGTATTTGTATTAACAAAATAAAGTTCAGTTCTGTTAAAACCTTCGAACCAGTGCGTCGTCTTATATCTACAATTATTTTTGGGTTGAATATTTCTTTTGGGAAACTATCATTATTTTTGAGTTGAATATTTCATTTAAGAAATTATCATAATGCCTGGACTCAGAGTGTCAACTTAGCACTACCTACCTAGTTTTTGTTTGGAAACTTCGTCAAAAAAATTTTTTAGAATTTTTTTCTCTCCACAACTAATTTACAACAAAAAAGCTACAATTAATGCCGTCTTTAGATTTTCTAATTTGCTTTTCTAATGCCTGGACTCAGAGTGTCAACTTAGCACTACCTACCTAGTTTTTGTTTGAAAACTTCGTCAAAAAAATTTTTAGAATTTTTTTCTCTCCACAACTAATTTACTACAAAAAAGGTACAATTAATTGTGTACTTTTTTTTTAAATTTCGTAAAGTGTAGTGCTAACTTGATATCAAGTTAGCACTACATACCATGTTTTTTTTTAATACAAGGATTTTTATGGCAAACAAATTTTTAGAATTTTTTTCTTTCCACAACAAATTTACAACAAAAAAAACTACAATTAACTGTGTTATTAGTTTTTTTATTTTCTGAAAGTGTAATGCTAACTTGATATCAAGTTAGCACTACATACCATTTTTTTATTAAATAGTAGAGCTACAAATTTTTTTTTTCCACAACTAATTTACTAATAAAAAGCTACAATTAACTGTGTACTCAGTTTATTTAATTTCTAAAAGTGTAGTGCTAACTTGACACACGTGCTCAAGTACGTATGCGGATATCCATGACGCCACAACGACGAGCGGATGCTGTGAAAAGATTTAACGTCGCGAAGTTAAAATCGCAAGAGATCGCCAGGACTTTTGCAGACCACGTCTCTCTTAACCTCTCAGCAAGCCCGCCACCAGCATCATCTGCAGAAGACCAGTGGAAACACTGCCAAAATGCCATCAGGAGAGCCGCCACTGATGTGCTGGGTTTCACTAGGCCACCACAAAGAAACCCCTGGTTCGATGAAGAATGCAGGCTGGCGCATGCAGCGAAGAATGAGGCCTACCAATCAATGCTGCAGACTAGAACCAGAGCTGCTGAGAGAGCAGCCCGAGAGCTCTACGGGCAAAAAAGAAGGGAGGAACGCCGACTTCTCAGGAGGAAAAAGAGAGAGCACGCGAAGCGGACGGTCGAGTCTGTTGAGGATTGTAGCGGCAGGGGGGATGTTCGAAAGTTTTACCGAAGGGTGAGGCAATCTACCCAGGGATACAGGGCCAGAACGGAAGCCTGCCGAGACGAGAGTGGGAATATGGTGGTAGACACACAGTCAGTGCTGAGGATCATGTAAACGACACTATCCTAGACTGCTAAACGGCGAAGATGGCCAAAATTCCGCTGTTAGACAGAACACTCCATTCAACCTGGACGACGATGGTCAAAATTTCCGTCCACCCGACCTAAATGAAGTGCGGTTAGCGATAGCCAAGCTTAAAACGTACAAGGCTGCTGGTGCGGATGGTCTGCCAGCCGAGCTATTCAAAGCAGCGGGAGATGACTTGGTAGGGAGTATACACCAACTTATTTCCAAAATTTGGTCGGATGAAAGTATGCCCGATGAATGGAACCTCGGTATAGTGTGCCCTATCTACAAGAAATGAGATGCTCTGAATTGTGCCAACTACAGAGGTATAAGTCTCCTCAACGTCGCATACAAAATCCTGTCATCTGTACTGTGTGATCGCTTAGAACCGTTTGTCAACGATCTGATCGGCCCCTATCAGTGTGGTTTTAGGCCCGGCTAATCAACCTTCGACCAAATGTTCACACTCAGACAGATTTTGAAAAAAAACCCAGGAGTTTCAAATCCATACACACCACCTCTTTATCGATTTCAAAGTCGCATATGATAGCGTAAATAGAGAAGAATTATATAGAGCCATGTCGCATCTCGGCATCCCTGCCAAACTCGTCCGCTTGTGCAGGATGACGATGGAGAAATCTCGCTGCTCCGTTAAAGTCGGTAAGAACACCACCGAACCCTTTGAAGTCGAGAAAGGTTTGAGGTAAGGCGACGCGTTATCATGCAACCTGTTTAACATCGTTCTTGAAGCAATTGTACGTAACTCGCAAGTCAACAACAGAGGTACAATTTTTCAGAAGTCCGTTCAACTACTTCCTTATGCGGGTGATATTGACATCATTGGGAGAACGAAGCGAGCTGTGACCGGCGGGTTTGCAAGTATTGAATTGGAGGCGGCAAAAATGGGTTTGGCTGTTAATGAGGACAAGACGAAGTATATGCTATCATCGAGAAAGGAATCTCAACATCGTCGACTCGGGCAAAATGTCACGATGGATAGGTACAACTTCGAAGTCATCAAGGACTTTGTCTACCTGGGTTCCACTATTACATCGCAAAATGACATCAGTGCAGAGATCAAACGAAGAATTACACTTGCCAATCGCTGTTTCTTCGGGCTAAGAAGGCATTTGAGTAGTAAAGCCCTCTCTCAAAGAACCAAGGAGACCCTATATAAGATCTTAATCATCCCGGTCCTGCTATATGGGGCAGAAGCATGGACCCTGTCAAAAATGGATTAGAACCTGCTTGGGTGCTTTGAGAGGAAGATTCTTCGGGTGATCTTCGGTCCAGTCTGTATCGATGGAGTATGGAGGAGAAGATTCAACAACGAGCTGTACGGGCTTTACAGCGACGTCGACCTGGTCAAATAGCTGAAAATACAGCGGCTGAGATGGCTGGGACACGTGGAGCGTATGGACACTAACGCACCAGCCCGACGAGTCTTCGAATCCACCCCTGATGGTCTGCGCAGCAGAGGAAGACCCCACATAAGGAGGCGCACACAAGTGGAGAACGACCTCAGCCAACTTGGAGTGCGAAACTGGAGGCAGCTAGCTAGGGACCGAGCTGGCTGCTCGCTTCCGCTACTTCATGAAGTTAAGTTTGATATCAGCATTCAATCGCAGCAACTCGAGATACTGGTAGAAGTACTAACTGTGATTTTATCTACATTGTACCTTTGGGAAACCAGCAACAACTCCAACCACTTCAGACGATGTTTCTACAGGCCAGCTTAACCCTAATAACATTTAATTTTTAATTGACACATTTTTAATATGTCAAGGGCAGGAGTATGTTTAGCTAACTATATTTATATGCAAATACTTTTATGACTGTAGAGATGTTTTGTAAATATTTTATAATTATATAATAAGATCAAAGTGGATGGCGACGCTGTGTCGCGTTGAACCTTATCATAAAACAGTAATGGCGAATTCCTTTCAACAAAGAAATCCATTTTTTTCTAAACAGAATCGATTTTTTTCTAAATAAAATCGATTCTTTTCTGTCAAAACAAATCTTGCGTTTTTAGCAAGATTTCACACCGATTTGCACACATACTGTGAAGACTTGGCATTTCTAATACGTCAAATTGAAAGTCGAGGAATTTTTGGAAGACGAGTTGTTTATTTTTTGGTTGCAACGAATTCTACATAATTTAACAACATATTCAACAATGTATTCAGTCAATACATCTATAAAAATAATTTATTGTGCGTTGTTCATTATCAAACACAAATTTGACAAAAAAAATAGCTTTCGCGAGTTAAAGACGTGTTAAAAACTTTCAGTGCAAGTGAAACTTTTCAATCACAATTTTCTTTAAAAATATATGTGCAAATAGAAGTTCAAACAATAAAATGTACCAACAAATTGATACCGTATAAGCTGGCTAATGTCTTTTATTTATTAATTTAATTCTATTGGTAAAACATTTTTCACCAAACAAAAACAAACAACCTTAATAGTTTTGTGAATAATTTCTTGACGTTTTGCGTCAATTGCAGCTATAAAGTAACACAAACACAATCACACCGAAAAAAATCGATTTCAATTCTGTTTAGAAAAAAATCGATTTATTTTTTGAAAGGAATTCGCCATTAATGATCTCGCAGATTGTGGTTTATGACTCACATCTGTTAGCATTATGTTATGAACAAGGGATGCGTCGGACATCATCATCATTATCCACTTTACAACCATAATTGTTAGTTTAGGATTATATTATACTATACAAGAGATAAGATATATATAAGAATAGATATGTATTTGTAGGCTAGTTGTAAGAAATAGTTCTAAGGTAGTTTTCGGTTTTTGAAAATAAAAAAGAATACTCTGTACCACGAACCAGAACGGTTGTGTTTTTGATCTTTAATTTTCATACGGGTGTTTATATTTCTTCATGGTGACCCCAAGTGTTCATTTTGAGCACAAATGTTGTTTTTTATAACAAATATTCATTTTTTCGTAATTGTTGTTTTATATAGTGTTCTTTTACTTCGCGAGACTTTTTGTTTTTTTATCAAAATGCAAAGTGAAGATATGATCAAGGAGCAAAATGCCATTGGGCGAGACATTTCTGATTCCTCAAAATAATGGTTGCTGCATCTTTCGATGAGAAGAAGACACATATATATATATATAGCTTTTCCAAATGAATGATTTGGATCTCAAAGATGTTGCAGAACTTCCCAAGGAAAACATTAATTTCACAATGAACTACCCTGAAAAAGTTTGCAACAACACAACGTCTGGTAAGTCCCTTATTAGTAAATTATTAAAATAGTTTATTTTTTGTATTTATTATACGAATAGGGCTTCTAATCTAAATTGGACCAAACAAAGCCCAAGTCTGACACTACCTTAGTTAAAAGGTTTCGATTCGCACTTTGTGAATTTGATGAAACCTTAGAGGAGTTCAGAACAGGTGCTGAAACAGCTGATTCGTTAAGAATGGCAAAATCTCATGCCCAACAACTTTGCGAAAAGTATATTCAGCAGTTTAATGAGGATGAACTCACGGGTTCTTACTACTCACTTAAACGGGGCACAGTGGCCCGTACTGACTTTTTTGGTTGCAAAAATCATAATTTTTTTTGGTTTTGAAGGAAATTTCCAAGGCTATAAAGTTTGTGAATTTGAAGAAAAAATATTTACAGTGTGTTTCAGAATCTGCTGCTGAAATAAAAAGTTTTTGTTAACGTGGTTAACATAATTGGTATTGAATTCTAAAAAGGTCGAAAGTCAATTTATGAGGTAATTTGAGGGTAATTTAAGTGAAACAGTGGGGAAAAAAGAAAACACACCAATTTGAGTGAAACAGTGGGGGAAAAATCAGTTTTTGTTTTTTTTTTCTTATTAATTGATTTTTCATTTTTTTTATTTTTTCTTATAAGAGAGTAAATTTATAAAGTATTTTATTGATAGATTAGAATTCAAAAAGTAGAAAAACAAAATAAAAGGAACAAAAATTTACATACAAACATAAAATCTCTTGGAAAGTATCATCTAAGTCCGGGGTAATGCGTAATAAACTTATAATTTTCGGTGAGTATTGTGCTTTCAGATCTTTTTGGTTTCTTACATGCCTTAAGGTAGAAGTAAGTGGATCGGATGAGACTGCTAGCATGTTAAATAGGTCTTCATTCTGTCGAATTCTTGAAACTTTGCACGTATTTTGATATCTGTATTTCTTGTAGTCTTTATTTTTGGACTCCTAGGCTTTTTCTGACAATTCTCCAAGTGGTAGTGATTGGTATTCGATGATATTTTTACTATGAACCAAAATTTTATGAAGAGTAGGTGTGAGTTGATTTTCAGGGTACTTTTGTTTCAATAACTCTGCGGTTTTTTTGGTGTAATCTCCACATTTAACTGTATTCACTACTTCTCTGCTATTAAAAACATTTAGTATTATTTTGATCCTGGTTATAACCTCTTTATTGACTCCAGTCAGACCAGAGCGGTTGCCTCAGATTGTTCAAAAATCTACATGAAGTGTTTAAATCATTGCTATTTCCAAATCCTTGCTTTGGTTTATCTACATCAAGTCCAAGCTCATTTGTCCGGTTTTGATATGGAGAGATGAAGAAAGCCATTCCTCATTTTTGTTTATGAAAAATAATCTCGACCTATGGGCTGCGACCCATTTTTTATCAATGTTGTAATAAAAGCTTTTTAATTTTGCTTAATTTTCCGGTAAATTTTCACCGGATAATTGGTATTCACTTATTATGGTAAAAAAGAACTCTTCAAGACTCTCATCTTTGACAAAAAGTTCAAACAAAATATTGTATGGTATATAAATTTTAAATAATTTTTCCTTATACAACTGCTCCTTCAAGTTTTCAATGATAATTTCATCCCAATGTTTCATCTTTTTATACCATAAAACTAAATACCAGCATTAAAAATATTCAATGTATGACATCCTAATAAGGTAATCTGCTTTACCTTTAAGCTTCTTTAAAAAGATTCTAATCCAGTTAAAAACTCTCATCCATCAAACTACCTGACAGTAATTAATCATACCCGACATCAATAACATTCATACTTAAAAGTTTTATCAGGGGTCACAAAAAATAAGCTATAAAACCGTTTTAAAAAACTTAGGTAGGTTTTTCCTTCTAAACTTCAAAACCATTTTATTTCAAACCAACACTCATACCTTCAAAACAGAGAAAAAATACTTTCCATGATTTTTTTTCTGCCCCTGACAAAAAAATATTGACTTCATTAAATCAAATCGCTCTAGCTCAGCTCTATGCAACTTTATGCAGCTCAGTTTTTGGTTTTATATGAAGAAATATATAAGGATTTACTATCCGTTGAGCTAAGCTTGATTATGTTTGAACCTTTTTTTTCTACTCAGTGTAAAGACGAAAAAGCGTGCAAAAATGGGTGTTTAAAAAAACATTAAATTTAGCAGTTTAAAAAAATTTATCATTTTTTTTTTTCATTTCTGGTTATAGCAATTAACACATATATCAAGTAAAAATAACAAAAAAAGTTTTATTTTCACCTTTTCCTAGTTTTTACACTCAAAATTAAAAAAAAAATTTAAAACGATTGTTTCTTTCTAACCATAAAAATTTGTCAACTTCGACTCGCTCTACAAGTCAAACCATTCATACAAATGAAATAATTTTTTCGATTACTAGAGCTCGAAACATTTGTCAATTCAAAAAAAGTAAACGTTTTGCATTATAAACCCACCCGAAAAATGAATTTCGCAAGCACTTTTGCCTAAACGGGCCACTGTGCGTCGAACAGTGGTTAAAATGGGGAAATAAATCAAAAAAAATGAAAGTGTTAGTATGAAGTTATTTATTTTATTTTATTATAGTTATATAGTTGGTCTATGATTTTTGAAAATTTGAGCAATTTTTGTTCATAAGTATTAAAGATACAGGGCTCCAAAGTTACCCTTTCTTCAATTTTGAAATTCCTATATTTTCTTGCACTAACTTCTTGGCACGAAAAATAGCGTTTATAAAACTTTAAGCCAGAATTTTTATTTTTATTTCAAAAACGTGTACTTTAAGCTTAAAAAAAACATATGCATATAATATATATATGTATATATGTATATTTTAGATAAGTCAGAGTAGAGCTCTAAAATTAAAATTTTAATGTTTTTTCCTTAGAGCTACAATTTTAGCTACACTTGCCTACACGCTCTGACTACATTCACTTGAAAGCTACAATACTCACCTAACTAGTCCAAAAAGAATGAAATCCGTCTGTATCCAACCCTGTGACTTATGTTCAATTTTGTTCACCTGAATCAGGTCTTAAAAAACACGGTTTTGACAACGATAGATCCCGAAAAATTACAATTTTTTCGAAAATACTTGTCACAGATAACTAGATAAGAGCTTAATTTTTAGAAAAAATATGTACCTTTCTTTGAAAAATAAAATTAATCCATTGACTAACCTGTAAGATATTCAATTTTTAGCGCAAAACTTTTTTTTTGCCTGACTTATTTTCCAATTGTTTCCTAACTTTTATTTAAAAAATTACAATAAAAATAAAAAAAAATATGATGTATTAAACTATATGTAAGTACCTAAATAAAATATGAACAGAAATCAGGTATAATCTTTAAATTTTGTATGAGATTACGCAAAAAATAGGGACAGGTAAAATAAAAAAAGGTGCTTTTTGTGGTTTTATCTGTATATGGGTTTTTCCTAATACTTGATTTTAGGTATATGAATTGATACCTGTTATATGAATGAAAAACAAACAATTTCTTTTTTACGACCATTTTCCTGAAAACCCTTTCAGGATAGGTAAGACCTAATAAGAACAGTTTGGTTGTCACTAATATATATAGATAACAAAAAATGGAATAATAAGTCATTATTAAGCTATTGTTCATTGTGCAAGGTGTTAGGAATAAATAAAAAGAAATTAACATGTCACAGTTTGTTTTAAGTTACACTGTTTTGTGTGAAGTTCTAATTAAAGGTCTTAATTTTGTAGAACCGTTTCTTTTCTCAATTTAAACGGAGATACATGTTGGTTAGTTATAACCAAACCAAATTTTTTGAAAGATATACGGACTGGTTAAATGGTGAATTTGTGGTTAAATTAGAAACTAATAATAATAACACAGACGTTTTATCTGATTCTACTCGTGGTAGACCAAACAAAGATTTTACATCGTGCACTGACCGAGCAAAAAGATATAAAGTAGATAAACTGAGATCTTCTGTATCACAGGATCCTATAAATGCTGCATCCTCATCTTCTTCAAAATTAAAAGGTAAATATTTTTTAAAAGTAAATTAAAGTAGTTAAAAGTAATAATACTGATGACGTCGATTGTGCCCCTCATAATGACCTTACCAACTGACGAAAACAATGCCACATGGATCAATTTCCGTCCGTCTTCAACACGATATTGCAGAGCATTAGAATTTTAATACAAAAAGAACACACTTGACCTCATACGCGAAGAGAAAAACCGTGTGGAAAATGAAATACAGGGATTGGAGATGACCTCAAAAAATATTGGCACACTTGCCATAAAAGTTAGACACCATCTTTATTTCACGATGATAGATGGAAAAGTAGCTCAAGCTGTCACAAATACTAGTTCTGCGAGCAACTGCATCATTTGTGGAGCTAAGCCTTCGGAGATGAATAATTTATCTAAGATCAGTACCAAGATGTTGAATGAAGATGCTCTTAAACTATGAATATCATCACTACATGCAAGGATTAGATTTGTGGAATACGTGTTGCACCTCGGCTACAACTTGAGCTTTAAATCATGGAGAACATGTGAGGACACTCGTGCTATTAAGGAAGTGGAAAAAAACGAATCCAAGCTGAATTCATCGAAAAGGTTGGTATCAAGGTTGACGTTGTAAAGCAAGGAACTGGAACAACAAATGACGGCAATACATCACGAAGATTTTTTGAAAATCCGCTTCTGACTGCAGAGATCACCAAAATAGATTCAAGGTTGATAACGAGACTTTCAGTCATATTGGAAGTAATTTGCTGCAATTTTTGAATTGATACAGAAAAATTTAAGGTTTATTCTGAAGAGACAGCTAAATTGGCGATTTCGTTATACCCTTGGTATCACATGCCTGCAACAGTTCATAAAATCTTATTACACGAAGCAGAAGTAATACAAAGTGCATCTTTTCCAGTGGGTTCACTTTCAGAGGAGGCCCAGGAAAGCAGAAATAAGGACTGCAAATATTACAGAACCCACCACTCCAGGAAATGTTCTCGGCTATCTACAAATGAGGATGTTTTCCACATGATCATGATATCATCCCTTTATAACCCAATTGAGACCGGAAAAAAAAAACCTTCCATTGAGTGAAGACGCTCTTGAAGTAATTAATTAATATTTTTTTAATGACTATGTAATTTATTTTTATGTATTTATACATTTATTTATTTGTTTATTTATTTAATTATTTATTTATGTAATTAGTATTATAATTATTTTTTGTAATGTTTACATATTAAAGCAAAAAGTGTTACAAAACATAAATTTTTAATTTTTTTTATATGAACAATAAACCCCAAAATTTAGAAAAATCTCAAAAAACTCATCTTCTAATTGTTATTTTTAATCCAAATTTTGAGGAAATGTGTGTTTCCCTAACCCAAATTTCATTTATCTCCGATTTATATTACAGGTTTTATCGATTTATTTCCGCGCTCCCATACAAACCGAACCACTGTGCGTCGGTTCAAGCAATTGTTTCGTAGTGCAACAGAAGAAAGGGCTTCCTTACAAAGCCTTGCATTCAGTATTCCCAATATTAATCTCCTAGAATTTCAAGTAGATTATACTACATTTAAGTTTTCATTCAATACTCCAAGTGTAAAACTCCCGAATGTTCGAAGAGACTTTACAACTTGGAGTTCCTTAAAAGAGCGTCTTGCTCAAGGGTCATTAGTTGATGACCATAACTTGAAAAAGCGTATTGATAAAGAAAACGTTACGTCGGAAAAATTTTCATTCGAAACTCCACTTGCTACATTCCCGGATGTTCCAGGAGAGCATGCAAAGTGGAATTCATTCGATGTGGCCCTTAGTGGTCAAGCGGTTGTAGAAGACCCAATTTGCGACAAACTAAGTTCTCATAAAGAGAAAAATGATGTGATCCTTAGTGGTCCTGTGGTGGAAGAAGATCCTATTTGCAAAAAGGAAACAATTGTGATCCTTAGTGATCCAACGGTGGTTGATAATCCACCAATGTGCAAGAAAGTATCTTCTCATGAAGAACTCAATGGAATCCTGAGTGGTTCAGTGGCGATTAAAATGCCACATTCTTATTATAAAATACTTTCTAAAAGGAGAACAACCCTGAGTCGTTCAAAACATTTAAAATCGATTTTTAACTGCAAAGTAGCTCCTAATTTGGGAGAGAGCTTTCGAAAGCAATCAAAAGAGCGTTTTAATATGGTAAAACGAATACATTTAAGAACATTTATTTATAAAACATCTTCCTTTTCAGGTCCAAAAGTGCCTTTGGGTCCCAGGTACATGTGTTAAAACAAGTCAACCATTTTCAGATTGACAGTAACAAAGAAGTTTCTGCTACATTGTCGATTATTCGAAATAAATTTTTGTAAAATGCTATGAATTTAAAGCAAACGACATTTTCTTTCCTTATAAAATTTTCCAAAGGAACAAAATGTTTTCCTATGTTCTGAGAAAAGGGCAGGGAATCAAATACCATATTTGGAAAAATTGGCCTTTGTCGTATACTAGACGCAAGGACAAGCAATGGGATTTCGACAAGCTCGATTTACATTGCTCGTCCTTTTTCTAGTTTTATAAGATTTATATAAAGTAGAAATTTAATATAATAACAAATGATAATGATTCTGTATAATTATTTAAAATTTAAAAAATAAATTAACTATTTGTTGAAACCTTTTATGTTTATTATTGGTTTTTGAATATATTTTTATAACTTTCAATTAAAAGTATTTTTTAAATGGTATTTCCTTTTATTAAAGTTTTAATTTGTCAAATAAAATAAAAGCTGAATTTCGAATACTAATTGATGAATAATAATATTGTAGTCTGATTTTCTCATATTCAAATATTAAACAAATTGTATAACAATTGAACCTACATATAAAGGGTCCGCCATCTAAGGTTTTTTTTTTTCAACTAGTGCTTATTTCGTGAATGGTAACACTTAGCTCATGTCTGATTTGACAGATAATTAGTTTTATCCTTGCGCTGAACGAATATGGTTGTGTATACGCTTCGCTAAGTGCGCCTGCGATCGACTTACAGAAGATGCCGATTTTGCCAAAAAAATCATCTTTTCAGATGAAGCTCATTTTGATCTTGGCGGGTAGTAAACAAACAAAATTGTCGCATTTGGGGCACAGAAAACCCGCACGCATACATTGAAAAGCCGATACACCCAAAACGAGTCACTGTTTGGTGCGGATTTTGGTCCAGAGGCATAATTGGGCCATTTTTCGAAAATGAGCAAGGAGTGGCCGTTACAGTCAATGGCGATCGTTATCGGGCCATGTTGAACGAATTTTTGTTCACAAAAATTGAAGAGGAGGATATTGGCAACATTTGGTTTCAACAGGACGGCGCTACGTGCCACACAGCCGAAGCTACACTCGATGTTTTGCGCCATTTTCAAAAAAAAAAGAAGTTATTTGACGGACCCTTTATTTTATAAGCATGTTGAGAGTCTTCAGACAATATTCTGAAATATTATGACGATGATGAAATCAGACCTCTGCTCTAGTGGAAGTATATGTATAGAAGTGAATGATGTCAATGAAGTTCCCACATGTCCAGCTTAAACAATTAATCGACCTGGATAGCATGATGTCCTGCATAAGTCAACTAGTATTCCAACTGTTCAATAAAAACGACCGATGCACGAAGGAATCAAGATCTCTTCTACGTAACGCATTTTCGGTCAATACAAAATTGGAAAAGAACGAAGAAAAGGAAATAGCATATACTGTATGTGGATGTGATGTTCAAAAGGGGAGACACGGTGCATTCAAGAGGACACAAGCGTCCACAAGCTTTTCTCAAAGCGAACCTCTGTCTATCAACTCCTAATCTCACCTCCCCGTGGTGAACATCGGGTGCCTAGTACCTTTAATTGAAGATGGGGTTCCAACCTCTGTGGACGGTTTTAGGCGGTAGCAAACGAGAGAGGGGGGGAGGAGTGTTCCCACTAAGGCACTTCTTCTTCATCCAGGCGGCAGCGGAGGAATTCCCCAGATGGAATCAACGGTGGCGTCTACAATTCCAGTTAGGCTGAACTACTTAGTGAACACCTTATATGGGCTACTACGACAAATCCGTAGCTCAGGCCTATAAGGAGCGGTTTATCCGGCTCCCCACCCTTGGAGTTATAGTAAAGGTCTGGTCCTCCAGGCTAGGGGGTTGTGCGTCGGGGTAGCTTCCCTACCACGGAAAAAGTTTTTTCGGTTCCGAAACAACAACAAGCCTCGGACATGGATGATTTTAATGTTGACGACCTAAGCAAACGAAACAAGGACAATGAATTTCGGATTTGCACGTGGAATGTCCGGACCTTAAACAGGCCACGTGCAGCCGAACAACTAGTGGAGAGCCTGGATAGGCTAAGGGCTGACGTTACAGCCATTCAGGAAGTGCGATGGGATGGAGAAGGCATACGAAGGATGAAAGCGTGTGATATTTACTTCGGGGAGTGCTGCAAGCAGCAGGGTCAGCGGCTTTTTGGTTGTGGTTTTGTGGTAAGGGGAAGACTTAGGCAAGAAGTCTTAGGCTTCAGAAATGTAAGCGAGCGCCTAGTCACAATCCGCATCAAAGCCAAGTTCAAAAACATCACGCTGATCTGTGCCCATGCCCCAACGGAAGAAAAAGATGACTCAACCAAGGAAGATTTCTACGATCTTCTTGAGAATACGTATGATAGGTGCACCAAGTACGACGTCAAGATTATTCTTGGCGACTTCAACGCCAAGATCGGAAAAGAGGGCATCTTTGGTTCGATAGTCGGAGGATACAGCCTGCACGACAACACTTCCGGTAACGGACTCAGGCTGATTGACTTTGCGGCGGGGCGAAATGTCATCATAGCAAGTACTCGATTCCCACACCTCAATATACACAAAGGGACTTGGCGGTCTCCAGATCAACGAACCGTCAACCAGATTGATCATGTTGCGATAGACGCCAGGCATGCTTCCAGTATCCTGGATGTCCGAACGTTCCGAGGTGCCAACATAGACTCGAATCTACTTGGTGGTAGCTCAAGTAAAGTGTGTCAAGTTAGCACTACACTTTTAGAAATTAAATTAACTAAGTACACAGTTAATTGTAGCTTTTTAGTAGTAAATTAGTTGTGGAAAAAAAATTTGTAGCTCTACTATTTAATAAAAAAATGGTATGTAGTGCTAACTTGATATCAAGTTAGCATTACACTTTCAGAAAATAAAAAAACTAATAACACAGTTAATTGTAGTTTTTTTGTTGTAAATTTGTTGTGGAAAGAAAAAAATTCTAAAAATTTTTTTGCCATAAAAATCCTTGTATTAAAAAAAACATGGTATGTAGTGCTAACTTGATATCAAGTTAGCACTACACTTTACGAAATTTAAAAAAAAAAGTACACAATTAATTGTAGCTTTTTTGTAGTAAATTAGTTGTGGAGAGAAAAAAATTCTAAAAATTTTTTTGACGAAGTTTTCAAACAAAAACTAGGTAGGTAGTGCTAAGTTGACACTCTGAGTCCAGGCATTAGAAAAGCAAATCGGAAATTCTAAGGATGGCATTAATTGTAGCTTTTTTGTTGTAAATTAGTTGTGGAGAGAAAAAAATTCTAACAAATTTTTTGACGAAGTTTCCGCCTTTTTAACACTGGCAAGAGCATGTAAATATTTTCCAACCAGTTTTTGTTTTTAAATGTCAAATTAGAAAGAGAAAAGACAAATCTTGGAAGAGCTCTATTGTCAGGGAAAACAAAAAACATGTAATTGTGCATTTATGACCTTTGTTTGTTTCCCCTGCATCTTTTTATGTCAAAGTTTTTTTTTTCTTACTTGAGAACTGTCAAAGTTAGAAAGAGAAAAGATAAAGATAGTTTCTGGAAAAGCCTTTTTTGGAACTTCCACCAGACTTCAGTACCAAACAAGCAAAAAAAAAATCAATAGTATGACAGAAAAATATATAGGGAAAATAAAAAACATGTGATTGTGATTGGTCGTTTGTTTGTTTTCCCTACATATTTGTATGTCAAAATTAGAAAGAGAAAAGACAAAGATAGTTTCTGGAAAAGCCTTATTTGGTTGAAAGAAACGACATTGGGGACTAGCGACGCCATTACAGAAAAAAAAATGGAGTTTCCATTCAAACTTTCGATAACAAGTATACAATTCATGCCGGTAACTCAGTTTTCCTCCGTGCTGAAGTGAAGCCCCGAGAATTCCCCGCGCTTAGCTAAGCCCGAAGGGGATTAGTTTTTGTTGCATTTAAAATGTAAATTGCAGGACAGGACCTCGTTTCTTTCGACCAATTTCCTCGGGGCTTCCAAAAAAACAGCTACTGATGCGCTATTCAGTAAAACGACACATGTAATCAGGCACTATAATTGCTAAAGCTGGCCATACACGATCAAGCCATTTGGCTCGTGGATTTCCGCCGGCTGAAAATCAAAATGGCTCAGTTGAGCCCAATCACACGATGCAATTTGGCTCGGCCAGCCATTTGGCTCAATCGTGTATGGCCTGCTTAAGGCCTGGTGCCCACTAGGAAACTTAGTTGCCAGCAACTTTTAGTTGCTGGGTATTGCCGGCAATTCTGAGCAACTAAACTTGCCTGCCCTCGCCCACTAGGTAACTTCTGAGCAAGTTTTGAGGATTAATATTTGTGGTTTTTTGTATTTAATTTTCTATAAAAACATGTAACACCTGAACCTATCTCAATTTGACCTGTCTAAAATGCAAAATCGATGTAACATTTCAATGGACAACAAATAAAAACGTTTAATTTTCAGAAGTTGCTCGGAAATTGCTTAGTGGGAGGGGGTCAGCAACTTTAAGTTGCTCGGAGTTGTTGACGGGAATAAGTTGCCGGCAACTCCCGTGTTTTTTTGCAAGCCCCGAGGAAATTGGTCGAAAGAAACGAGGTCCTGTCCTGCAATTTACATTTTAAATGCAACAAAAACTAATCCCCTTCGGGCTTAGCTAAGCGCGGGGAATTCTCGGGGCTTCACTTCAGCACGGAGGAAAACTGAGTTACCGGCATGAATTGTATACTTGTTATCGAAAGTTTGAATGGAAACTCCATTTTTTTTTCTGTAATGGCGTCGCTAGTCCCCAATGTCGTTTCTTTCAACCAAATAAGGCTTTTCCAGAAACTATCTTTGTCTTTTCTCTTTCTAATTTTGACATACAAATATGTAGGGAAAACAAACAAACGACCAATCACAATCACATGTTTTTTATTTTCCCTACATATTTTTCTGTCATACTATTGATTTTTTTTTTGCTTGTTTGGTACTGAAGTCTGGTGGAAGTTCCAAAAAAGGCTTTTCCAGAAACTATCTTTATCTTTTCTCTTTCTAACTTTGACAGTTCTCAAGTAAGAAAAAAAAAACTTTGACATAAAAAGATGCAGGGGAAACAAACAAAGGTCATAAATGCACAATTACATGTTTTTTGTTTTCCCTGACAATAGAGCTCTTCCAAGATTTGTCTTTTCTCTTTCTAATTTGACATTTAAAAACAAAAACTGGTTGGAAAATATTTACATGCTCTTGCCAGTGTTAAAAAGGCGGTCATTTGATTATTTTTTGTATTTGGAAGTGAAAACTTAGATTTGCGGTCGAATTACCTATTCAGTAGGGTCTAAATTTTTCAAGTGTTTGACAACAAAAAAAACTAATTTTAATACATATTCATCACTATTTTAAACACACAACTTTTTTGGCTCGCCTTCGTACCTTTGATATTTGGTTTTGTTTTCCAAACAGGGAGTGCTGTCAGATTGTTATTTTTTTTTTTTACAAATTTTACACTGACGCTTCTGACATTTGGTGGCAGAGATCTATAGTCAAACTATTGTGTTTTTTTTTTTGCTTTTTAGCCACTGACGTCTGGTGGAAGTTCCCAATTAACCGGGGTTTGCAAAACACACGGCTAGCACTATTTTCACTGTGTTCCTGTTTCGTTAGCCCGCATTTACATTTACAATTCCGATTTTTCTTTGTTGTTGTAATCATCGAATATGAATACGCCCCAATGTTGCGAACACATCGTTAGTCCCCTTTCACACCAGGAAACAAGTTGCTGGAGATTTTTTTGACGTTTTCTTTTAATTTCCTTAAAAATCTCCTGTACCTTTCACACGAAGAAACAAAATCGTGGAAACTTTCTGTAGTTTCTTTTTAAAATAGCTTGGTTGAACACACTCTACTGTGTGTGTGAAGAGGAATGTCAAAAAAATCTCCTCGAATCGTTGACCGGGGAGATTTCATTTTCCCCTGTTACTTCTTGCCCTTCTCACCTACAAACTGATTGTTGCTGGCAACTCAGTTTCCTCGTGTGAAAGGGGACTTACGAAGCCGCAGCTGCAAGAGTTCACCAGCTTTTAACTTTTGCGTGCAGCATTTATGACAATTCAAAATTGATGCCCATTGAAGCCCATTTCAACACGATGAGTGTTTATATGGGGTTGAAATGCGCTTCAAGCTCTTTTCAATTTCTAAAGTTATAAATATCAGTGCTTCTGCAGTCAGAATGTCAGAAACACAGATTAGCCACTTGAAGATGAGAATGTTTCGTACGTTTCACCCTCTAAAACCCATTTGTTTACATTGTTGTATTTTTAATTTCTTCCCGCGTCGATGAATAGATGTGAATTGCAACAACAATTTAACCAGGTGTGTGAGATCCCTTCTGTCTATATGTAAGGTTTTTATACACCCATTCTCATTTTGTATCTGCAATCTGACAGTTCAAGCTTTCAGGCAAATTAAAATGGCTGCCGGGGATTCTCATCTTCATGTGGCTAATCTGTGGTCAGAAAGTTGTACAGCTTCATTGGGCACATTCGGGTAACTATCTTAAGCTATCCGGATAGGTTTGTGTTGTTGTAATCCCTTGTTGAAAAATATCTGATGTCAGCTGATGCAACAACAACTCAAGCAATCTGAAAATTTTTGGGATAGGTGGATAGCCTATGGGATAGTTGCCCGAATGCGGCCATTGTGGACACGTAAAAAAAGAACGTACGACACTTTTTGACAACTCGTCTTAACATTTTCTAATTTAATTTTCTAATGCCTGGACTCAGTGTCAACTTAGAACTACCTACCTAGTTTTTGTTTGAAAACTTCGTCAAAAAATTTTTTTGAATTTTTTTCTCTCCACAACTTATTTACAACAAAAAAGCTACAATTAATGCCATCTTTAGATTTTCTAATTTCCTTTTCTAATGCCTGGACTGAGAGTGTCAAGTTAGCACTACCTACCTAGTTTTTGTTTGAAAACTTCGTCAAAAAAATTTTTAGAATTTTTTTCTCTCCACAACTAATTTACAACAAAAAAGCTACAATTAATGCCGTCTTTAGATTTTCTAATTTCCTTTTCAAATGCCTGGACTCAGAGTGTCAACTTAGCACTACCTACCTAGTTTTTGTTTGGAAACTTCGTCACAAAAATTTTTTAGAATTTTTTTTCCACAACTAATTTATAACAAAAAAGCTACAATTAATGCCATCTTTAGATTTTCCAATTTGCTTTTCTAATGCCTGGACTCAGAGTGTCAACTTAGCACTACCTACCTAGTTTTTGTTTGAAAACCTCGTCAAAAAATTTTTTAGAATTTATTTCTCTCCACAACTAATTTACAACAAAAAAGCTTCAATTAATGCCATCTTTAGATTTCCTTTCCTTTTCTAATGCCTGGACTGAGAGTGTCATCTTAGCACTACCTACCTAGTTTTTGTTTGAAAACTTCGTCAAAAAAAATTTTAGAATTTTTTTCTCTCCACAACTAATTTACAACAAAAAAGCTTCAATTAATGCCATCTTTAGATTTCCTTTCCTTTTCTAATGCCTGGACTGAGAGTGTCAAATTAGCACTACCTACCTAGTTTTTGTTTGAAAACTTCGTCAAAAAAATTTTTAGAATTTTTTTCTCTCCACAACTAATTTACAACAAAAAAGCTTCAATTAATGCCATCTTTAGATTTCCTTTCCTTTTCTAATGCCTGGACTGAGAGTGTCAAATTAGCACTACCTACCTAGTTTTTGTTTGAAAACTTCGTCAAAAAAATTTGTTGAATGTTTTTCTCTCCACAACTAATTTACAACAAAAAAGCTACAATTAATGCCATCTTAAGATTTTCTAATTTCCTTTTCTAATGCCTGGACTGAGAGTGTCAAGTTAGCACTACCTACCTAGTTTTTGTTTGAAAACTTCGTCAAAAAAATTTTTAGAATTTTTTTTCTCTCCACAACTAATTTGCAACAAAAAAGCTACAATTAATGCCATCCTTAGAATTTCCGATTTGCTTTTCTAATGCCTGGACTAAGAGTGTCAACTTAGCACTACCTTCCTAGTTTTTGTTTGAAAACTTCGTCAAAAAAATTTTTAGAATTTTTTTCTCTCCACATCTAATTTACAACAAAACAGTTACAATTAATGCCATCTTTAGATTTTCAAATTTGCTTTTCTAATGCCTGGACTCAGAGTCTCAACTTAGCACTACCTACCTAGTTTTTGTTTGAAAACTTCGTCAAACAAATTTTTAGAATTTTGTTCTCTCCACAACTAATTTACAACAAAAAAGCTATAATTAATGCCATCTTTAGATTTTCCAATTTGCTTTTCTAATGCCTGGACTCAGAGTGTCAACTTAGCACTACCTACCTAGTTTTTGTTTGAAAACTTCGTCAAAAAAATTTTTAGAATTTTTTTCTCTCCACAACTAATTTACAACAAAAAAGCTACAATTAATGCCGTCTTTAGATTTTCTAATGTGTTTAAATTTCATTTCTTTTTTATGTTCAAATTTCATTCTAATATTTTTTTTTTGCTTTTAACCATGCGGCCAGTTATATTGTAAGGCCAAATGGATCATTTCATTTTGTAAATCTTTTTTATGCATAGTTGCAACAATAATATTAGCCGTGTTTTATTGGTAATTTTATAGCTAGCGCAGTAAAATTTCCCTCTGTAAACAATAACAACAAACAAAAGTGCCGATATATAAGCCAGCAAAATAGTGGATATAAATAGTGGATATAAAGTTTCATAAAGTTGAAAATAAGGTGGCGCTGAAATAGGATGTAGAAAAATATTCCTTACTTGAAAGTTGGTAGCCTTTTCTGTTTGGCACCGACGGTGGGTTGTGTTCGTTGGTACTTATCATTTTAAAATTCTTTTATACTTTGTGTTGGGTTCAAATGGGTTGGGTTCAAATGGGCCCAATTAGTGTGAATATTTTTCCACGTTCACTTTTGTTCACGCTCAAAATATGCGTGAATAAATCTGTGTACACGTTATCTGGCAAATAATTTTAAACTCACTCTTGCGGATTTAGGTTTAGTTGAACTAATTCAAAGAGAACAATGGCAATATGGCACAGTAAAAAAATAAAACTTGCTTAATTTTCCATTTACCACGAAATATAAATGGAAATCAATATTTTTTACAAAAAATGCATTTTACTTTGGGCTCTGCACAAGCCCTTACTTGCTGCTTGAAATCGATATTTTCGAAACTTGATCTCAAATTAAAAAAAAATATATTTTTGGTTAAATGGAAATGACAGATTTTTCGACTTAAAGTGTTTTGCAAATTCCTAAATACCAATGGAAAACAACAATTTCATCACCTTTATATATTTAAGAAATAAAAATAACCTAAAGGCTTAACTACATAAGCCAAAAAGTACTTTTGTACAAAAGTAAAAATATTTTTTTCCCGCTAGTGCAGTTTTTTTGTGAAAAAGAATATACAAATTTTTTTTTAGATCAAAATTTAATCTTTCTGCATCATTTTTATAAGTTTTCCAGTTAGAAAAACTATTCCAAAATTTTCACTTTTGTACTTTTTCACTTTTTGGGCTTATGTAGTTAAGCCTTAACTTGTTTAAAACACGGCTGTAAAATTGATCAGAGATAAAATTAAATTAATTAATTTTTGATAATATTTTTTTAAACTATGAGCCTTCACGATTCCTTTTTTTGGTTCTTCTTCTTCGTCTTTTGTAATTTTCCTACACCTCTCACCCAATCTGTCATGACGAAACAACCAAAAAGGAAACGTGTAATCAGCCTCTATCGCAGCGGTAGTTTTTGGGTAGAATCTACTCTTCTTCAACCGCAGTTCAACTCAACTCAGCATATAAAGCGCAGTAGTAAGAAACATCACTACTCTGCGAACACAGCCTCCTTTAGTTTTAGAAAATTAAATCAGTTGGCCATGGTGTTTTTCTATTTAATTGGAATTTGAATTAGAATCTCACAGGTCGCAATAGAAAGCAAAGAAGAGACCCGTAAAATGGCAAAAAGGTAAGCAATTTTATGTAAAATACCATTTTAAATTTTGTTTAAAATATATTAATTGGTAGAACAAAACGCTGGGGTCATTCTGAAACCAAGGCCTTCTTGCAGTTTTATTCTGCAAGAAAAGAGGAATTTAATAATCCCCGTAAAAAGCGTCTCGCTTTTGCAAATATCGTGGAAGATATGATATCGGCCGGCTTTGTGAGTATTTAAGTAGTTATGTCTGAAGACAACCAAATAATTAGAATTATTTTTCAATTTCAGGATTCGAATATTAAGGTGAATCACCTGGAGGTAAAAATGCAGACATTGTTGAGGGCCTATAAGAACGCAAAAGATAATAACGGCAAAACGGGTGCATCTCCCTGTCCTTCACCATTCATTAACGAAATGGACGAGATTTTTGGTGATATGCCTATTCACTCAAAGAGCGAATCCTTCAACTATGGTGCTGATTGTCTTTTCATTGTAAGATATAATGCGCACTCATGTACCTCGATTACGATTGTTAATTAACTATTCAAAAGTGTCAATAACTATTAATCATTTGAATTCGATATTTAAAAACTAAGAATTACAAGAACATTGATAAATTATTATCAAACAATAATTAGCAACCGTAATTAAGTTACAAAATTGACGGTTTTTAATTTGGCAAGAACTTAACTTTTTCTTTATACTTTTTAGGACTCAGAAGAAACAACAACATCGATGCCAGCTACACCACTAACAATAAATGATGAATTCTCTCTTTGTGACTCTCTGCACATTTCACCTTTAACCGATATCGAAATTTCTGCTTTGGCTGAGGAAGAATCTATTACAGAAATGTCTGCTTTATCTGATGAAGATCCCGTAACAGAATCTTTTGACGTTGCTTCCACTTCATCAAGTTTCGATATAGCTCTGGCCTCAGTATCTTCAAGTAATCCTTTGAGTTTTTTAAGGACATCGGCTATGCCTTCTTCCTCAAATTCTGGAGCTGCCCTTGCTGCAGGATCTCCTAATATAAAAAGAAAAGAAATATAACACGTTCGGATTTTTACAAAGAACGTTTGAAGCGGATGGATCTTGAGCTTCAGAAAAAAGAGGAATGGAGAAACAAAAAACTCCAAGTAATGGAAACATTTTTGGAGAAATAAATTTGAACAAAAATTTATCAAAATTTTTTATTAGTTTTATTTTTTTTGTTGTTGCATATATGTATATGTAAGTGGTACTAAATGGTGACTATTACCAGCACCCACACTGGGCGTGATGCGAATCTGTGAACATTATTCTTCGGTCGTCGCAGATTCGCTACTTATGTTTCGGCCCGCCCCCGTTTAAGAGAGTTAATTTCATGTTTAACAAAAAATCAACAACAAAAGTCTAAACTAGAAACCCTCGTACTCAATTGTTGGTTATATTTTCAAACCAAAACTATGCTGTCAGCTCTTAGACTATAAGACATCTTGACAATATTTTTCCTACTAGTGTTATTGAAGCAGTGGTTTATACAACAACAATCATTCACGATTTCTATCGTAATCGGTATCTTCCCGAAAAAAATTTTGACCGAATTCGTTCGTAATGGCAATTTTTATGAGATTTTCCACTACGATGAATTCTGTGATAGTTTTTTTTCGTAATAAATTTCCGATTACGATGGAGTTGTGATAGTGCTGAATGGAAAGTTTTTCTCAGATTTCCTCGCATGCTCAAATCTTTTATCGCAGTTATTATAAACAAAACAAACCCTTTCAGATGGGAGTATATTCTTGATGTTTTATCAATTAAATAATGTTTATTTGGCAAAGGTAATTGAACAGAGTTTGACGGCGATTTCCGTGTAAGTTATTTTCTGTGTTTTCCTCTGATTGAATTGTAGGTGTTGTTTCTTCATCCAATTCAATGTTGTCATTATTAATGATGCATAAATTGTGAAGAATACAAGCACTTACAATAATTTTCTTAACCGAGTTAAGGTTTCGTTGTTCTGTAAACTTGTTAATCCTCCTGAATCTTCCTTTTAATAACCCGAAAGCATTTTCAACGACCATTCTTGTAGCTGAATGTATATAGTTGAAAGATCTTTGCTGATTTGTTAGCTGCCCGTAGTCTTTAAAAGGCGGAACTATCCAATTTGTAGAGGGATACGCTGAATCACCTAAAAGAAATGTATTGCAAGGAAATAACCGAGAGTAATTGGTTTGCACTCTTTTGTACAACGCAGATCTTCTCAATACTCTACTATCGTGAAGGGAACCTGGTTCGCCACAGCATATGTCAATGATCTTTTTATCTGCATCAATAACGACCTGCAACACGATGGTAAAGTTTTGTTTTCTATTGTAGTAGCACTCTTTGTTTCTGTTTGGAGCGGCTATAGTTATATGGGTACAGTCAATTGCACCAATTATCCCCGGTATTTTTTTTTTTGCTTCGAATTTCCAGGTGTTTTGTTGAACTACATCTCCTTGAGGCCACTTTACGTATACCCTAGCTCTTGAAACTAGCCAGCTACTTACACGGCCAACAACCGCCCAAGCTGTAGATTTTGCAATTCCAAATAAGTTACCAATTTGCCTAAATGTAAGGGTATTACTTATGTACCATATATACAAGTACATTTCCTTTCTGGCATCAATCTTTGGCTTGCCTCCATGATTTAATGTTGATGAAAAATGTTCAGATTGAAAATAGTTTTCTGAAAAAAAAAGAAAAAAAAACTGAGCTTATGATACCATTGTGTGTAGTAATATACCGATAAATTTACTAGCCTATTAATTCCTCTACAGTTGAGCGGTTCAATCTTAAATGAGACTTAAAATCAGCATCACTATATTCTTCAATTATACCCATGAAGTTGTATATTTTTGCATGAATCTCTTGATCTTCGAAAGAATCATCGGAGTCCTCAGCAAAGGCATAATTGCTTTCATCACTAGATGAGTTTAAAAAAAGTGATACGAACTACAATAAAAAGACTTATTTTTACAGGAAATTTTGAATCAGTTTATTATTTTAACCTCTTTTGTCCTATTATCCATTTATGTAAGTTTGTTAATGTTTTTCATTGAAGTTTGTTTTTAATTTAATTTTTTATAATTTGTTTGACATTTAATGCCATGATTACCAACTATGATATTAAAAAAAAACCCTGTACATAAAAGTGGATAAAGCGTTTTATTGGCACTTGTGTTACTGCGCTAGCTATAAATTACCAATAAAACGCACCTATTATCTTTGATTCAAGTGTGTGACCAGTTGAAATTTGTATAGTTCACGCTTCTCGTGTTCCACTTTTTAGATTTGCTATTCATCTGTTCTCACGCTTGGAATTTTTTGCGTAGTTGCACTTATTATCCGTTAAAATCTGTATTTGTATTAACAAAATAAAGTTCAGTTCTGTGAAAACCTTCGAACCAGTGCGTCGTCTTATATCTACAATTATTTTTGGGTTGAATATTTCTTTTGGGAAATTATCATTATTTTTGAGTTGAATATTTCATTTAAGAAATTATCATTGGCGACCGTGACAGGACTCATTAAAAAGAGTTTTAGTGGCCTGCAACTTTTAGTGGAAGTAAAATAATATATCATTGCGTTTACAATGGCTAGCTTGAATAATGATCAATCGATTGAAGAGATCGCCACTCAGCAAGAGCAAGTAGGTGAAGCAATTTGCCCCATGGTTCGGAATTACAACAAAGATAGTTCCACTGGGAAGACTCTGGATTACCTGAATACAAGAAAAAAGGGCAATTGGAGCTTTTGTGGGAAGAATTTGATCAGAATGACTCGATTTTGCGAGAGAGATTCTCGGACCACATGGACCATCCTTACTTCCGAAAGGACTATTTTGAACTCGTTCGAAAGGCAGCAGAGCTCATGACTACCAATTTACAGAGACGAATCGCAGAATTAGCAAAACCACATGATGTCCAAAACTCAGATGATCTTCAGAAGCAGTTTCAAGAAGGAAGCAAACCTGCAGAAAAGGCCGAAACATTCAAGGAAAAGCCTGCAGAGGATATCCATAGATTTGCTCAACAAGGTGCAGTTCCTAAAACCAGAAAGGGAATGTTTACAAGTACAGAAGATGAGTCAACCATACTCAGATCGCGAATGAACAACAAGGAAAGGTATCATTTGTTGATAAACATTTTAAAGACATCGTTAACAAAGATCCTTGAACATTCAAATTTCAATAAAAGTGAACAATTCGCCCAAATTAAAGCAAGAAGTTTGGAGCAGAATTGGGATGAAATTACATGCTTATATCGCAAGTTGGACCAGTATGTGAGTGCAGAGGAAGTACAAGAGTACTTTAATCTGCAAGAGAGGGTAGAGGAAGCTATTTACAGACATTACGACATCTCAAGAAAGGGGAAGTGAACAAAAACCTGTAAGCGTAATGAAGAAGCTTCCGAAAATCGAGCTCCCGAAATTCGATGGTGAATACTTGAACTGGTTACAATTTCATGACTTGTTAAAGCAAATGATTCACGAACAGCCAATACCACCAGCACAAAAGCTTTATTTCTTGAGAGCGAATGTGACTGGAAAGGCCCAGGAATTAATACAAAACTTCAAGCCAACAGACAGCAATTACGAGGTAGCCTGGGGTGCACTTGTTGAACGTTTCAATAATAAAAGATTGCTGCTGACCGCGCAATTAAACAAGTTATTAACGCAGTCAGTTACCACAGCAACAAGTTCAAGCTTAAGAAGACTCCATGATAACACGAAGGAGTGTTTACAAGTAATCATGAACTTGAACATTGACATCGCAAGCTGGGATCCAATCGTGGTACATCTTCTCTTGCAAAAATTGGACCGAGAAAGCCGTGAAAAATTTGAGTTCGCGATAAAGGATCCGAGAAGCAGTCCCACCATTGAAGAATTCCTGAAGTTCATTGAGTCAAGATTTCAGACTCTTGAAGCCATCAACATCAGAGATGACAAGAAGAAGTTCCAGAGCCTGGAAGCCACTACTAGCTGCGATAATGGAAAGAAGTCAATCGTGGCCAAAGCCCCCAAGATGGATCAGGATATAGCACTAATTTGCCATTTTTGCAATTCAAGTAAGCATGGTATTTACAACTGCAGTAAATTTTTATCTCTTTCAGGTGTGGAACGAGGAAAAGCTGTTTACAGGCTGATGTTGTGCAGGAATTGTTTGAAGAAAGGCCATTACACCCAATCATGCTCATCCCGAAAATGCCAAAAATGCAACATGCCCCACAACACACTACTTCACCAGCAGAACCGACAGCAAAAATTACATCAGCCTCAAGAAAACGGCAACAAATCATCAACTATACATCAGTGGGGTGAGAAAAGTGTTATAAACAAGGCTCCACAGCCAATACATCAAGCAGTTAATGCAGCAGCAGAAACACATTACAAGAAGCGTCATGTTTACCTAGCAACGGCAGTGGTCAATGTGATGTCATCGTATGGTGTGAGAATCCCGTGCAGAGCTCTTCTTGACTCTGGATCCCAGTTGAATTTTGTCACAACATCGTTCATACAGCAATTAGGAATCAAGAAGCATCGCAAGCATATTTCAATCAGCGGAATAG
The DNA here is from genome assembly GCA_932273885.2 of Leucozona laternaria. Taxonomy (NCBI): domain Eukaryota; kingdom Metazoa; phylum Arthropoda; class Insecta; order Diptera; family Syrphidae; genus Leucozona; species Leucozona laternaria. The sequence goes on from OW026366.1 coordinate 140,491,064, forward strand.
GTGCTCAAGAGTGCAGATCGGATTTCGTGGCCTCAATAACATTTGAATCCAGAACATCGAATTATGAAGCAACAATTGAAGCGAACCTCATGTCTCGTATAAGTGACTACCAGTGCAGTCAAGAAATCGACATTTCCCTGTGGAACATTCCAACTCACATCCAGCTGGCAGATCCTTCTTTCTGCAAGACTAATCAAATCGACATGCTGTTGGGAGCTGAACTTTTCTTTGACCTGTTTCTACCAGGAGAATACAGGATTTCAAATGATCTACCAATATAACGTAAATCAGTGTTGGGTTGGATCGTAGCCGGAAGTGCTCCAGTTTCAAATTCAAGTGCTCATTGTCATATAGTGACAAGACCATCGATGACATCGTTGGACAAACTTGTTCGCTCCTTCTGGGAATCCGAAAGCCATGACATTCCCATTAATACTCAGAGCGAGGAAGAACATCAGTGTGAAGAACATTTCAAGAAGAATACAACCAGAAATTCTGAAGGTAAATTTGTTGTTAAATTACCATTTAAAGAGGATCCTTCCATATTTTTAGGTGACTCCCTTCAAGTAGCAAGAAAAAGGTTTCTTTCATTAGAAAATAAGTTGAGTAAGGATGATGAGCTTAAAAAATCTTACACCAGCTTCATGGAAGAATATATAACATTGGGTCACATGACAACAATTAACAAGGATAATGTTCCAGAGAGACATTACATCATACCTCATCATTGCGTCATGAAACCCGAGAGTTCATCAACAAAACTTCGAGTGGTTTTTGATGCTTCCGCCAAGACAACCTCTGGCCACTCACTAAATGATATACTCATGGTGGGTCCAACAGTTCAACCAGATCTATTTTCAATAGTTCTGAAATTCAGGATGCACAGATACGTCTTTACAGCTGACATAACAAAGATGTATCGACAGGTGTTAATACAAGAGGAAGACCGAGCTTTTCAACTTATTTTTTGGAGACCGAGAACTTATGAGCTATTACAGCTTTATAAATTAAACACCGTTACTTATGGAACAGCATCGGCTTCTTACCTAGCAACCAGATGTCTTGTTAAACTGGCAGAAGACAATCAAGATAAATTTTATAGAGCTTCCCAAGCCATCAAGAACAATGTGTACGTGGATGATTGCCTGACTGGTTCAGAGACCATTGATGACGCTCATGAGTTGCTTAATGAGATAGTTTATCTACTCAAAGCAGGTAATTTTGAATTGAAAAAATTTTGTTCCAATCATCCTATGATTTTAGAAGGAATTCCTGAAGAAGATAAAGAGAAACTAGTTACGTTTCATCAATCTGAGATAGTCAAAACACTAGGACTAATATGGGATCCTTCACAAGATGACTTCAAATTCAGCTTCAATGACGAAAAGGTAAATAAAACAATTACCCAGATAACAAAGCGAACAGTTTTGGCCGATCTTGCAAGACTTTTTGATCCTCTTGGCTTGCTTGGGCCTATAATCGTCATTGGCAAGCTATTTTTACAAGAGTTGTGGAAATCAAAACTGTCTTGGGATGACAATCTTCCAACTGAAAAGGCTCAAAAGTGGATGAACTACATTGGTCAATTCTCCCTCATGAACAAGATAAGCATTCCACGATACGTTCTTCTTCCTTCTGCTAAGACAATTGAACTTCATGCCTTCTCCGATAGCAGCTTAAGTGCCTTTGGTTCTGCGTTTACTTAAGATCCATTGATGAAAGCAACCAAAGCTTTTGCCAACTTCTTTGCTCAAAATCAAGAGTTGTGCCGTTAAAAGCTGTCAGCATTGCCCGCCTGGAACTACAAGCAGCAGTACTTATGATGGAATTAGTGGATAGGGTAATTCAAATACTTCCAAAGAAAATTGACAAGGTATGCTTGTATACAGATTCTACAACCGTGTTAGCCTGGCTTAAATCACCCTCTTACACCTGGGAAACTTTTGTTGCAAATAGAGTTGCAAAAATTCAATCACTTTCAGAATTTCATCAATGGCAATTCATCAAGGGTCATTTAAATCCAGCGGACTTGGTGTCGAGAGGATCAAGCTTAGAAGGACTTTTCAAATCATCAATATGGTTCAACGGCCCAGAGTTTCTTAGAAATGGGGAAACTATTAAATTTAAGGAATACGAATTTCCTGACGTAATTCCAGAGCGACGTAAGAAAAAATCGGTATTGTCGCCAACAATTCAAAACGATCCAAACTTGATCGAAAACATCAATTATAGAAGCTCATTTTTCACATTGAGGAAAATTTTTTCATTCTTTTTTAGATTCTATTATAATTGCAGAAAACCAAACGAACTTAGAAACACAGGCCAGCTAACTGTTGAGGAATTAAGAGAATGAACGCGATGGATTCTTGTTTACACGCAAAGAGTGTCATTCTCAGAAGAATATCGTGCTTTACAAGGAAGGAAGCTTGTAAATAGAAATTCATCTATAGCATCTCTTACTCCATATTTTGATGAAAGAACAAAACTCATCCGAGTTGGTGGAAGGTTGACAAATGCCAAGATCTCTCCAGATGCTAAGCATCAAATTTTAATTCCTAAAATCAATATAGTAACCAAATTAATTTTAACACATCTTCATTATAAACACATGCACGCTTCACATAGAGCGTTAATTGCCATCTCCCGACAACAGTACTGGATATTAGGTGTTGGACATGCAGCTCGACAAGTAATTAGCGGATGCATCATATGCTTTAGAGCAAAGCCAAGATTCATCAATCAGCTGATGGGAAATATGCCTGCAGAAAGGGTCAATTCAGCAAGACCTTTTTATCATTCCGGTGTTGACTTTTGCGGCCCCATAAAAACTCACTACAAGGTCAGAGGTAAGACTCCTACAAAGTCATATTTAGCTATTTTCGTTTGTTTTTCTACTAAAGCCATACATATAGAGGTAGTAGGAGACTTATCTTCTCAATCATTATTATACGCTTTAAAGCGATTTGTAGGAAGGCGAGGACTTTGCCACACAATATTTTGCGATAATGCAACAAATTTTGTTGGCGCCAAGAATGAATTAGCTGAACTTACAAAAATTTTCAATTCAAATAGAATACAAGCAGCCATCCAGACATATTGCCTCGAAGAAGGAATGACTTGGAAAAACATTCCACCTCGTTCCCCTCATTTTGGAGGCTTGTGGGAGGCTGCCGTCAAGTCTGCAAAAATGCTCCTCGTTCGCCACCTAGGTGAAGCATCACTTACGTATGAGGAGTTGCTTACTGTCGTCATACAAATAGAAGCTATATTGAACTCTCGACCGTTGACTCCGTTATCATCTGATCCAAATGATTTAGAAGCTCTCACACCTGGACACTTCTTAATCGGAAGTCCTCTTACTGCAATTGCAGAACCAGATGTAACAGCCTGCAAAATGAGCAGCCTGAATAAATTCCGGCAAATTCAACACATTCAACAGCACTTCTGGAAAAGGTGGTCAGATGAGTACTTACATCTTCTGCAGCAAAGACTAAAGTGGAAGACTGAATCAAACAATCTAAAGCCTGACACCTTGGTGCTTATTAAAGAAGAAAATATTCCTCCGATGCGCTGGAAATTAGGACGTGTGATTGAAACTTTCAAGGGAAGTGATGACAAAGTACGCGTGGCTAATGTAAAAACCCAAACTGGAATATACCAAAGAGCAATACATAATCTTTGCCCGCTTCCAACAGAAGAACCAGATAATAAAGAAAAAAATCCAGATTGCTCTATTCTTGAACCCAGAAGAAGCATAAGATGTTTAAGGCCAAGAAGGACACAAAAATTGACATTGCTTTCAGTCTTACTTTTGGTACTTGTCATGCTACCCACATCTTTATGTCAGACGGAAACGCAGGAGCAAGTAAATACAAAGAAACTTGATGATGGTGTTGGTATATATTTTGAAGATGTTGGCAGAATTCGCACGATAAATACGTACTGGAAAATTTTTGTATTTTACAACTTGACAACGTACTGGCAAGAATTCAATGAGCTTAAAGCATATGTCAACAGAATGCAAGACGTATGCACAGAAGAAATTGCTAATCAGATGTATTACCAGCCAATAATAGACACACTTCGAAACAGGATCGCAGTTATCGAACATAACAATGAGTTGCTTCACAATTATCATGCACCAAAATATGAACGAACCAGGATAGCAAGATCACCATTCGACATAGTGGGAACTCTGGCACATAGTTTGTTTGGTATCCTTGACCAAGAAAATGCAGACAAAATTCAAGGTCAAATCAACAATGCCTACAAGAATGAAGATCATTTGGTTGAACTTTTGAGAAAACAAAGTTCAATTGCAGATGCTACTTCGAATATTTTAAAACGTGATCACATGCAAGTTCAAGATCAGTTTAAGGCTTTAAATGAACATCTTCAAAAGGCCATTACAATCATCAACGGGAAACAAAAGGCTAACGGGTTAAAACAGAAGCTCGGATCATTGGCTTCATATCTGATTCTTGTCCTCACAAATTTCAAGCATATACAAGAAATGCTTTTAGATGTTCTTTTGGATTTAAATCACGGAAACATAAATCCACAACTTATAACACCCAAACAATTAAGTGTGCAGCTGAAGCTCATTAAAAGTAATTTACCTTCCTATTTATCGTTGCCAGAAGGTTCAGTTATTGACATGTATAAAATATCATCAGTGAGAGGACGGTGCTTAAATGATCCTATTGTGTTTGAAATGTTACTGCCCCTGACAGATGCTGAAGAATTTCAACTTTTTAATCTTATAACTATTCCTATTTTTCACAGAAACAAGACATTTATAGTAGAAACATCTGCTGAATATCTAGCTGTCTCATTACCTAGAGATAGATATTTCTTATTGAGTGGCCTCGAGCTGGGAGAATGCAAAAGATTACTGTCGACCAACTACATGTGCAACCAAGTACACCCAACTAAAATCCAACAAGGAACTTCAGCGATTTGTGAAATGGCTTTGCTAAATCATAAAGAGGATAGCTTCAGCAAATGCACCTTGAAGGCGACACATTCACAAAGTGTTTGGAAAGGACTTAAATCTTCAAACAGTTGGATTTTTTCGATTCCATCAAAAATATCTGGCCATCTAATCTGCGGCGATAAAAGCACGACCATTAACTTATCTGGAAATGGTGTTCTGGAATTCAAAGAACCTTGTATTCTTCAACTGCCCAACATCGTCATCAAAGGTAAAATTAATTATGAAAGCAAAATAACCTCACCTTTTATTCCTAGTGCCAATGCAAGTTGCTGGAACATAATTCAACAAATAACATCAAAGACAATAGAAACGACCATTGAAACGGATCATATTGACCCATCCGAGTTTGAGGATCTAAAGTCCAAAATCAAAGATGTAATGGATAAAACCAAGGAACTGCCTGCCCCCACTGATATCAACTCACATGATTACCATCACTATGGAAGCAGTCTATTGTTGTTGGCATGCATGATTGGGATTATCTTCATTCTTTTTCTGCGAACAAGAAGACCAACACCTATGCCAAGAACTTTCGAGGTCAACGTATAAAATAAGTTAAATTTAGAGAGTTAAGAACCATCAAAAGGGGGGAGTATGTTTAAATTTCATTTCTTTTTTATGTTCAAATTTCATTCTAATATTTTTTTTTTGCTTTTAACCATGCGGCCAGTTATATTGTAAGGCCAAATGGATCATTTCATTTTGTAAATCTTTTTTATGCATAGTTGCAACAATAATATTATCTTTGATTCAAGTGTGTGACCAGTTGAAATTTGTATAGTTCACGCTTCTCGTGTTCCACTTTTTAGATTTGCTATTCATCTGTTCTCACGCTTGGAATTTTTTGCGTAGTTGCACTTATTATCCGTTAAAATCTGTATTTGTATTAACAAAATAAAGTTCAGTTCTGTTAAAACCTTCGAACCAGTGCGTCGTCTTATATCTACAATTATTTTTGGGTTGAATATTTCTTTTGGGAAACTATCATTATTTTTGAGTTGAATATTTCATTTAAGAAATTATCATAATGCCTGGACTCAGAGTGTCAACTTAGCACTACCTACCTAGTTTTTGTTTGGAAACTTCGTCAAAAAAATTTTTTAGAATTTTTTTCTCTCCACAACTAATTTACAACAAAAAAGCTACAATTAATGCCGTCTTTAGATTTTCTAATTTGCTTTTCTAATGCCTGGACTCAGAGTGTCAACTTAGCACTACCTACCTAGTTTTTGTTTGAAAACTTCGTCAAAAAAATTTTTAGAATTTTTTTCTCTCCACAACTAATTTACTACAAAAAAGGTACAATTAATTGTGTACTTTTTTTTTAAATTTCGTAAAGTGTAGTGCTAACTTGATATCAAGTTAGCACTACATACCATGTTTTTTTTTAATACAAGGATTTTTATGGCAAACAAATTTTTAGAATTTTTTTCTTTCCACAACAAATTTACAACAAAAAAAACTACAATTAACTGTGTTATTAGTTTTTTTATTTTCTGAAAGTGTAATGCTAACTTGATATCAAGTTAGCACTACATACCATTTTTTTATTAAATAGTAGAGCTACAAATTTTTTTTTTCCACAACTAATTTACTAATAAAAAGCTACAATTAACTGTGTACTCAGTTTATTTAATTTCTAAAAGTGTAGTGCTAACTTGACACACGTGCTCAAGTACGTATGCGGATATCCATGACGCCACAACGACGAGCGGATGCTGTGAAAAGATTTAACGTCGCGAAGTTAAAATCGCAAGAGATCGCCAGGACTTTTGCAGACCACGTCTCTCTTAACCTCTCAGCAAGCCCGCCACCAGCATCATCTGCAGAAGACCAGTGGAAACACTGCCAAAATGCCATCAGGAGAGCCGCCACTGATGTGCTGGGTTTCACTAGGCCACCACAAAGAAACCCCTGGTTCGATGAAGAATGCAGGCTGGCGCATGCAGCGAAGAATGAGGCCTACCAATCAATGCTGCAGACTAGAACCAGAGCTGCTGAGAGAGCAGCCCGAGAGCTCTACGGGCAAAAAAGAAGGGAGGAACGCCGACTTCTCAGGAGGAAAAAGAGAGAGCACGCGAAGCGGACGGTCGAGTCTGTTGAGGATTGTAGCGGCAGGGGGGATGTTCGAAAGTTTTACCGAAGGGTGAGGCAATCTACCCAGGGATACAGGGCCAGAACGGAAGCCTGCCGAGACGAGAGTGGGAATATGGTGGTAGACACACAGTCAGTGCTGAGGATCATGTAAACGACACTATCCTAGACTGCTAAACGGCGAAGATGGCCAAAATTCCGCTGTTAGACAGAACACTCCATTCAACCTGGACGACGATGGTCAAAATTTCCGTCCACCCGACCTAAATGAAGTGCGGTTAGCGATAGCCAAGCTTAAAACGTACAAGGCTGCTGGTGCGGATGGTCTGCCAGCCGAGCTATTCAAAGCAGCGGGAGATGACTTGGTAGGGAGTATACACCAACTTATTTCCAAAATTTGGTCGGATGAAAGTATGCCCGATGAATGGAACCTCGGTATAGTGTGCCCTATCTACAAGAAATGAGATGCTCTGAATTGTGCCAACTACAGAGGTATAAGTCTCCTCAACGTCGCATACAAAATCCTGTCATCTGTACTGTGTGATCGCTTAGAACCGTTTGTCAACGATCTGATCGGCCCCTATCAGTGTGGTTTTAGGCCCGGCTAATCAACCTTCGACCAAATGTTCACACTCAGACAGATTTTGAAAAAAAACCCAGGAGTTTCAAATCCATACACACCACCTCTTTATCGATTTCAAAGTCGCATATGATAGCGTAAATAGAGAAGAATTATATAGAGCCATGTCGCATCTCGGCATCCCTGCCAAACTCGTCCGCTTGTGCAGGATGACGATGGAGAAATCTCGCTGCTCCGTTAAAGTCGGTAAGAACACCACCGAACCCTTTGAAGTCGAGAAAGGTTTGAGGTAAGGCGACGCGTTATCATGCAACCTGTTTAACATCGTTCTTGAACCAATTGTACGTAACTCGCAAGTCAACAACAGAGGTACAATTTTTCAGAAGTCCGTTCAACTACTTCCTTATGCGGGTGATATTGACATCATTGGGAGAACGAAGCGAGCTGTTACCGGCGCGTTTGCAAGTATTGAATTGGAGGCGGCAAAAATGGGTTTGGCTGTTAATGAGGACAAGACGAAGTATATGCTATCATCGAGAAAGGAATCTCAACATCGTCGACTCGGGCAAAATGTCACGATGGATAGGTACAACTTCGAAGTCATCAAGGACTTTGTCTACCTGGGTTCCACTATTACATCGCAAAATGACATCAGTGCAGAGATCAAACGAAGAATTACACTTGCCAATCGCTGTTTCTTCGGGCTAAGAAGGCATTTGAGTAGTAAAGCCCTCTCTCAAAGAACCAAGGAGACCCTATATAAGATCTTAATCATCCCGGTCCTGCTATATGGGGCAGAAGCATGGACCCTGTCAAAAATGGATTAGAACCTGCTTGGGTGCTTTGAGAGGAAGATTCTTCGGGTGATCTGCGGTCCAGTCTGTATCGATGGAGTATGGAGGAGAAGATTCAACAACGAGCTGTACGGGCTTTACAGCGACGTCGACCTGGTCAAATAGCTGAAAATACAGCGGCTGAGATGGCTGGGACACGTGGAGCGTATGGACACTAACGCACCAGCCCGACGAGTCTTCGAATCCACCCCTGATGGTCTGCGCAGCAGAGGAAGACCCCACATAAGGAGGCGCACACAAGTGGAGAACGACCTCAGCCAACTTGGAGTGCGAAACTGGAGGCAGCTAGCTAGGGACCGAGCTGGCTGCTCGCTTCCGCTACTTCATGAAGTTAAGTTTGATATCAGCATTCAATCGCAGCAACTCGAGATACTGGTAGAAGTACTAACTGTGATTTTATCTACATTGTACCTTTGGGAAACCAGCAACAACTCCAACCACTTCAGACGATGTTTCTACAGGCCAGCTTAACCCTAATAACATTTAATTTTTAATTGACACATTTTTAATATGTCAATGGCAGGAGTATGTTTAGCTAACTATATTTATATGCAAATACTTTTATGACTGTAGAGATGTTTTGTAAATATTTTATAATTATATAATAAGATCAAAGTGGATGGCGACGCTGTGTCGCGTTGAACCTTATCATAAAACAGTAATGGCGAATTCCTTTCAACAAAGAAATCGATTTTTTTCTAAACAGAATCGATTTTTTTCTAAATAAAATCGATTCTTTTCTGTCAAAACAAATCTTGCGTTTTTAGCAAGATTTCACACCGATTTGCACACATACTGTGAAGACTTGGCATTTCTAATACGTCAAATTGAAAGTCGAGGAATTTTTGGAAGACGAGTTGTTTATTTTTTGGTTGCAACGAATTCTACATAATTTAACAACATATTCAACAATGTATTCAGTCAATACATCTATAAAAATAATTTATTGTGCGTTGTTCATTATCAAACACAAATTTGACAAAAAAAATAGCTTTCGCGAGTTAAAGACGTGTTAAAAACTTTCAGTGCAAGTGAAACTTTTCAATCACAATTTTCTTTAAAAATATATGTGCAAATAGAAGTTCAAACAATAAAATGTACCAACAAATTGATACCGTATAAGCTGGCTAATGTCTTTTATTTATTAATTTAATTCTATTGGTAAAACATTTTTCTCCAAACAAAAACAAACAACCTTAATAGTTTTGTGAATAATTTCTTGACGTTTTGCGTCAATTGCAGCTATAAAGTAACACAAACACAATCACACCGAAAAAAATCGATTTCAATTCTGTTTAGAAAAAAATCGATTTCTTTTTTGAAAGGAATTCGCCATTAATGATCTCGCAGATTGTGGTTTATGACTCACATCTGTTAGCATTATGTTATGAACAAGGGATGCGTCGGACATCATCATCATTATCCACTTTACAACCATAATTGTTAGTTTAGGATTATATTATACTATACAAGAGATAAGATATATATAAGAATAGATATGTATTTGTAGGCTAGTTGTAAGAAATAGTTCTAAGGTAGTTTTAGGTTTTTGAAAATAAAAAAGAATACTCTGTACCACGAACCAGAACGGTTGTGTTTTTGATCTTTAATTTTCATACGGGTGTTTATATTTCTTCATGGTGACCCCAAGTGTTCATTTTGAGCACAAATGTTGTTTTTTATAACAAATATTCATTTTTTCGTAATTGTTGTTTTATATAGTGTTCTTTTACTTCGCGAGACTTTTTGTTTTTTTTTATCAAAATGCAAAGTGAAGATATGATCAAGGAGCAAAATGCCATTGGGCGAGACATTTCTGATTCCTCAAAATAATGGTTGCTGCATCTTTCGATGAGAAGAAGACACATATATATATATATAGCTTTTCCAAATGAATGATTTGGATCTCAAAGATGTTGCAGAACTTCCCAAGGAAAACATTAATTTCACAATGAACTACCCTGAAAAAGTTTGCAACAACACAACGTCTGGTAAGTCCCTTATTAGTAAATTATTAAAATAGTTTATTTTTTGTATTTATTATACGAATAGGGCTTCTAATCTAAATTGGACCAAACAAAGCCCAAGTCTGACACTACCTTAGTTAAAAGGTTTCGATTCGCACTTTGTGAATTTGATGAAACCTTAGAGGAGTTCAGAACAGGTGCTGAAACAGCTGATTCGTTAAGAATGGCAAAATCTCATGCCCAACAACTTTGCGAAAAGTATATTCAGCAGTTTAATGAGGATGAACTCACGGGTTCTTACTACTCACTTAAACGTCGCACAGTGGCCCGTACTGACTTTTTTGGTTGCAAAAATCATAATTTTTTTTGGTTTTGAAGGAAATTTCCAAGGCTATAAAGTTTGTGAATTTGAAGAAAAAATATTTACAGTGTGTTTCAGAATCTGCTGCTGAAATAAAAAGTTTTTGTTAACGTGGTTAACATAATTGGTATTGAATTCTAAAAAGGTCGAAAGTCAATTTATGAGGTAATTTGAGGGTAATTTAAGTGAAACAGTGGGGAAAAAAGAAAACACACCAATTTGAGTGAAACAGTGGGGGAAAAATCAGTTTTTGTTTTTTTTTTCTTATTAATTGATTTTTCATTTTTTTTATTTTTTCTTATAAGAGAGTAAATTTATAAAGTATTTTATTGATAGATTAGAATTCAAAAAGTAGAAAAACAAAATAAAAGGAACAAAAATTTACATACAAACATAAAATCTCTTGGAAAGTATCATCTAAGTCCGGGGTAATGCGTAATAAACTTATAATTTTCGGTGAGTATTGTGCTTTCAGATCTTTTTGGTTTCTTACATGCCTTAAGGTAGAAGTAAGTGGATCGGATGAGACTGCTAGCATGTTAAATAGGTCTTCATTCTGTCGAATTCTTGAAACTTTGCACGTATTTTGATATCTGTATTTCTTGTAGTCTTTATTTTTGGACTCCTAGGCTTTTTCTGACAATTCTCCAAGTGGTAGTGATTGGTATTCGATGATATTTTTACTATGAACCAAAATTTTATGAAGAGTAGGTGTGAGTTGATTTTCAGGGTACTTTTGTTTCAATAACTCTGCGGTTTTTTTGGTGTAATCTCCACATTTAACTGTATTCACTACTTCTCTGCTATTAAAAACATTTAGTATTATTTTGATCCTGGTTATAACCTCTTTATTGACTCCAGTCAGACCAGAGCGGTTGCCTCAGATTGTTCAAAAATCTACATGAAGTGTTTAAATCATTGCTATTTCCAAATCCTTGCTTTGGTTTATCTACATCAAGTCCAAGCTCATTTGTCCGGTTTTGATATGGAGAGATGAAGAAAGCCATTCCTCATTTTTGTTTATGAAAAATAATCTCGACCTATGGGCTGCGACCCATTTTTTATCAATGTTGTAATAAAAGCTTTTTAATTTTGCTTAATTTTCCGGTAAATTTTCACCGGATAATTGGTATTCACTTATTATGGTAAAAAAGAACTCTTCAAGACTCTCATCTTTGACAAAAAGTTCAAACAAAATATTGTATGGTATATAAATTTTAAATAATTTTTCCTTATACAACTGCTCCTTCAAATTTTCAATGATAATTTCATCCCAATGTTTCATCTTTTTATACCATAAAACTAAATACCAGCATTAAAAATATTCAATGTATGACATCCTAATAAGGTAATCTGCTTTACCTTTAAGCTTCTTTAAAAAGATTCTAATCCAGTTAAAAACTCTCATCCATCAAACTACCTGACAGTAATTAATCATACCCGACATCAATAACATTCATACTTAAAAGTTTTATCAGGGGTCACAAAAAATAAGCTATAAAACCGTTTTAAAAAACTTAGGTAGGTTTTTCCTTCTAAACTTCAAAACCATTTTATTTCAAACCAACACTCATACCTTCAAAACAGAGAAAAAATACTTTCCATGATTTTTTTTCTGCCCCTGACAAAAAAATATTGACTTCATTAAATCAAATCGCTCTAGCTCAGCTCTATGCAACTTTATGCAGCTCAGTTTTTGGTTTTATATGAAGAAATATATAAGGATTTACTATCCGTTGAGCTAAGCTTGATTATGTTTGAACCTTTTTTTTCTACTCAGTGTAAAGACGAAAAAGCGTGCAAAAATGGGTGTTTAAAAAAACATTAAATTTAGCAGTTTAAAAAAATTTATCATTTTTTTTTTTCATTTCTGGTTATAGCAATTAACACATATATCAAGTAAAAATAACAAAAAAAGTTTTATTTTCACCTTTTCCTAGTTTTTACACTCAAAATTAAAAAAAAAATTTAAAACGATTGTTTCTTTCTAACCATAAAAATTTGTCAACTTCGACTCGCTCTACAAGTCAAACCATTCATACAAATGAAATAATTTTTTCGATTACTAGAGCTCGAAACATTTGTCAATTCAAAAAAAGTAAACGTTTTGCATTATAAACCCACCCGAAAAATGAATTTCGCAAGCACTTTTGCCTAAACGGGCCACTGTGCGTCGAACAGTGGTTAAAATGGGGAAATAAATCAAAAAAAATGAAAGTGTTAGTATGAAGTTATTTATTTTATTTTATTATAGTTATATAGTTGGTCTATGATTTTTGAAAATTTGAGCAATTTTTGTTCATAAGTATTAAAGATACAGGGCTCCAAAGTTACCCTTTCTTCAATTTTGAAATTCCTATATTTTCTTGCACTAACTTCTTGGCACGAAAAATAGCGTTTATAAAACTTTAAGCCAGAATTTTTATTTTTATTTCAAAAACGTGTACTTTAAGCTTAAAAAAAACATATGCATATAATATATATATGTATATATGTATATTTTAGATAAGTCAGAGTAGAGCTCTAAAATTAAAATTTTAATGTTTTTTCCTTAGAGCTACAATTTTAGCTACACTTGCCTACACGCTCTGACTACATTCACTTGAAAGCTACAATACTCACCTAACTAGTCCAAAAAGAATGAAATCCGTCTGTATCCAACCCTGTGACTTATGTTCAATTTTGTTCACCTGAATCAGGTCTTAAAAAACACGGTTTTGACAACGATAGATCCCGAAAAATTACAATTTTTTCGAAAATACTTGTCACAGATAACTAGATAAGAGCTTAATTTTTAGAAAAAATATGTACCTTTCTTTGAAAAATAAAATTAATCCATTGACTAACCTGTAAGATATTCAATTTTTAGCGCAAAACTTTTTTTTTGCCTGACTTATTTTCCAATTGTTTCCTAACTTTTATTTAAAAAATTACAATAAAAATAAAAAAAAATATGATGTATTAAACTATATGTAAGTACCTAAATAAAATATGAACAGAAATCAGGTATAATCTTTAAATTTTGTATGAGATTACGCAAAAAATAGGGACAGGTAAAATAAAAAAAGGTGCTTTTTGTGGTTTTATCTGTATATGGGTTTTTCCTAATACTTGATTTTAGGTATATGAATTGATACCTGTTATATGAATGAAAAACAAACAATTTCTTTTTTACGACCATTTTCCTGAAAACCCTTTCAGGATAGGTAAGACCTAATAAGAACAGTTTGGTTGTCACTAATATATATAGATAACAAAAAATGGAATAATAAGTCATTATTAAGCTATTGTTCATTGTGCAAGGTGTTAGGAATAAATAAAAAGAAATTAACATGTCACAGTTTGTTTTAAGTTACACTGTTTTGTGTGAAGTTCTAATTAAAGGTCTTAATTTTGTAGAACCGTTTCTTTTCTCAATTTAAACGGAGATACATGTTGGTTAGTTATAACCAAACCAAATTTTTTGAAAGATATACGGACTGGTTAAATGGTGAATTTGTGGTTAAATTAGAAACTAATAATAATAACACAGACGTTTTATCTGATTCTACTCGTGGTAGACCAAACAAAGATTTTACATCGTGCACTGACCGAGCAAAAAGATATAAAGTAGATAAACTGAGATCTTCTGTATCACAGGATCCTATAAATGCTGCATCCTCATCTTCTTCAAAATTAAAAGGTAAATATTTTTTAAAAGTAAATTAAAGTAGTTAAAAGTAATAATACTGATGACGTCGATTGTGCCCCTCATAATGACCTTACCAACTGACGAAAACAATGCCACATGGATCAATTTCCGTCCGTCTTCAACACGATATTGCAGAGCATTAGAATTTTAATACAAAAAGAACACACTTGACCTCATACGCGAAGAGAAAAACCGTGTGGAAAATGAAATACAGGGATTGGAGATGACCTCAAAAAATATTGGCACACTTGCCATAAAAGTTAGACACCATCTTTATTTCACGATGATAGATGGAAAAGTAGCTCAAGCTGTCACAAATACTAGTTCTGCGAGCAACTGCATCATTTGTGGAGCTAAGCCTTCGGAGATGAATAATTTATCTAAGATCAGTACCAAGATGTTGAATGAAGATGCTCTTAAACTATGAATATCATCACTACATGCAAGGATTAGATTTGTGGAATACGTGTTGCACCTCGGCTACAACTTGAGCTTTAAATCATGGAGAACATGTGAGGACACTCGTGCTATTAAGGAAGTGGAAAAAAACGAATCCAAGCTGAATTCATCGAAAAGGTTGGTATCAAGGTTGACGTTGTAAAGCAAGGAACTGGAACAACAAATGACGGCAATACATCACGAAGATTTTTTGAAAATCCGCTTCTGACTGCAGAGATCACCAAAATAGATTCAAGGTTGATAACGAGACTTTCAGTCATATTGGAAGTAATTTGCTGCAATTTTTGAATTGATACAGAAAAATTTAAGGTTTATTCTGAAGAGACAGCTAAATTGGCGATTTCGTTATACCCTTGGTATCACATGCCTGCAACAGTTCATAAAATCTTATTACACGAAGCAGAAGTAATACAAAGTGCATCTTTTCCAGTGGGTTCACTTTCAGAGGAGGCCCAGGAAAGCAGAAATAAGGACTGCAAATATTACAGAACCCACCACTCCAGGAAATGTTCTCGGCTATCTACAAATGAGGATGTTTTCCACATGATCATGATATCATCCCTTTATAACCCAATTGAGACCGGAAAAAAAAAACCTTCCATTGAGTGAAGACGCTCTTGAAGTAATTAATTAATATTTTTTTAATGACTATGTAATTTATTTTTATGTATTTATACATTTATTTATTTGTTTATTTATTTAATTATTTATTTATGTAATTAGTATTATAATTATTTTTTGTAATGTTTACATATTAAAGCAAAAAGTGTTACAAAACATAAATTTTTAATTTTTTTTATATGAACAATAAACCCCAAAATTTAGAAAAATCTCAAAAAACTCATCTTCTAATTGTTATTTTTAATCCAAATTTTGAGGAAATGTGTGTTTCCCTAACCCAAATTTCATTTATCTCCGATTTATATTACAGGTTTTATCGATTTATTTCCGCGCTCCCATACAAACCGAACCACTGTGCGTCGGTTCAAGCAATTGTTTCGTAGTGCAACAGAAGAAAGGGCTTCCTTACAAAGCCTTGCATTCAGTATTCCCAATATTAATCTCCTAGAATTTCAAGTAGATTATACTACATTTAAGTTTTCATTCAATACTCCAAGTGTAAAACTCCCGAATGTTCGAAGAGACTTTACAACTTGGAGTTCCTTAAAAGAGCGTCTTGCTCAAGGGTCATTAGTTGATGACCATAACTTGAAAAAGCGTATTGATAAAGAAAACGTTACGTCGGAAAAATTTTCATTCGAAACTCCACTTGCTACATTCCCGGATGTTCCAGGAGAGCATGCAAAGTGGAATTCATTCGATGTGGCCCTTAGTGGTCAAGCGGTTGTAGAAGACCCAATTTGCGACAAACTAAGTTCTCATAAAGAGAAAAATGATGTGATCCTTAGTGGTCCTGTGGTGGAAGAAGATCCTATTTGCAAAAAGGAAACAATTGTGATCCTTAGTGATCCAACGGTGGTTGATAATCCACCAATGTGCAAGAAAGTATCTTCTCATGAAGAACTCAATGGAATCCTGAGTGGTTCAGTGGCGATTAAAATGCCACATTCTTATTATAAAATACTTTCTAAAAGGAGAACAACCCTGAGTCGTTCAAAACATTTAAAATCGATTTTTAACTGCAAAGTAGCTCCTAATTTGGGAGAGAGCTTTCGAAAGCAATCAAAAGAGCGTTTTAATATGGTAAAACGAATACATTTAAGAACATTTATTTATAAAACATCTTCCTTTTCAGGTCCAAAAGTGCCTTTGGGTCCCAGGTACATGTGTTAAAACAAGTCAACCATTTTCAGATTGACAGTAACAAAGAAGTTTCTGCTACATTGTCGATTATTCGAAATAAATTTTTGTAAAATGCTATGAATTTAAAGCAAACGACATTTTCTTTCCTTATAAAATTTTCCAAAGGAACAAAATGTTTTCCTATGTTCTGAGAAAAGGGCAGGGAATCAAATACCATATTTGGAAAAATTGGCCTTTGTCGTATACTAGACGCAAGGACAAGCAATGGGATTTCGACAAGCTCGATTTACATTGCTCGTCCTTTTTCTAGTTTTATAAGATTTATATAAAGTAGAAATTTAATATAATAACAAATGATAATGATTCTGTATAATTATTTAAAATTTAAAAAATAAATTAACTATTTGTTGAAACCTTTTATGTTTATTATTGGTTTTTGAATATATTTTTATAACTTTCAATTAAAAGTATTTTTTAAATGGTATTTCCTTTTATTAAAGTTTTAATTTGTCAAATAAAATAAAAGCTGAATTTCGAATACTAATTGATGAATAATAATATTGTAGTCTGATTTTCTCATATTCAAATATTAAACAAATTGTATAACAATTGAACCTACATATAAAGGGTCCGCCATCTAAGGTTTTTTTTTTTCAACTAGTGCTTATTTCGTGAATGGTAACACTTAGCTCATGTCTGATTTGACAGATAATTAGTTTTATCCTTGCGCTGAACGAATATGGTTGTGTATACGCTTCGCTAAGTGGGCCTGCGATCGACTTACAGAAGATGCCGATTTTGCCAAAAAAATCATCTTTTCAGATGAAGCTCATTTTGATCTTGGCGGGTAGTAAACAAACAAAATTGTCGCATTTGGGGCACAGAAAACCCGCACGCATACATTGAAAAGCCGATACACCCAAAACGAGTCACTGTTTGGTGCGGATTTTGGTCCAGAGGCATAATTGGGCCATTTTTCGAAAATGAGCAAGGAGTGGCCGTTACAGTCAATGGCGATCGTTATCGGGCCATGTTGAACGAATTTTTGTTCACAAAAATTGAAGAGGAGGATATTGGCAACATTTGGTTTCAACAGGACGGCGCTACGTGCCACACAGCCGAAGCTACACTCGATGTTTTGCGCCATTTTCAAAAAAAAAAGAAGTTATTTGACGGACCCTTTATTTTATAAGCATGTTGAGAGTCTTCAGACAATATTCTGAAATATTATGACGATGATGAAATCAGACCTCTGCTCTAGTGGAAGTATATGTATAGAAGTGAATGATGTCAATGAAGTTCCCACATGTCCAGCTTAAACAATTAATCGACCTGGATAGCATGATGTCCTGCATAAGTCAACTAGTATTCCAACTGTTCAATAAAAACGACCGATGCACGAAGGAATCAAGATCTCTTCTACGTAACGCATTTTCGGTCAATACAAAATTGGAAAAGAACGAAGAAAAGGAAATAGCATATACTGTATGTGGATGTGATGTTCAAAAGGGGAGACACGGTGCATTCAAGAGGACACAAGCGTCCACAAGCTTTTCTCAAAGCGAACCTCTGTCTATCAACTCCTAATCTCACCTCCCCGTGGTGAACATCGGGTGCCTAGTACCTTTAATTGAAGATGGGGTTCCAACCTCTGTGGACGGTTTTAGGCGGTAGCAAACGAGAGAGGGGGGGAGGAGTGTTCCCACTAAGGCACTTCTTCTTCATCCAGGCGGCAGCGGAGGAATTCCCCAGATGGAATCAACGGTGGCGTCTACAATTCCAGTTAGGCTGAACTACTTAGTGAACACCTTATATGGGCTACTACGACAAATCCGTAGCTCAGGCCTATAAGGAGCGGTTTATCCGGCTCCCCACCCTTGGAGTTATAGTAAAGGTCTGGTCCTCCAGGCTAGGGGGTTGTGCGTCGGGGTAGCTTCCCTACCACGGAAAAAGTTTTTTCGGTTCCGAAACAACAACAAGCCTCGGACATGGATGATTTTAATGTTGACGACCTAAGCAAACGAAACAAGGACAATGAATTTCGGATTTGCACGTGGAATGTCCGGACCTTAAACAGGCCACGTGCAGCCGAACAACTAGTGGAGAGCCTGGATAGGCTAAGGGCTGACGTTACAGCCATTCAGGAAGTGCGATGGGATGGAGAAGGCATACGAAGGATGAAAGCGTGTGATATTTACTTCGGGGAGTGCTGCAAGCAGCAGGGTCAGCGGCTTTTTGGTTGTGGTTTTGTGGTAAGGGGAAGACTTAGGCAAGAAGTCTTAGGCTTCAGAAATGTAAGCGAGCGCCTAGTCACAATCCGCATCAAAGCCAAGTTCAAAAACATCACGCTGATCTGTGCCCATGCCCCAACGGAAGAAAAAGATGACTCAACCAAGGAAGATTTCTACGATCTTCTTGAGAATACGTATGATAGGTGCACCAAGTACGACGTCAAGATTATTCTTGGCGACTTCAACGCCAAGATCGGAAAAGAGGGCATCTTTGGTTCGATAGTCGGAGGATACAGCCTGCACGACAACACTTCCGGTAACGGACTCAGGCTGATTGACTTTGCGGCGGGGCGAAATGTCATCATAGCAAGTACTCGATTCCCACACCTCAATATACACAAAGGGACTTGGCGGTCTCCAGATCAACGAACCGTCAACCAGATTGATCATGTTGCGATAGACGCCAGGCATGCTTCCAGTATCCTGGATGTCCGAACGTTCCGAGGTGCCAACATAGACTCGAATCTACTTGGTGGTAGCTCAAGTAAAGTGTGTCAAGTTAGCACTACACTTTTAGAAATTAAATTAACTAAGTACACAGTTAATTGTAGCTTTTTAGTAGTAAATTAGTTGTGGAAAAAAAATTTGTAGCTCTACTATTTAATAAAAAAATGGTATGTAGTGCTAACTTGATATCAAGTTAGCATTACACTTTCAGAAAATAAAAAAACTAATAACACAGTTAATTGTAGTTTTTTTGTTGTAAATTTGTTGTGGAAAGAAAAAAATTCTAAAAATTTTTTTGCCATAAAAATCCTTGTATTAAAAAAAACATGGTATGTAGTGCTAACTTGATATCAAGTTAGCACTACACTTTACGAAATTTAAAAAAAAAAGTACACAATTAATTGTAGCTTTTTTGTAGTAAATTAGTTGTGGAGAGAAAAAAATTCTAAAAATTTTTTTGACGAAGTTTTCAAACAAAAACTAGGTAGGTAGTGCTAAGTTGACACTCTGAGTCCAGGCATTAGAAAAGCAAATCGGAAATTCTAAGGATGGCATTAATTGTAGCTTTTTTGTTGTAAATTAGTTGTGGAGAGAAAAAAATTCTAACAAATTTTTTGACGAAGTTTCCGCCTTTTTAACACTGGCAAGAGCATGTAAATATTTTCCAACCAGTTTTTGTT
The DNA here is from genome assembly GCA_932273885.2 of Leucozona laternaria. Lineage (NCBI taxonomy): Eukaryota > Metazoa > Arthropoda > Insecta > Diptera > Syrphidae > Leucozona > Leucozona laternaria. Next base: position 140,511,248 of record OW026366.1, read on the forward strand.
TTTAAATGTCAAATTAGAAAGAGAAAAGACAAATCTTGGAAGAGCTCTATTGTCAGGGAAAACAAAAAACATGTAATTGTGCATTTATGACCTTTGTTTGTTTCCCCTGCATCTTTTTATGTCAAAGTTTTTTTTTTCTTACTTGAGAACTGTCAAAGTTAGAAAGAGAAAAGATAAAGATAGTTTCTGGAAAAGCCTTTTTTGGAACTTCCACCAGACTTCAGTACCAAACACGCAAAAAAAAAATCAATAGTATGACAGAAAAATATATAGGGAAAATAAAAAACATGTGATTGTGATTGGTCGTTTGTTTGTTTTCCCTACATATTTGTATGTCAAAATTAGAAAGAGAAAAGACAAAGATAGTTTCTGGAAAAGCCTTATTTGGTTGAAAGAAACGACATTGGGGACTAGCGACGCCATTACAGAAAAAAAAATGGAGTTTCCATTCAAACTTTCGATAACAAGTATACAATTCATGCCGGTAACTCAGTTTTCCTCCGTGCTGAAGTGAAGCCCCGAGAATTCCCCGCGCTTAGCTAAGCCCGAAGGGGATTAGTTTTTGTTGCATTTAAAATGTAAATTGCAGGACAGGACCTCGTTTCTTTCGACCAATTTCCTCGGGGCTTCCAAAAAAACAGCTACTGATGCGCTATTCAGTAAAACGACACATGTAATCAGGCACTATAATTGCTAAAGCTGGCCATACACGATCAAGCCATTTGGCTCGTGGATTTCCGCCGGCTGAAAATCAAAATGGCTCAGTTGAGCCCAATCACACGATGCAATTTGGCTCGGCCAGCCATTTGGCTCAATCGTGTATGGCCTGCTTAAGGCCTGGTGCCCACTAGGAAACTTAGTTGCCAGCAACTTTTAGTTGCTGGGTATTGCCGGCAATTCTGAGCAACTAAACTTGCCTGCCCTCGCCCACTAGGTAACTTCTGAGCAAGTTTTGAGGATTAATATTTGTGGTTTTTTGTATTTAATTTTCTATAAAAACATGTAACACCTGAACCTATCTCAATTTGACCTGTCTAAAATGCAAAATCGATGTAACATTTCAATGGACAACAAATAAAAACGTTTAATTTTCAGAAGTTGCTCGGAAATTGCTTAGTGGGAGGGGGTCAGCAACTTTAAGTTGCTCGGAGTTGTTGACGGGAATAAGTTGCCGGCAACTCCCGTGTTTTTTTGCAAGCCCCGAGGAAATTGGTCGAAAGAAACGAGGTCCTGTCCTGCAATTTACATTTTAAATGCAACAAAAACTAATCCCCTTCGGGCTTAGCTAAGCGCGGGGAATTCTCGGGGCTTCACTTCAGCACGGAGGAAAACTGAGTTACCGGCATGAATTGTATACTTGTTATCGAAAGTTTGAATGGAAACTCCATTTTTTTTTCTGTAATGGCGTCGCTAGTCCCCAATGTCGTTTCTTTCAACCAAATAAGGCTTTTCCAGAAACTATCTTTGTCTTTTCTCTTTCTAATTTTGACATACAAATATGTAGGGAAAACAAACAAACGACCAATCACAATCACATGTTTTTTATTTTCCCTACATATTTTTCTGTCATACTATTGATTTTTTTTTTGCTTGTTTGGTACTGAAGTCTGGTGGAAGTTCCAAAAAAGGCTTTTCCAGAAACTATCTTTATCTTTTCTCTTTCTAACTTTGACAGTTCTCAAGTAAGAAAAAAAAAACTTTGACATAAAAAGATGCAGGGGAAACAAACAAAGGTCATAAATGCACAATTACATGTTTTTTGTTTTCCCTGACAATAGAGCTCTTCCAAGATTTGTCTTTTCTCTTTCTAATTTGACATTTAAAAACAAAAACTGGTTGGAAAATATTTACATGCTCTTGCCAGTGTTAAAAAGGCGGTCATTTGATTATTTTTTGTATTTGGAAGTGAAAACTTAGATTTGCGGTCGAATTACCTATTCAGTAGGGTCTAAATTTTTCAAGTGTTTGACAACAAAAAAAACTAATTTTAATACATATTCATCACTATTTTAAACACACAACTTTTTTGGCTCGCCTTCGTACCTTTGATATTTGGTTTTGTTTTCCAAACAGGGAGTGCTGTCAGATTGTTATTTTTTTTTTTTACAAATTTTACACTGACGCTTCTGACATTTGGTGGCAGAGATCTATAGTCAAACTATTGTGTTTTTTTTTTTGCTTTTTAGCCACTGACGTCTGGTGGAAGTTCCCAATTAACCGGGGTTTGCAAAACACACGGCTAGCACTATTTTCACTGTGTTCCTGTTTCGTTAGCCCGCATTTACATTTACAATTCCGATTTTTCTTTGTTGTTGTAATCATCGAATATGAATACGCCCCAATGTTGCGAACACATCGTTAGTCCCCTTTCACACCAGGAAACAAGTTGCTGGAGATTTTTTTGACGTTTTCTTTTAATTTCCTTAAAAATCTCCTGTACCTTTCACACGAAGAAACAAAATCGTGGAAACTTTCTGTAGTTTCTTTTTAAAATAGCTTGGTTGAACACACTCTACTGTGTGTGTGAAGAGGAATGTCAAAAAAATCTCCTCGAATCGTTGACCGGGGAGATTTCATTTTCCCCTGTTACTTCTTGCCCTTCTCACCTACAAACTGATTGTTGCTGGCAACTCAGTTTCCTCGTGTGAAAGGGGACTTACGAAGCCGCAGCTGCAAGAGTTCACCAGCTTTTAACTTTTGCGTGCAGCATTTATGACAATTCAAAATTGATGCCCATTGAAGCCCATTTCAACACGATGAGTGTTTATATGGGGTTGAAATGCGCTTCAAGCTCTTTTCAATTTCTAAAGTTATAAATATCAGTGCTTCTGCAGTCAGAATGTCAGAAACACAGATTAGCCACTTGAAGATGAGAATGTTTCGTACGTTTCACCCTCTAAAACCCATTTGTTTACATTGTTGTATTTTTAATTTCTTCCCGCGTCGATGAATAGATGTGAATTGCAACAACAATTTAACCAGGTGTGTGAGATCCCTTCTGTCTATATGTAAGGTTTTTATACACCCATTCTCATTTTGTATCTGCAATCTGACAGTTCAAGCTTTCAGGCAAATTAAAATGGCTGCCGGGGATTCTCATCTTCATGTGGCTAATCTGTGGTCAGAAAGTTGTACAGCTTCATTGGGCACATTCGGGTAACTATCTTAAGCTATCCGGATAGGTTTGTGTTGTTGTAATCCCTTGTTGAAAAATATCTGATGTCAGCTGATGCAACAACAACTCAAGCAATCTGAAAATTTTTGGGATAGGTGGATAGCCTATGGGATAGTTGCCCGAATGCGGCCATTGTGGACACGTAAAAAAAGAACGTACGACACTTTTTGACAACTCGTCTTAACATTTTCTAATTTAATTTTCTAATGCCTGGACTCAGTGTCAACTTAGAACTACCTACCTAGTTTTTGTTTGAAAACTTCGTCAAAAAATTTTTTTGAATTTTTTTCTCTCCACAACTTATTTACAACAAAAAAGCTACAATTAATGCCATCTTTAGATTTTCTAATTTCCTTTTCTAATGCCTGGACTGAGAGTGTCAAGTTAGCACTACCTACCTAGTTTTTGTTTGAAAACTTCGTCAAAAAAATTTTTAGAATTTTTTTCTCTCCACAACTAATTTACAACAAAAAAGCTACAATTAATGCCGTCTTTAGATTTTCTAATTTCCTTTTCAAATGCCTGGACTCAGAGTGTCAACTTAGCACTACCTACCTAGTTTTTGTTTGGAAACTTCGTCACAAAAATTTTTTAGAATTTTTTTTCCACAACTAATTTATAACAAAAAAGCTACAATTAATGCCATCTTTAGATTTTCCAATTTGCTTTTCTAATGCCTGGACTCAGAGTGTCAACTTAGCACTACCTACCTAGTTTTTGTTTGAAAACCTCGTCAAAAAATTTTTTAGAATTTATTTCTCTCCACAACTAATTTACAACAAAAAAGCTTCAATTAATGCCATCTTTAGATTTTCCAATTTGCTTTTCTAATGCCTGGACTCAGAGTGTCAACTTAGCACTACCTACCTAGTTTTTGTTTGAAAACTTCGTCAAAAAAATTTTTAGAATTTTTTTCTCTCCACATCTAATTTACAACAAAACAGTTACAATTAATGCCATCTTTAGATTTTCAAATTTGCTTTTCTAATGCCTGGACTCAGAGTGTCATCTTAGCACTACCTACCTAGTTTTTGTTTGAAAACTTCGTCAAAAAATTTGTTAGAATTTTTTTCTCTCCACAACTAATTTACAACAAAAAAGCTACAATTAATGCCGTCTTTAGATTTTCTAATTTCCTTTTCAAATGCCTGGACTCAGAGTGTCAACTTAGCACTACCTACCTAGTTTTTGTTTGGAAACTTCGTCAAAAAAATTTTTTAGAATTTTTTTCCACAACTAATTTATAACAAAAAAGCTACAATTAATGCCATCTTTAGATTTTCCAATTTGCTTTTCTAATGCCTGGACTCAGAGTGTCAACTTAGCACTACCTACCTAGTTTTTGTTTGAAAACTTCGTCAAAAAATTTTTTAGAATTTATTTCTCTCCACAACTAATTTACAACAAAAAAGCTTCAATTAATGCCATCTTTAGATTTTCCAATTTGCTTTTCTAATGCCTGGACTCAGAGTGTCAACTTAGCACTACCTACCTAGTTTTTGTTTGAAAACTTCGTCAAAAAAATTTTTAGAATTTTTTTCTCTCCACATCTAATTTACAACAAAACAGTTACAATTAATGCCATCTTTAGATTTTCAAATTTGCTTTTCTAATGCCTGGACTCAGAGTGTCATCTTAGCACTACCTACCTAGTTTTTGTTTGAAAACTTCGTCAAAAAAAATTTTAGAATTTTTTTCTCTCCACAACTAATTTACAACAAAAAAGCTTCAATTAATGCCATCTTTAGATTTCCTTTCCTTTTCTAATGCCTGGACTGAGAGTGTCAAATTAGCACTACCTACCTAGTTTTTGTTTGAAAACTTCGTCAAAAAAATTTGTTGAATGTTTTTCTCTCCACAACTAATTTACAACAAAAAAGCTACAATTAATGCCATCTTAAGATTTTCTAATTTCCTTTTCTAATGCCTGGACTGAGAGTGTCAAGTTAGCACTACCTACCTAGTTTTTGTTTGAAAACTTCGTCAAAAAAATTTTTAGAATTTTTTTTCTCTCCACAACTAATTTGCAACAAAAAAGCTACAATTAATGCCATCCTTAGAATTTCCGATTTGCTTTTCTAATGCCTGGACTAAGAGTGTCAACTTAGCACTACCTTCCTAGTTTTTGTTTGAAAACTTCGTCAAAAAAATTTTTAGAATTTTTTTCTCTCCACATCTAATTTACAACAAAACAGTTACAATTAATGCCATCTTTAGATTTTCAAATTTGCTTTTCTAATGCCTGGACTCAGAGTCTCAACTTAGCACTACCTACCTAGTTTTTGTTTGAAAACTTCGTCAAACAAATTTTTAGAATTTTGTTCTCTCCACAACTAATTTACAACAAAAAAGCTATAATTAATGCCATCTTTAGATTTTCCAATTTGCTTTTCTAATGCCTGGACTCAGAGTGTCAACTTAGCACTACCTACCTAGTTTTTGTTTGAAAACTTCGTCAAAAAAATTTTTAGAATTTTTTTCTCTCCACAACTAATTTACAACAAAAAAGCTACAATTAATGCCGTCTTTAGATTTTCTAATGTGTTTAAATTTCATTTCTTTTTTATGTTCAAATTTCATTCTAATATTTTTTTTTTGCTTTTAACCATGCGGCCAGTTATATTGTAAGGCCAAATGGATCATTTCATTTTGTAAATCTTTTTTATGCATAGTTGCAACAATAATATTAGCCGTGTTTTATTGGTAATTTTATAGCTAGCGCAGTAAAATTTCCCTCTGTAAACAATAACAACAAACAAAAGTGCCGATATATAAGCCAGCAAAATAGTGGATATAAATAGTGGATATAAAGTTTCATAAAGTTGAAAATAAGGTGGCGCTGAAATAGGATGTAGAAAAATATTCCTTACTTGAAAGTTGGTAGCCTTTTCTGTTTGGCACCGACGGTGGGTTGTGTTCGTTGGTACTTATCATTTTAAAATTCTTTTATACTTTGTGTTGGGTTCAAATGGGTTGGGTTCAAATGGGCCCAATTAGTGTGAATATTTTTCCACGTTCACTTTTGTTCACGCTCAAAATATGCGTGAATAAATCTGTGTACACGTTATCTGGCAAATAATTTTAAACTCACTCTTGCGGATTTAGGTTTAGTTGAACTAATTCAAAGAGAACAATGGCAATATGGCACAGTAAAAAAATAAAACTTGCTTAATTTTCCATTTACCACGAAATATAAATGGAAATCAATATTTTTTACAAAAAATGCATTTTACTTTGGGCTCTGCACAAGCCCTTACTTGCTGCTTGAAATCGATATTTTCGAAACTTGATCTCAAATTAAAAAAAAATATATTTTTGGTTAAATGGAAATGACAGATTTTTCGACTTAAAGTGTTTTGCAAATTCCTAAATACCAATGGAAAACAACAATTTCATCACCTTTATATATTTAAGAAATAAAAATAACCTAAAGGCTTAACTACATAAGCCAAAAAGTACTTTTGTACAAAAGTAAAAATATTTTTTTCCCGCTAGTGCAGTTTTTTTGTGAAAAAGAATATACAAATTTTTTTTTAGATCAAAATTTAATCTTTCTGCATCATTTTTATAAGTTTTCCAGTTAGAAAAACTATTCCAAAATTTTCACTTTTGTACTTTTTCACTTTTTGGGCTTATGTAGTTAAGCCTTAACTTGTTTAAAACACGGCTGTAAAATTGATCAGAGATAAAATTAAATTAATTAATTTTTGATAATATTTTTTTAAACTATGAGCCTTCACGATTCCTTTTTTTGGTTCTTCTTCTTCGTCTTTTGTAATTTTCCTACACCTCTCACCCAATCTGTCATGACGAAACAACCAAAAAGGAAACGTGTAATCAGCCTCTATCGCAGCGGTAGTTTTTGGGTAGAATCTACTCTTCTTCAACCGCAGTTCAACTCAACTCAGCATATAAAGCGCAGTAGTAAGAAACATCACTACTCTGCGAACACAGCCTCCTTTAGTTTTAGAAAATTAAATCAGTTGGCCATGGTGTTTTTCTATTTAATTGGAATTTGAATTAGAATCTCACAGGTCGCAATAGAAAGCAAAGAAGAGACCCGTAAAATGGCAAAAAGGTAAGCAATTTTATGTAAAATACCATTTTAAATTTTGTTTAAAATATATTAATTGGTAGAACAAAACGCTGGGGTCATTCTGAAACCAAGGCCTTCTTGCAGTTTTATTCTGCAAGAAAAGAGGAATTTAATAATCCCCGTAAAAAGCGTCTCGCTTTTGCAAATATCGTGGAAGATATGATATCGGCCGGCTTTGTGAGTATTTAAGTAGTTATGTCTGAAGACAACCAAATAATTAGAATTATTTTTCAATTTCAGGATTCGAATATTAAGGTGAATCACCTGGAGGTAAAAATGCAGACATTGTTGAGGGCCTATAAGAACGCAAAAGATAATAACGGCAAAACGGGTGCATCTCCCTGTCCTTCACCATTCATTAACGAAATGGACGAGATTTTTGGTGATATGCCTATTCACTCAAAGAGCGAATCCTTCAACTATGGTGCTGATTGTCTTTTCATTGTAAGATATAATGCGCACTCATGTACCTCGATTACGATTGTTAATTAACTATTCAAAAGTGTCAATAACTATTAATCATTTGAATTCGATATTTAAAAACTAAGAATTACAAGAACATTGATAAATTATTATCAAACAATAATTAGCAACCGTAATTAAGTTACAAAATTGACGGTTTTTAATTTGGCAAGAACTTAACTTTTTCTTTATACTTTTTAGGACTCAGAAGAAACAACAACATCGATGCCAGCTACACCACTAACAATAAATGATGAATTCTCTCTTTGTGACTCTCTGCACATTTCACCTTTAACCGATATCGAAATTTCTGCTTTGGCTGAGGAAGAATCTATTACAGAAATGTCTGCTTTATCTGATGAAGATCCCGTAACAGAATCTTTTGACGTTGCTTCCACTTCATCAAGTTTCGATATAGCTCTGGCCTCAGTATCTTCAAGTAATCCTTTGAGTTTTTTAAGGACATCGGCTATGCCTTCTTCCTCAAATTCTGGAGCTGCCCTTGCTGCAGGATCTCCTAATATAAAAAGAAAAGAAATATAACACGTTCGGATTTTTACAAAGAACGTTTGAAGCGGATGGATCTTGAGCTTCAGAAAAAAGAGGAATGGAGAAACAAAAAACTCCAAGTAATGGAAACATTTTTGGAGAAATAAATTTGAACAAAAATTTATCAAAATTTTTTATTAGTTTTATTTTTTTTGTTGTTGTATATATGTATATGTAAGTGGTACTAAATGGTGACTATTACCAGCACCCACACTGGGCGTGATGCGAATCTGTGAACATTATTCTTCGGTCGTCGCAGATTCGCTACTTATGTTTCGGCCCGCCCCCGTTTAAGAGAGTTAATTTCATGTTTAACAAAAAATCAACAACAAAAGTCTAAACTAGAAACCCTCGTACTCAATTGTTGGTTATATTTTCAAACCAAAACTATGCTGTCAGCTCTTAGACTATAAGACATCTTGACAATATTTTTCCTACTAGTGTTATTGAAGCAGTGGTTTATACAACAACAATCATTCACGATTTCTATCGTAATCGGTATCTTCCCGAAAAAAATTTTGACCGAATTCGTTCGTAATGGCAATTTTTATGAGATTTTCCACTACGATGAATTCTGTGATAGTTTTTTTTCGTAATAAATTTCCGATTACGATGGAGTTGTGATAGTGCTGAATGGAAAGTTTTTCTCAGATTTCCTCGCATGCTCAAATCTTTTATCGCAGTTATTATAAACAAAACAAACCCTTTCAGATGGGAGTATATTCTTGATGTTTTATCAATTAAATAATGTTTATTTGGCAAAGGTAATTGAACAGAGTTTGACGGCGATTTCCGTGTAAGTTATTTTCTGTGTTTTCCTCTGATTGAATTGTAGGTGTTGTTTCTTCATCCAATTCAATGTTGTCATTATTAATGATGCATAAATTGTGAAGAATACAAGCACTTACAATAATTTTCTTAACCGAGTTAAGGTTTCGTTGTTCTGTAAACTTGTTAATCCTCCTGAATCTTCCTTTTAATAACCCGAAAGCATTTTCAACGACCATTCTTGTAGCTGAATGTATATAGTTGAAAGATCTTTGCTGATTTGTTAGCTGCCCGTAGTCTTTAAAAGGCGGAACTATCCAATTTGTAGAGGGATACGCTGAATCACCTAAAAGAAATGTATTGCAAGGAAATAACCGAGAGTAATTGGTTTGCACTCTTTTGTACAACGCAGATCTTCTCAATACTCTACTATCGTGAAGGGAACCTGGTTCGCCACAGCATATGTCAATGATCTTTTTATCTGCATCAACAACGACCTGCAACACGATGGTAAAGTTTTGTTTTCTATTGTAGTAGCACTCTTTGTTTCTGTTTGGAGCGGCTATAGTTATATGGGTACAGTCAATTGCACCAATTATCCCCGGTATTTTTTTTTTTGTTTCGAATTTCCAGGTGTTTTGTTGAACTACATCTCCTTGAGGCCACTTTACGTATACCCTAGCTCTTGAAACTAGCCAGCTACTTACACGGCCAACAACCGCCCAAGCTGTAGATTTTGCAATTCCAAATAAGTTACCAATTTGCCTAAATGTAAGGGTATTACTTATGTACCATATATACAAGTACATTTCCTTTCTGGCATCAATCTTTGGCTTGCCTCCATGATTTAATGTTGATGAAAAATGTTCAGATTGAAAATAGTTTTCTGAAAAAAAAAGAAAAAAAAACTGAGCTTATGATACCATTGTGTGTAGTAATATACCGATAAATTTACTAGCCTATTAATTCCTCTACAGTTGAGCGGTTCAATCTAAAATGAGACTTAAAATCAGCATCACTATATTCTTCAATTATACCCATGAAGTTGTATATTTTTGCATGAATCTCTTGATCTTCGAAAGAATCATCGGAGTCCTCAGCAAAGGCATAATTGCTTTCATCACTAGATGAGTTTAAAAAAAGTGATACGAACTACAATAAAAAGACTTATTTTTACAGGAAATTTTGAATCAGTTTATTATTTTAACCTCTTTTGTCCTATTATCCATTTATGTAAGTTTGTTAATGTTTTTCATTGAAGTTTGTTTTTAATTTAATTTTTTATAATTTGTTTGACATTTAATGCCATGATTACCAACTATGATATTAAAAAAAAACCCTGTACATAAAAGTGGATAAAGCGTTTTATTGGCACTTGTGTTACTGCGCTAGCTATAAATTACCAATAAAACGCACCTATTATCTTTGATTCAAGTGTGTGACCAGTTGAAATTTGTATAGTTCACGCTTCTCGTGTTCCACTTTTTAGATTTGCTATTCATCTGTTCTCACGCTTGGAATTTTTTGCGTAGTTGCACTTATTATCCGTTAAAATCTGTATTTGTATTAACAAAATAAAGTTCAGTTCTGTGAAAACCTTCGAACCAGTGCGTCGTCTTATATCTACAATTATTTTTGGGTTGAATATTTCTTTTGGGAAATTATCATTATTTTTGAGTTGAATATTTCATTTAAGAAATTATCATTGGCGACCGTGACAGGACTCATTAAAAAGAGTTTTAGTGGCCTGCAACTTTTAGTGGAAGTAAAATAATATATCATTGCGTTTACAATGGCTAGCTTGAATAATGATCAATCGATTGAAGAGATCGCCACTCAGCAAGAGCAAGTAGGTGAAGCAATTTGCCCCATGGTTCGGAATTACAACAAAGATAGTTCCACTAGGAAGACTCTGGATTACCTGAATACAAGAAAAAAGGGCAATTGGAGCTTTTGTGGGAAGAATTTGATCAGAATGACTCGATTTTGCGAGAGAGATTCTCGGACCACATGGACCATCCTTACTTCCGAAAGGACTATTTTGAACTCGTTCGAAAGGCAGCAGAGCTCATGACTACCAATTTACAGAGACGAATCGCAGAATTAGCAAAACCACATGATGTCCAAAACTCAGATGATCTTCAGAAGCAGTTTCAAGAAGGAAGCAAACCTGCAGAAAAGGCCGAAACATTCAAGGAAAAGCCTGCAGAGGATATCCATAGATTTGCTCAACAAGGTGCAGTTCCTAAAACCAGAAAGGGAATGTTTACAAGTACAGAAGATGAGTCAACCATACTCAGATCGCGAATGAACAACAAGGAAAGGTATCATTTGTTGATAAACATTTTAAAGACATCGTTAACAAAGATCCTTGAACATTCAAATTTCAATAAAAGTGAACAATTCGCCCAAATTAAAGCAAGAAGTTTGGAGCAGAATTGGGATGAAATTACATGCTTATATCGCAAGTTGGACCAGTATGTGAGTGCAGAGGAAGTACAAGAGTACTTTAATCTGCAAGAGAGGGTAGAGGAGACTTTACTGAAGCTATTTACAGACATTACGACATCTCAAGAAAGGGGAAGTGAACAAAAACCTGTAAGCGTAATGATGAAGCTTCCGAAAATCGAGCTCCCGAAATTCGATGGTGAATACTTGAACTGGTTACAATTTCATGACTTGTTAAAGCAAATGATTCACGAACAGCCAATACCACCAGCACAAAAGCTTTATTTCTTGAGAGCGAATGTGACTGGAAAGGCCCAGGAATTAATACAAAACTTCAAGCCAACAGACAGCAATTACGAGGTAGCCTGGGGTGCACTTGTTGAACGTTTCAATAATAAAAGATTGCTGCTGACCGCGCAATTAAACAAGTTATTAACGCAGTCAGTTACCACAGCAACAAGTTCAAGCTTAAGAAGACTCCATGATAACACGAAGGAGTGTTTACAAGTAATCATGAACTTGAACATTGACATCGCAAGCTGGGATCCAATCGTGGTACATCTTCTCTTGCAAAAATTGGACCGAGAAAGCCGTGAAAAATTTGAGTTCGCGATAAAGGATCCGAGAAGCAGTCCCACCATTGAAGAATTCCTGAAGTTCATTGAGTCAAGATTTCAGACTCTTGAAGCCATCAACATCAGAGATGACAAGAAGAAGTTCCAGAGCCTGGAAGCCACTACTAGCTGCGATAATGGAAAGAAGTCAATCGTGGCCAAAGCCCCCAAGATGGATCAGGATATAGCACTAATTTGCCATTTTTGCAATTCAAGTAAGCAGGGTATTTACAACTGCAGTAAATTTTTATCTCTTTCAGGTGTGGAACGAGGAAAAGCTGTTTACAGGCTGATGTTGTGCAGGAATTGTTTGAAGAAAGGCCATTACACCCAATCATGCTCATCCCGAAAATGCCAAAAATGCAACATGCCCCACAACACACTACTTCACCAGCAGAACCGACAGCAAAAATTACATCAGCCTCAAGAAAACGGCAACAAATCATTAACTATACATCAGTGGGGTGAGAAAAGTGTTATAAACAAGGCTCCACAGCCAATACATCAAGCAGTTAATGCAGCAGCAGAAACACATTACAAGAAGCGTCATGTTTACCTAGCAACGGCAGTGGTCAATGTGATGTCATCGTATGGTGTGAGAATCCCGTGCAGAGCTCTTCTTGACTCTGGATCCCAGTTGAATTTTGTCACAACATCGTTCATACAGCAATTAGGAATCAAGAAGCATCGCAAGCATATTTCAATCAGCGGAATAGGTGCTCAAGAGTGCAGATCGGATTTCGTGGCCTCAATAACATTTGAATCCAGAACATCGAATTATGAAGCAACAATTGAAGCGAACCTCATGTCTCGTATAAGTGACTACCAGTGCAGTCAAGAAATCGACATTTCCCTGTGGAACATTCCAACTCACATCCAGCTGGCAGATCCTTCTTTCTGCAAGACTAATCAAATCGACATGCTGTTGGGAGCTGAACTTTTCTTTGACCTGTTTCTACCAGGAGAATACAGGATTTCAAATGATCTACCAATATTACGTAAATCAGTGTTGGGTTGGATCGTAGCCGGAAGTGCTCCAGTTTCAAATTCAAGTGCTCATTGTCATATAGTGACAAGACCATCGATGACATCGTTGGACAAACTTGTTCGCTCCTTCTGGGAATCCGAAAGCCATGACATTCCCATTAATACTCAGAGCGAGGAAGAACATCAGTGTGAAGAACATTTCAAGAAGAATACAACCAGAAATTCTGAAGGTAAATTTGTTGTTAAATTACCATTTAAAGAGGATCCTTCCATATTTTTAGGTGACTCCCTTCAAGTAGCAAGAAAAAGGTTTCTTTCATTAGAAAATAAGTTGAGTAAGGATGATGAGCTTAAAAAATCTTACACCAGCTTCATGGAAGAATATATAACATTGGGTCACATGACAACAATTAACAAGGATAATGTTCCAGAGAGACATTACATCATACCTCATCATTGCGTCATGAAACCCGAGAGTTCATCAACAAAACTTCGAGTGGTTTTTGATGCTTCCGCCAAGACAACCTCTGGCCACTCACTAAATGATATACTCATGGTGGGTCCAACAGTTCAACCAGATCTATTTTCAATAGTTCTGAAATTCAGGATGCACAGATACGTCTTTACAGCTGACATAACAAAGATGTATCGACAGGTGTTAATACAAGAGGAAGACCGAGCTTTTCAACTTATTTTTTGGAGACCGAGAACTTATGAGCTATTACAGCTTTATAAATTAAACACCGTTACTTATGGAACAGCATCGGCTTCTTACCTAGCAACCAGATGTCTTGTTAAACTGGCAGAAGACAATCAAGATAAATTTTATAGAGCTTCCCAAGCCATCAAGAACAATGTGTACGTGGATGATTGCCTGACTGGTTCAGAGACCATTGATGACGCTCATGAGTTGCTTAATGAGATAGTTTATCTACTCAAAGCAGGTAATTTTGAATTGAAAAAATTTTGTTCCAATCATCCTATGATTTTAGAAGGAATTCCTGAAGAAGATAAAGAGAAACTAGTTACGTTTCATCAATCTGAGATAGTCAAAACACTAGGACTAATATGGGATCCTTCACAAGATGACTTCAAATTCAGCTTCAATGACGAAAAGGTAAATAAAACAATTACCCAGATAACAAAGCGAACAGTTTTGGCCGATCTTGCAAGACTTTTTGATCCTCTTGGCTTGCTTGGGCCTATAATCGTCATTGGCAAGCTATTTTTACAAGAGTTGTGGAAATCAAAACTGTCTTGGGATGACAATCTTCCAACTGAAAAGGCTCAAAAGTGGATGAACTACATTGGTCAATTCTCCCTCATGAACAAGATAAGCATTCCACGATACGTTCTTCTTCCTTCTGCTAAGACAATTGAACTTCATGCCTTCTCCGATAGCAGCTTAAGTGCCTTTGGTTCTGCGTTTACTTAAGATCCATTGATGAAAGCAACCAAAGCTTTTGCCAACTTCTTTGCTCAAAATCAAGAGTTGTGCCGTTAAAAGCTGTCAGCATTGCCCGCCTGGAACTACAAGCAGCAGTACTTATGATGGAATTAGTGGATAGGGTAATTCAAATACTTCCAAAGAAAATTGACAAGATATGCTTGTATACAGATTCTACAACCGTGTTAGCCTGGCTTAAATCACCCTCTTACACCTGGGAAACTTTTGTTGCAAATAGAGTTGCAAAAATTCAATCACTTTCAGAATTTCATCAATGGCAATTCATCAAGGGTCATTTAAATCCAGCGGACTTGGTGTCGAGAGGATCAAGCTTAGAAGGACTTTTCAAATCATCAATATGGTTCAACGGCCCAGAGTTTCTTAGAAATGGGGAAACTATTAAATTTAAGGAATACGAATTTCCTGACGTAATTCCAGAGCGACGTAAGAAAAAATCGGTATTGTCGGCAACAATTCAAAACGATCCAAACTTGATCGAAAACATCAATTATAGAAGCTCATTTTTCACATTGAGGAAAATTTTTTCATTCTTTTTTAGATTCTATTATAATTGCAGAAAACCAAACGAACTTAGAAACACAGGCCAGCTAACTGTTGAGGAATTAAGAGAATGAACGCGATGGATTCTTGTT